>PVHT021183727.1:10221848-10247664 GCA_004024745.2 Catagonus wagneri | reverse complement strand
GCTAGGGGTCTAATCGGAGCTGTGGCCACTGGCCTGCGCCGCAGCCACAGCAACGCAGGATCCGAGCTGCGTCTGCAACCTACACCACAGCTCACGGCAACGCTGGATCGTTAACCCACTGAGCAAGGGCAGGGATCGAACCCGCAACCTCATGGTTCCTAGTCGGATTCGTTAACCACTGCGCCACGACGGGAACTCCTAGCCAAGTATGTCTTAATGACCTAGGCAGGACCAGGATGGTAAGTGTCTAACAGTCAGCTCTCCAGCTAAAACAAACAAACAAGCAAACCAGAAAGCCTTGATCTGTAGTGCTGGCCAGTTTCCTGAATATTCCCACCTTGATCAGTTTCGAGCCACGGCGTGGTGTCACCAAATGCAGAGTTGAGGAGAAACACATAGGTGGCCCTCCCAAGCCTGGGTGAGCTGGCTCCCGAAGCATGAGCACTGAGGCACGTCGGAGCAAGGAGTTAGTTGTTAAAGAGCTTAAGCACCGTGACTCAACTCGATGTGGGTTTTAGATGGATCTGTGTCTCCAGGCTCACTTTAGTAGGGTCAGGTGGAGGGAGAGACCCCTGTAGGAGACAAGGGCAGTATTTCAGCTAAGCAGCCGGAGCAGTTTCGCAGGAGGAGCGGGTGAATCTGAAAGCTAGTCAAGAGGTGGATTTGTAGTCCAGGGAGAGTAGGGGCTAAGGGCAAGGGCAGAGTCTGGGACCTCCTCCCAGCATTTCAGGTTAGGGTGATTGGTAGGTGGAGCCTTTAATTAAGATTAGGAAAACAGAGGAGGTGAAGATTCTGGCAGAGTTTGAGTGGAAATGGTTTTCCAGTCCTTTATAAAATTATATTCATCAGTAGCTTACTTTTTTTTTTGTTTGGCTTCTCCTGTGGATTCTTATATATGGTAGGGGATTTTATTCAGCCCTAAAACTGTCAAAACCCAAATAATTTGGGGAGTTCCCGCCGTGGTGCAGTGGGTTAAGAATCCAATTCAGGAATTCCCATTGTGGCTCAGTGGTTAATGAATCCAACTAGGAACCGTGAGGTTGAGGGTTCGATCCCTGGCCTTGCTCAGTGGGTTAAGGATCCGGCATTGCCGTGAGCTGTGGTGTAGGTTGCAGGTGCAGCTCGGATTACGAGTTGCTGTGGCTGTGGTGTAGGCCGGTGGCTACAGCTCTGATTAGACCACTAGCCTGAGAACCTCCATATGCCATGGGTGCAGCTCTAGAAAAGGACAAAAGACAAAAAAAAAAAAATCCAGTCCAACTGCAGTGCCTCTGGTTGCTGCGGGGTGCCAGTTTGATCCCTGGCCCTGGTGCAGTGGCTTAAAGGATCCAGCATTGCTGCAGCTGCAGCTCAGATTCAGTCCCTGGCCCAAGAACTTCCATGTGCCTCAGGTGTGGCCATTTGAAAAAAAAAAAAGAAAAAGTCCAAACAATTTGGAGACCCACTGTGTTCCCAGATAAAATATGGAATGCCCACTTAATTTGAATTTTAGGTTAACAAATGATTTTTAGCATATATATATATATATATATATACTATATAGTATGTCTATAGCTATAAATATAAAGTATATCCTCAAATATTTCATGAGACATTCTTATACTAAAAAAAAATCATGGTTTATTTGAAATTCAGATTTAAACGGGCTTCCTGTATATTTATTTTTGGCAGCCCTATATCCTCCCAGGTACTTATTCTGGAAGCACTTCTGATTGGCTGCACTGAAATCAGAGAACACACAGCGTAGGTCCAGCTGACAGCATGTTGCGGGGGCCACAGGTGGTTTGTAATAGCAAGTGTGGGTACGGATGTCACATGAGCTTCCAGCGAGACTGGAGTAGGGAAAGCAGGAGGGAGGATGGCGGCAAAGAGTTGGGTGTGCATCCTTGGAAAACTGGCTAGCTGTGCACGTGTGTTACCAAGCACGAAAGTGGGTCTGTGGTGTGTTTTCTGCGCTACCATGAACTGTCTCTTCTAGGAAAGGCATCTGAGTCGCCCCTCCCTGGTACGATTCTGATGCTTCTGAGCCACTCATCACTTCCACTGACTGCTGACTGAAGTCTTAGGAGAGCAGCTCAGGCATCTTTCTAATATTAAACCTTGTGGTGCCTTCACTCCAGATTCCTTTCTCCTGGTTTAAATCAATCAAAATTTTTTTTATTGCAGTTGCTATACAGTGTTCTGTCTAAATCAATTTTTGGATCTCCATCCTGAATCCTCTGGGCGGGACCCAGCTGGCCCTCCCCATCCCGGGCGAGGTTCAGATGGCAGGTGTCTGGGCCTGCCTGCCACACCTGGGGCCTTACTGGCCTGTGTTCCCCAGCCGCCTGGTCTCCTGGGGGCCTCCTGGGGAGAGGAGCGGAATCTGGAGGGCAGATGGGCTTCTGCCTCCTTGGACCACCTGGCCGGAGGTATGGCCCTGACACTGGAGGCTGATCACTGCCATGGGGAAGTTTGAAAAACGTTGAAATCATGAGAATGTGTGCCACCGATGATACACTGGGGTGACACTGTGAGCAGAACGTAATCAAATCTTAGGTAAATTTAAAATTCTGGTTTAACTGGGCTTCCTGGACGTTTACTTTTGGCAACCCTATATCCTCCCAGGTACGTATGATGGAGGCACCTTTTTTTTTTGTTTGTTTTTTGTCTTTTGTCTTTTTAGGGCCACACCCATGGCATATGGAGGCTCCCAGGCTAGGGATCGAATCAGAGCTGTAGCTGCCAGCCTGCGCCACAGCCACAGCAACGTGGGATCCGAGCCGCATCTGCGACCTACACCACAGCTCACGGCAGTGCCAGATCTTTAACTTACTGAGCAAGGCCAGGGATCGAACCCACATCCTCATGGACGCTAGTCAGGTTCGCTGACCACTGAGCCACGACGGGAACTCCTGTGGAGGCACTTCTGATTGGCTGCACTGAAATCAGAGAACACACAGCGTAGGTCCAGCTGACAGCCTATTGCAGAAGCCACAGGTTGTTTGTAACAGGAAGTCTATGGGTCTGAAATGTTTTCAAATGTTTTACAGTTTTGTGAAGGTGTTATTTTTATACTCTGTGATTCTAAGGGAAAGCGTGTCTTAATTGTCTGTGTGTTTCTCAGATCATATCCACTCCTCCATATCATCTCCACCTCTGCTCTGTCAAAACCCGCTCTTACCCCTATGTTCCTAATCTTTTTTTTTTTTTCCTCTTTTTATTTTTGGCCGTAGAGTTCCCAGGCCAGGGATCAGATACATTCCTAATCTATTAAAAGTGCCATCTGGCGTCCAATCAACAGTGTGCATATTGAAGCCATTCCGGGGTGTGCTTTCTCTCTTAACTCCCACCCCACCGAGGCGTCATATCCTTTTAATTCTGTTTCTTGAAGAAAACCCGCCCTTCTTCTGAATCCCTGCTGCCTCAGTCTCACTTCTCAGCAGAAAGACTGCCTGGCCTTAGACCCATTTCTGAAGTAAATAGTACCTTTTTGGGGGGCAGAGAACGTGCGCTTTGGAGTCAGCCCAGCACAGTTCGATGCCCAGCCCTGCCACTGCGTGACCTTGGGCAGGTAATAACTTAGCACTGGCACTAAGGGTCCAATGAGGCGGTAACCATAGGGTTATTATGAGGATTAAATGAATGTCTTCCACAAAGCAGTAAGTTCTTTTTTTTTTTTTTTTAATTTTTAATTCTTATTTATTTGTTTAGATTTTTAGGGCCACACCCGCGGCATATGGAGGTTCCCAGGCTAGGGGTCTAATCAGAGCTGTAGCCGCCGGCCTACGCCATAGAGCAACGCGGGATCCGAGCTGCGTCTGCAGACTACACTGCAGCTCACGGCAATGCCGGATCCTTAACCCGCTGAGCGAGGCCAGGGATGGAACCTGCAACCTTGTGGTTCCTAGTCGGATTCGTTTCCGCTGCGCCACGACGGCAACTCCCAAAGTAGTTCTTGATGAGTTGTTCCATAAAATGGTGGTCTTATGGGATGCTGAGTCTGAACCTCTCTCTCGCCAAATCTGCTACAACTGGGGAACTCACCAGAGGTAACGCCCCCTTCTCAGGACTGCATGGTACTTCTGAGAGACTCAGGACCTGCTTTGACATCTGCCTTACGGGCTCTGGGGAGAAAGACTCAGAATGCTGACTTAGATTTGTATCTACAAGAAGAAGGTAGATACATGGGGGCTGGACTTCGGGGGCAGGCACCCTGTGTGCTTATTGAGAGGAACTGGTTCTGGAAAGCTGCCCAAGCAAGAGGCGATGTCACGTGGGTGATAATACTGTCGTATTTATTAGTTTGTTCATTTATGTTTCCATATTTGCTGTGCATGTCTCTCTCGTGTGCCAGGCACCGGGGCATACGAAGATGTGCAGAGAAACACCGTATTATCAGTTAAAACCAGCAAACCACTTACACACATGGAGATCGAGATGAGCTGAAGGCGGCCAAGCGTCCGAGTCAGAGAGACAAGGGGGTTAGTGTTTAGCAGTCCAGGCGAGCAGGTGGCTGGTGATCACCATTCAAGAATGGGGCTCAGTGATCCCGGAGCTCCAGATAAAACCGTGCTCAGCAGTGACAGGGATACAGGCTGGAGATGCTGGCCAGGATCTAGGCACAAGGCTCCTGCTACCGGGGCCCATCTACAGCACGGTCAACATGGGGAGGGGATGGTGGTGGACGGGGCTCTGTGAAACCCAGGAAAGAGCAGCTTTGGGGGATCCAGGTCCTAAGCGGGAGCCAAGAGCACGCAGTTGTTGTGGTCTTGCTCTTGAGCTACCTGGTGCCGAGTCTGAGACGGTCACTTAAGTGCCTCAGGGAGCCAGCAGGCACTGAGTTTTCATGCTTTCCCCTCAAGTGTGGATGGGCTGAGAAATCAGGCAGGCTGAGCCAGTGGGAACAAGTCATGGCTGAGTACCTGCTCTCCATAAAGCACTATTTTAGGAACCTGAACTGTGGAGTAGGAAGAAAAGCAAAGCCTTTCTCTCCAGGAGGAGTTGCTGTTTTCACAAGAGAGTCAACACAAAAATAACCCCAAAGAACACACACATCCCGACACATCTCCAGCCTCCCTGGCGGCCTGCCTCCCCGTTTATCAGCATCGCTGCACACACATCCACGTACATACCTATTGCTTCCTTAAGCGCATCTTCTAGACAGACCTAAAAAATTGACTTTAAGGAGTTCCCGTTGTGGCTCAGTGGTTAACGAATCCGACTAGGAACCATGAGGTTGCAGGTTTGATTCCTGGCCTTGCTCAGTGGGTTAAAGATCCTGCGTTGCCTTGAGCTATGGTGTAGGCTGCAGATGTGGCTTGGATCTGGTGTTGCTGTGGCTGTGGTGTAGGTCGGCAGCAACAGCTCTGATTAGACCCCTAGCCCAGGACCCTCCATATGCACAGGTGCCACCCTAAAAAAAAAAAAGACGAAAAAGACAAAATTGCAGTCTTCAAAAGGAAGGGACATGATGTCGTATAAAGAGTGGATGTTTTTCACATTCTTAATGCCCTAGATATACTAGAACTTTCTGTTGTAATCACCATTTTTGAAATCATCCCTGTTTGACTCTTTCATGTAGAGTTTGTTCCTGGGTTAAAAGTTATCAAAAACGCCAGTTTAAGCAATTAGATTGTACGGCCCCTTCTGCTAAGTTTGGAAAGGTCGAAGAATGCATCCACAGTGTACTTCTCTGCTTTATTTCTTAGGATGACTTTTAAGAGTACTTGGCAAAATGAAGACAACCTAATGCAGTCTCTCCTGCCTCATTTTCAGAAAAACCGTCATTATATCCTTTAAAAACATGTGTTTTGGGAGTTCCCGTAGTGACACCGCGGGAAAGAATCCCACCAGGAACCATGAGGTTGTGGGTTCTATCCCTGGCCTCCCTCAGTGTGTTATGGAGCCGACGTTGCGTTGGGCTGTGGTGTAGGCCAGCAGCTGCAGCTCCGATTTGACCCTTAGCCTGGGAACCTCCATATGCTGCGGGTGCGCCCCCCCCAAACAAACAAAAAAACGTGTTTTGGGTTTTCTTTAAAATGTTTTTAGGGAACTAAATCTTGGCTCTAGCAGGTTCACTTACTAAAGCAACATGAAAGTTACGGGTGTGTGTAGTGACATTGATGAAATGGGAAAGTGGTCCAGCACGAGGGACAGAGATGTGTCCATTTGCGTCCTTTATGAGATGACTGCCTTGCTTATGGTGTCAAAGAGGTCCCAGCCTCAGAGATTTATTCAGAGCCATTTTGTTGGAAAGCAGGGTGGTGGTGGTGGTGGGAGGGTGCTGGCTAATTTCAACCCCCCTAACCTGGCACCGCTGTACTGAGGCTGTGGAAGCCAGCCGCTCCTCATGTTGACAGAGTCACATATCAGAAACCCACAGATCTGTGGTCCTAGTCCCTCAGTGTGATAGCTGAGAAACTTCCTAATTAGGGTCTTGCAGGGAATCTTGGCTTTGCTTACCCACCGCTGTTGAGATTGAGGATTCTGTGGGTCTGACGACTCCTTGGAAGTGAGGATTGTATGTGGAGCTTCAGTGGCAGTGAGTGAGGGAGCTTGCATACTCAGAAATCAGGGGAGGTGATGAAGATCAAACTATTCTGGGCTCTGGAAATAAACCCTTCTGCAGAAGGAGATTCTCAGAGGAGGCTGGGCGGCTCCTAGTACTTTGGCCAACCCAGAACGGCCTTCAACCCAGCAGAAATCTGGAACACAGGCGGAGGTGGGGCCTTTTGTTCCACTTCTGAGTCTTGTCCAGGGTTAGACAAGGCGCACCAGGCAGCCTCTGGCTTATCCAGCTGCAGCCTTGTCCCCCAGATCCTTTGATCCAGGTCACCCCTGAGCCCTTCCCCAGGTAACCAGCAACCTCATTAGCTCTCCTAGCTGAGGGGTTGAGGAGACAACGCCCAGCGTGGGTTTAAGCCTTTTTAAAAAGCCTGGCCAAGACTTCCAAATCCGAGAAACCAAATCCAGCCACGCCTTGCCTTTCTAAGCGAAGGTTTCTCTTTCTTTTCCTCTGCGTTTTTTCCCCAAGGATGTTTGGAGAAGGAGGAAAGCTGGGGAAGGGGTGGAAAGGCTTTGCACTCCTTCATTTCTCTTTGGATGGTAACTTTGGAGCAGCGCGTTCCAAAACCCTAATTGACAAAAGGCTGAGGGGCGCTCTTTGCACCTGCAGCCAGTAGATGGCGCACCGTCCCCGCCCAGCCGCACCGGGAGCGGAGGCACCGGGCTGGTCTCTGCTGTCCAAACCGACCGGTGTTACAGCGCAGGAAAGAGGCAGATATTAAACCTAGCATTTTATGCATTTTGAGAAAGACTTTCTGTTTAGGTTCACTCCACATTCTCTGGAGATGTGTTTGGAAACGCTGTCTGCCACTGAACTCATCACTATGGCCTTTCATTCACTTACAAAATGCTTCCCCAGAATCCCAGCTCAATTACCTTTTGTCTCCCTGCTGTCCTAATACTCTGGTTGAATGTAGAAAAAACAAAGCAGCAAGGTCAGACGTCCCCTTTCTTGCCCGCGACGGTTTGTCTTTCATGCTTTCCAGAACCAAAGGGAATGGGTGGCCCTGCTGCCCACATGTGCTCTGTGTGTGTGGTGTGTCTCTGTGGGTATATGTTCCAAACGTTTGCTTTTGTCCAAAGGAAAGAAATATATAAATCAATAAAGATAGTTGTATATATTTCTTTCCTTTGGGCAAAAGCAAACGTTTGTGGGCAATGTTTTCACCGGTCTATTCAAAGCATATGTTTACATGTCATTTCAAGAGATCCAGTATCTGAAAAACTATCATGAACATCTGATGGTTAATCAGTTCCACAACTAGGTACTGACTGCAGTGATGTGCAAAGTCTTATAGTCTGTGGTGCTGGGAATACTTAGAGCAAGTTCTTATGCTCAAAGATATTACCACCCAGACCTGGATAATGAGAGCCAAGGTGTTGTGTGTGGATTTGAATAGGTGCACGCAGGCTGTGTGCATGCTAGTGTGTATGCCATGTTCAGTCAAGATTGAGGTCTGGGGGGCCTGTTATCCACTTAGATCAGTATACCTAGATATAGTCATAAGTAGTGATGAGTACACAACCTAATTAATAAGTAGGTTTGGTCACCTCACAATACCACGCACGCCTAGGTTGAGTGGGTACTGATCTTTATTGATGGAAATGTGAATTAGGCTCCAGAAAGGACCAAATTTACCTTAAATTGGTAGAATAACTTACCTTTTCTAAAGAACTTTCATGGGTATAATTTCAGGAATAGTACTTTGCGAGTATTTTATGTTGCGACTTACATTCAACATTGTAAGCAAGAGGTACACAGGTACAGACATTAAGGAACAGTGGGTGACCAGAACCCAGAATGGCAGCCATAGCTTCATCTGTTTTGCTTTCTATTGCCTGTATTTCACCCCAGAAAATATTTAGTGGATTTGGTTGGAAAGGAAAAATGCCTCTGGTGGGAAAATAAGGTGACTGTGTGTGTGTGTGTGTGTGTGTGTGTGTGTGCGTGCATGCGCATGCAGGCTATTAAATGTCTTTCCAGGGGTCTTGGTCTGTTGCAATAGCCTTGCCAGTCCTTCAATTACTGTTTTCTTTCATGAGAAATTGTTACTGGAATGCACTCACCCTTTTAGGGAGCTGTGAATGTGGTTATAATTGCTTGTTTCTAAGATAATTGGCCTGACTGCATAGCCCTGGAAAAGTTACTTGAACGAATGGAATGTGGAGGAAAGCTCGAGCTGCTTTCGGACTTTATTTGGGCTGTGAGGCCTGGCTGCCACCATCGGCCAGCGGTATGGAGTAACCAAAGCGGATGGCAAGACATATGGAACTGGAAAGATGTGTAAAGAAGTCCAGCTCAGAGACAGTGGCTGCTTGAGTTTTGACATGACCTTGCAGAAAGATTTTTTTTTTTTTGGACTGTAAAGCTCCCCATTTGTAACTGGGTGAGTTCAAATCCAGTAGCTATAGAAAATCAGACCTTCCAGTGGGTCCCACTCTCCTCTCTTTAGAGGCTCTGGAAGTTCGGAATCTGAATGTTATCCAAGTGTGCAAGAGCAATGAAAGGGAAATAGAATGGTGAAAGTTGAATTGATTTCAGGCGTTAAATCAATGCAAAATTTTCTAACATCTATATTGTCAGTGCTATCAATGGCCGTTGATGCCATTGATCAAAGAGTTGTGCTAATTCATTACAAGCTGACACGAAATGACCGTGTTCTTAGCTCCTGGGGAGAAGCTAAAATACACTTTCTCTTAAAAGTGTAGGATCCTAGGGTGTTACAGGATGCAATTAGTTTTTTTTTTCTTTTATTTCCCCATTAAACTTCAGGCTCTCATTTTGCTTTCTGAAAAAAAAAAGTTTTTACTAGAAAACTCCTCATGATGAATTTCTCCTGCCATCACTGAGGCTTGGTTGCCAACAAGGTTCAAGAATCTTTCACTTGCTCAGAGCAAGAGAATATAGTCATTCACAGGGGAAAATAGAGACCAGGGTTGTAATAAGGTGAATAACCCAATCAGGAACACCTAATTTAATGAAAGATTGACCAGCCCTTCCAGGATTTATGGAAAGCGAATAGCACTGTCAGAAAAATCAACTTAACAAATCACTGTTGCTCCTCTTGTATTTTTTGTTTTCACCACCACCGCCCCCCCCCGCCCTCGCCAACAATCTTCTCTTTGTGTTAAGGACTCACAGGGTCCCAGGATCATATAGGTTAAATGTAAAGGATAATATAGGTTAAATGTAAAGCCCTGTCAGGATTTAAAATGGTTCGAACTCTCTGCATTTTGAGGACATATTGCAGAGCTGCCACCCAGAGCTCCCGCTGAGCCCAGGCAGATGACAAGGCGGACCCATGCCAGGCTGCTTTAGGAAGCTGTGAGTTCTGTGGTTCATTTGCTGAACGTTTTTTCAGTGACTAACGGTTTAAGCACGCCTCTGCCAGCTCCCGTTTGATTTTTCAAAAACCTACTCCCAAGCCAGGCAAGTCGTACACTTCTTTTTCAAAGTTCTTTCCAGCCATGGGACACAATTGGAATTTTCTGCTGCTTCAAATTGCAACAACTCTGCAGCCGTGGAGGAGAGGCAGACGTGTATACACCAACAAGGAAGGGCCCGAAAGATGTACCGTTAAGTGAAAAAAAGCAACAAGCAGAAAAAATTTGTTTAGGAAAAATCTGTTATTTGGGTCATTCTATAGAAAAATGAGCAGAAATACGTAGAGAGAACTGTAAATGTGGTTATCTTTGGGGAGAAAAGGGGAGTGAGTGAGGGGTGACAAATGGCCTTGACCATTTCACTCTCTATACCTCCATATTGCTTGAATCTTTTTTTTTTTTGCCGTGCTATATTAATGAACTATTTCCGTAATAAAGTAGTTTTTAAAGACTGACTCTAAATAGGATCACTCTGGATATGATGCTTCATGCACACGGAGAAAACCCCCTCTTTTTATCCTCTGTTTTGTGTCAGAGTATATACATAATGTCATCTGCCGTAACACAGCTAAGAAGGGGTTAAGCCATTGAGATCATTTTTAAGCGCCCGGATTCTGGCAATCAAGGCAATCAAAATCCGCTTCCACCTTAGCCCTCTGCCGCCATTCATCAAATAGGTCTTGTTCTGCTGGGCAGACAGTCTTGTTTCACAAGCAGGAAAATAACCCAGCTGCAAGTGGTTTGCACAGAGCTGGGGAGAAGCCTACAGAGGATTCCGGGAGGAGGAGGTCAGCAGTGTCCCGCTCCTGCTCCAGGCGCGGTGTGTGCTCTCTTTCCCTGAAGCAAAACCTCTGAATAGCCGGATGTCCCGGAGATGAATGAAAGCCGTCCTGGCACGCAGAATGGGCTTTAGAGATGAGGGTTAACCAGATGCTAATGGAGGAAAAATAAGCACCGGAATTCTCGCTGAAGGAACGGGAAGCGGCCTTCCAAAGGAGCCAGGCTGGCCTGACCACCTTTCTGATTTCATTTGTGTTTCTGAGCTCCACCTGCAGCATCGCACTTCCCTTCAGTGTCTGTTACCGAAACACATCTTAAGGTTGGGGGAGTTCCCGTCGTGGCTCAGTGGTTAACGAATCCGACTAGGAACCATGAGGTTGCGGTGTTCGATCCCTGGCCTTGCTCAATGGGTTAAGGATCCAGCCTTGCCGTGAACTGTGATGTAGGCTGCAGATGCGGCTCTGATCCTGCGTTGCTGTAGCTGTGGCATAGGTCGGCGGCTACAGCTCCGATTAGACCCCTAGCCTGCGTTGCTGTAGCTGTGGCATAGGTCGGCGGCTACAGCTCCGATTAGACCCCTAGCCTGGGAAGCTCCATATGCCGCGAGTGTGGCCCTAGGAAAAAGGCAAAAAGCCAAAAAAAAAAAAACAACAAAGTTTGGGGGAGTTCCCTGCTGGCCTTGGTGTGGGGTTCTTGGTGAGCACAAGAGATCTCTTCTCTTTCTCTTACTTTCTTCCCAGTCTCTCACTGTTCTTGAGTACTACCTCCAAGCAGGCATATTAGGGCTATAAAGCATCATGAAACATAAATCAACTATACTTATTAAAAAAAAAAAAAGCTGAGAAGAGTCACAAAACAGGGACATATAGCTCCACAGTCCTCTAATTTTCCTGGGAAACAGTACAGTGATGACTTTGTCAGCATCTACTGAATCTTTTATTTTTGTTTTTCCCTCCCTGAATATTATTCTGAGCGTCACACTTTTGACCAGATGGTTCCCTGATGCAGGTGGGAATAAGAACTGGTAGAGAGGAGTTCCCGCTGTGGCTCAGTGGTAACGAACCTGACTGGCATCCTTGAGGACTCAGGTTTGATCCCTGGCCCCGCTCAGTGGGTTTAGGATCCGGCGTTGCTGTGAGCTGTGGTGTTCGTTGCAGACGCGGCTCGGATCCTGCATGGCTATGGCTGTGGAACCTAGCCTGGGATCTTCCATGTGCTGTGGCTCTGGCCATAAAAAGATAAAAAAAAAAAAAAAAAAAGAACTGCTGAGAAATTCAGGAAGGAAGCAGAGGAAGTCAGTCCTCAATCAGGCTAGCCTCCTTTTGAATGTTGGGCTTATTTTTTTCCTTTGTGGATTCCTATCAGGGGCCATGAGAGTATAAAGTGAAAGTAATATTAAAAGTATGCTTGCTGTTAGGAACTGGAAATAGGCATGAACCACGATGCATCACCGTTTTCTTCGCACATATATCTTTACCCAAATGCTTAGAAAGCTCTCAGTTTCACCCCTAAAAGGAGACATTAAACTTGAATAAGGTACGTAGGAAAATTCTAGTTCAAGGAGTTGGGAGAGGAAATCCAATGTGAACAGTTATGGAAGTAGAATTATTCCAAGCACATAAAAACTGTCATTATTTGCAGAGCCGGGGAGAGAGCAGTGTATTTCTTAGGGTGGGCCTGCCTAGACCGTGTCATCTTTCTTTAAGAACAGATACCCCTTTGCCCACTGCCAGCCGTCAGGTCAGCCTGTGTGCCTCCTGTAACCCTCCCATCTCTCCCCGCCAGCGCCCAGTGACCTAAAGAATGGATTCCTGGCCCAGGAATGTTCCAGCCAGAGACTGGGATGGGCCAGGAGATTCTGTAACAAGGTTTTAACCTTTGAAACACCCCTGGCTGTATTTTCACCCTTCAGCCATCCTCTTTCCTTTTCTGAAGTCCTTGTGCTATTTTTTGTCCAGGAAAAGAGGCTGAGAGGAGACAAGCCTTTCTAGAAGCCTCTCCAGGCTAATAGGTTCAGGTTCAAGTACTTTGTAGAGAAGCCCTTTATTCGTGTCCCCAGAGCCACGAGGCACTTCTCAGGGGGGTCTAGGAGAAATAATGGAGCAAGAGGTCAAGGCTGATGGTCCTGAGCAGGGTGCTGTAAGCTGATAGGATGGCTGTGTGAGAAATAGACAAAGTGCCCCCCCTCGCCCCTGCCATGCAGTGGGGGAAGAGAGGTAGAAACAAACCTGGCCAGCTGCCCAGTGCCTTCTTGCGAAAGTCAAAGGCCCTTTTCCTCCAGACGGAGGCAGCGCGATGCCAGGGCCCACGGCTGAGTGAGAATCGGGTGAGAATAACACAGATGAGATGTTTTTGAGTCCCGAGGCTTTGAAACAGAAATAATTGTTGTCAAGTAAGGTTGGAGAATACTGCATATTTTTCCCTCTTCCTGTTTCTTTTTCTCTTTCATATTATTATCCTATTAGTATTGGTGAAAATTACTTGAATAGCCCTCTTAATGGAACTCAGAGTGACCTAGACTTACTTGACTCAGAAACTGTTTGTTCCTGTCCAACCATTCTGTGAAGACATGTTGGTTAATGCTGCTCTAGATTTCGGAGTCTTGCACTGAAGATAACGAAGGAACATTTTGTTTCAAATCTTTTAAAAAAAGTGAAATACTTTCCAAAAGTCTTATTTTCCGATTTGGGGGATGAGCGCTCTCTGTTTTAAGACAAAGGACTGGGGGGGCTTCCATCATCTTAAATGACCTGGGCTAATCTGGTTTGAGCTTTTAATCCTTCCTCTGTTTGAGGAAGTTATGGATTATTTGCCATCCATTCTGTTCTTTTTTTCCTTTATTGTGACTTTTGATTTGATTTTTTTTCTCTTTTAAGGGCTTCCTCCTCAGCATGTGGAGGTTCCCAGGCTAGGCGTCGAATCAGAGCTGTAGCTGCCGGCCTACACCACAGCTCACAGCAACACCAGATCTTTAACCCACTGAACGAGGCCAGGGATTGAACCCGAGTCCTCAGGGATACTAGTCAGATTCCTTTCCACTGAGCCACGATGGGAACTCCCATTCTATTCTTTCAAATGACAAATAATTTTTTAAAATATTTTTATCTCTTCACTTATGCTCAGGTAGCTCTTTGCTGTGTACAGAATATTTTCACATTCATTATCTTATCGATTGTTTTTATGACACAGTCATTTTAAACAACCTTGCAAATAGTATTTAAAAATCATTAGGGCCATTAATATTCTATTTAGTCTGCAAAAATGAGAAATGGCTGACTCCTCCATATCACTGAACTAAGAGGATATAAAATTTTGCCTGTAGCAAAATTTCTTAGAGCTTTTACCTAACAGATTCCTAAACTCTAGTGAAAACTAAAAAGAAAGGACATTAAAAGAGTAGGAAAGCTGTTTACTGTTGTTACCATTAGAAATACTGCCTTTAAAAAGTTTTTGCTTCTCCTGATTCATTTTAAATTTTGGTCACGTCATCTCGCAAGGCCGTTACATACATTGTATGCAATATATTCACAAGGATTCTGGGACTCAAGTCATGATATTCTCTGGTCACCCCTAGCGAATGAATATCTAAGTGGAAATATTTTGTTTGCTATCTTAAATTTCCCCAAAAGCTTAGGAGAGGAAATGTCATTTTTAGAGTTGCTTTCTAGAGTACACATTCTAGGATTTCTCAGTTGCTTTATTTTCCTTGATCCTATTAGAAATATTATATGTTTGTTGAATGATTACATAATGAAGTATTAGCAAACTCCTGGAATTTATATCCGTTTTTTTTTCATGCCTTTTCTCTGATATTTTTAATATATATACTTATGTCAGGTCGGAACCAGATATATTCAGCTCTTAATGATTTCTATTGAATTTGTATTATTTTTACAACTTTATTTTGATATAATCGACACACAGTAAATTGCAAATGGCTAAAGAGTACAACTGATGTTTTCCGACATATGTGTACACATATGAAAGGGTCACTGCAATCAAGATAACAAATATTTCCTTGAACCCCCAAAGTTCTCTGGTGCCCCTTGGCAACCATCTTTCCTTGGTCTCTGTCCCTGGGCAACCATCACCTGGTTTTTGTTCTTAAAATTTAATTTGCGTCTTCTCGAACTTCATAAAAATGGGGTCACACAGTATACATGTACTTTCTTATGTCTGGCTTTAACTCAGTATCAAGATTTTGAGATTCACTATGTTGTGTGTATCAGTAGTTTATTTTAAAAAATATTTTGAGATAAAGGATATTTTCAAGCACATATTGTTGCTGAGTAGTATTTTATTATGTATTTCACATTTTGTTTATTCATCTGTTGTAGTATATTATTTCAAGTTTTTGTGTGTGTGTGTGTGTGTGGTTTTTTTTTTTGGGGGGGTGCTATTGTGAATAAAGCTGCCATGGAAGATACCTAGCAGTAGAATGGTAGAATGGCATGGAATGGCTGGTTGGTGTAGGTTTACCTTTTTCTTTAAAAATAATTTTTGCAGTGTCACTTGTGATAACATCTCAATGAATTGCCATGAGAATGCCAATCATAAATTTAAAAACTATCTTGAGCATATAGCATGCTGGGTATTGTGCCAAGAGCTGAGGTACAGTGGATACAAAAGAGATGTCTTGTTTGTTTTCATGTAGCTCTTAGTAACTGTAAATAACTGTAGTTAATTAAACGGCTATTCTAATACTTGTATCATCCTCCTTTGACATATGTGCTTTGAAGGAAAGGAATATGATTCTGAGAAGACTGTAATAGAGTAACTAACTGACTTCCAGACCTGGAGTCGGGGAAGGCTTCCCAGGGGACGTGATAATTAAGGGTGCATGAGGATAAAGTAGGTGAAAGGCTGGATGGTAGAGGGTGAAAGAACAGTTCAAAAAGAGGGAATATCGGGAGTTGCTATTGTGGCTCAGTGTTAAGGAACCCAACTAGTATCCATGAGGATGTGGGTTCGATCCCTGGCCTTGCTCAGTGGCTTAAGGGTCTGGCGTTGACTGAGCTGTGGTGTAGGTCACGGACGTGGCTTGGATCCCGCTGTGGCTGTGGCTGTGGCCAGCAGCTGCAGCTCTGATTCTATCCCTAGCTTGGGACTTCCATATGCTGTACATTCAGCTCTTTAAAAAAAAAAAAAAAAAAAAGGGAATGTCATGTGCAAGGGCCTCAAGGTGAAAGGGAACAGAAAAAGTCCAAGTGGCTGGAATAGGAGAGAGAGGGCCTGGGGAGGTCCTGTTCATGACTGGACTTCTATTTTAAGGGAATGTGAAAGGGTTTAAGCAAGAAGATAATATGTTCCATTATGGATTTTGAAAAGGTGGCTCTGGCTGCAGCATAGAGAACAGATTACGGGGACATTAGAATGGATGTGGATACAGAAGAGGTGCCACCATGAGTGGGGTTGTGTGCACGATAAAACCATCAAATAGGTGGATTTGAGAGCTGCCTGGGAGATAAAATTGACAGGTCTAGAGAGGGATAAGATAAAGTTTGCAAGGTTTCTGGCTGGGATCCCAGTGCCACTTGCTGATGTAGAGACCCCCTAGGACAGGGCCAGATTTAGGGGAAGAGGCCGAGTTCGGTTTCGGAAAGTTGAGTTTGAGATACAGTTGAGTCACCCAAATGGGGCACACGGCTCAAGATTTATCTGTGTGAGTGAGTCAAAGGAGTAGTCTGGGCTAGGACTGCATGGAGGAGTTCCCGTGCAGAGGTGGTACCTAGAACTATGGATTTGGATGAGACTGGGGTGGGAAAGTTGTATAGAGGAGAGATGAGGACTTTGAGGGGCCTTGGGGAACGCCCGTATTTCATGGTCAAGTGGGGAAGGATGAACCTGAAAAGAGCAGACGTGGAGGAAAACCATGAAAGTGTGGTTGTGAAAGTTCAAGATGTCACTTACATTAAGACGGAAGCCAGGGGTTCCCATCGTGGTGCAGCAGAAACGAATCTGGCTAGGAACCAAGAGGTTGTGGGTTCGATCCCTGGCCTTGCTCAGTGAGTTAAGGATCCGGCGTTGCCGTGAGCTGTGGTGTAGGTCGCAGGTGCGGCTCGGATCCTGCGTTGCTGTGGCTGTGGTGTAGGCCGGCGGCTACATCTCGGATTAGACTCCTAGCCTGGGAACCTCCATATGCTGATGGTGCGGCCTTAAAAAGACAGAAGACACACACACACAAAAAGGAAGCTAGACTGTATCATAGTTTAAAGACGACTAGATTAAGGGTCAGGAGTCAGGAAGATACTTGGTGTTCTTGAGCTTGTATGATGTGCCAGGTTCTTAGGCTAACTCTTGTCTCTCCCGCAATCCCTGTGAAGATCATTCCTACGCAAATGTAAGGAGATAGAAATCAAAATGATGGGATTCAAACAAGAAGGGCTGGATGCTCTGCACTTGAGTGTGCTGAATGCAGAACAACTGCCTCTGAGGATTCACGGGTCTGAGAATCAAGTTTTTCTTTGAATCTTCAGAATTTCAGTTTTAAATTCAATCACATTATTTTCGATTTACTTTTTCCAAAATGATACAAAATTCCTGCTAAAAGCCAAGAGAAAAACACTAGGAACGAAGCTCAAAATGCAACATGGCAAGCAAGTCTCTTCTCAAAATGCAGCCTTGCAAGCCATTCTCTTGACAGTGTCTTGCAAATTCAACTTCAGGCCCAAGATATCGGTGTTGAGTTCAAAGAACAGATGCCCCTGCTCGTGAAGGGTGTAGAAGTCCACTTGTTTTGCCGTGGTCACACAGTAATTACCGGTGAAAGAGTCCTGTGTTAAAATCTTCACGGGTAACATGCCAGGCAGTTTTGGGGCCTAAATTAAAGAACTTGGACCCTTATGCCTGTTTTCGTTCTCCCTGCAAATTTTGCCATTTTCATGTCCCTCCAGCTAATTAGCAGAAGCACTTGTTCTATTCCCTTCAAAACAGTCTCATCTTTTCCTCCTCGATCCAGCTGTAAAGTTGAAATGCCAAATTTATGACATTACAATCATTTTCATGGTAACAGACTGTGGCATCATAAAAACAAGTGTGTGATGACTTCACTGCAGGATCAAGCAGAAGGAGAAACCGGGTTCTATGCAGGGGAAGCTCCTTTTCAGACTCAGATTTCTTTGATGACAGCGGAGGAAAACACAACTTTATTGCTGGTATAAGAAAAGGTCCCCAAACTCATCCTACACATGTTTCCATCAGCCGTGCCCAAGTGGCAGTTGTATTTAAAAGATGTGAGTCAAACCTTTGATGTTTTTGAAAACATATGTCCAGCCACTGAAACTTGTCTGGATAGTGGAAATTTTAAGTGATGATTTTTTTTTTCAAAGTAGATTAGCCTGTTATTGTTTGACCAGTGTTTGAAAAGGGAGCAAAAATATGTTCTCATGGTTCTGAGGCCTGAAAATTACAGTATATTTGAAAATTAAAATTCCAGAATGCTTGTTGATTTATTTTATAATTAAGTTTAATTTGAAAAAAACATGCTTCAGGAATTCCTGTTGTGGATCAGTGGGTTACAAACCCAGCTAGCATCCATGAGGAGGTGGCTTTGGTCTCTGGCCTCGTTCAGTGGGTTAAGGACCCAGTGTCGCCATGAATTGTGGTGTAGCTCGCAGGTGTGGCTAGGATCTGGCGTTGCTGTGGCTGTGGTGTAGGCCGGCAGCTACAGCTCTGGTTTGATCCCTAGCCTGGGAACTTCCATATGCCACTCGTGGGGCCTTAGAAAGCAAAAACTGGAAAAAAGAAAAACATGCTTCAGATAAATTGTCATGAGAACTTATAGCAGTCCACAAATATGCATTGTGTTTAGAGTGATATATCAGATACCTTTCTCCCTATCATATTACTATAGCAGTTCTTGTTTTTAAAATTTATCTCTTATACTTATTTATTTATTTATTTTACTGAGAATTATATTTTACATCCCAAGAGTGCTTTGCGACATACGTAATGACTTCTCTGTGTACACTGCGGTTGAATTTAACTCACAGTATTGACTGCTTTCTAGGAGCCAGGCTTTGTCACTGACCTTGGATAGCTCACTGACCGATCTTGCATCTGTTGTGGTCCTGCAAAGCATCCTTTTGTAAGGGCGTGTCTGCACGCATGAGAGCTGCAGGGGGAGGAAAGATACTGCCTCAATTATTCTCCTTATGCCCATCAGGCAGACACCAAAGAGGACATTGCCTAACGGTCGTTTCTGAGATTTTTGCCAAAATGGATTTTTAGGCAGCATGAACTCCAGATATTACTAGGAGTTCATGTTGTCAGCCTGCCTCTACAGAAGTGTCCTAATGTTTGACTGTACCTTGAGATTTTGCCCGAAAGGACAGAAGAAATGAGGCACGCGTGTAAGAGCTGTATTTATTCTTCTCCTTGCCTACTTTTGGAAGACTTAGGCAAAGGAGCTTATAACAGACAGAGGTTCAGAGAACAGGCTTGGTGGACCAGATCAGTCCACCTTGAGTCCTGGCTTTGGGTTACGCTTTCTGGGTAACATTAGATAAACGTGTTCTCAGATAATTAAGATGAGGATCCAGCTTTCTCTCGGTTTTCATATCTTTTCCTGTTGCCTTCCGGGAGAATTTCTTAGTTTAATCTTCCAGCTCACAACTTTGTACTCCAGCGCTTTCCATCCTATTGCTTATCCAGTCACTCTGTTTAAAACTTCCAGCTCTTGCCTCTTTTTATACCTAATATTTCCAGTTGTCTCCTTTTCTTATGACTTCCTTTTGGTATGTCACATTACTAGTGCCTCCTCTTACCTTCTCAGAGGTATTTTAAAGCCATTAAACAGAAACAGACTCACAGACATAGAAAATAAACTTATGGTTCTCAAAGGGGAGAGAGAGTGAGGGAGGGATAAATACAGGAGTTGGGGATTAGAGAAACAAAGCACTGTATATAACATAGATAAACAACAGAGTCCTATTGTAGAGCACAGGGAACTGTACTCAGTATCCTATGATAAGCCATAGTGGAAAAGAAAATGAATATATATTATTACACACACACACACACACACAAATAATTGAATCATTTTGTTGTACACCAAAAACTAAGACAACATTGTAAATCAACTGCACTTCAATATTTAAAAATTAACCATAGCAAAAGTCTTATTGAAGGAGGGAGTTGTTAAACTGCTATTATCAAAACCTGTGAGAAGTACTGAAAAAAAAATGAAAATTGACTTGAAAGGGGAGAGGAGGAGTGGGTGACCAGAGGGTAAGCTGAGAGAAAGCTCTTAAATTTTGCTTTTATCTCTCCCAAGCCTTGCCCAGGGCCAGTCTTTGCCTAGTGCTTTACGCGAAATCGGTCCCAACACTGGACTCACGGTGACATCAGCTTAAAGCAAACCCCTCATATGCCTAGAATGTTAATGAAAGTAAGTCGGAGCTGACCAGCTGCCCTGGAGCCTTCTTTGCTCCTCAGTCCTCTCCTCACCGAGGGCATCAAACTGCCTCCTCCCAGGGCTGCTCCTCTCTGAGTGTTGAAAGATGAAAATCTGACCCACGACTTTAGTAAAATGCCATCCATGGTGACGAGGCGGGGTCGAAGGCAGGACGAGGGCTCGCGAGGCACACTAAGCAGACCTCTGAAGAGCCCAATTACTACAAAGACAAAAAAAGGAACAGTTTTGGGGTCAGACTTGCAGGAATGACAAAGAATTTGTCACGGCTTTAAATATCTGTGCGCGGCTCCCTGAGGACTCTGAGAGGCGTATTTCATGGTCAAGTGTGGAAGGATGAACCTGAAAAGAGAAGACATGGAGGAAAACCATGAAAGTGTGGTCGTGAAAGTTCAAGATGTCACTTACATTAAGATGGAGGCCAGGAGTTCCCGTCGTGGGGCAGCAGAGGCAAATCCGACTAGGAACCATGAGGTGCGGGTTCAAACCCTGGCCTTGCTCAGTGGGTTAAGGATCCGGCATTGCTGTGAGCTGTGGTGTAGGTTGCAGACGCGGCTTGGATCCCGCGTTGCTGTAGCTGCGATGTAGGCCGGTGGCTACAGCTCTGATTAGACCCCTAGCCTGGGAGCCTCCGTATGCCATGAGTGTGGCCCTAGAAAAGGCAAAAAAAAAAAAAAAAAAAAAAGTAGTGATGTTGAAAAGATGTGTTCGATGACTAATTTTGAGATGGGGGCAAGCACTATCTTGGTAGCTGCTCTCTTTTTGACCCCATAATATTGCTGTTAAAATCGGTAGTTGTGGATTCTCAAGTGTTTATGCCTCTAAACTACATTCCTTGGAGGCAGGGGTCATAAAATTCACAGCCTGTCTTCCTTCTCTTGTTTCTGCCCCTTTCCGCTTTCTTCTTGATTCTATTAGCTACAATGTAGGTGTCCCGATGACTCGCCAACAAGATAGAAGTTTATTTTCCTCTCATGCAGAAGGCCAGTGGTAAGAGGCCCAGGTCTGATGCAGTGGCATAGCTTTACAGCATCCTCAGAGAGCCAGTCCCTTTACAGTTCACTGTCTGTCTGCCCTGAGACAGGATCCAGGAGGGCAACCCCGCCACCGCAGCAGAATGAACACAGGGAAGAGGAAGGACTGGCAAAGGATCCAGTCCAGTGTTTTTTTATTTATTTGGAAAAATTTCCAGGGAGTTGGCCCACAAAACTTGTCTTTACATATCAGCCACTACTTAAATGCCTAGTTATATCTGGGTGCAAGAAAGCCAAAAAAATAAGTCTTTACTATAGCCAGCCACATACCCAGCTAAAATTTTTATAATTATAGATCGAGGGAAGAAAAGATTTTGGGAGCAACCAGTAGTCTCTGTTGTATCTTCCTTCCTTTCCGCCTTAATTTGTCTTGTCTTCCTGTTTTCACTTGTTCCTTCCTTGCCTTCATTCCTTCCCCCAATGTTATTTAGTGCCTCGTGTACACCAGGGGCTGCATGCAATGTTTTATAACCTTAGTATTTTATTCTTCTTTGCCATCATTTATCTGGAGGACAAAGATACTTTACTAAATTATGAGGAAATCTCAGGGAGAAAAGTACAGGTTGGATGCAGAAGTTTTATTGGTGGTATAAGAACAGTTTCCTGTTTTACAGATAAAGGAACAGACTCAAGGAAGTTATGTCAAAGATTTAGGTCGAAATCTGTTTCTGCAACTTACTAAGTGGCTACAGACACGGAACCTTTCTTTACTCACCCGGTATGTCTAGCTGTCTGTCAGGTGGTGGGGATTCAAAGATAAGTAGGTAGTCAGAATCCCTACCCTCAGCGAGACTGGCAGCCTTGTTGAGCAGCCAGGCAACTAAACAAGCAATTAGAAAGAGCATGCACCCTCCAGTTTGGTGGTGGAGAGTTCCACGCTCTTCCCGCGAGACTGCAATACACCCCAAGTAAAACCTGTCTTTCATTTATGTAGTGTCCCCCAGGGTAGCGGATGTTTTCAGCGTTGCAAGTGAAAAGAAAGATCAGGGGATTTGTAGACCAGGGGAACTCGTGAATTGAGTCGCGGCGGCAGAAACGGTTCAGAGGGAAAGAGCAACTTGATCAGAGCCTTGCTGTACCTAGGAGAGTGGGGGAGGTAAATTTGGAGCCGTGGGTATGGAACCATGAAGAACCTTTAATGGCAGATGGAGATATTTGGGTTTGGACAACAGAGACCCCTTTCCAGTTTAGACTTAGAGAAATGACTTAGGAACATGGTATTTGGCAGTCAAGATGGAGAGACAGGGGCCTGGAGATAAAGACAAAGGAGGGACAGGGGAAACTGATCCGTGAGAAAGCTCTTAGGAAAGAGCGCTGGGGTTGAAGGGCGGCAGTGACGCTCATCCTTGAGGGTCGCTGCTGCTCTCAGGGTCACGTCTGCCATGTGCCCTGGGGAAGGAGGCTTATGTCCTCTGTGAGGACTTTTCAGCAGGTGTATGAGCCTCATGGAGCTTTTCTCTCTTTCATCTGTGGGTAAGCTTGACTAGAGGGGGGCAGAAAGGAGAGATCTGAGCAAGGGGAACCTGTACCATCCTAGGCTTGCAGGAAAAATGGAGGCTGGTGGGGTTGTATTGGAATCAGATCATGAAAACGTTATGTTGCGTTCCTTTGTTTCCTGGGCATCTTTTATTAGGGAGCCCTGACGCAAGTATGCTTTGGGAACGCCGTCATTCATTACCTGGACTTATTCCAACAGCAAATTACTAGGTGACCTTGAGAAAAATATCCTGAATTTTGTATATGTATATGTATGTATATTTATATATAATATATAACAATATCATATAACATATCATATATAATATATGATATATTTATATATGTTATCTTTATATGAAATATTTTGTGTATAATTTTTAAAAATGCTGATGTCCATGAGAGAACCACTTTGTAACGTGGAAAGTAGAGTTTCTTTATATATCATCAGGAGGTATAAACAACTGGATAGAGTGCTCTACATCAAGATAGGAAAAACGACAGTTCTGAATCAATTGAAATGATGGCCAGTCCTTGCAGAGAGATATTGTACATCTCAGTTTATTTTGGATATTGAATTGTGCATCCTAAATTCCAATTAATGAAGCAATTACCAAATTTCAACATAGACTTTAATTCTAGCCATTTGAAGACTAGGAGGAGTCAGAGGAAGGATAAAATAGCAGTGTCAGGGTATTTGTGTGGAGAGCGTGGATAAGATGATCTGGAAGTGCTTTCCCCTCTGGATATGCTTCCATGCTTGTTTATTTGAATCATTCATAAAACATCTTAGCTGGAGTTCCCGTCATGGTGCAGCGGTTAACGAATCTGACTGGGAACCATAAAACATCTTAGCTTTTTTTTTTAAAAAAAGGAACTGTTTAGTATAAATGAAAATCTACCCTTAAATTTATCTGTCTTCTGTACCACTTAGAAATCATGTTCAATTGCAAGTAATAGAAATTTGAAATACAGAGGGCTCAACACACAAGAGCTTTTCTCTGTTGCATAAAAAGGAATTCTCGAGTACACAGTTTCATGAAACCTCCAGGGACCGTGACTCTTTTTTGGCACCATCACATTCAGAAAATGGCTTCCATCCTTGAGTTTAACTCAGGGTCCAAGATGACTGCTGGAGAGCCAGCCATCATCTTCACATCCCAGGCAGGATGGAAAATGACGTTCTGAGTCACTTCCTTGAAGCTTATTTCTTGAAATTGCCTGTAATACTTCTACTTTTAACCGATTGGTATTTAGTTATGTGATCACACCTATCTGCTAGGAAAACCGAAGACCATAATATTTTGTTCTAGGAAGCATTGTGTTCAGCTAAAACATCAGCCTTCTATTATTAATAGGATGTCCCACAACCTTGTTATTAAGAAAGGAAGTAGAGAGTTCCCATCGTGGCTCAGCAGAAACGAATCTGGCTAGCATCCATGAGGATGTAGGTTTGATCCCTGGCCTCGCTCAGTTGGTTAAGGATCCAGCATTGCTGTGAGCTGTGGTGAAGGTCTCAAATGCGGCTTAGATCTGGTGTTGCTGTGGCTGTGGTGCAGGCCAGTGGCTGTAGCTCTGATTCAACCCCTAGCCTGGGAACCTCCATATGCTGTGGGTGCAGCCCTAGAAAGACAAAAAAAAAAAAAAAAAAAAAAAAAAAAGAGAGAGAGAAAAAGGAAAGAAAGTAGGGCTGAATATTGGAAGGCATAGCAGTCACTATCCCCCTCTGGGAATAACCTTAATCTTGGGCAAAGTGTCTAAAAACTCCATGGTTAGCAAAGCAGAAGAGAGGTTAATGGACTTTGTGTCTGGTAAATGTTACAAGAGAAACTCTGTAGAGTGAAAAGGAAAAAAAGACATATGAATTCCAGAGTTTGAAGGTTAGAACAGTTTCAAACTGACCAGTTTGGAAAACCTCCCATCTAAAATGTCAACAGCTGAGTATTGGCCAAGTGACAAGTTCATGCCAAGGGAAGTCGGTAGGGCTATTGAATGCTCCCTATCACCAGGGAACACTTTGCATGGAATTTGCATATGTGTGATGCCTCTGAAAACTTGCAACCCTCAACTTCCCTGGCTGCTGTCATCTTGGGTTTAATGACATGGTGACATGACTCTGTTCTTTAATGAGGGGTCTTAGCGGAAGCAGGCAGCTCAAGCGATCCTCTAAGGGCTCAGTTCATTGTATCTCTGTTTCTTCGGCAAGAAAACATACAAGAGTTTTTTAAAAAAAAAAAAAAGGGTGAGAGAAAGGGAAGGGAATGGGATGGAAACTAGGCTTGTCTTTTAGGAGCCTGCATAACCAGGCTTTAGGATTAGCTTCATGCAGTTTGGGGAGGAAGTTAGAACTCGTAGCTGAAAGTTTTACATTTTCCTCAGTGAATTGGCTCTCCTCTGAAAATCTGTATTATTGGCAACTTCAATCTTAAGTTAAGGAGTTTTAAAGAGACTTAGAAGGAATAAAGGGAGAAAAGAAGGAATGAAGAAAGGAGAAAGAAGTGGCAATGTTGTGGGTGGGGAAAAGGCTACCGACCTTGGAATCTTATAGCATAGGTTTAAATTCGAGCTCTATCAACTGCTAGCTGTTGATGCTGGTGAAATTATGTAATACCTCTGGGTTTCAACTTCCTTGTCTATGCAAAGTATAAAGTACTAATGTCAAGGCTGTTGCAAAGAATAAAGGATTCAGGAATTCTCATTGTGGCTCATCGGGTTAAGAATCCGACTAGTATCCATGAGGATGCACGTTCAACCGCTGGCCTTGCTCAGTGGGCTAAGGATCCGGCTTTGCTACAGTCAGCAGCGTTGGTCACAGATGTGGCTTGGATCTGGCGTTGGCTGTGGCATAGGCCTCAGGTGCAGCTCTGATTCAACCCCTAGCCTGTGAACCTCCATATGCCACAGATTCGGCCCAAAAAAGAAAAAAAAAATAGTTCCCATCATGGCTCAGTGAAAATGAATCTGACTAGCATCTGTAAGGACACAGGTTTGATCCCTGGCCTCGCTCAGTGGGTTAAAGATCTGGTGTTGCCATGAGCTGTGGTGAGGGTCTCAGATGAGGCTTGGATCTGGTGTTGCTGTGGCTGTGACATAGGCCAGCGACTCTAGCTCTGATTCAGTCCCTAGCCTGGGAACCTCCAAATGCTGTGGGTGCAGCCGTAAAAAGACCAAAAAAAAAAAAAAA
>PVHT021183727.1:10211744-10221748 GCA_004024745.2 Catagonus wagneri | reverse complement strand
AACTTGGCCTTCGTTACTCCTACATCCGTGTGCTTCTCTGGTTCTCAAGAGAAGTTTTTTTTTTTTTAAATGTCCTCCATGCTCCCAAAATACCACTTCCCATTTCCCCTCCTGCCCTTTTGTTCCTTCCCCTGTCCCTCATCAAGTGACTTCACAGAGAAATTAGATGCCATGTTGACTCTCTGCTGGCTCTTAACCTGCAAACTTAACTTCTTTCACACCCACGCTTTCCACCTTCATTCTTGTGAATGAGAGAAGTGGCCTTCCTCCAATAGGCGAGGCATCTTCATTTGTATCCAGGGTCAGTCTCTTCCTGTCTTGTCAAGATTCTTGCTTCGCTGATGATCCTGTCTCCTCTGTATCTTATTTTTATTTTTTATATTTTAATTTTATTTTTTGTCTTTTGTCTTTTTAGGACTGCACTCGTGGCATATGGAGGGTCCCAGGCTAAGTGCTGAATCAGAGCTGTAGCTGCCTGCCTACGCCACAGCTGCAGCAATGTGGGATCAGAGCTTTGTCCGCCACCCACACCACAGCTCATGGCAATGCCGGATCCTTAACCCGCTGAGCAAGGCCAGGGATTGAACCTGCATCCTCATGGATATTAGGTTTGTCAGCCACTGAGCTACAATGGGAACTCCTTTTTTTTTTTTCTTTTTCTTTTTACAGCTGCACCTGTGGCATATGGAGGTTCCCAGGCTAGGGGTCTAATCCGAGCTACAGCTACTGGCACAGCCACAGCAATGCGGGATCCGGGCCATGTCTGCAACCTGTGCTGCAGCTTGTGGCAACACTGGATCCTTCACCCACCGAGTGAGTCCAGGAATCAAACCCATATCCTCACAGAGACAATATTGGGTTCTTAGCCTCCTGAGTCACAAAGGGAACTCCTCTTCTGTATCTTTAAGCTTTTCCTTCGAACTGTTTGTTTCCTACAAGCATTTAAACATGCCTTACTTTTTTTTCCGTCTTAAGAATAAAATCTTCCTATTTTCACCACAGCCCTTCCACTCTATTCACATTCCATCACTCAGAGCCAACCATATGACTTTGCCCAGCATCTGTAGGATGGAGAAGTACACGTCTCCTGTAGGGAAGCCCTGCAAGTTACATGTTAATGGGTAGGGGTGCAAAATCCTGCTACAGGAAGGGAGGTGAGTATTCTAAATGCAGTCTCTCACGTCCTCTTTATTGACAGACGCTTTGAAAAAGTTGTCTTCACTTAAATGTCTCTACTGCTAGACTTTTTTTTTTCCTCCTAAATTAATCTCTTAGATCTAGTTTCTGCCTCCGCCACTCCAGTCAAACCACTCTTGCCAAGGCCACTGTTTTCTTGTTGCTAAACCCAGAGGATATACACCATATATATATATATATATATATATATATATATATATATTTAAGACCGCACCTGTGGCATGTGGAGGTTCCCAGGCTAGGGGTCTAACAGGAGCTGCAGCTGCCGGCCTACGCTAGAGCCACAGCAATGCCAGATCCGAGTCGTATCTGCAACCTCCACCACAGCTCACAGCAAGGCCGGATCCTTAACCCACTGAGTGATGCCAGGGATCGAACCCACAACCTCATGGTTCCTAGTCGGATTCGTTAACCACTGAGACAGGACAGGAACTCCAGAGGACATATTTCAGTTCATGTAATACTTGGACTTTGGGCAGCATTTGAGAAGATAGACCATTCTCTTCTAGAAAGTCTTTCCTTGGCATCCATGAGTTTACTCTCCAGGTTTTTTTCTCCCATCTCTATTGCTTAATCTCACTGTTCCTTGTGGGCTCCTTTTGGGTGTGCGGGGCGGGCAACCTCTTAGGTGCTGGTGCTGTTGTATCTGCTGTCCATCCCTCTTCCCAGACTCTTTCCTCGATGCTCTCAGCTACTTTCAATTCACTAATCGTGTCTATGTGCTTGTGGTAAGTTTGGAGCACAGCTTAGATGTGCAAAAGTGTAGCTGTCCTTATTTTGCCAGTCTTGCTGTCAGAGGTAGAAAAAAAAATTAAACTAGCCAATTACTTTAACTCATTCTCTCCCAGTTCTGAGGTCTCTTTCATCTAAATAGTCAACTCAACTTCCTTATAATGCTCTCTGCTCTTTCTCGAAGAGCCTTTCTTCCTTGTCACCGCCTGCCTCCTGAGAGAGGCTGCATGTGGTAGGTACCTGTAAGTCCTTTCCTGCTGATGGAAGCCTGTATGGTTTACTGAGTAAGGAGACACTGGGTTCAGCAGGATAGAAGTGGAAAATTTCTCACCACTACCCTATTCATTTGAACTCTTTCTTATGGTTCTGCACTCACTGGAAGAGATTTGGGGTGGGGTCGAGATTTTTTTTCTGGTTATATTTAGATAAAAAAATGTCTAGTTTTGTTTACTAATCGTGTAACACCAAATTCCAATCCCATTTATTCCTCTCCATTTCTAGTGCTTATGCTTTGCTCAGTGAGTATTAATAATTATGATAATACAGTTCAGAAGAAATTTTCTAAATATGCAGTACCTTATGATCACAAGAAATAAAAAATAAATTTTAATATGTGTTTTGGCATGTTAAATGTAATGAAGGAAGGTATAACGGAAATAAAAGACTTGAATCTTTTCCAGATGTTTTCATTGAATTTTTAATTGAATCTTGGAAACTTCCAATGGGACCAACGAGTGGTTTCTTTTCTATTTTTTCATTCTTGGGCCAGCTGTTTTTGAAGTCTCTCTAGGGAAGGAAAGAGGTAAGAAAAAAAAAAGAGAGATTTTACTTTGGATTCATTTTTTATTTGATGTTGATGTTCTCCGGTGGTGAGGGATATTGAAAAGGAGCAGGACTCTACGGTTCCTGTCCAACCCCCCCCCCGCCCCACCAGGTCCTCCGCCTGCCTTTGGTCTGTAGAAAAACATTTGCCAAAGCATAAGTTTAATCAGAGAAGTGAGAAAATACAGAAGCAAAGGCAAACAGTCAAATGAGACCAAAAAACAATAGTTTAGTCATTAAGCAAAGTCAAGGACCTTTAGCTCTTCCTCAAGGGCTATAGGTAATATTCTGAGCCAAGTCCTGTGAGCTGTCGAATAGATACCAAAATCCCTACCAGACGGAAAACGTTAACTACGTGATGACCAGACTGCAGCTATGACATAAGCTGCCACAAGTCTGAGAACTGGCCTCAAAAAAATGGGAACAAACTGACCCTGGAATTGAAGATTGTGTACTTTTCACAATCAAGTCGACGTCGGTCAGACCACCGCGTGTCCAAGTTCAAGATGACTGTCGGGCCGACTGTGCTGTTCCTGTATGTAGCCCCCTCCCTCTGCCTTTATAGCAAGCTCCCGCCCACTGGTTGTCAGTGGGGGAGTTGGCCTTTGGGCAGGAGTCCGCCCTCCCCCTTAACCTTGCCTCTTTATTGTTTAGAGCAGCGAGCAGCTGGACCCCCATTTTCAGTAATATCAACAATATCAGAATTCGACCCTTTTCCCATAGGGCCCTTTTGTGTGTTTTTTTAAGACCTCCTCCTGGCTGGTTGCCAAGGTGCCTTTTGCTCCCGTTCAGGCTCGTCTGCTCCGGCGGCCACATCTGATGATCTCGGTCACCTCCAGGCCCCAGACACGCTGGTTCCTGCGATCAGCCCCTCTGAAGTTGCTCTTCCAGGGTTTCTTGGGAGAACGTCTCTCAAGACGACCCAGCTCACCTCTCCTGAAGGGCTTACCTCTGGCCTAGAGAACTCACACGGTACCTGCTTTGCCAAATTCTGAAAGTGCGCCATCGACAACACTGCCCTTTCTCTTTGCTCTGCTGTCGCTGGAGCCACAGCTTCTTAAGCAGGTGAGGGGAGTCCTTCACTCTCCCCTGCAGGCCTAAGGGGAAGGAACCCATCATCCTGAAATCTCTCCAAGGAAACCCTCGGTCGCTTCCCCGTTTCTCTGCCAGCCTGGCAGTTGTTCATGGGTGGTTGCTGGCACCACTGTTCACACATTTTAGGGCACTGATCTGCCAGATCTCTGACTTACAGACCACTTAAGCGTATTTTGAAAATCTAACTGTGTGCTTCTTATGCATTTTTATGTGACTATCTAAAATTTTTAATCATATGTTTAAATAGTACCAAAGGATGTGATTCTTTAACTTATTGTAAATATTGGTGTTTTAACATCAGACTTAGGAATTCCTGTCCTGGCTCAGCGGAAACGAATCTGACTAGCATCCATGAGGATGCAGGTTTGACTCCTGAGTTCACTCTGTGGGTTAAGGATCTGGTATTGCTGTGAGCTGTGGTGTAGGTTCTAGACGTGACTTGGATCCTGCGTTGCTGTGGCTGTGGTGTAGGCCAGTGGCTACAGCTCCAATTCGATCCCTAGCCTGGGAACCTCCATATGTTGTGGGGGCAGCCCTAAAGAGACAAAAATAAATAAATAAATAAAAAGATAAAACTCACATTACTCTTAAGTGTACCTAAGGGAACTTAAATATCATAATAATTAGATGCCCTCTACCATCTTTTAAAGAACTCACGATGACGTAATCCTACCTCCAATAAAATAACTTTTTTTATCAGAGATTTTTACATTGTTGTGTTTTCCTCATTAAACTCCTTTTTTCCATTTCGTTTCATCCAAGGCATTTTTCTTCCTATAACGGGCTTTGAAGCTCTTCAGTCTTTTATTCTCGTCATTCTTTCCTTCAGTAAAGATGCATCTTTAACTTTAAAATTTTAATGTCCTGTGGTCATAAAGCAGTCTGTATTTAGAAAAGTTCTTCTAAAATGTGTTATATAACAATTATCAATACTTGATCAAAACATTAAAATATTATAAGTTCTGATAAATACATGCTGACCATAAAGGTAAACTTTTTATCAGCCATGTGCTTTCCAAAAGAGATGAGGGCTTTCTTCTTTTTCTTCCCTTAGCCCTCCACTTCCTTCTCCCCTTTCTTCTTTCAGTCTTGAGGATGAGTGAAGATTTAGTGGAAATCAGCAGCAACAATAAAAGAGAAAGTATTGAGCCATGAATAAGTGCAGGGTTACAAAAGTTTCATTATAGCCATTAAATGCGTTATTGCAGTGAAGTCTGCAATGCCTTCCCTTTAGGTAAATCCTAATCCAAAAAAAGTTCAGGGCAGTAGGGAGTCATTGAGGAGAGAAGAGGGTAATGAATAACAGAAAACAATAGAAATAAAATAGATATCTAGTGAGCTTCGGCAAAATTGAAAAAAATCAACAATCTAGGGGTTCCCATCATGGCTCAGTGGTTAACAAATCTGACTGGCGTCCGTGAGGATGTGGGTTAGATCCCTGGTCTTGCTCAGTTGGTTAAGGATCCAGTGTTGCCGTGAGCTGTGGTGTAGGTCGCAGATGTGGCTTGGATCCTGCGTTGCTGTGGCTGTGGCGTAGGCCGGCAGATCCAATTTGACCCCTAGCTTGGGAAGCTCCATATGCCACAGGTGCCGCCCTAAAAAGACCAAAAAAAAAAAAAATCTACAATCTAAATAGATGTTACAAAATACAATACTCAAATTTATATTCCTTTAAGTCAGAAATATGATATTCATCTGTTATCAGTAGTGTTGGAATCATATAAAATATGCTGCTGAGACTCCAACCTGGGGCATAGCGAACAGCAGCTTCACAGAAATGAATATATAAGCTGCCTCTCTGGGGTCAGGGGTTGCTCACAAACCAAACATTCCGCCAGAGTTGAGTTAGAGCTGGGGAGATATTTGCCTTTCTTTCGAAAAAAGGAGAAGGAATTGTATGGAACACATTTTTATTTTTTTTCTCCTCTCCATAATGATTTTTATTTTTTTCACTATAGCTGGCTTACAGTGTTCTGCAAATTTTCTACTGTACAGCAATGATTTTTACATATATATATATACACACATTTTTTAGAAATATTATGTGTTTGTATATTATGTATGTATATATGTGTGCATGTATATAAAATCTAGAAATTACTTAATTACTTTCACTTTTTTTTTTTGTGTTTTTAGGACCACACCCTCAGCTTAGGAAGGTTTCCAGGGTAGGGGGTTGAATCAGAGCTACAGCTGCTGGCCTACACCACAGCCACGGCAATGCAGGATCTGAGCTGTGTCTGCAACTTACACCACAGCTCACGGCAAAGCCAGATCCCTAACCCACTGAGCAAGGCCAGGGATAGGACCTGCATCCTCCTGGATGCTAGTCAGATTGCTTTCCGCTGAGCCACAGCGGGAACTCCCTAGAAATTACTTTCCTCAAGCCACCTGTGGCCATGTACTTCTTTCAAAGTTCTGTGTACCCCCAGGTGTCTCCATAGTTACTGCTTTAGGGGGTGACTTCTGCCTTTAGGATGTGGGGGATTCTTGCTGCCAGCTGTGTACTCAATCCACTGCAGCTTCTGTCAGACCTCTGAGCAACATGGTCACACTTATATACGTTCCCCTGGGAGGAGGATCTATAGCTCTTACCGGGTTTATTAAGGGTCTGCTTTACTCAGAAGGGCGAAGAAGCACTGGCTGACTGATTGACTTCCTCTTATAATCCCCACTGCTAGGCAGCTAGGGTTACCGCATCCGACTCTGGATTGTGTGCTGTATGAAACATTTCTGCCGCGCTTCGATTCTGCAGACCAAATGGTCTGCTTCTGTCAAGTTCTCCCGTATCCACTGGGGACTCAGCTGCCATTCCACAGGGCATGGAGTGCAGATTAGTTACTCAGGCTCCATTGGCAAACAGCGAGAAGATGGCGCAATCTGTTACCCCGTCTAAGTGTCTGTGGCACAAACAATCACTTCAAAATGATTATGGTTATTTGATGCTACAACTTAATTTCGTGATGCAATTGTATGTATTTATTATCTCCCTGCTGGTTTTGATGAGATCTTGCCTCACCAAGGACGTGGTTTGCTCACGATCCGTGATCCGTTGTAATTTGCGCAACACGTACACCAAAAGTTGGCCGGTTTTCGTAGGAAGGTAAATAAAAAAAAAAAAAGACCAATAGCAGGGCCAGGCTGTGTTTTATTTAGCAGGAAGTTTGAAGGGGCAGGTTTCAGGATAGGTGTAGAGGAGCTTGAAGAGAGGGGAGCTACTCATTTTGAAAAATTCCTTAACCTCGGCTGGGACCTGCCCAGGTAAAAAGATGACACAAAGGAAGGGAGAGAAAGTGCATCCTAATCTCAGGCCACTGAAGGAACTACCAAGCTGTCAATTCACAGAGCTGTAGAAACAGAATGGAGCCTTTCAATTCTGCTGCCTTCTCCCTGGGGTTAGAGACCGGTTGCCATGGATATTCTGGATTCCTGCAGCTAATGGGAGGGAGATCTGTAGCCGGGTATCCTGGGGACCCGCCAGGGTGAGACATGAAATATCTGTGGGTGTGGGTGGTGGAGGGTGGGGAAGCAGGAGGTCAGGGGTCAGTTTCCGGCAGAGCGAGAGCTGATTTTTATTTCGAGTCACATTCATTGCGCAATCTCTGTTTTCCTGAAAAAAACCCAGACCTTTTCATCCCTCTCCTACTGAGCCAAAAGGATCTTCGTCTCCTTAAAATGGTTCCGATCACAGCCCGAAGTAGTGTATGCCATAATTAGATGTGCAAGGAAGCTTCAGAGAAGGAATTTTTTTTCCATGTAATTTTTTACGGAGAGGGGAAGAGGGAAAATAATTTTAGTTTGGTTCAGAGATTAAGTTGTTTAAAAATACCCCATACCCATAGCAAAAAGGGTGAATGAATAAGGAAGTTTCTGATTTATTCTGTTTCATCTAAAACTATAATTTGGTACCCAGCTCCTCCTTTCTTTCCAGTAACTCATTGCAAGCTTAGCCCTTTCTCCACTCCTCGTGTCTGCCTTTCATTCTGCCTCAGTTTTTAACCGGGTCACAGCAAAACCACTTTCCCTCTCCTTAATCTCTTGGAGAATTTCTCTCTCTGGCTGGATAATGGAGCCCTTTAAAGTCAAGTTCTTGGACAGTGGTTGCTAATCCTGATAAGCGTGCGGTGTCTCTGCCCTGACCTTCTGAGCTTTCTTCTCAGCAGAGCATGGAAACGGGGACACGGTCCTCATTAGATGATTTCAGGGAGCAGAGGATTCAGCAGTTACTGTTCACGCCACCTTTATCTGCAGATGCCTTCTGCCTTCACTGAAAGGGTTGCTCCAATGCAGATTAGATAAATCTTAATCACCACTGCTGCCTGACGAGGTGGACAGGCTCGGGTTGAAAAATAGAACTGTTCTTGGAGTTTAATGTATATCTTGCTTTTAAGATATCACATCATCTTGGCACAAACCCCATCGCCTCTGCAAATCCCTGAATCCCAGGAATAGAAGAGCAGGTTTAATATTATTAGGCCCGATAGAAAGCATGAGGATGTGGAAACATTTTCTTGTAGGCCAAACTTAGGGAAGTTCAGTGGCTTGGAATCTGGGAGAAGTAGCTTGCCAGACCCAATGAGCGCGCGTTGGCCCAGGAAACACAGTAGAGTTCTGCTAGTCACCAAGAGTCGCTGGGATTGATCCTTTCTAAATCGGTTTCGTCTGTTGCCCAAGGCATCAGATGTGGACCATGTCCACCCAACGTTAAGACAACTACCTGTCAGCCAAGAGGTCTTTTTTTATTGTTATTGAGGAAGCGGTGGTGGCCACTCACCAAACTCCACATCCGTGACTCTGCAGCCTTCGGCACCACTCAGTGGCCATCAGAAGACCGTATCTTTCTTTACCTTGACGGTTAGTTCATGGTCTGCTCTGGTCTCTGTGAATCAGGCACCATCCAGAGGATTTGAAAGCAGAAGCCTGAGTTGGGGTAGAGAATTGTTTGGGGGGAGGGGGGGCTTGAGCGTGGAGATCCACTCCCCCCCATTGTCCACAGCTCATTCCTGCTCTTTCAGAGGCAAAAGAGCTCGTTTATTCATCTGCTTAGTTCTCCAATAGCTAGTTCTGGCAGTAGTAGAAATGAACAGTGTGTCCATAGGACATTAATGAAATCGCTTAAGAACTGTGTGTTTAATCACCAAAAAATGGTGGGGTGGAACTACATGGTGTCTCCGTGTGGTTTCCAATTTCATATGTTATACAAGAGAACATTTACATAATCTAGAAATGAGAAAAACTTGCCTCATCCAGAGAAGACATCCAAAGACGAATCTGACACACTTGACAGCACAAAATAGAAAGATATCTATATAGCCCATAAATATCTCAATGCTAGAACTAAAAATTAGGAGTTAAATATTCATAACGTGACAAGGGATTAATGTCTTCATTATGTAAAACACTTAGGAAGAAGTTGTTTAAGAACACAGACAATTATAAAAGTATTGAAGAGTCCAATACATAGGGGGAAAGAATGTTCAACTTTATCAGTAATTAAAGAAAATAAAAACAAGATGCCATTTCTAGCCTGCAAATTGGCAGCCATAAAAATATATAGGTAGTGATGGTAAGGATGCAGTGAAGGAAAGATAGAGTTATCCTCCAACACTGGGCTTTTGAAAAATCGTTGGAAATATTATAAATTGCTATACTTTCTCTTCTAGTTATTTTGTCAGTAAATTATAAAGCAATTCGACTTTCAGGAATTTATCCTTAGGAAATAGGAGTTCCCTTTGTGCCTCAGTGGTTAACAAATCCGACTAGGAACCATGAGGTTGCGGGTTCGATCCCTGGCCTTGCTCAGTGGGTTAAGGATCCGGCGTTGCCATGAGCTGTGGTGTAGGTTGCAGACGTGGCTCGAATCCCGTGTTGCTGTGGCTGTGGCGAAGGCCGGCGGCTATAGCTCCTGTTAGACAGCTAGCCTGGAAACCTCCATATGCCGCAGGTGCGGCCCTAGATAAGGCAAAAACGACACACACACACCAAAAAAGGGAATTTATCCTTAGGAAATAAATAATGGTGTGTAAAATATTTAGCTCTAGTTCTATTGCTAATCATAGCAAACCGCTGAAAAAATCTGAATGTCCAACCATTGGGGATTGGTTAAATACGTTAAAGATGCACTGTGTAGGAGTTCCCGTCGTGGCGCAGTGGTTAAC
>PVHT021183727.1:10181752-10203056 GCA_004024745.2 Catagonus wagneri | reverse complement strand
GCCCCCTCCAGAGAAATGCAGGCTGCTGAATGTCCCCGAGAGCTTCACCTCCAATGCCCTTCCCCCACAACAGGGCACAGTCACCCCTGTTTTCCCAGGAGATCCTCCAGGAATTGCAGTCAGGTTCCACCCAGAATCCTCTGGAGACTGCTTTGCCCTGGGACCCAGTGCACGTGAAAGTCTGTGTGTGCCTTTCAAGCGTGGGGTCTCTGTTTCCCCCAGTCCTGTGGAGCTCCTGCACACAAGCCCCGCTGGCCTTCAATGCCAGATGCTCCGGGGGCTCTTTCTCCCTGTGCCCGATCCCCAGGCGTGGGGTTTTGACGTGAGGCTCAGAACTCTCAGTCCTGTAGCTGAGTCTCTGTGATGCAGTTACTGTCCAGTCTGTGGGGCTTCCCACCCAGGAGGTATGGGGTTGCTTCTATCGCGTAATCGCCCCTCCTACCTCTTGATGTGGTCTCCGCTGTGTCTTCTGGAGCAGAGTATCTTTTTTGGAAGTTTACAGTCTATTTGGTTGAAGGTTGCTCGGCATTTGGTTGTATTTTTGCTTTTATTTGGGAGAGAAGTTGAGCTCCAGTCCTTCTATTCCGCCATCTTAATCCAATCTCAGGTTTTTTTTTTCTTTGTAGATGGTTTTATCAAGTCAAAGTAATAGCACTATATTCCTTACTTGCTGAAGGTTTTATCATGAATGTGTTATATTTTGTCAAATGCTTTTCCTGTAACAATTGATATGGCCATGTGATTTTGCTTCATTAAATTGTTGGTATGGATTACAATGACTGATTTTCAAATGTTGAACCAGCCTAGCATATCTAGAATAAATCCTACCTGGTCATGGTGCACAATTATTTTATAAATTGTTGGATTCAGGGTGCTATTATTTTGTTAAGGATTTCTTCTTCTATGTTTATGAGTTCTATTAGTCTGCAGTTTTCTTTGTTTTCACTTTCTTTTTATTGTCTATTTCATTTTGGTTGAGTTTTGATTGTTTTTTTCAAGGAATATGTCCATTTCTTTGCAGTTATTGAATTTATGAACATAAAGTTATTCCTAATATTTCCTAACTATCTTTCTAATGACTGCAGGATCTATAATGATATTCTGGTATTTAGTGATTTGTGTCATTTCTCTTTTTGTTTTTGTCAGTCCTGCTAGGGGATTGTCGATTTTTTGGTATTTTGAGAACTAGCTTGCTGTTTCATTGGTTTCCTTTGTTATTTTTCTGTTTCTAATTTTATTAATTTTTTCCCTTTATTTCCTTCTTCTGCTTGTTTTAGGTTTTTTTCCCTCTTTTTGTTTTGTTTCTTTTAGGTAGGAACATAGATGACTACTTTAAGATGTTTTCTCATTTCTAATGCTAGCATTTAAAACTGCAGCTTTGATTCAGCCCCTAGCCTGGGAACTTCCATATGCTGTGGGTGGGGCCCTAAAAAACAACAACAATGAAAAATCTGCTTTGTCAATTACTGTCTTCTGATTAGTGAGTTCAGGCCACTTATGTATAAGATAATATTGGTATATTAATGCTTAAGTCTGTCACTTTAATGTTATTTTTTGTTTCTCTCCCTCGTTTTCGTTCTATTTTTCCTTTTTGTCTTCTCGTAGATTACTTGAACATTTTTTAGGATATCACCTTGATTTATTTATATGTGTCTCACTTTATCTTTTTATGTCTGTTCCTGTATGAATCTCTTTGTATAATTTTCATAGTGGTTGTTTTGAAAATTATGATGTACAAAATGGCTTATCACAGTCTGCTGGTATGGCAAACAGAATGCCTTCCTCCCCCCGCCCACCACCAAAGATATCCTTGTTTGAATCCTTGAAACCTATGAATATATTAAGGGACTTGGAAGATGTGATTAAGTTTAGGCTCTTGAGATGGGAAGAACATCTGTTGTTGTCCAGTGGGCCCAGTATAAAAACAAAGGTTCTTGCCCACGAGAGGCAGAGAGTCATAGAAAGGGATGTGATGGCAGAAGCAGAAGCCAGAGAGTCAGGGTTTTGAAGGTGCTGTGTCGATCGCTTTGAAGATGAAAGTGGCCATGAGCCAAGGAATGCAGTTGTATCTTGGAAACATTGTCTATTGTGTTAGGCATTTCTGGGTCCTAATTAAGTTATTTTACTTTAGCAGACTGTTGTACTATTTAGCATGCAGATCCTAGCCTCCTTTTTTGGGAGGGGAGGGGGTTGTTGTTATAATGACAGCATAATTTTCAGAGCTGTTGCACTGTTATTTCAGTCAGCTTGATTTATCTTTTGCTCTGGGAGTGGGAGATCCCCCTGGTACCTCCTGGTGCTTGCTCAGGGGGTGGAGGGTTTTCCCCAGGCTCAGCTTCCACGTGTATTCCAGCCTGGGGAGGAGTCTCAGGCCCCTGGGTCCAAGCGGCTTCCAGCACCATGCTTCTTGCTGTGCCTGGCTCCCTCTTTCAACACCCGGGTAGCGCTGGTATCTTTCGGTGGGGAGGGGAGTCTTGGACTCAGTGGGAATGGAGCGTGATTCCTCAGGCCACTTACTGTTGATGGGTCTCCTGATCTCTCTTGCCGGTTCTTCTGATTTTGGCTGATGTTGCCAGAGCAGCTCCCATTGATGCAGGGGGAGGAAGGAGCCTACCTAGGCTGGCTTTTGCTGCTGAATAGGAGATCTAACCATGCTCCATCTGGGAGCCTTAGTAGTTGGGGTCAGGGGAGAGGCACACAGCACCCTGTGCCTCTGTGTTGTTCCTCCAGCTTTGGTGTTCCGAACAAGACTGCCTTCTTACCACCTTTCAGAATTCTGCTTGCACTATTTCTAGGTGTATGGTGTCTCATAGGAAGGAGCAGGGAGGAACAGCTCTACGCCATCTTTTCCAGACCAGAGGTTGCTGTTCAGCTATTTTTTTTTTTTTTTTTTTGAATACGCAGTTCTTTTCCTTCCCTGGAGAGGGTCCACTGTATCTGAGGAACTGGGAGAAGGTGTCTTAAGAGGAATGAATTGCGAACGGAATGAAATGAGGTTGGAGAAGTGGGAGGGGCTGATTGTACAAAACAGTATCGATTGTGTTAAGAAGTTTGGATTTTGGTCTATGTGCAGTGGGAAACAAGCAATAGAATGACTTGACCTTTTTCAGTTTTTGTTTTATTTCCTTTTTAGGGCTGTACCCACAGCATGTGGAAGTTCCCAGGGTAGGGGTCAAACTGGAGCTGCAGCTGCCGACCTATGCCACAGCCACAGCAACGCAGGATCTGGGCCGCATCTGTGACCCACACCACAACTCACACAAACGCTGGATCCTTAACCCACTGAAGGAGTCCAGCAATCGAACCTGCATCCTCGTGGATACTAGTAGGGTTCTTAACCTATTGAGCCACAGTGGCAACTCCAGCTGGATCTTTTTTTTATTTTAAAAAGATCACTTCAGTTTCTGTATGGAAAATTTTGTAACATAGAGCCATCACCTATTAGACTGAGAAATGATGATTATGTGAACAAAAACAGAGCTGGAGAGTAGACAGATTTGTGATAGATTTTAAAGATATTACGTATAGGATGGTGTGACTATGGGACAGGAATGAAAGGGCCATGCAATAGTGCCCCCCCAAAGTTCTGGCTTAATGAACTGTGTGATTGAGGAACAACAGAAGGACAGAGGATATGAGGGGTACTGCAAGGGCTGGCTTTGAGATGGACTTTACATCTCCAGCGAGCGATGTCTAGGAGATGTTTGCATATATCCGCTCTTGAGCTCAGAAGAGAGGCATGGACTAGAAATACGAGTGAGCGAATCATAGGCAATATGGAAACTGCAGGAGTGAATCAGGTCACCTTGGAGAAAATATGGAGTAAGAAGAGGTGAGTGCTCAGTTCAGAGACCTGAGGCAAACCAACATTTAATTGTTGGAGGAGGAGGAGGAGGAATGTGCCAAAGAAAATAAGCAGCAGCAGCCAGAAAGAGATAGGAAGGAAGCCAGGGGATGTTTCCCATCTCAGTAAGAATTTATTTCAAATTCTCATCACTGAATCATCCATAAGATGGTAAACAAAGCACAAAGTCACAAAAACACTCTTCCTCACAATATAATGAAATTCCCTAGCCATTATATTTACCTTGTTGCCAAGTCAGGTAAAAAAAAAAATTTATCTGTAGGAGAAATTCCTCTATGCGCCCAAGCACAAAAATTTGGAAGATAATATATAATACTGTTAATAGAGATTATATCTGATGATGGACCAAAGGATAATGTGTACTTTTTCATTTCATTTTTCTAAATTTTGAATTTTTCCTATCATCATGTTGTAAAAATTGTCTAAATTTATCTTAATTATTTTCTTTGTTGGAAAATCATTTTCTGTTATTTAGAACAAGGGTAATTAATCAGAATGTTGTGGCTCCCCACGATTCTTTGAAGTGTACCAAATGGCTTTTTGAGTAACATACACACACACACACATTTATATTTTATTTATATCCATTTGCTATATAATATATATAATTAGTTTCTCTGCCATCTTCAGGGCTTTTCCATACAGATTAATACATACTAACTTATAAATAATATTGTGAGACAGTGATGCATAAAGAATGTGAAAACGGAAGTTAAATTGTATTTGAATCTAGCTCTTCTACTTCATGTCTCTCTGACATGAACTATGTTGTAAAATGAGGCTATTAATATATATCTTTAAGTGTTATCTTAGGATCAAAATTAGATAAAATATATAGATGTCACAGCCCTGTTCCTGGAACATGGTAGGTTATTAACGTAAGATGGTGGTTAATAGCCCAGGAGAGCCTGGGTTTGAATTTTATCCATCACTTACCCAGTGGGTCACCTTCTGGAAATTATTTAACCTCTCTGTGCTTCACTTTCTTTGCATGACAAGTGAAGGTCTTAATGGTACCTACTTAATATGCATATAGTATGAAAAATATATGTGTGATACTTAAAATAGCGCCCAGGAGTATTCCTAAGTATTCAACATATAGTAGTTTGTGTATTTGTTTTATAATTAAGAATCTTTTGTTCGATGACTAGATTTTAAATTCCTCATGGGGCAGGAACTAGGTCCTGTTCCTTTTTTAAAAATATACAATGATTCATGTGCTCAAAAATGTTTACAATTTAGGAGTTCCCGTCGTGGCTCAGCGGAAACGAATCCGACTAGGAACCATGAGGTTGCAGGTTCGATCCCTGGCCTCACTCAGCGGGTTAAGGATCTGGCGTTGCTGTGAGCTGTGGTGTAGGTCGCAGAAATGGCTTGGATCCCATGTTGCTGTGGCTGTGGCGTAAGCCTGCAGCTATAGCTCCTATTAGTCCCCTAGTCTGGGAACCTCTACGTGCCGTGGGTGCAGCCCTAAAATGACAAAAAAGACAAAAAAATGTTTGCAATTTAGGATTATCATTCCAAATATTAGTTCTCATGACAGAAGTTACTCTTAACAAATCTTTTTTTTTCTTTTTTTCTTTTTAGGGCCACACCTGTGGCGTATGGAAGTTCCCAGGCTAGGGAGTCAAATCTTAACACATCTTTGTGGAGCTGCCTCACCAGGTTGATTGGTGTTTCCATTCCCTGATGCCCAGTAACACTGAGCTTTCCTTGTACACTGTGAACCACTATTTTCATGCATGGCAGCACATTTCTGCTCCTAACAGCTGAGTTGTTTTCTTACCCAGAGACCTGGGTCTGTTTCCAAACCAGTTAATTCCGGCTGTACTTACTCTATGATGTAATTACTTAAGTGTTGAATAAACCATTAAACTTTTGAGTACAGAAAAGAAAAGTGTTTCTTAGGAAAATTAACTTTTGAATGCTTTGCAAAGATTTGATAAAAATGAATCCCTAAAAATTGCTGTTGGAAGAGGTGTGGGCCAGGTAACAGGAATATATTGAGAAAACTATTTGCACTCATGTTGCTTCACAGGTGTCTTTAGGTTCTCTTTCTTTAAGAAATGCAAACTAGAAATCATATACAGTGGAGGATGGATGTGATTTATGTGTGGACAAATGAAGGCGCATATCTCCCTCAGTGGACCCACACTGAGAGAAGAGAAATTGGCCCAACATCTAAAAATTGGGGTGTGTATGTGTTTACCATTCACATATATGTGTATATATACATATATATTTCAAGTTAAAAATTATTTTTTTTTGTCTTTTTAGGGCCACACCCGTGGCATATGGAAGTTTCCCAGGCTAGGAGTCAAATCAGAACTGTAGCCGCCAGCCTACAGCACCGCCATAGCAACACAGGATCTGAGCTGCATCTGCAACCTACACCACAGCTCATGGCAAGCTGCTTAATCCACAGAGCAGGGCCAGGGATTGAACCTGTGTCCTCATGGATACTAGTCAGGTTTGTTACCACTGAGCCACAATGGGAACTTCTATAATGAAATATTTAAGTTTATATGCAGCCATTTAAAAATAATTCCTTGCTTTAACTAACAGCTATTCACCCCCTAAGAATAAGAAGTCTCCTAAAGGTCTTAAATAGATTCAGCAGAAATTAAGCTGAATATGTGCTTGTATGTTATTGTAGCTGAAACACTTGCTGACCTCATGAGGTTACATGTTGTCTTGAATCTTGGTCCTTCATTTGTGAAAGGTAATTTTTTTCTATTAATTTTTTTTTTTTTTTTTTAAAGAGGAGTTCCCATCATAGCGCAAGGGAAACGAATCCAACTAGGAGCCGTGAGGTTGTGGGTTCGATCCCTGGCCTGGCTCAATGGGTTAAGGATCCTGCGCTCCTATGAGCTATAGTATAGATTGCAGATGCGGCTCAGATCTGGCATTGTGGTGGCTGTGGTGTAGGCCTGCGGCTGCAGTTCTGATTCGACCCCTAGCCTGGGAACCTCCATATGCCACGGGTGTGGCCCTAAAAAGACGAATAGAATAGAATAGAATAGAATAGAATAGAATAGAATAGAATAGAATAGAATAGAATAGAATAGAAAAAATAAAATAAAATAAATGGGACCACATATGTCTAGTACGTAGCAGGATTCCTGGAAGGGGATGAGTGCGTTGGGACTGAGGGCAGGCCACCCCGAAATATGCCAAAGTGGCATAGCGATTGCTTTGAATTAAAGTTACTTAAGAAGGAGCCGATGCAGGCCCTCATCTGTCCCCCTGAAAGCAGGAAATAAATCTCCCACGTGAAGATACCTTCCCGGTCCCAGAGGGTAGAAGGCATCCTTATCATCACAGGTAGAGAATTGAGGGCTGAGAAGTCTGTGTAAATTTGTCCTTCTTACTTCTTCCTTAATTTACTACTCTAAGTCCAAACGTCTTGGTCTTAATGGTTCATCACAGATTTATTGTTTCTTTTTTTCTTTCCTTCTTTCTTCTTTCTTTCTCTCTCTCTCTCTTCCCTCCTTCCTCCTTCCTTCCTTTCTTTTTTTTTGCTTTTTAAGGCCCCCTTGTGGCACATGGAGTTTCCCAGGCTAGGGTTGGAATTGGAGCCACAGCTGCCAGCCTGTGCCACAATCACAGCAATGCGGATCCGAGCCGCATCTGTGACCTACACCACAGCTCACAGCAACGCCAGATCCTTGACCCACTGAGCAAGGCTAGGGATCAAACCTGCATCCTCAGGGATACTACTTGGGTTTGTTTCTGCTGAGCCACAGTGGGTGGGAATGCCTAGATTTATTGTTTCTTTGTCTAAAAAGTATAAAAGCTACCTGCTTTGGTCACTTCTCTGAGCCTCAAAACTTTGGAGTTCTAGAGTTCCCGTTGTGGCTCAGTGGGTTAAGAGCCTGACTGGTAGCGATGAGGATGTGGGTTTGATCCTCGGCCTCTCTCAATGGGTTAGGGATCCACAGTTGCCGTGAGCTGTGGTGTAGGTCGCAGATGCAGCTTGGGTCTGATGTTGCTGTGGCTGCAGTGTAGGCCACCTGCTATAGCTCCGATTCACGCCCTGGCCTGGGAACCTACATATGCCTTGGGTGTGCCCCCTTCCAAAAAAAAAAAAACCCAAAAACAGTCAAAAAACTTTGGAGTTCCCATAGACAAAATTAAAATTTGGTTTTCTCCTGTTAATCTGTCTTATGCCAATTTAATTATATAGAGCAGCCAGAAGAACCTAGAAGGGTAGAGGAAAATTTGTCCTCCCCAAAACGTGCTTATTAAGTATAGCTTTCTATTTTCTGATGGCTACTAAATCTTTTATCTTCAGTCATGACCTCTCCTAAGCCTTAGAACCACATCTTCAATTGCGGACTACAATTGCACATCTCCCTAAGACACCTTCACCATTCTCTTAGACTAATTATCCAGACATTATTTTCTTGTCTTTTCTCACAAAAAGTTGACCACCAAGTATGTTTGATTTTGAATTTTAGCCATTCTCTCCATTCTTTTCTTTTTCTCCATTAATACACCTCTCACCTTCCTTCCTTCCTCCCTTCCTGATGGCTCCAGTTTATTTGTTTTAATGAGCTATTTAATTTTCCTTGCTCAAAAGGGGGTTTAAGTAAAATTTCTTTCTATTTGCTTAAAGAACATTCCCAGTTATTTATTTGGCTCAAGACTCCCGTGCTTCTCACAGTACACCCCCCCTTTCTTCTTCCCATATGTCCTTTGCCAGGGTTTTCTTTCTGGGAAACAAAACCGATCTGTCCCCCCACCCCAACGCTGTGCGCACATACATGCGCGCATGTACACACGCACTCGTGCCTCGCCCTCATACCCCTCATCCAGGTTGGGATCCTGCCTCCCTAGCTTCCCGTCTAAGCCCATCACAGTCCCGGTGCAACCATTCTGTGGATTCCACGCCTGCCTCCCTTCAGCCAGACTCAGTTTCCTGCTGCTCTCTCACACACCTGACCTTTCCACAAGTCTCTTGTCCTCGTGTTTACCCTTGCCTGTGCATTGCTCTGTCATTTGGAATACCCCCTTGGGTGGGTCGACTTTCCTTCCCCAGGAATCAATTGTTCCCGTTCCCAAATACACACAGCCTAAAGTATATAGGGGCTTGGGGGCTAAAGATGTATATTGACTCTCTACACGTAGACACGTACACACACACACACACACACACACACACACACTGATCTGCACATCTGTGGGTGGAATGCAATTCTACCAGAGTTCTCTTAGGTTGACTTAGTGTCTTCTCACTAATTACACGCACAGGGCCTGAAGTGACAGTCCCAGCTGGCTATGCAATTAAAACCTTTGGGCCGTGAGTGGAGAGCTCAGTTAGCAAGACTGGAAGGGCACCGTGTACAGCGTACTCATTGGTTTAATAAGATGGAAAGTATTCGGCTGCTCAGTTAGGCAGTTCATTTTAACGTGAATGGAGAAATCAAATTAACTGCAGGCAGGTCTTATGAGAGCCAACAGCTCCGACATCCTCACTGTTCCATGAAACTAGAGGTTGTCCTTGTAGAGATACAGGTGTTCTTCCCTACCCTTCTTTTTCGTAGAGCATTTCTATGCGCTAAAAATATATGTTTGGTACGTACTCTTTAGCAGCTAAAAGGATATTTTGGCTTTGGCTCTATCAACTGCAAAATTTGCAGAAAGGTGATAAGAACTTCCCTGACAAAGGCTCAAAAACAAAAACAAAACCAGAAAACCTGGGAAATGCTGCTGCACGTATCAGTGTTCTAAATTGCTGGATTCCTTGGCACAAAAAGAGCAGGGAGATATAGGTGTGGTGTTTCCATTTTATTTGCTTTGCGATAATTTTGATGCATGCTTCACAAAAAAATCGTCCCCTTTTCCAATATTACTTTGATGAGGCTGGTATGGTAGATTTGTTTTCGAATGACTCGTAAGGAGAAAATAAAGGACAAATTTAACTGCCTTTAAAAAAATTCTTTATTTTACCTTTTCAGTGCTTTAGGATGTTTTCTTAATGACTTCAACAAGTGGCCTAAAGATGAAGCGTGAAGAAATTAATAGTATAAATTAACGGTGGCAATTTTAATATTCAAAGTGCCTGGAAAACACCAATGCAAATTATTATTATATGGAGACACGACCCTTTCTTAATTTATTTGGTGTATAATTTAAAGGGACAAGTAAGTGGAAGTGGGATAAAAACAATTATAGGAAAATTAAACCACTTGGCACATTCATTTTAACTGATAAAACATTTTATGTTGATATAAATTTGCCAAAATAGACAAACTTTAATGGCTTATTGAATCTGCCATACATTTGACTGTTTCTCAAATTCATTTGCAGCTGTGCTGTGCAAAACACATCAATTGTGTATATGTTTTTCCCCTCCCCACTTGAAATGTAAGCAACTTGTGGGCAGGGAACTTGTGTTTGTCATCTCTGTAATCTCCTCACCTATCAAGATCCAGATCACAGTATCCATGTTTTCTTTTTTGTCTGTTTAGGGCCGCATCTGAGGCATATGGAGGTTCCCAGGCTAAGGGTCAAATTGAAGCTGTAGCTGCCGGCCTACACCACAGCCACAGCAATGTGGGATCCGAGCCTCGTCTGCAACCTACACCACAGCTCACAGCAATGCCGGATCCTTAGCCCACTGAGCGAGGCCAGATAGATGGATACTAATCGGGTTTGTTTCCACTGCGCCACAACGGGAACTCCCAGTATGCATACTTTTAATGAAAGAAGTAATTTTACGAACACCTAAATAATGCCTCCTATCTATCATGTACTACTTTATGCACCCTGTGCATTAATTAAAATAGGGACTAATTTTATTCCCATAGCAACTGTATTAGTTATCCATTGCTGTGTAACAAATGACCACAAAATTGAGAAGCCTAAAGCAACAGCTCAAAGGAACACACAGTCTCTAAAGCATCAAGGATTTGGGAGAAGCTTAGCCTGGTGGTTCCAGTCTCAGAGTCTCTCAGGAGGTGGTAGCCAAGATCTTGGTTGGGGTCCCAGGCCTGTGAAGGCCTCATCAGAGCTGGAGGCTTCAGCTTCCCCAGGTGATTCACTCGCATGCTTGATAATTTAGTGCTGGTTGTTGGCGGGAGGCATCAGTTCTGACTGCGCCATTCGTAAGTTCACGTTGTTACCTTTGCTTCTGACAGATGGGCCAAATTAGAGGTTTCAATCACCCCCCCCCTTCTTGGAGTTCCATCGATTTTCTAGAACTTAGGAAAACAGTTTCTCACTACAGTCGTAGTTTAATAAAGGGCTGTAACTCAGGAACAGTCAGACGGAAGAGATGCATAGAGCGAGGGATGTGGGATGGGGTGCAGGGGTCCTGGGCCCTCTTGGGCACCACCCTCCCAGGACTTCCACCTGCTCACCAGTCTGGAAACTCTCTCAACACTGCCCTTTTGGATTTTTATGGAGGCTTCATTAAATAGGCACCATAATTCAAACGCTGGCCATGGGCAATCCCTTTAACTTCATGCACCCTCTCTGGAGATGGGAAGGAGTGGGGGAGCCGGAAATCCTAAAATTTTCTTTTCTTTTTTTTCTTTGTCTTTTTGCCTTATATAGGGCCGCACCTGCGGCATATGGAGGTTCCCAGGCTAGGGGTCTAACAGGAGCTGTAGCTGCCAGCCTTCGCCACAGCCACAGCAACGCAGGATCCAAGCCGCGTCTGCAACCTGCACCACAGCTCACGGCAATGCCGGATCCTTAACCCACTGAGCGAGGCCAGGGATCGAACTCGCAACCTCATGGTTCCTAGTCGGATTCGTTAACCACTGAGCCACGACAGGAACTCCTGGAAATCCTAAAATTTTCAAACCTTTCATCAATATGGTTCCCCTGGCAACCAGCTCCCATCCTTAAGGGCTTTCCAAAAGTCACCGCATTAACATAAACTCAGATGTGGTCACGGGCTTGTATGACAAACAAAAGTCACTTTTATCCCTCTCAAGCTATTTTAGGGACTGAGGACAAAACCCAAATACTGTAAAAAAGATGACCTTACTGCTTTGATCGCTTAGGAAGTTCCAAGTATTTTGGGAGCTCTGTGCCAGGAAGGGGACAAAGACCAAATATAGCTTTTATGTGATAAATCATAATGTCACAAGTGATGGCTGGAGGCTGTCTTGGAGGCTGGTCAGCATAGCAGAGTGTGTGAAGTAGGTGCTTTTTATTATGCTCATTTTACAGTGTGGGAATGTGGGGCACAGACAGGTTAAATAATGTGGGTGACGTGTGAGGATTAAGTGAGATAATGCACGCACACATTGTAGAACAGCACAAACTAAGCAATAGATAGCCGCTGTAATTTTTTTCAAGAAGCCGACATAACCGCCTTTTGCAGTTGCTCTCAGGTTTCAGTGGGTCAGCGTGGCAAGTTGTGGGTTTAGTTTCAGTTTTATGGGGACACATTTTTGTGGCTGGCCTGTGATGTATATTGGTCTCCTGGTGCTTGCACCACAAATTACTTCAAAGTCCTTGACTTCATGCAACACCAATTTATTATGTTTATTGCAGTTCGACAGGTCACAATTTGACGGAGCTCTCACTGGACTGAAGTCAAGACCTGGGCAGGCTCTGGGGAGAATCCACTTTCTTGCCTTTTCCATTGTTCAGAGGCTGCCCGAATTCCTTGGCTCATGGCCTCCCTCCTTCCTCCATCTTCCAGTCTCTGTTTCTCTCGCATCCTTTCAGGCTCTGCTTCCATGGTTACATTGCCTTCTCTGCTTTCTCTACCTTTGTGCCCTCCTCTTTTTTCTTTTTTTTCCCATTTTTTTAAAAAGTTTTATTGAAGTAGGAGTTCCCATGGTGGCTCAGCAGTAACAAGCCCGACTAGTATCCATGAGGACGCGGGTTCGAGCCCTGGCCTCACTCAGTGGGTTAGGGATCTGGCGTTGCTCTGAACTGTAGTGTAGGTTGCAGACATGACTTGGATCTTGCATTACTGGGGCTGAGGTCTAGGCTGCCAGCTGGAGCTCTGATTCAATTTGACCCTAGCCTGGGAACTTCCGTATGCTGTGGGTGCAGCCCTAAAAAGACCCCAAAACAAGTTTTATTGAGGTATAGTTGATTTAAAATGTTGTGATAATTTCTGCTGTACAACAAAGTGATTTGGTTATACATTTACACACATCCATCCTCTTTCAGATTCTTTTCCCACAGAGACCATCACAGAATTATTGGATAGAGTTCCCTGCGCTCTACGGCAGGTCCCCGCTGGCCCATCATTCCATTTACCTTAGTGTTCCTGTGCCAATCCCAAACCCCCGGTCCCTCTTAGAATGACCTCTATGAATACATTCCAGTGTTTATTGATTTCTCTTTTATACAGAACAACAAAAGAATAGGAGAGTTTACTTGCCCCAGGCAGTTCTACTCTGTTTCAAGATAGATGATGTGTGTACAGATAGAAGATACTCATTTAATTTCTATTCAAAAGAAAGTTAAACTTTCGGGTCCACCTGGATACACCGCGATACTTTCCTCATCTCAAGATTCTTTATCCCATCTCCAAAGTCTCCTTTGTCAGGAAAGGAAACTTTCACAGGTTCCAAGGAATAGGACATATTTGGAAAGCCATTTTTCAGCCTACCACATGACAAGTGCTTAGTTTTCATTTGAATCCAAGCTTTTGTTGTGGCCACTGCACTCTCTCAGGAAGAGAGGCAAAATTGAGTCAATCTGCCTCTCTCTCCTGGGGGTGATTTTAAAGTTTATTCTCTCCATTTCCTGAGAATCGTCCAAGCCTCCTCCTGCAAAGGACTGCGGGAAGCCAGTCTGTAGCTGAAGCCACACAGGACCAAGTGTCAGAATCTGAGTTCTCCCACATACACCACTTCTTTCTAGCTGTGGTGCCTTGGGCAAATTATTCAGCATTTTCAAAAAGTATCTTAATTAGGAGTTTCCGTCGTGGCTCAGTGGAAATGAATCTCACTGGTATCCATGAGGAGGTGAGTTTTCTCCCTGGCCTCGCTCCATGGGTTAAGGATCCAGCATCGCAGTGAGCTGTGGTGTAGGTGGCAGATGCGGCTCGGATCTGATGTCGCTGTGGCTGTGGCGTAGGCCGGCGACTGTAGCACCGATTCGACCCCTGGCCTGGGAACCTCCATATGCTGTGGGTGTGGCCCTAAAAAGACAGGAAAAAAAAAAGGTATCTTAATTAATGTGGTGAACAAAAATATCTGTTCTGCCTCCCTTCTAGGATTGCTGTGTTCATGAATTGAAGTAGTATGAAAGGACATGCTTTATAAGATGTAAAGAGTCAGGAGTTCCCGTCGTGGCTCAGTGGTTAACGAACCTGACTAGGAACCATGAGGTTGTGGGTTCGATCCCTGGCCTTGCTCAGTGGGTTAAGGATCCGGCATTGCCATGAGCTGTGGTGTAGGTCGCAGACGCGGCTCGGATCCCGCGTTGCTGTGGCTGTGGCGAAGGCCGGCGGCTACAGCTCTGATTAGACCCCTAGCCTGGGAACCTCCACATGCTGCGGGTGCAGCCCAAAGAAGCCACCCCCCCAAAAAAAAGCGAAAAACAAAAACAGGATGTAAAGAGTCAAGCATGAGACCCGTTGGTTCTGAGTGTCAGCGGTTTGAGGGGTTTACCTTGACGTACAGCCCCTGGCAGCAGAGACCCCCCCCAGTGGGGCCAGAGTGCCCTCTCATGAAGAGCCCTCCTCACGGTGCCAGACCCCCGCCTCCCCTGCAGAGGCGGTCAGCAGAGCTGTGAACAGGTGCAAGGACAGACCTGAAGGTTCTCAGGGTCTCTGCGAGAGGCCAGGACTCTCATCCCGTGCCTTTGGGCGTTACCTCACTTCCTGTTCTGTGGAGCTAGATGGAACCCGGAGAGATTCTTCCAACCAAGAGATATTTCTATCTCTCAGGATCTTCAACATGCTGATGAAAACAAAGGCTTTCGTTTGTGAGGCCGGGTTTAAGCAGCCTGTAAATCAAGTGAAACATGTTCTGAAGGAGCCTTTCTGTGTCAGTTGGGGAGGGAGTTAACTATTAAGTGTTCCTCAGAATTTGTTTTTTATTCACTTAAGTGCATGTCTTGCAAACTGGCATTTGGAGGCCACTGGAGAACGATAGAGAATGCTGGATGGGCAAAAATGTGGAGTGGAAAAATCTTTCACTGTGATGACATGTTAGTGCCTAGGTCCTTCCTTCTTTTGTAAAAATGTCTCTCAGCTGCTTTGTGGGTGTGTGTGTGGGTGTGTGTGGCCCTGACAGAACCTCAGGACTTTCATTTAGTCATTCTTTCAAAGCTCACAGACACAAATAAAAGATAACCCAGGCCCACCCCCTGTGTACTTCTCTTCTCTCAGCAATTGTTTATACAGCCAAGACCCAGAGCCCTGTCATCTGAGATAATGAGCTGATAAGGAGTTAGAGAATGGCCACACCAAATCAGCTGCTTGGTGAGGGGAGAAAACCCCGAGGGGCCCTAAATTTAGCCCCCTCCGTTGCTACTTTAGAGCCTTAGCAGCTTTAAAAAGGTGCCTCTTACCCCTTTTCAGCCAGGGTTTCATTTTCTTAAAATCACTATTGATTCGTCTCAACCATCAGTCTGTTTTCTATAGCTGTCGGTTTTTTTCCACCCAGGAATCCGTCGTGTTCCGAGGCTCTGCGGGGTGGGAGCTGCGGGCTCCGCCCCCGGCAGCGAGCCTGCCTTCCAGCCCACCAGGCCACACACGCCGCGGGGACATCAATCACCCGACGGGGAGGTGGCTACAAATGACTGCAGCGTCTACCCAATAAGTCTTTTAACAAAAGCCACAGAACACTTTGAATTTGCAGGAAACGGCCTGGATTTTTGCCTTGTCCTCCTTGAGGTGTAGATTTCACAGACCTAAATCTCTTTCAAAAGAGGGGAATTACCGCCCGCCCCCCCCCCCCGGAAGGGGTGTCAGGGGGCGCCCCCCACCCCCTGCCACTTGTCCCTCAGTATAAAGGAGAGCAAGGAAAGACCCTGTCTCATTGTCTTGAGCAGTCATAGGAAGACATGTGGGGAAAAAAAATCTCTTCCTTTCAAAGCCTGCCTCTCATCTGGAATGTCAACCCTCAATTTTTCAAGGAGCAAAAACATCTTGATGAGGGTTTTCCTGATTGTCGATTTTTTTTCCCCTCCTCTTTTTTGCTGCCTGACTTGGAGAGGCATTTTGGTATTCATTAACACTTCTCTTTCAGAGGGAAGGGAGAAAACAGATTGCACCGGAACCAAGCAGTTCGACTCTGTTTGGAGATAGTTGATGTACATGCATAGACAGAAGATGTTCATTTAATTTCTGCCCCTCCCCCGCATGGTTGTTTGCTTATTTTTTTTTTTAAAGAAAGCCAGACCAAGTTTCTTTAATTCAGTACTCATCAGAATTAATTGGCGAGCATTATTTGCAAGACTTCTAATGCACTTCTGAATTATCCATCCCTAACTGAGGCATTCAAAAAACTCTGAAACTTGAGATGCAAACTTTAGTTTCTAGGATTAAAAGCCCCACTTTCTTAGCTAAAAGGGTTAGGTTAGCTAAAGGTTAATGGCTGAAGTGGCTGCCCTCGCGGGCATCTCTCAGAACGGAGGGTGTGTTACTCAAGGGGCGATCCCATTGGATATGCCAGATAAGTAGCCTTATTACCCTTGTACCTTGAAGGAGATACCCAGCTATGCAAATAAGGTCAAGGGGCCTTGATTAGTAAAATAAAGAGAAGATTCAAGTAAAGCCAGGAGAATTAACTAGCGGCATGGCCGCTACCTACCTTACCCAGTTGCTGGGCTGCTTTTGTTTCTGTGCTTTACCGTTCCCTGTAGTCAATTTTAAGATTTAGCATCAAAGTAGCAGGGGAACCTGCCTAAAATAAAGCAGTGGGAAGTGGTGTGTGTGTGTGTATGTGTGTGTGTGCGCGTGCGTGTGCATGTGTGCACTTGTGACTGTCGGAGAGCCAGGGCGGCTGTCGCAGCTGGAGGTAGGAAAAAGAAAGAGGTTAGTCAAGGTCTGGAATAGGAGGCGATACAGGTCACGATTATGTCTGGAGGACAGCATGCTTCGTGCATTTAACGTAGAATTCTACCGACCCTCCCCGAGAATTCCAATACATAGTTACCTAGAAATTTGAAACTGCAATCCATAAGGTTAGCTAGACGGGGCTTATTAACGCTCCCTTCTGTAGAACAGCAGCGTGAAATAAACCATGATCCAAGAGGCAGTTTAAAAAGAAGTTAGGAGCACTCAGCTAACTACAGAGCATCCATCTCTCCAAGACTGGGCAATCTTGGAAAGAGTTCAAGGCCATGGTTTCCTGAAAGCATTTGAGAGTGTAGTATCTTATCCATAGGTTTATCTTGGGAATTATGTTATAAGAGGGGCAGAATTCATTTATTCTCCTTTTCCTGCACTCAACAAATATTTACCCTGCCCTAATACCAGCATGGCACCAGGTAGCAGAGTTACAAGAAGCAATTCGAATAAACTTGGCCGTGGCTCTCAAGGAGCACACAAATTAAATAAATGTATAGATCCCAGCAAATGGCTTGGCTGTAGGAAGCTGAACAAATAACTATTTTCTTTTACCTTCTCAATGTCTATAAACTGGGCTGTCTTTTTAAAAGAACCTTTTAAAATTGTAAAACTGTGAATGATCCTTGATGTGTGGAAATGGAACATTTCTTTTATGAAGTAGAAGGTTCTAAATGACGCAAGACGTGAATTTGGGTTTTCTGTTATCAAGGATTTCACCTTAGCTGGGTGTGCGGGAATGTCTCAGGTATGGCAGATCCATTGAGAGCTGACTTGGTAATAATCTGTATAAATAAACAAATTGAGTGTTGTGCACTCATAAAAAATAGTTATTGTATGCTTATGGCGTGATTGTAGCATTATCATTTGTACTTGTGTGAAATACAGTATTTTTGTTTGTTTAAAATTCACGATGTGTCTACTGTGGGCCTGGGACAATTAGGTGACAAAGAGAATACAAAAGTTGTTTGAAATGGTCTCTGTCCTTTAGGGTCTACGTTAATGTCGTGCAAGAGCTGTTGAGTTGTTAAACATGGTGGTGGGCTGTCATGAAGTTTTGTGTTTTGAGTCCCCCAAAGCACTTATGATCTGTTCCTCATCTTTAATCTTTGCTCTCAGTGCCTTTTCCCTTTACCTTTTGCCACCAATCCATTGATTTGTTCCCCTCCGATGCCTCCCTGGGCTGGAAGGGGATTTGCAATGAGAGGCCTAACCTGGTCTAGGCTAGGTTAACTCTCAAGAAGACTTCTAAAGAAAACACCCAGAGGCAAACGCTGACTCTAGGGTAACGCTCACTGCATTTCACTATAAATACTTCTTTAATGTGTGTCTTTCTGGTTTGATTATCCACTGTGGCAAGGTGACTTGGCTTGCTCTTATATCCTTAGTACCTGGCACTATCTATGCTGGGGTCAGTAGGGGCATGGCTAATATTTCTTGAATGGAGGAAGAGAAGAATAAATGAATTCTGCCCATCTCATAAAATGCACGCCATATTCTGGCAACCACAGAAAATAAAAGGAATGGAGAACATTTGTCCTCCCTTGTGTGGCTCACGCTGGCAGCCCTAAGGCTACCGAGTCCTTTTGCTGATTGATTGTGCCTTGTTGTATTCTGATGATCCCTGTTCTGGAAGTAAGTTAACAATTTACACGTTGCCACTTCACTAAGTTGAAGTTCTGTGTTCTCCTACATTTAGGAAACATTGGATTAAACCCTGTTAAAGTGATTTCTTTTAATTGGAGGGGTGTTACTGCTGAACGTGCATGGTGAATCTTTAAGCAGACATGATGTAAAGCGTTTTCTAACCTATTTGAATTTTGGACCTTTTATTCCTTGGAGCATTTTGTGCGAACATGCGTTTGTCGTCAGCCCTGAGGAAGAAACACGATTCTCCCCACAAGAGGGAGAGATAATTGAACTCAGTTTTACTTTTTGCTAAGTGTCTGCAAAGGAGAACACAACAGTTTGCTCTCATCCTCAAAGAAAAAAAATCTAATCAAATAGCTAACTCTGGTAGATGATAGGAAATGAGCTCCCAAGTGTTGAGAAAAGCTTGACAGCCTCCCAGCAGCATCCTCCCCACATGGCCAACCTCAAGGCCACCCTCAAGCTGCCAACCAAATGCCTGGGGAGATTCCCATGGAAGCAGATGGTGCTGCCTGGAGACAGTTGTCTAAAGCTTGCATCTGGGCTCCTGAGTGCTGCCCAGCTGAGAGCGCGCAGACGGAATGCTGGGCTGTAGGCTTCCCACGGAGACCCATTAGCACTCCAGGACAGCCCATTCCTCTTTCCCTTAAACAGAGACTGGTGCTCCGTGAACTTCTATCAGCAATACCTGCCCGTGCAAACGTGCAAGGCAAATCATGGCCTTTAAACCAACAAATGCAGGGATGGGATAGTGTGAAGAAAGATGGGGTCAGCCATTTGGTGAAAGCCCATACTTGGACCCGGCCGTGAAGTACACGGGAGGAGGAGGGTTTTCCATGTAGCTTCTCTCCATTAATTTCCTTCTTGTTGTCAAGGACTCTTCCCTTGCCCAAACTTTAGTTCGACTCTGCTAAGCGTTCTTGACTGGGTCTCGACCTTGGTTTTCTGACCTTGGGTTTCCACGTGCAAGACCAACCTGAGCAGGAATCCTGCGGGGTCGGTTTAGAGAGAAAAATAGCCTTAACGCTCACTTTCTGATCACCTTTGATATCTGATCACTCTGATCTGCTCTCAGCAAGAAGCCTGCAAGTAGATTTCGCAAAAAATTCTCCCTACTTTTGATGTCTTTTAGTAGTTTTCCATCCACCAACCCCTTCGCTGTGCTCCTTGGCCATAAATCCCCATTCGTCCTTGTCGTAGTCGACGTTGAGCTGGATCTCTCTCCTTCCTGGCAGTGCCACCAGTGCAATTGTCCCGAGAAAGTCTTCGTGACTGAGAAACAGAACGTATGCATGACTGGGTCACTTTGCTGTACAGTAGAAGATTGACAGAACACTGTAAACCTACTGTAATGGAAAAAATAAAAGTCATTTAAAATAAACAAATAAATAAGAAAGTCTTTGTGACCATTTTAACAGGTTTCAGAATAAATTTTTCCCTTTAACATTAGACCTGCCTTTTCCACTGTATGGCTCTCTGCTTGGGATCGTCTGTGCTTAGTAGTAATTAGCAAAGGAAAAAAAACGAATGCTTTTGGAAGGAATGCCTTTAACAGAGGTGCTAGTTTTCTCTTTGGCTAATTTAGAAATTTAGTTATAACTTCAGTATGGTAAGAACTAAGAGGCAGGATCACTAGGAGCTGAGAGGAGGTGAATGTTACTTGCGGCCAGAAAATGTGTTTGTATTGTTCCTAAGGGCCAAGAATGTCAGTAAATACAGAGTAGTATAAATATGGCCTATCATCTCCATGCTTTGATCTGCCTAATGACTTTTTTTTTAAAAGATTAAGCTTAATGTCAAAATCCAATTTAAAAATTTATAGAAAAAAACAATACACTCATTTAAAAACTTTTCCTATGCCTCATCTAGACAAAAATTCAATTTTAACCTTGTTCTGCCAGCTACACCTAAAGAAATCTGATGTCCCAGTTTGTCTGGGGCAACCCCAGTTTATGGCACTCATCCCAGAGCTCTGTTAGCTTAGCGAGATGTCTGATTTGGATGGTGAATTAGATGCATCCTCCACCCTCTCTGATGTTGGCTCTCCCCGGATGCTGCAGTGCGTATGCCTGTGTGAATGCCCTCCTCGTCACTGGCTACCTCAGATACTTTCGTTTTTTTTTGCTGGCTTTTTCAGTTCTTTTAAAATGATTTTTGTTTTTTTTTTTTCCATTATATTTGGTTTACAGTGCTCTGTCAGTTTTCTACTGTACAGCAAAGTGTCCCAGTCACACATACATATATATATCCTTTTTCTTACATTATCCTCCATCATGCTCCATCATAAGTGACTAGATACAGTTCCCAGTGTTATATAGCAGGACCTCATTGCTTATCTATTCCAAATGGAATAGTTTGCATCTACTAACCCCAAACTCTCAGTCTGTCCCACCCCCTTTCTCTCCCCCTTGGCAGCCACAAGTCTGTTCTCCAAGTCCATGAGTTACCTTTTTTTTCTTTTTCTTTTTTTTTTTTTCGGCATTCGTCATTTTAGGGCCGCACCCACGGCATATGGAGGTTCCCAGGCTAGGGGTCTAATCAGAGCTGTTGCTGCTGGCCTTCGCCACAGCCACAGCAACGCCAGATCCAAGTCGGCTATTTACTCTTCCTCTTGTCCCGTCTCATCCTGCTTTTCCCTCACTCCTATTTTCCTGGGGTTGAATGTTCTAAGAAAACAGCAGTGCATAAGGTTTTGCGTGGGGCTGTGGTTTCTGAGGGACCCTATTAAGGTGTACTCTCAAATCTTTCAGCTCCGCGCCTACCTTTTTACTCTTCTCTGAGTTTCTGGAGCT
>PVHT021183727.1:9904558-10178055 GCA_004024745.2 Catagonus wagneri | reverse complement strand
AAGGGCTCTCCATCAGCTCCTAGGTGCCCCCTTAATAATTGCACCTCTTGGAATTCCTGTCATGGCTTAGTAGTTAACGAACCCAACTAGGAACCAGGAGGTTGCAGGTTCGATCCCTGGCCTTGCTCAGTGGGTTAAGGATCTGGTGTTGCTGTGAGCTGTGGTGTAGGTTGCAGATGCGGTTTGGATTCTGCATTGCTGTGGCTGTGGTATAGACTGGCAGCTGGAGCTCCAATTCGACCGCTAGCCTGGGAACCTCCCTAGGCCTCAGGTGCGGCCCCCAAAAAACAAAAATAACATTATTATTAATAATAGTCGCACCTCTTCCTTGATCTGCCCACAGTCTTGGGTAGATAGCTGTTTGGGGAGGCAGTTGTTTCCTCCAGTTTTTAATCTCGAGGTTGTTTCAGAGGGTTTGTGTGAGGGACTACAGGAGTCAATACACAAACATCCGATTCCCATTGTTTGTGGTAATTAGACCCTATGAAGTCCTGGAACAATAAATTAGTGAATACTCAGCTATCACCCCAGGGGAAATACAAACACACACACCTCTCACATAGATTATAATCTTAAATCCTAAAAGCAACTCATCCTGGAAGATTTTTTAGACAAATTTTCAAGGCGTTTCCTGCTGGTCTAGCAGTTAAGGATTTGGTGTTATCACTGCCGGGGCTCAGGTTCAGTTCCTGGCCTGGGAACTTCTGCAAGCCTGCCGCCCAGTTTCTTTTCTTCTTCTTCTTCTTTTTTTTTTTTTTTTTCCAAGAGAGAAAAACAGCACAGATCTAAATAACTTGGCTTGGCTTACCTGAGGCCACCCCGCTAACAGTTGCTACAGCTGAGACTCAAGCCCCCTTCCACCAGCCCCAGAGTGCCAGCTTCTCGCAAACCCTGCCCTGCCCCCTCAGTGGCTCCAGGCTCTGCTTACCTGCTATGGAAGCTGAACAGGAAGGCTGAGCTGCAAATTTCAGGGAACCTGCATTTTTGCTGCTCTGCACGTTTGTGAATTATCTTGAAAACACCAGGAGTATTAATTTGGGGTTTATAAATACATGTTGTAATGGAATAGGTGGTTGTAAATATGGAATCTTGTGAATAATGAGGGTCGACGTTAATACGTTTATTACTTGGCATACCAAGTATTCAATTAATTTGCACTGTTACCCTGTTATTTCCATTTTACAGTTGAGCAACTTTAGTTCACATAATTTGTGTGGCCCAGACGGAATTCAGTTCTTGCCCCAGTTCGTCTGATTTCAACATTTGTGTTTTCAACCATAACGCTATGTTGTTTCTAAATTTCTCAAAAATCCTTAAAGTTAGAACCATTAGTGACCATATAATAAATCATTCTGGTATATAATAATTTTCTTAAACTTTTCATGTAGTTTTAAGGATGTAGGTAGGTTTTTTTTTTTTTCATTAACAGATTACCTCTGTGACGAGCTGTATGCTTTTATTATTTTGCTTGTACTGAAATTCGAAGGGATAATAATCTAATTTAGGTAAGAGAAACATCTTTAGAGCTCCCGGTACATGTTATAATTTTGTTTTCCACAAAAGAACTGTTTTAATTCATTTTACCAGTGTCGATTCACTGTATCAGTTTCACCAAAATCACACCACTGTGTTCCAAAGTGGTCACTGCTATCATCAGCATAAGTGATTTCTTGAATTTGTTTTAATATTTACTCCTGCATTTGGGAGAAGTATCTTCCCATATATATTTTTCTGTTTGTACCCGAGCATCTGTAATATGTTTTCCTCCTTTTGAAAATTAATTTTTTTATGGCTTCACCCAGAGGCATATGGAAGTTTCCAGGCCAGGGACTGAACCTGAGCCATAGCTATGGCAACGCCATATACTTAAACCCACTGCACTGGGCCAGGAGTAGAACCCACACCTCCATAGCCACCTGAACTACTGCAGTTGGATTCTTAACCCACTGTGCCACAGTGGGCATGCCTGTCTTTCCCTCTTTTAATGAATTTTTTTTCTAGACATTTGTATTTTCTGTAGTTAAAGAGAAACTTTAATGTGTTGGATGGGATACAGTTTTTTAGTCTGTTATCACCCTTTTAAATTTTGTGTGGTTATTTATTTTTTTATGGCTGCACTTGCAGCATATGGAAGTTCCCAGGCCAGGGTTCAAATCCAGGTCACAGCTGTAACTTACACCACAGCTGCGGCAATGATGGATCCTTCAACCCACTGCACCAGGATGGGGATTGAACCCCAATCTCTGTCTGCAGAGACCTGAGCCACTGCAGTGGGATTCTTTTGGTTGTTGTTGTTGTTGTCTTTTGTCTTTTTAGGACTGCACCCAGGGTATATGGAGGTTCCCAGGCTAGGGGTCTAATTGGAGCTGTAGCGGTTGGCCTATCCCAGAGCCACAGCAATGCCAGATCCGAGCTGTGTCTTCAACCTACACCACAGCTCACAGCAACACCGGATCCTTAACCCACTGAGCGAGGCCTGGGATCGAACCCGCCACCTCATGCTTCCTAGTCAGACTCGTTTCCTTTGTGCCATGACGGGAACTCCTACAGTTGGATTCTTAACCCACTGCACCATGGCAGGAACTCCAGTTTGGTTAGTTTTTCCTTTTTTATAATTGTAGAGGGGTTCATGCTATTTAGTTTTCCCCTGAATTCATGATTTGTTTTGTTGTCTTGGTGAAGGGCTACATCAGAGGTCAGAACATAGCCGGTAACAAACTAGCAGCCCCAATGGACCAGGGGGTTTTGGTGGTGAGATGAGGGAAAAATAATTCAATCTGTTTTGAATCCTTTCATTTAAAATCTTAGCTTTCTCCATCTGTAAAATGCGTGGGGTGAAAAGATGCTAAGGCTGCTTCTCCCACCAAAATCATTTGGTTCTAAATGATTCGAGTGTGTTTCTGGATAAATACAGGGAAAAAAATCTATCTTGTAAAATCTCTTTGGGGTCTAGTACCCGTGTTAGTGTTCTTGAACTGTCACAGCCAACTACCATGGCCTGGGCGTTATATACAACGGAAATTGATTTTCTCACAGTCCCGGAGGCTGGAAGTTTAAGACCAAGGTGCCAGCAGGGTAGGTTTCTGGCCGGGCCCCTCCTTCTGGCTTGCAGACAGATGCCTTTTCTTTGTGTTCATGCAGAGTGCAAGAGCAAGAAAGAGCTCTCTGTCATCTCTCTCTCGTATTTAAAAGGACGCCGGTCCTATTGAATTAGGGCCCACATCTGTGAACTCATTTAACTTTACCTCCTTAGAGGCCCTACCTCCAAATGGTCACACTGGGGGTTAAGGCTTCAATATTTGAATTTTTTTGGGGGGGGAGGCATACTTCAATCCATAGTAGTCACCAGCTGCATCCAGGAAATGCTACCCGGGCAGTACAGCGATGCTGCTGGAATTCTTATTTCAGGGGAACAGGGGTTGGAAGACGCTGAAACTTGAGGACCTTTCCAGTCTGGTCGCCTGGCTCTGCCAGCGTGTCTGGGCCACTGGCCTCCACTTTTCCTCCAGCAGACACCACGTCCCTACCTTGGGCCCAGCCATCTGCAGAAGATGCTCCTCCTCTGGGTCTCGGCTGGGCCAGTTCCTTCATCATCCAGGGCTTAGCTCTGCAGCCCCACCCAAAGCACCGTCCCCCAGCCCTCCTCCGTCGCTGCACAGCTAGTTCTGTTCTCGGCAGAGCACTCACCTTCTCCTCAGAGTGGCTTCCTTATTTATATACTTGTGTCCTGCCTGTCTCCCTCTTGACACAGCACCATCTCTGTGAGAGCAAGGGGCCTTCTCTGGAGTGCTTCTTTGGCTCTTACGGGGCTTAGCGCATACCAGGCTCTCTTAAGTTATTTGCTCAGTGGTGGAAGCCATTACAGAAATTTCAGGAAAGGGGAAGCTTTGCCACAAAGATAGCAGAGATTGAGCTGATCATTAATACCCAAAGAGGTTTCTCTTTGAGATTTAATCTGCTTTACTGGCGTACAACATGCAAGAAATGAAGGCTCGGGTTACCTTACCCCCTTAGAGAGTCTCCTGCACTTTCTGAAACGTCAGGCATTATGCGCAATTTGTGTACATGAGTGAGCCGCCTTTGGCTGTTATCTGGGCCAACAAGAAGGAATTAATTTCCGAGGTTAAGATTTAAGAAAATGAAACTTTTCTTAAGATCACAGATAGTGCCACACTGAGATTTAAGATGATTTGAAATCTGCAGCAGCTTTTAAACTATACATGGAAGAGTTCTCGTCTGCAGGTGCCGTTGACTGGCAAATTCTTCCGTTATTTACTTATTTACTGAGTGCTGGAAATGCAACTCATCCTATACAAAAACAAAGAGAGGCTTGTCTCTGCTTGATGGCTGTTCCTTCTCCACAGAAAGCACAAAACAATTAAGGTGGCCAAGCACAGCACCTCAAAGAGGGAAACAACTAAAGGCATGTGTCTTGTTAGTTGGCACTGCTCTCATTTGTACCAAACGTGCAAACAATTGACCCTATTTACTTTATGATGTGGAGAACTGGATTGCTCCTTCTTCTAAACTCATCAATGTTTCAGTGGCTGACTTGTTTGTATTTTGCCATCTCTGATATGTCTTAAAATAAGTCTGTTTTAAGGACTAAGCCATGTGTGTACATGCACAGAATTAATAAGGTCTGCCATCAAAATATTTGGTTTGCATTATATTCAGTTTTGCCTATGTACTTTTAAAAGCTTTTTGTTGGTAAGGAGATAAAAAAAAAACATATATGCAACATACAGAGCCAGTGTATAGAAAAACTCCAGTTGAAATATATTATTCCATCTTCTGTCTCTCATGTTGGTTATAAGCTTTTACTTTTTATTTTTTAAATTCTTTTTTTTTTTTTTTTGGCTTTTTAGGGCCACACCCGAGGCATATGGAAGTTCCCAGGCTAGGCGTCTAATTGGAGCTGCAGCTGCCGGCCTACATCACAGCCAGAACAATGGGAATCTGAGCTGAGTCTGCGACCTGCACCACAGCTCACTGCAGTGCCGGATGCTTCACCGACTGAGCAAGGCCAGGGATTGAACCTGCAACCTCATGGTTACTAGTCAGATTCATTTCTGCTAAGCCACAATGGGAGCTCCGGTTATAAGCTTTTACTAATCTAAATTAGCTTCATAAGCAAGCTGAAATATCTCTTTTATTTTACGAAAATAAACTATGCCTAATTATAAATCATAGGAAGCACTTATTTTTCCCAGATAGGTTTTTTTTTTTGAGGTGATAAAATAGGAACAGAAGTTGAATATCTTTATTTTGTCTTCAAATGCATTTTATGTTGAGATGGAAGATGGTATAATAAATGTCAAGATATTGAGCGAAATACTAACCCTTCACTTGACTTTAACCAGGACAGCTTCCTCGGATACAGGTCCAGACCTTTCTCTTTGGTAGAGACTTGTGAGGAATTCAAGGATAGCCATTTCACCCACTTTCTTTACATTCATCTCAAACAATAATAGAAATATGGCAGCAGAAAGAGTTAAGAGCTCGGGGGAGAAATATCTTTCCCTGAAGAGTGGGGGACCTGAAATGCCTGAGGAACATTCGGGAGCCTAAAAGGTTTCTTCCTCTCACAGTTCTTAACCCTCAAAGGCTGCATCTGTGCACAGCATAAAAGGGCGGGTTCATACCATAAGTTTAAATAAACAATTGGCCAGCTCAATAGGAAAAGAAAGACTAAACTGCAGCTGGACTAAATTGAATCATCTAGTGAAACTGGTCAAAACAGCAGTCAGATTTTTTCAATCTCTCATACGTTCACCAGCGGATGCCTGTTGTTGCCTGGCTCCAACCTACACATCTTACTTCTTCACTGCTGCTGTTTTTCCTCTAAGGGGAGCTACTACTGTGTGATGGCTGTGTGTGTGTGTGTGTGTGTGTGTGTGTGCCCTTCTCAAAGAAAGCCCCTTCCAAAGTGTAAGATAAGCTCTTCTTTATGCTCTAGTGGGCAACAGAGGTCAGGCTGTAGCTTTACGTAACCCCCAGAGTTGTGAGGACAGAAGAGGTCTAAAAACAGAGAATAACTTAACAATCACACAGGTTCAGACCCCCCTCAGGCTGCCCCACCCCTGCATCCGAGTGGCAGAGGCGATCCTTCCATTTCTGTTGGCCAGAAGAACGCCAGCTGTCTTCATACCTTGTAGTTCTCAACCTTACTTCTGCCCCCAGACAAAGGGGCACAGCACGCCCCTTGTTCTAATTCAAAGCTTAGTATTTTCCTTTCTGAGTTTTCATTTCTACCCTACGATAGTCTTCTTCCTAGGAAGGCAGACAGTAGGATTTCTTTTCCCCAGAGAAAATCCCTCCCTCACCCTGAAAAAGTTGGTTTTCGATTCTAACAGTGCCATTATTCAAAGTTTGCATCAGTACATTTTCCAAAATCTGCTTTGCTCACATTCGAACGATAACCGTGTGTGGGATACCACTTCCACCTACATAACCCGGGTTGCAGTTGGTCTTTTAGAATATCTCCTCACCAGGTTTTCCAAAAATTCTTGGTGGACAGTCTCATGGATCCAGTAGAGATTGTCTGACGTATCAGTGTTTGTATCTCTTACCCAAGTTAATCTCCGTATACTACATAGCACTCACTTTGTTTTCATTATCTTTTTCAAAAGGTTCTCCAAGAACTTTCATATGTTAATTCATGTTTCCATTATGATTCTTTTAAAATGGGATATTCTTCCAGTTCAGTGTATGATGCCTCAAGGAGATTGTCTTTTGCTTCAGTATGACAGGGCAAGGAAGATGATTATTAAAGTAATAACATCCCAAGATGCTAACTTTAACTTTTATATTTCTATTTACATTATATTTATATTTACATATCACTTTAGAAAATGGGTGGTGATGATCCTTTCATACCAATGTATGCTAATATTGCATTAGTAAAAGACATTTGGGAAATATTTGTTGGAACAAAATAACATAATAGAACACAAATAGCAAAAGTGTATCAAGGAATATTGTCACCTTGTATCCAGTCTGGGGATCATGTCACACAAATAACCTGGAGCCTAAACTGAGTGCTCTTTACAGCCTACCAAATAGGTTTCTAAGACAAGAACTTCCTGATTGTGATGCGTAAAAAGCATTTCACTGCTTAACTTTAGAATCCAGAGGGGTCTTGAATGGATTCAGATTCCTTTAAAGTGGAGTAAATGAGATTCACGAGGGCATATCCGTCCCCTTACAAAAACTTCATTGTAAATCGGAATGAAATCCAAAGAAATAAACACCTTTTCAAATCCTCTGTCCCTTTGCTCTCTTCAGTGTTCAGTTAGGATGTTACTGACTTTGCTTAGGAAATCATGGAATTAGGGAGTTCCCACTGTGGTGCAGTGGGTTAAGGATCTGACTGCAGTGGCTAGGGTCCTGCTGAGGTGGAGGTTCCATCCCTGTCCCAGCCCAGTGGGTTAAGGATCCAACTGTGGTGCCGGTCCCAGTCGTGGCTTGGGTTCTGTCTCTGGCCCTGGAACTTCCACATGCTGCAGGTATGGCCCAAACAAACACACAAATTAAAAAGAAATCACGGAATGAAGTCTATTCTGAGGTTTAAAGGTATTTTGGCGCTGCCAGATCCAGAAGGAAGATGGGACAGGACAGATGAACTTTGCATTTCTCACGTCCAAGGCCAGAGACTGGAAGCCGCTAGGAAGATAACATGAGCCTCAACTGGAAGAACAAACCCCAACGTGCCGGTGGTCAGTCAGTGAAACTGAGAGGAGATCTGAGCCCTATGGGGTGGAACAAAAAAGGTGAAGATGTGGACACTGTCTCATAATGATGAATGTTTAAAGCCGTCTAGGTTTCTTCCTGCCTCTGCTGCCCAGCCAGCAGGAGAGAGAGGAGGCCTGCTGGACCAGGGTGAAGTGTGGCAGGAGTCTCCTGGACTCTTCTGTACCAATGCCAACCTGCGCGTGAGAGCCCAGCCCCAGAACAGGGCTGCAGGAGACCAGTTTAGGGGATGTGGTTGGGAAATGTTTATCAGAACAGCTTAAATAGTAATAATGACAGCTAACAGTTAACTGTTTGCTCTTGAGAGTTTTATAGATATTATTTCACTTTCATAACCACCCTCTGAAGTTGGTTTGATGATCCTCATTTTAAAGGTGGAGATGTTTTGGCTTACAGAAGTTAGACCATGTATCCTTAATCTGATGGGGAATTGCGATTCAAATCTAGACCTGATTTGAATCAGATCAGATTCTGTGTTCTTGGCAACCCTGATCTACTGCCTCTCAGCAAAGCAACTAGACGAGTTAATGAACTCGAGCACTTATCTGATCTCAGAGTGTATTTCTTCTTCTCCTTTTAGCTGCACCATTGGTTTCTGGAAGGCTGCTCTGTTCTTTTGTTTGAACCAGGTATAATTAAGAGCATATGCAATCAAAGGGAAAATAATTCATCAGTTACCTGGGGTTCCTAGGAAAAGATAAGTTTCAAAATTGATTACAACCTTATTAGTTTTTATAAATTCATTAGTATAGTGTTTGGAAGAAATTAATTTAAGGCCATAATATTGTTCATTAATAAGAACTAAATGACTAAGAAGAAAACTGATGATACTGTTACCGTGGCTGCAAAGTTTAATAAGATTATCGCGAGGTAGACAACTTTTGTAGATGGTGAATTGTTTTAATCCTAATTTTGTAAGTCTTTTATTATAATCACAAATAACTCCAGGCAATAATAGTTGCCTTTTTTGCTGAATCCATAAAAGCACATTTTTTTGTGTGTGATGAATTATGTACTACTTTATGACATCTCTTGTGGGTGCAAACAGACATTTGCCTTCTTTATTGCTAGTTGAAATCCCAATTTTCTTCCAGGGTATAGTCCTTCCCTATAAATGGTGATTATCGTTCTTCCTTCTTCAGGATTTAATTTAGGACATGTTACATGACCCAGCTGTGATCATTTAGCTGCAGAGGGAAGTTTGTTGGGTGCTTTTGGGATGGATCTTTTGCAGTTAAAAAGGAGGCTCACTCGGAATTCTGTTGTGGAACAGTAGGTTAAGGATCTAGTGTTGTCACTGCAGGGGCTTGGATTGCTGCTGTGGCTTGGGTTCAGTCCCTGACCCAGGGACTTCCACATGGCATGGATGCAGCCAAAAAACCACAAACAAACAAAAGAGACACACAGGAAGAGATATACTTCTCTTTCACTGGATTTTCTTGTATCTGGATGTGATTACTGGAGTAGTGGCAGCCACCTTACAGCCATGAGGGAGATATTTTGAGTAGAAAGTTGGGAAAATATTGGGTGCTTGATGATTTACTTAAATTTCCAGTCTTCAAGACAACAGACCTATAATGCATGAAATAAATATATCCTTGCTGTGAAACATAAGTTCTATTTTTTTGTCATTGTTATTTGCATCTCACAGTCTCCTAACTGATATAGATGGCATCTGTATTCCTTTTATCATTTAAGCTCATTTATTTTATAGAATAAACTTGTTTTTGTTATAATCCTTCAAAAATGAATTTAAGTTTGCTATTGTATATCATTCTATAAATTATGCATTCCCTTAGTTAAGTAGATGGTAAGATGACCGGAACATATCTTTGCTAAAAACAAAAAGAAATTCTCTTAATTACATAGATATGGAGGCTTCATCGTGTGGATACACAAATGAGACCTAGAAGGGCACATCAAACTGTAAACTGCTTGATTATGGGTGACTTTTTTTGCTTCCTATTTGCTTATGTTTTTCAGTTTTCTTTTATGCACATGTTAACTTTAAGAAGTAAATGTTATTTTAAAAACCTTAAAAAAAAGAAAAGAAAATCAAATGAGAAATAGGCAAAAATCAAAATCTGACAGTAAAGGGCAATATAAACCTTATATGTAATTCACGTGTTTAGAAAGAGTTAAATGACATTTACTTTCTAAAACATTTGGGAATATTGGCCAAGTCAAGTCTTTTGTTCAGTCAGCCTGCCAATTAGCATTTAATGCACATTAGCATTTACTGTGCCTTAACGTGGTGGGTACTGTGCTCACACCCAGTTTTGCTGTTCAGTGTCTGCCTAAGGGAGGCTACAGCAGGTGAAGTTAAGGTACATGTGCCTTATTTATTTCTGTGCAACAACTTACCCCCAAATCTAGCAGCTTAAAACAGTTATCTCTGTTTCTATGGGTCAGGAATCCGGGCATGGTTTCACTGGGTCTTAAGTTTCAGGGTCTCCTGCACGAGGTGTCAGCCAAAGCTTGGTGGCATCTGAAGGCTAGACCTGGGGAGAAGGATGTGCTTCCAAACTCACTCACATGGTGACTGGCAGGATTCAGTTCTTTCAGGGCTTTGGGGATGAAGGCTTCAGCTTCTTGACGGAGGTTAGCTTCAGGCTACCCACAGTGCCAGCCACACAGACCTCTTAGGTAGGATGCTCCACGCCATCAAAGTGCGCAGGCTGAGCAGGCAGGAGAGAGACGCTGCTAGCAAGACAGATCACAGGTTTTCACAACCGAGTCAAGAAGTGACGCCCCATCACTTTTGCTATATTCTATTCATAGAAGCAAGTCTGAATATCTAGCCCACATTCAGGGAAAGAGAATTAAACAAGGTCATGAATATCAGAAGTGGGAATCAGTGGAACCCATTTTCTAAATATGCCTACTATAATTTTTGTATATGTATACATATACACACACACACACACACACACACACATTTTTTTTTTTTTTTTTGGCTGCACCAGCAGCACATGGAAGTTCCTGGGCCAGGGATGGAACCCACACCACTGCAGAGACCATGCCAGATCCTTAACCTGCTGTGCCACAGTGGGAACTTCTAAATATTTTTGATATATAGAGAGTGATGTGTTCCAAGTGGATAAAACAGAATCGGAATGCACAGGGCAAGGACCCAATTCTGGCTGGGGACACAGAGAGAAGGTGGTGTGCAAAGAACTGGGTGCTGGAGTCAGACTACAGATCTACACTCCAGCTTAGATGACACATATATACGGTATCGTGGAAAACCAATAGGCAAATGTCTATTCTTGGCAAGAGAGACTCACCGAAGCATTAGGAGTAGGGAAGTGACCGTCACAGAGGACTTGCATGGGATTCATGGGACAGAATGGAGGGGAAGCCTAGGAGTAGACATGCCAAGGGAAGGAGGGCTGCAGTATCGAGAATGAGGAATCATGGCTGGAATTTTCTTCGGTTGTGAGACTTCAAAGAAAGCGCTGTGTGAGAGAGACGATGAGAGGAAAGACATGGTCTTGGTGATAACTGAACTGTGAGTTACCTGAGCAGGGCAACTTGAAGATAACTCATTTTGGCCCTGGAAGCCTGGGCTAATGCAAGTCCTTTAATGAAATAGGGCAATCAGTAAGTTGATTTTTTTTTTTTTGAGGTGCTGTTAGAGGATCTATCAAATTGTTACTCAGAAGAGCTTTGTCTCTTGATCAAACTAGTATTAGTGGTAGTCTTGTTTTAGGACTGATGGCCAAAGAAAACTTAGTAAACCACACTGATATCAGCTGTTCTAGAAGACTGTAAAATGTATTACCATCATCATTGCAGTGCTGGGATTTCTGTTTCTCAAATTCCCCAGACTGAATTTCTGCCTAAATAAATAGCCATCAGGTGACATTCTGGGTCAATTTATCATAGGGTATTATAGATAATCAATTTACAAAAGCATTGGGGAAAATTTTCCTGTAGCTGTTTTATTGGCTACTATTAGTGTCACATGTCAACCATCTATTATTTTGGATTTGCAATGGCAGCTAGTCTTTTACAAGAAATCTAATCAATTTGGTGCACAGAGACATATTATTGAAGTAAAATTCACACAACGAAGAAAGCTGCGTTTGTTCCAATGAGACTACACCATGGTTTTAGGTTCTGTTAGTGTAGCAATATATAGTTACAATTATACGTATAAGCAGGCAGAGCAGTTCTGATCGATGAGCTATGATGGTTTAATTTAAGGGTATGTTAGAAAATGAGAGAAATGGCGTTTTGGAAAAACCACATTTTGTTTCTACAGTTGTAGTGTTATACATGGAAACAATCATCTCAGCTTTTTTATGAAAGGTGAAACTGTCAGCCAAACTCTGTGAGCTCCTCAGACTCCCCCGAGCAGAACCCACGCCAGGGCTCGTGTGGGATCACATGCATCCATCTTGTCCCCAGGCTGGTCACGGAGTCCAGGCCGTTTTGTTTATTGGAACTTGGCCTTGGCCAAAGCCAAGATTGTTTGGCGTGTACAACATAGGCCATTCTTAAAAGAAGCTGGACGGAATGAAATAAAATGAAACTAATAGGATGTGGTTCTTGCCTTGCATTTGGTTATGTGAATTAACCACCGTGGAAATAACACAAGGAGGCCAGGAACCTAGAAATGGCCTGGAAAAGACTTCAACCCGTCAAGACCTTGGGTTTTAGATGAAGACATGCCTGAGCACAGAAGTTTTCTTGTGATTTCCCTCACCATAGTGGAAACTTGGAAGGTAGAAGGAAGCCAGCTGGGTAGTGTTTGTCTGATGAGTTGTAAAGAGACAGGGATTGGGGAGTGGGTCTGTGGGTTACTCCTTGGTGTGGTGCAGGGGAGATCCCGAACAGCAGAGGGCGCTGTAGATCCTTGAAGAGTACAGAGGCCAGTGGGGAGGAAGTGGCCCCTAATACCTTTGGAGGGCGGGGTTTGCTGCCGGGGCCTTTAGGGTTGGTGTTTTCTGGCAGAACAGTGATGCTCTTTATTCACTTTTGTTCTTGGTTCTCTTTTGACCACCCTGGATCCACCCAGTGCTTGCAGAGTTGTCTCTGGAGATGGAAGGATTAGTAGTTACTATCTTCTACAACTTTTTTCTTGAGGAGATCTTTTCACAAAACGTGATGTCTGGTAGATTCATATTTTCATGATGTTTTGCTGCAAGTGGCAAATAGTAGCTGAGGGAGAAAGGGAGAAAATCTCACAGGGAGGGAAGTTCTCACAAAGGTAGAAATCTCACAGTTTTTCTTCTGAAATTCTTAATTCTTTCTGAATAGATGTGGAAACACAGGTGTCCAGTGGGTTTACAAGAAGAGAACCTCAAGTTGAGGAGTCTGGGAAGTCTCACAGCTGTGAACTTCATGCAATATTTTTGCCAAATTTCAGTTGCCTCCTCTTCCTCCCCCACCCCCTTCATGATATGTTAAACATATTTCTGTTAACTTCCAGAAATCAAGGGCATGCTAATTCTTTATTGTAAACTAAAATGAAATCCTTAATCCAGTCAAAAAAAAACCTTACACATTTTCAGATTAGAGAGACAAAAAACAAAAGAAAGCTTAATTTCTTAAAGGATTCCTTTCATGTTTTAATGATAATTTTTGGTTTGTTTTTAATAGTGCCAAAGAAGATATAGTCTCACTGTAGACAGTATGGAAAAGGCAGACCACTGACAAAGTGAAGATTAAGTTTAATTATCCCTGTCCCTCCTCCATCAGAAAGTATTAGCATGTTTATGTGTTTTCTTCTAGTCCCTTCTCTGTTACATTACATTTCTGAAGAGTTTGAAAAGTTAGCTCCATGTTTTATCAATATTTTTGTGTCTTGCTGTTTTTACTTAATTCGAGCATTTTCCACTGTCATTACAAAGCTTTATAAGGTCTACTGCTACATCGCCTGTTCCTCAAGTCTTCAGAATTCTCTCCTCAGGGGCATGGTTGTATGGGTCCATGTACATACAGACTTTGAGTAACTTTTTTTTTTTTTTTTTGCATAGCAATGCAAAAAAATAAAATTTAAGTATTTAATAACACTCTTCATAAAGAAGTTTAGTTTTGGTCATTATACCCTAGTATTTGTATTAATATATCTATGGGAAGCTCCTGTCGTGGCTCAGCAGTAACAAACCCGACTAGTACCCATGAGGACAAGGGATTGACCCTTGGCCTCGCTCAGTGGGTTAAGGATCCGGTGTTGCTGTGAGCTGTGGTGTAGGTTGCAGACACTGCTCAGATCTGGCATTGCTGTGGCTGTGACATAGGCCGGTGGCTACATTCGGATTTGACCCCTAGCCTGGGAACTTCCATATGCCATGGATGCAGCCCTAAGAAGACAAACACACACACACACACACACACACACACACACACACACACGTATCTCCTTTATTCACTCCACGATTCTTTATTTCTGTTTTCTAGATTTTATCTCTTCTCTTTAGGCTATGCATTAATTTCCTTTATCACTAAAGAAAGTTACGACACTTTTTGTTGTTGTTGTAATGGGTGCACCTGTGGCATATGGAAGACCCTGAGCTAGGGGTCGAATCAGGGCTGCAGCTGAGGGCTACGCCACAGCCACAGCAGCACTGGATCTGGGCCACCTCTGTGACCCACACTGTAGCTTGCTGCAATACCGGATCCTTAAGTCACTGAGCGAGGCCAGGAATAGAGTCCATATCCTCACAGAGAGAGCTTCAGGACCTTAACCGCTGAGCCACCACAGGAACTCCACAAAATATATTTTGACACATTTAGAAAACATTAAGTTTATAGTCCTTTTAGAGTCTAGATTTTTTACTTTTATCAGTAGCATGCTTTTATACCTCTCAGGGAGTAAGCTCCTTGTTTTCTTTAAAAGTCTTTTTTGGGTATTCATATCATTTATTTTTTTCAGATGAACTTGAGAAATATGTTTCCAAGTTCTTAAAGAGCAAGTTATTAACTAGTTTTGGAATTACTGACTTTTTAATATTGCTGAATCTTTCCATCCATGAATATGGTTTACTCATCATTATTCAAATTTTTTTTCATATCTGTTCATGAAATGTCAGTTATAGTTTTCTTAAAATATTGACATTCCTTGTTAATATTATTCATAGTTTTTTTGCCATTACATTTTGAATCAGTTTATTTCTGTCATCTGGGAAATATCTTGGCTTTAGTGTATTTATTTATATCTGACTACATATTTTCCCCAGCTGATTCTCTTTGGTAGGATTACTTTTCTTAATCTTCAGCAATTTTTTTTTTCTGCTTCATACCAGGAAGCCAATTCTCCACTTCAATATGTAGGTATTTTAATAATTTTCAGGAAGAAAAAAGAAAGCTGATGCCAAGTTCATTCATATAAAATCGCTGCCTACTTATTAAGGTCTACCTGTAGATAGTTCTTTCTCTAGTGAGTGCTAAGGGGAATAGAACATAAATTTTCCCATCTGTAAGGGAAAGTAAGGCCTTAGTGCATGAACTTTTGAAAGGTCGTGAAATATTTAAAAATAGCTGAGGAAGACATGCTGGAAAAGGCAAAACTATGGAGACAGTAAATAGATCAGTGGTTGGCAGAGGTTCAGGGTGAGGGTGGGAAGGGGTGAACTGGTGAAACACCTCTTCTTCAGGTGAAGGTGAATTTTAGGGCCATGAAACTCTTCCACATGAAAATATAATGATGGACATGGGACATTATGCATTTGCTAAAGTTCATAGACATGGACAAGACAAAAAGTGGAACCCAATGTACACTAATAGTTATGGATAAGTATTGGTTCGGCAGTTGCCACACAAGTACCACACAAACCCAAGATGTCAATAATAAGGGGAAGTGAAGGCAGAGGAGGCAGGGAGTATATGGGAACTCTCTGCTCGATTTTTCTGTACACCTAAAACTACTCTAAGGAAAAATAAAGTCTATTAACTAAAAATAAAATTGCCGAATAACTCCCAAGGAAAGATTTCAAAGAACAGCCTTGCCAAATACATAGTTCAAGCGCAACTAGTAATGATAACTCAGAGGGAGGCCTTGTTATGTCAAGTAAGAGTGATCAAAAAGGGTTGTGCAAGATACCTACTCTAGGTAAGATTTTGGGAGGCTGAGACTGATGGAGTTTCACTGATGAGGCAGAGCTGGGAGGTTGGTTGGTACGAGAAGAGGATGGAGGTAGAAAGATGTCAGATGGAAGAGAGACGGATGACCATCCACTTCAGACACAACAGTGTCCTCATTTGTGGAAGGTAGGCTTTAGATGGACTTTAGGATACTCTTTGAAGACTTTGAATGTCAGGCTATGGTGTTTAGATTTGAACCTCTAAGCAACAAGAAGTCACAGCAGGGAAGTAAAATGATGAAGGTGAAATTGGAGTATGACATTTTACATGTAGAACACTGGAAGGTAATTGCAAAAGCCCTACAAAAGTGCAAGAGGGGAAAATGTCCTTCTCTCAACCCCTTGTGACTGAAGGACACTCGTGAACTTGAGACAGTACTCAGAATGGGCACTGTTGATGCTCTGCTGAGCTCCTCTGGGATCTCTTTTCCTTCCGGGTCCACTGGCCTCAGCTCCTGTGTGCTTTTGCTTGTAATGGTCTGTTCCTTCTGATTGCCTTCCACCAGCTGCCTGTGGGCTCCTGGAGCTGCTCTGCTCTCACATGTAGAGACCCAGAAGGTGCTGGGAGATTCTGGTGCTTCTTGCCCTTCACCAGCCAGACCTTAGTTACTGACCTCACCACTTCTGCTGGGAACCTACCTTCCTTCCTTCCTTCCTTCCTTCCTTCCTTCCTCCCTCCCTCCCTCCCTCCCTTCCTTCCTTCCTTCCTTCCTTCCTTCCTTCCTTCTCTTCTCATTCCTTCCTTTCCTTCCCTTCTCTCTCCTCTCCTTTCCTGGCTGCAGTGGTGGCATATGGAAGTTCCCAGGCTAGGGGCTGAATCAGAGCTGCAGCTTCCAGCCTACACCACAGCCACAGCAGTGCTGGAACTGAGCAGCATCTGTGACCTGTGCTGCAGTTTGCTGCAATGCTGGATGCTTAACCCACTGATCGAGGCCAGGAATCGAACCCACGTCCTCACAGAGACAACGTCAGGTCCTCGACCCACTGAACCACAGTGGGAACTTCTCATTTCTTTACTCTATCATTTGTGTATAAATCCTCTTCTCAGAATCATTTTCTGGGCTCTCTGATCCAAGAAAATACCCTGGTAACAACTTTTGTTAGAGTTTAGTTGAAATACTCTGGAAAAATCTCTCCATCTCTCTGGCCAGCCATCTGGTTATCAGAGTGATGAGAAGATCTGTGACAGTGCTTTCTAAATATCCCTCTAGCTTTAACATTATAAGATCTCGGCTCTTACCTTTCTACTGGGGTTCGGGATGGGAAGTGCAGTCTTGAGAAGATCAGTCTCTGTCCTATTCCAGGGCTGGCTCTAGTTCCTCTACCTAATTTTTTTAGGAATCATCTCTTTGGCCAGCTGAGTTGAGAATAACTGATATATCAGAAATTAAGAATACACTGGCTTTGTTAAAATGATTTGCTCGGAGTTCTCTTGTGGCTCAGCAGGTTAAGGAACTGGTGTTGTCAATGCAGTGGCTCGGGTCACTGCTGTGGTTTCAGTTTGATTCCTGGCCCTGGAACTTGCACCTCCCATGGGTGTAGCCAAAAACAAAAAACAAAAAAACCAAAGCCAAAACCAAAACAAACCCTAAAACATAACAACAATAAAACAAACAAAAATACCAAAATGATTTCTTAAGCAGTAACGATAATTTGGGAAAAAGGAAAAAAAACATACATATGAATGGGAAATGTTAAACTAGAGAAGAATAAAAAATTTAAGGTGGAGAATTTTCATCACCATGTAAAGAAAGGAAACATTTGAGCAAAATAAATGGATGCTAGGAGTTCCTGTTGTGGCTTAGAAGTAATGAACCCAACTACTATCCATGAGGTTTCGGGTTTGATCCCCGGCCCTGCTCAGTGAGTTAAAAATCCGGTGTTGCCGTGAGCTGTGGTGTAGGTCACAGACACGGCTCGAATTTGGCATTGCACTATCTGTGGTGTAGGCCAACAGCTGCAGCTCCAATTTACCTCTAGCCTGGGAACTTCCATATGCTGTGGGCACGGCCCTAAAAAGCAAAAAAAAAAGCCATGGATGCTAGACTCAGATCAAAAGAGAGGAAGAATGATGCATTTAAAATTTAAGTGATACATATTTAAAAGGGAAAAGAAAGATTGGAAGCCAATCTGAGTGAACAAATAGACCCTCCTTTTTGTTACCTTATTATTTTTTAAAAAGGGCTATAATTTCTATTAGAACTTAATCTTCTTGGAGCTTAAAAATATGACGATAGCCTTGAGAGGCAAAAATGGAAGATCAAGAATATTAAAGGCAGGATTACTCTTGGTCCAAAGTGTGAAGAAAGCTGAGAGCATCAGATCCTTGCACTGCTTCTTTCTGTGTTTTTCCTTCGCATCCCTTCACATAGCTGAGGGACCACTCCCCCTCGATCCTCACCGTGGCCTCATTCCATTAGAGTTATTCCTCGATCCCTGACTCTCTTTCCCTCCTCTGGGCCCCACTCTCTGATAAGAATTAATGGCTGTCCACCACTTATTAATTACCTTAAGGAATCTCCGTTAATGTGTTGGCTGGGTATCTGATCACCTTATCGATAGCAGAGCTTTAACCCTTCAAGATGAATACTTAGCGATGTGGTCAGTTACAGGCCTAGCTAGAGGAGGGGAATATTTTTGAACAAAAGCAATGCTTTTTTTTTTTCTGGTCCTTTTCCCCAAGAGGGACAATGACACAAATCTGTTCAAATAAATTAATGTTGCCTTTCTGACAATGGCCCCATATGGCAAGAAGACATTTACATGCCAATATGTAGGCTGCCTGACATGCCCCACCAATCCCTTCATTGTGTATTTACACAAAGAGGCATGGAGTGGAGTAAATTCAATTTTCTGTTTTTCAGGGTGATATTCATTGACCTATATACCTGCTAATCTGTGAATATATTTGTTAGGGAAATTGCAATAGAAGAAAGCTGTTGCATCATAGGTGGAGAGGAGGGTCTAAAGATGTGATTTTCAGTTTATCGAGATGGGTGATGGATTCTTTCCATGTTCTTCCAGTCACACAAATGGCTTATTTATTGGTAAGGATGATCCCCAAAGATTCGGGCAATATGATAGAACACATAGGTGACAGTAATAAGTACAGTTTTTTTTTTTTTTGAGGTTGTAGGAGCAAAAGCATGATTACAGTAGGCTTAAGAGCAAGTAGGAGCATGGAAGGCAATGAGTTTGATGACTAATTGAAGGAATTCTACCATAATGGGGAGAAAAGAAACAGGCATGGGCTGAAGGGTCAAAAGGGATCATGAGGAGGTTGTTTTATTTTGCAATGGGAAAAATAGTAATAATAATTTTTGTATGTTAATGGGAAACATCAGTGAGAGTGATACATTGATGATGCCAGGGAAAGGGAAGAAAAGCTAGTGGTACTCTTGGATAAATGAGAATGGGATGGAGCATACACACTGTTGAGGGGTTGACCGACTTGAAGGGTATGGAAAGAGCACAGACATAGGATCAAGAGGAGAGGCTGAGCCCAAGTGCAGAAGGGGGATTGGATGTGAGGGGGAAACCATGGAATTCTCTCCAACTTGCTTCAATTAACAGTGAAATCAGAAGCGAGGTCATTGCAGAGAATGAGGATGGGGAGAAGATTTGGGAAGTTTGAGGAGAAGACAAAGTAGGAAAGATCCTGATGATGATTAGAATCTTGGGAATGAGGAATGGCCTGGGTATCCTGAAACTGGCAGGATGGACTATCCTCATGGTCAGTTAGTGGTGGCCAGGCGCTTAATTGTGGTCAGGCTGTGAGTGGTGGGCTTGGGAGTCCTCCAGAGTGCTGAGTGTCCATTGTGGTTTTTGCTGTGGAGACTGGAGGCTCTCAGACAGATGGGTTACATTTAATGCACAGACTCCCTCTCGACCTACGATGGTGTTTTACTCACAGTGTCCTTTCCCATTACATAGAGACGGAGATGACAGTTGATTATGCTGACCCGATGACTTTGGTCAGACACGCACTGATTCCAGGCTGGTTGCTCTGTGGCTCTTAGAATAATGATGCAAGTAAAAAAAAAAAAAAAAAAGACCTTTCTTACTAACTCATGAGATAGCCACTAAGTGCAGCTTTTATTAATTTTGCAAAACAGTGAATACCAATCAGCAATTACTGTAATGAATAACAAAAGTGAATTCTACCATCCCAACTGGGGCAGATTTGTAGGTGCAGTTCTCCAGGTCGTACATACTCACTGATTGATGTCCTTTACCCACGTTTCCGATGAAAACCTTCCAGCACTTCCCTGCCACATCTTGGAAGTACCTTCAGCTGGAGGCTGTCTGGTTCATTTACTTGGGGACTGAGAAGGGCCATGATAAGAACATCCTGAGCGCGCTCTTAGACCCAAGGGGAGAACCCAACCCAGAAATGAATGTTGTCTTTAGACAATGTTCACTTCAAACACGGATGCTATTTTGATTGGCTAAGGGAGGTCAGTAGCGACTGACTTCAGCATCTTGGGGAGACTCTGTTAGCCCTGGGCTAGAGGAGAAGGGAAGGAAGCATGAGAGCAGATGCCATTAGGAGGACGTTTTCAATATGTGCAGAATGCTTCAAGTGAGGCCGATATTATCAAACCACCTGCCACAGGTTATTTCACACATAATCCACCCACTAAAGGGGGGTGGTGCCATTCTAAGCCAAAAGCAAGGAGAAAATATGTCTTCCTAAGACCAGTTCGAATTCATGCTGGCTCTGCCTGTCCCTCTGACAGGATCTAGAATGAACAAACATGCAAATGCCTCGGAGAGAATATTTTTCTCGGCTCTCCTGAAAGCCTGGGCCGAGAGGTTAGGTGGAAAAAAGACATTAAAAACGAGTGAGGAATGCTTCCCCATTTTGAAGCATGTTCAGTCTCTGGGAGCATTTTTGTCCTGTTTGTAGGCCGAGTAACTCTGGCAGTGAGCAGGGGCTGTGCTTCCAGCTACCCGGCTTACTGGAGGCACATAGCCAGGGACCGTGACATGTTGTGAGTCTAAAAAGAATTTGTACTTATTTTGGAAGGTTCTCCTCTGTCCATTTTCATGGGGCTGCCAGTATTAATTTTTGCCTTTCAGAACTTGTCGAAACAAAGCATCATTCTTTGAAATTTTGCAGGGATGTAATAAAATGAAAAACAACTGTCATGAGTATACTGAGCAGTTGCGGCTTAGTCTTCAGTTACGGTTCTTACTGGAGTATATTTCAGGTTCTTACTGGAATATATCTTAAAGTTTAAATAAGAGGAAAATTTAGTTTTAAAAGAATGATACTCAGCTAAATTTAACGTCAAAGGACTAGGTTGGAATGGAGCAAAGTGAATATTGGTAAACCATTCATAGGTATTAGGATTTGTACATCCCGATAATTAGATCAGTGTTTTATATTTATCTTACCTGATGGGATAGGGAGTTTGAAGAATCAACATGTGAGGCATGATTATATCAATTCAGTTGCATATTAGCCACGTATATACACTCAAGATCGAATGGTCATAGTGAAGCAAAAGTTTGGTTCAACCACCCTGAACATCTTTGACAGTGATTAGCTCATTCATACTTTCATTCGTTTGTTCATTCATTCATCACATAGTATTGCACTTGTTCCATCTGTCAGGAAGCATGCAGGTCGCTGGGAAATAGGGCAGCACCTAAGGCAGACATGCTCTGTATGGTCACAGGCCATACTGGAGTCAGGTAAGCTAGTATTAAGCAAGCAATTATTAAAAAATGCAGTAGCTCCTGTGATAAGACAGAGTTGTGAGAAGAACATAGAAGAAGAAACATACAGGAACGTGTAAGGAATGGAACAGGGCTGGTGAATGGTCAAGGAAGCCCTCTCTAGGGAAATAAAAGACTGGATTATATAGGCTGGAATGCACAGTGGGCTGCAGCTTACACCCTTACTCCCCTTTTCATCTTCCTGGAAGCATTTCAACTCAGAAGCCATCAATGAATGGACCCATCTTCTTTAACTCCCTGACTTTAACTTAGAGTCCCTTTTTTTTAGGGCCACACCCGAGACATATGGAGGTTCCCATGCTAGGGGTCGAAACAGAGCTACAGCTGCTAGCAACTCCAAGCTGTGTCTGTGATCTCCACGACAGCTCATGGCAATGCAGGATTCTTAATCCACTGACGGAGGCTAGGGATTGAACCCGCATCCTCCTAGATACTGGTTAGATTCGTTCCACTGGGCCACAATGGGAACTCCTTTAACTTGGAGTTTTTTAAATCAGAATTCATTTTTCTTATCATTGCACATATTTGGATTTGTGGCATTCAACAGACAGATATCTTGAGATTCTTTTTTTAATCGTATTTTTTTATTTTTATGTAAACTTTTTATCAAGTACATATGACATACAATATTAGTTTCATGTGCACAATGTGGTTATTCCATATTTGTGGAGTGACCTTGACTTGTTCTCTGTCATTCCCACGAGGGGAGGAGGTTGGGTTCATGATGGCCTCAGCTGGTGTTAGTCATGGTTGAGGAAAATGCATCGTTATACTGCCCTCTATGCATATGACCTCTGGCACCAGCGTTTTTGCATATTACAATATAAATCCATGTGTGAAATTGAGATTACTTTCATCTGGCTGCAACCTGATGAGGTGTTTTTTTTTTTTAATTAAAAATTTTTTTGCCTTTTTTTTTAGGGCACCACCTGAGGCATGTGGAAGTTCCCAGGCTAGGGGTCGAATCAGACCTGCAGCTGCTGGCCTCCACCACAGCCACAGCAATGCAGGATCCGAGCCTCATCTGCAGCCTCCCCCACAGCTCATGGCAACACGGGATCCTTAACCCACTGAGCGAGGCCAGTGAATGGACTGGGCTCCTCATGGATACTAGTCAGGTTCATAACCTGCTGAGCCACAGTGGGAACTCCTGGAGTGTACTTTAATGATTGGTATTTTGGGGTTTCCTGCTAGTGCTGCCTAGGAAGACCTATGTGCCCCAATAAGATTTCTTTTCTTTTCTTTTCTTTTTTGCTTAATGAATTTTTATTATAGTTATAGGTGTATAAAAATCATCACAACTCAATTTGATAGCATTTCCTTCCCAAACCCTCAGTGCACCCCCCCACCCCCCAGATTGTCTTATTTGGAAACCACAGGTTTTCCAAAGTCTGTGAGTCATTGACTGTTCTGCAAAGAAGTTCATTGTGTCTTTTTAGTTTCCACATGTAAGCAGTAGCATTAGATGTTTCTGTCTAATTGTCTGACTGGTTTCACTTCGCATGATAATTTCTAGGTCCATCCATGTTGCTATAAATGTTATTTTGTTCCTTTCCATGGCTGAGTAATATTCCATTGTGTGTATGTACCGTATCTTCCCTATCCACTCCTCTGTCGATGGGCACCAAATAAGATTTCTGCAGTAGCAGCGTCCTCATTTCGGAGAGGGCAGTGGGAGCCCTTGGCAGTGATGCTGCAGTATTTGGAGCACTCGGAGATCTCTCCCTGCAAAAGCCAGCAGAGCTTGGGGAGAATCAGGAAGAGGTGTTTCAGACTGGCAGGATCTGAGCAATCAGCCTATTCCCAAAAGTCCTAAAGCAGGAACAGATGTGTAGGGTTGGAGGGACCAAGTCATGCGATGTGGGAGTTTGGCGATGAGCCCAGGATAGGAGAGGTCAAAGAATTTCCTGAGGGGTGTCCAGAGAATACTGCAGATTGAGGGCTGGAGTAGTTAGCGGGGAAGTTTGAAATTGAGTCCCTAGTGTGAATCTGGGTGGTGAAGGGCCTCACGGCTCTAGAATGAAAATGGCTGTGAGGCATAGTTCAGCCTTTGACTGAGGGTAGAATTTTAAGGGACTTCTCAAGTTAGTCCCAAAGACCCAAATGTCACTGCAGAGATAGTTAGAGCTATTTTACCAGCTGTATGAGAAATAGAGTGGCTCAACGAAACAAGGTTTTTTTTTTTTTTTCAACTAAGGTTAGTAATGATGTGAAATGGGAAATGCTGGGGCTCTTTAGTCAAATGGAGAAAAAAATTATTTATGAAATTAGATGGTGGCACCAAAGTGTTAGGCATGCAAGCACTGTCTCTCCCTGTTGTTGTGTTGTGGTGCCATGTTTTGCTCGAGCACCCAGTCCTGCCAGTCGGCCCAGTCATCCTAGTTAGGGTGGGGCCGTGGTGACTCCCTGGGATGCTGAGTTATTCTGTGCCACGTGAGGAGGCCCTTCGGATGGAGACTCAGTGACCCACGCTCAGTCCTCAAGGCGTCCATTTCCACTGATAGCCAGAAAGGATGAAGTGCAGCTTTGGACAGCAGGAGACTTTTTTCAGGAAGGGATCCAGAGTGAGGCCCAGAGTGGAGTTCCCGTTGTGGCTCAGCAGTTAACGAACCCGACTAGCATCTGTCAGGAGGAAGGTTCGATCCCTGGCCTTGCTCAGTGGGTTAAGGCTCGGGCGTTGCCATGAGCTATGGTGAGCTGTGGTATAGGTTGCAGATGCGGCTCAGATCCTGCCTTGCTGTGGCTGTGGCATAGACCGGCAGCTGCAGCTTCCACTGGACCCCTAGCCTGGGAACCTCCATATGCTGTGGGTGTGGCCCTAAAAAAAAGACAAAAAGACCAAAAAAAAAAAACAAAACAGGGTGAGAACCAGAGATGTTTGCTGCTAATGTCTTCCTGAATTTGAAAGAGCAAACCTCTGACAAATTAAACAAGATGTAAACTTTGGGCTTAATTGAACTTAATGGGAAATAAATTCCCAGGAAGATGTTTTCAACCCATCAATTCACCAACTAAAGTAATGTTATAAAGGGAGATATTCTCTGGGCTTCTGGTAGCATCTCTTTTTTGGGGGAGGGGGTGCGATGTGCCCGCTAAGCTTAGTGGGAGGGGATACTAATGTCTATTCTCAAACAAGAGGGCCTTCAGGAGGATTCTTTTTGAGCTTTGAAAGCCATGCTTTGTGCTCGGGAGTCACACCGGACTAGTGCCAGGCTTAGGACCAAGACAGCTCAAGGAGATCGCAGCCTTGGGTGGTTCTGACGGCAGGAGTTGATCAGAGGGCAAGAACTGGAAGCGCAGCCAATAAAACTCCGCTGTCAGGGTCTCAGTTTGCCCAGGACTGTGACGTTTCCTGATTCACGGCACTTGCAGTAGTAAAACCAGGAGAGTCTTGGGCAAACTGGGTGATTGGTTGCCTTTAGATGTTCTATGGAGACTGACCAGCACGCCTGCACTTGTGAGCAGGGGAGGCGGGGGGGGAGCCTGGGTGTTTCCTGTGGTCCAGATGTGAGTCGTGCGGAGAGATAGCAGGCATAAACCCATTTGGGGCCCAGTAGGCCACCAGGAAGACATTAGAGGGGGTGTTAGCAGAAAGCGTAGCCAGGGCCTGAGAAAGGAACCCAAGAGACCTCTTAGAAGAGGTAGTTATTTGGCCGGGGCAGAGTAACTGTAGGCCAGTCTAGCAGGGACCTTCTGCGGAGCCAATGAAAGCATCTCTGGAGGGAAAATGTCACCTGTGTCCGTCTGCCGAGTACCACTCAGGGGTGCAGCTTTCCCCCATCCGGCGGGCCCAGCACATGGACAGCCTCCTTCCTCGGGAAAGAGTTAAACCATCCTCTCTCCCTCCTGTTTCATCTCATGAAACAGCAGCTAGAAGTCAAGTAGGAAGCCTGTTGGATGAAATTACAGAAAGTGCCGCACTTTCTTCTCTTCCATGAAGGAGAGCAGGCAAAATACCAAGTCTGAAGTTTTGCTCTTTCTTGAATTGGACATTTTATTTATTTATTTATTTATTTATTTTTTTTGATAATTATAGATGTACAAAAATCATCACAAGTCAATTTGATAGCATTTGCGTCCCAAACCCTCAGTGCATCCCCCCACCCCCCCAGATTGTTTTGTTTGAAAAGCCATAGGTTTTCCAAAGTCTGTGAGTCATTGTCTGTTCTGCAAAGAAGTTCATTGTGTCTTTTTAGTTTCCACATGTAAGCGGTAGGTAGCATTGGGTGTTGCTGTCTAATTGTCTGACTGGTTTCACTTCGCATGATAATGAATTGGACATTCTTACGACTGCACTTTGCCATTGCATTAACTTCAAGTAATCAGAGTTTACCTATTACCCAAGAATTAGGCTATTGATATCCTAATGAGACCACACATTGTAAATAACACAAAAAATATTATTAGTTCAGTCCTGTTCTGAGATAGTAATTCCTTACCAGGTCAGTATCATACATCCTGGACATCAAGCTTGCTTCCCCTTTATTTTCTTTTTTTTTTTTTTTTTTTTTTTTTTTGCTTTAGGACTGTACCCCGTGGCATATGGAGGTTCCCAGGCTAGGGGTCAGATCGGAGCTACAGCTGCTGGCCTACACCAAGCCACAGCAACATGGGATCTCAGCCGCTTCTGCGACCTACACCACAGATCATGTCAAAGCCAGATCCTTGACCCACTGATCAAAGGCAGGATCGAACCTGCGTCCTCAGGGATGCTAGTCAGATTCGTTTCCCCTGAGCCGTGATGAGAACTCAAGCTTGCTTCTCCTTTAGCTCTCTGTTTCCATTTTGGAAGAATCCAGAGCTGATGTCTGTTTGCACTGCTCTTTGGGGTCCTTACATTGGGAGAGTCCGATATTTTTAAGGCCACCCTCCACAGCTATCTGTAGGCTTTTTAATTTGCCTTGGAAGCAAATATGCAGGCGTCTGGAAGGTCCACACTGTAAGAACAACTCCTGAAAATCTTCTCTCTTTCCCAAAGAAGAGTCCAGACCATTTATCATAGCCAGAGGCAATGCATGAGATGACTGTAACAAACAAATGAATGAGTGCCCAATAAATCACAGTAGCTTGATTAATCAATAAAGATATTGATTTTTTCAGTGATATTTCACAAACGCTCCCCCCCCCCTCCACCAAGGGATTTACACAGGCCACGGAAAGATAAATTTATCTTCCATTCTTTGGGGCTTGTATTTGACCCAGTGTAATAGGAATTGATCATTATCTAAATGTTGTTTTGGCTGGAATGTTGTAACTTGCTGCCTTACAATGTCTAGAGTTACTTGTCCAAGTAACCATGGTCTCCAGTTACATCTTTTTATAATACAGACTAATGCTTCTTACCGGGAATCCCCCTGGAGTTCTCCTTTCCCAGTCCTTTGCCAGCGAGGAAAAATACCAGCAACAGTAACTTTCCTTACATACAAGGGGCCAGAGTCATGAAGACTCTTGTTCACCAGCAGCTGGTGCTTTCTGTAAGCATCTCACAGAAATACAAAGGCCAGGTGCCAGGCTGTGATGCCCAGTGCTTTGTTTTCTTCCCGAGGAAAGAAGGATCCTAGTTCTGCAGTAAGAAGCCTGGATTCGTTCTCCCATAGCTGGTACTTGGGATCAAGGTCAGATGGAATGTTTGCGTGTTCCCTTGGGCTGGAAGCAAATGGGTGGCAGGCCACGGTCACTGGCACGTTCCAGGCACATTCTCAGCTCCCTCTGTCTCCGCACTGTCCTTCCTATGGGGGGCCTCAGCCTACATACTCGGGCAGGGGCAGCTCTCTGATTCTCTCCTTGGTTCCAGACAACCTCAGAGGACTCAGTGCCAATCCATCCAAAGTTTGAAGCAGTATGGTCTGTAAGGTGAGCAGGAAAACCATATGATTTATGCTTTTTTTTTTTGAAGTGTAGAAAATGGCACTGGATATTTGCTAATGAGTACTGATCTCTTATAATGCTTGTCTAAAATTTTTTCTTTAATTAAAAATGTTGTCAGTCTATTAGCTGGTCCTTAATTTTTTTTTTGCTTTTTAGGGCCACACCCACGGCATATGGAGGTTCCCAGGCTAGGGGTTGAATCGCAGCCGCAGCTGCCGGCCTATGCCACAGCCACAGAAATGCCAGATCTGAGCCACATCTGCGATCTACACCACAGCTCACGGCAATGCCAGATTGTTAACCCACTGAGCGAGGCCAGGGATCGAACCCTCAACCTCACGATTCCTAGTCGGATCCGTTAACCACTGGGCCACAACAGGAACTCCTAATGTTTGATAATAGCTTTACATTCTGAGAATAGTCTTACATTCTGGCGTGCATCTTTTTTTTTTTTTTTTCTACAATTGGCAACTTTTCTGAATAGCTTCTCAGTGTTTTCTCTTTCCCTAGATAGGCCTGTCCAGTTGCATGATTTAAATACTACCCTTATGCTGGAAACTCCCAAATACATATTAGCTTTCAAAAAAATCTGAGCCCCAGACTTACGCATCCAGCTTCTGAAGTTGTATCTCCACTTAGGTGTTACACAAGCATCTCTCATATGCCGTCAAGCCTGTTCTCACCCAGGCGTTCCCATTTCAGTGAACAGCTTCGCTGTTGACTCAGCTAAGCCAGGAATCACTCAAGCGATCCTGCTGCAGTTAAGCGTGAGGCTTTTTACAAGGGAAATCTAATTATATCATATTCAAAGTCCTTCAACACCTTCCCACAGTACTTAGACGATAACTCAGTATCTCCCGTGTGCTCTTCAAGGCTGTGTCTGGTCTGGGGCCTGACTGCCCTCAGGTCTCTCTTCCTCCTGCTCCACTCTAGCTATGCTGACCTCCCTTCCTCAACAAACTTTGTTTCCAGCCTTGGAATCTTTGTCCTTACGGTCCTCTCAGCCTAGAACCTATTTTGCCCCATATTTCTTGTCTCAGGTGAAGTATCACTTCTTCAGAGACACAGTTTCCAGCTCTCCTGTCCAGAGTAGATCCTCCTGTTGTTCTTAAAATCTCTTTATTTCCTGCAGACCGCTTACCTCCGAATGTGATTTTTGTCTTCATTGACTTGGTTACTTCAGTGTCTTTTCCATCCCTCTGAGAAAATGTTTTTTTTTTTTTTTGACGCCAATGACCACATCTCTCTTTTTGATTATTGACAATAGCCAGTGCCTAGGTCTAGCTCAACTTCTGGCACCTACAGACATTGAACATATTATTTGTTGAATAATTAAATGTCAAAAATGAAGAGCAAACTTACTAGATAACTGGCTTTACCCCTTCTCAAACCATTGTCTGTGACCAAATAACTGACCTTACTTTGTGCGGGGTGGGGGTGTGAGGCAATTACTCTCTCAAGCATAGTTGATAGAACTATAAATAGGTATAGCATTTTTCTAGTAGAAAGATATTCGATACATAGGCTATATGATCCGGCAAACCTTACTTTTAGAGAGCAATCCCAAAATGGGAAGAGATTTATGCCCAAGGAGTCTATCATAGAGCTATTTATGGTAGCACCAAATTGGAAGGCACCCAAACATCCATTAAATTGGTTAAATGAATTATGGTACATAAGTACAATTGAATAATAAGTGACCGTTACAAATGGTGTAGATCTATATTTATTGACATGGATGAATGTTCGTGACATATTGTTGAGTAAAATTCTCAGATTACATATATTATGTACATACATAATGACTCCCTTCACACAAAGTTGTTTAAACTTAACTATCTGTACATACAGAGAGAGAAAAAATGGAGGGATGTTTATCCAAATGTTAGTAATGGTTATATCTTGATAATAGAAGTTAAAGTAATTTCTACTTTTCTTGAGTTCTTTGGTTTTTACAAGGAGAATATATGCTTTTTAAACTAATAGTAAAACTGTTGATTTATCAACCAATATACCTGCCCTTCTGCTAGACTCAACTGATAATATCTTGGAAATATTTACTGTGTATTTATGAATAAGGTTGCTCTATAGTTTTATTTTTATTTTGTTGGGTTTTGGTAGCAGGTTTTTGGTAGCAGCTTTCGCTGGTTAGATAAAAACAGTTGTAATTTTTTTGTTTTGTTTTCCAGAACAGTAATACTACAGGAATGATCAGATTTTTAAGCCATTAAAATATCTAGGTTAGCTGAGCAGAGGTGGCGAACTGGTATTGATTTGGCAACTTAAAAAATATCTTCTGTGATTATTGGACTATTCTGAATTTTTATCCATTTGACTAGTTAATTTTGGTGTTTCATATTTTCCTAGAAGACTCCTTATTTTCAAAGATACTGAGATAAAATTTAAATAATTCTACTTCAAAAATAAGATAATTCTGGTTATATTTCTCTTTTCTCACTTTTGCTTAGTTAGCCTTACCAAGGTTTTATCTATTGTTTGTTTGCTTCAAAGTTACAGCTCTTTGGTTAATTGTTTTACTGATTTTCTATTTTCCAATTAATTTAGCTCAGCTTTTAATCTCTGTTAATAACATCATTCTAATTTTCTTAAGTTCCTTTTCTAAGATTTTGAAGTAAATATTTCATTCATTTATCTTTATTTTTATTTAATAACAAAAGAACATACTAATGAATCTATATTATGGAAAGTAAAAAAAAAAATCAGTAAATTTCATTTTCTATTTTCCTCTACATGGGCTTCTCTGGAAAGAACAAACAGAAGAAAACCACAATTTTTGGTAGGCAAAATACAGATTTTATCATTTAAAACATGGAGTCTATCATAAAACTTGGATAATTGTTTATAAATAAATAAGAATAAACATTTATAGTACTTTTTCTAGTGAGCTTTAAGAGGATATTGCTCTCCTAAAATCATAATAGCTGATGACATAAAAAGGGAACAATGTAAGACCAGGAAAGATTCTTCTCTGTGTGTTTGTCTAATTAAAAAGGCAACAGTGAACTGTAGCATGCATTTTATGAAAACCAAATTTCTTTATTAGAAGACCAACTCAAAAATTTCTACAAGATTCATGAAATAGTATGTGGAAATTCAAGAAAAGAGACATGGAAGATATACATCTAATATGCATGCAATAAAACTTGTATGTGGGAACAAGGGAGGTGAAATAAAAATTGTCACAAAAAAAGTGAAAGCAGTCACCACGTTGAAGACTCAAGTATCAAGCAAAATGATGGAGACCTAGCTTACACTTAGATAAAGCCTGTTGATGTTTTGGGGATTTAAGGATAAATATGAAATCCATTGGCATTTAAGCGAAACAATCATGTCACCTATGAAGGTGAAGTCTTGAAGGCAAAATTCGTCCCCCACTCCCTGCCCCTGTTTCTCTCATTGGCTGAGGAATGAGCCACTCTCTTAAAGGTACTTGTCTTCTCCACAGGGGAAGGGACCCATATTAGGAACAGTAATGTTCCTGACTGTTCTGATTGTTCAACTCCCAGGTGGGAGCCAGAGCTGCTTAGTAGGAGCTGGGAGGATTCTAGAATCTGGCCACTTCCTGAAGTTTGGTGTAATTGATTCGAATACCACTGCCCTCTAGGAGCTGATAACCCTCTTCTTCTTCTGTTGGAGTTGGGCGGTGAAGAATTAAATTATGGTGGGAGATCCTTTCAATTACACCCCTTGCCCCCCGGCACGGTGCTTTCATCACTTCCAGTGGTCTTAGTTTGGTAGGTGTATGCCTCAACTTTTGTTCTTATGGAAAGTCCTTAAACCCTTCTAGCATGTGGGTGGCACTCCTTCCTAATTTCCAGCAATGATTGCTGATTCTATTTCTTTAGATGTGTGAGTGGGAACCTGTAGAGGAGGTGGAACTAAAGATGTGAACTCAGATGGCCACCTTGGACCAGATGTCTTCAAGGTGCCTTGTTGTGGAGGTACTCGTTCCCATCTATCAGCACAGTGAGATGCATATAACTGTTCTTGGGGGATGTTTGGAGGGGGAAAGGGTAGCCCTTGATTTGTATATATGTCCTTGAGACTTTTCCAGTGAAATTTCCTGGTTATCTGTTTAGTTTCTATAATATATGCTATAACATATAATTTATGTACGTGATTTATGGGCGTTCTGATTGTAGCTCAGCGGACACGAACCTGACTAGTCTCCATGAGGACATGGGTTCAATTCCTGGCCTCACCCAGTGGGTTAAGGATCCAGTGTTGTGGTGAGCTGTGGTGTAGGTTGCAGACGCAGCTCAGATCCTGTGTTGCTGTGGCTGTGGTGTAGGCCGGCAGCTGCAGTGTACATATGCCAATCCCAAACCTATAGTCCATCCCTCCCCTGCCACCTGTCCCCTTTGGCTGCAGCTCTGATACCACCCCAGCCTACACTGCACCTGCCCTTAAAAAAAAAAAAAGTGAATTTATAAAAACTGAGTACTTTTTGAAACTTAAAGTTTATCAGTGTTTATTTAATCACGAATCTTATCTAAATTATTCTTATCTAAGTCAGTGTTTTACACTTAACACAGATTTTGTTTCCTCTGTGTGTGTATGTGTGTTTGGTGCTCTTTTTATTAAAAAATAAAGATGAGGTGGTTCTCTGGTGGTCTAGTGGTTAGGATTCAGCACTTTCACCACTGTGGCCTGGGGTTTAATCCTTGGTCTGGGAACTGAGATCCAACATCAAATTTTTGCATGCTGTGGCCAAAAAGAAAAAGAAAGAAAAAAAGTGCTTTTTTTTTAAAGGACTGCACCCACAGCATATGAAAGTTCCCAAGCTAGGTGTGGTATCAGAGCTGCCGCTGCCAGCCTATGCACAGCCATAGCAATGCTGGATCCCAGCTGCGTCTTCCACCTTCACCACAGCTCACAGCCAGGGCAGATCCTTAACCCACTAAGCAAGGCCAGGGATTGAACCTACATCCTCATCGTTACTGGTTGGTTTCGTTACCGCTGAGCCATGATGGGAACTCCAAAGAGATGTTTATATAGCAAAGCCAGCAGACATTTTCATGTGTCAGTTCGTTATGTGACATTTTGTCATGGGAAGGGTCTCCAAATTTTTTCAACCCTTGGGGCAATTTCTCAATGTGTATATTAAGGAATAAAAAAATATAAAAGCATTTCTTACTGCTAAAATGTAGCTACTCTACCTTCTGTCTTTAGAATATTATTTGTAAAAGAAACCAACAACAGGCTACTCTGTGTCGTCAGTGTGAACTGGAATTATTCAGGGCAAGACACAGGTTTTCTTTCATGCAGTTCTAGGCATGGAATCTGCCATCATGTTGGGCAAATATATATTGTGTTTTGGGAGAGAACTATCAGAAACTGTCAATTAGAAGAAACAAAGGCGCTATATTTAGTATCCTAAAGGCATTCTTCAGGTAGTACAATACCTTTTTTTTAAATTTTTTTAAAAGTATAGTTGATTGAAGTATAGTTGATTTACAATGCTGTGATAATTTCTGTTGCACAACAAAGTGATTCAGTTATGCATGTACACACATCCATTCTTTTTAGATTCTTTTCCTGCATAGATTTACACAGAATATCGGCTAGAGTTCCCCGTGCTATACAGCAGGTCACTGTTGGCTAGTCATACCATATATCACAATGTGCACGTGCCGGTCCTAAACCCCAAGTCCTTCCCTCCTTCACCACCTGTCCCTTTCAGTAACCATAGTTTGTTTTAAAGTCTGTGAGTCTGTTTCTATTCCACAAATAAGTCAATTAGTATCTTTTTTTTTTAAGATTCCACTTGTGACATTTAGATATGTGATATCATATGATGTTTGTCTGATTTACCTCACTTAGTATGATAATCTCTAGGTCCATCCATGTTTCTGCAAATGGCATTATTTCATTCTTTTTTATGGCTGAGTAATACTCCATTGCATATATGTACCACATCTTCTTTATTCCTCTGTTGATGGACATTTAGATTGCTTCCATGTCTTGGCTATTGTAAATAGTGCTGCAGTGAACATTGGAGTGCATGTATCTTTGTGAATTATGGTTTTCCCCAGATAGATGCTCAGGAATGCTCAGGAGTAGGATTTCTGGATCATATGGTAGTTCTATTTTTAGTTTTTTGAGAAAATTCCATACTACTTTCTATAGTGATTGGACCAATTTACATTCCCATGAACAGTGTAGGAGAGTTCTCTTTTCTCTGCACCCTCTCCAGCATTTATTATTTGTGACTTTTTGAGGATGGCCATTCTGACCAATGTAAGATGATATCTCATTATAGTTTTAATTTGCATTTCTATAATAATTAGCAATGTTGAGCACCTTTTAATGTGTTTTTGGCCATCTGTCTGTCTTTGGAGAAATGTCTATTTAGATCTTCTGCCCATTTTTAAAATTGGATTGTTTGTTTTTTACATATTGAACTGCATGAGTTGTTTGAATATTTTGGAGATTAATCCCTCATCAGTCACTACATTGGCAAATATTTTCTCCCATTCTGTGAGTTATCTTTTTGTTTTGTTTATGGTTTCCTTTGCTCTTCAAAACTTTTAAGTTTAATTAGATTCCATTTGTTTATTTTTGTATTTATTTTCATTACTGTAGGAGGTGGATCTGAAAAGATATTGCTGTGGTTTGAGTCTGAAAGTGTTCTGCCTATGTTTCCTTCTATGAGTTTTGTATATCTGGTATTATATTTAGGTCTTTAATCAATTTGGAGTTTATTTTTGTGTACAGTGTTAGAGAGTGTTGTAATTTCATTCTTTTATGTGTAGCTGTCCAGTTTTCCCAGCACTACTTATTGAAGAAACTGTCTTTTCTCCCTTACCTATTTTTGGCTCCTTTGTCATAGATTAGTTGGCCATAGGTGTGTGGGTTCATTTCTTGGCTTTCTGTCCTGTTCCATTGATCTATATATCTGTTTTTATGACAGTACTATACTGTTTTGATGACTATAGCTTTGTAGTAAAGCTAAAAAAGGAATCACTCACTCACGTCTGGGAAGTATAACATGTTCCCTATAGAATAAACCCAAGGAGGAACATCCCAAAATACATGTTAAACAAACTGACCAAAATTCAGAGTTCCCGTCATGGCGAAGCAGTTAATGAATCCGACTAGGAACCATGAGGTTGCGGGTTCAATCCCTGGCCTTGCTCAGTGGGCTAAGGATCTGGCGTTGCCATGAGCTGTGGTGTAGGTTGCAGGCGCGGCTCGGATCCAGCGTTGCTGTGGCTGCGGCATAGGTCAGCGGCTACAGCTCTGATTAGACCCCTAGCCTGGGAAGCTCCATCCACATGCTGCGGGTGTGGCCCTAAACTGACAAAAGGCAAAAAAAAAAAAAAAACCTGACTAAAATTAAAAATGAAGAGAAACTGTTGAAAGCAGCTAGGGAAAAGCAACAAATAACATACAAGGGAACCCTGATAAGATTACCAACCATTCTGATGAAACCAGTTGTTTACACACAACTGGTTTTTGCTTTTATTTCTGTTGCCTTGGGAGACTGACCTGAGGAAACATTTGCAAGGTCGATGTCAGAGAACGCCTTTGTTTGATGGTGTCTTGTCTTAGGTTTAAGTCTTTAAGCCAGTTTGAGTTTATTTCTGTGCATGGCGAGAGAGTGTGTTCCAGTTTCATTGATTTACATGTGGCTGTCCTGTTTTCCCAGTACCACTTGCTGAAAAGACTGCCTTTTTCCCATTTTATATTCTTGTCTCCTTTGTCCAAGATTAATTGACTGTGGGTGTCTGAGTTTATTTCTGGGTTCTCTATTCTGTCCCATTGATCTGTAGGTCTGGTTTGGTACCTGTACCACACTGTCTTGATTACTATGGCATTGTAGTACTGCCTGAAGTCTGGGAGAGTTACACCTCTTGCTTGGTATTTGTTGCTCAGGATTGCTTTGACACTTCTGGGTCTTCTGTGGTTCCATATAAATTTTTGGATTGTTTGTTGTAGTTCTGTGAAAAATGTCATGGGTAATTTGATAGGGATTGCTGTGAATCTGTATATTGCCTTGGTTAGTATGGTCATTTTCACAATATTAGTCTTTCCAACCCAGGAGTATGGAATATCTTTCCATTTCTTTGAATCCTCTTTAATTTCCTTGATGAATGTTTTACAGTTCTCAGCATATAAGTCTTTCACCTCCTTGGTCAGGTTTATTCCCAGGTATTTGATTCTTTTGGGGGTACAATTTTAAAAAGTATTGTATTTTTGTATTCTTTTTCTAATATCTTATTGTTAGTATACAGAAATGTGACTGATTTCTAAATGTTAATTTTATATCCTACTACTTTGCTGAATTTGTTGATCAGCTCGAGTAGTTTTGGGGTTGAGTCCTTAGGGTTTTCTACATATGGTATCATGTCATCTCCATACAGTGACAATTTTGCATCTTCTATTCCAGTTTGGATACCTTTTATTTCTTTTGTTTGTCTGATTGTTGTAGCTAGTACGTCCAATACTATGTTGAATAAAAGTGGCAAGAATGGGCATCCTTGTCTTGTCCCACATTTCAGTAGTAAGGCTTTCAGTTTTTCTCCATTAAGTATTGTATTTGCTGTGGGTTTGTTGTAAATGGCTTTTATTATGTTAAGGTATGTTCCCTTTATACCCACTTTGGTAAAAGTTTTGGTCATGAATCGATATTAGACTTTGTCAAATGCTTTCTCTGCATCTATTTGAGATGATCATGTGGTTTTTGACTTTTGTTAATGTGGTGTACAAATAGTCTTTATATTCTCAAAGCAAAGTTTTACCTTGCTCATCACAATATAGGAACGAAATAACTTACACTGGAAGAGTTCATTCTTAAAATATTTTCAAATAGTATGTGTTGGAGTTCCCACTCTGGAGCAGTGGGTTAATGATTGTACTTGTTCCTGTGGTGTTGCTGGTTTGATCCCTAGCCCAGAACAGTGGGTTAAGGTTCTGGCATTGCCATAGCTGTGGCCTAGGTCAGAGTCCACACCTGGCTTGGGGACTTCCATATGCCATGGGTGTGGCTGAAAATGGGAAAAAAAATAGTATGTGTACTTTTTGAGAACAGGTTTTCTGAAAATCTTTTCTTTTTTGTTGTTGGTTCATAACTACCCAGTCTGAAAAGTGAGGATTGTCAGATGTTATTTCACACACACACAAAGTCTAATAGTTTATTGTGTGGTATTTCAGTCCTACTAAAGACACTGAAAGTCAGTTTGTGGTTTTGCAACTGTGAAACATAAATGTATTAAATGATATTATGCCAAAGTCCAGAATTCACCTGTACACTGGAGAACTTTTACACTTATGCCCTTATGGAATAACATAATGCATTATCCTCTAGTGGATTGATTTAATAGCTTTTTATAGATCTGAACCAAGCGATTATTCCCAAACCTCAGCTAGCCTGACCTTTCTCATCATTGTTTCTACTGCTCTAAAAAGTGTTTTGTATGTAGTGTGCTGTACTGAGCAGGAATCTTAAGCATACACTATCCCTAAGCTCTAAGCTTTAATCTTTTGCCGTAGCTCCTCTGTTTTTTTTTTTTCTGTCTGTTTTCTTTCTGTGGCATATGGAAGTTTCCAGGCTAGGGGTCTTATCAGAGCTGCAGCTGCTGGCCTACACCACAGCTCACGGCAATGCTGTATCCTTTAACCCACTGAGTGAGGCCAGGGATCGAACCTGTGTCCTCATGGTTACTAGTTGGGTTTGTTACTGCTGAGCCATGATGAGAACTCCAGCTCTTCTGTTCTGAAGAGAAGGAAGGTTTGCTAAGAGAAACTAAAAGCAGCAGACACGAATTTGGAAGGATATAAAAGCGTATTTTTTAAAGTGTTCAGTGGAGGAGTTCCCTTCATGGCGCAGCAGAAACAAATCCATCTAGGAACCATGAGGTGACGGGTTTGATCGCTGGCCCCGTTCAGTGGGTTAAGGATCCGGCATTGCCGTGAGCTGCAGTGTAGGTCACAGACTTGGCTCAGATCTGGCATTGCTGTGGCTGTGCTGTAGGCTGGCAGCTGCAGCTCAAATTCGACCCTTAGTCTGGGAACCTCCATATGCTACAGGTGCAGCCCTAAAAAGCAAAATAAATAAATAAATAAATAAATAAATAAATAAATAAATAAATAGTGTTCAGTGAAATGTTTATCTTTGTTTTTTACATGGGACCCTTAATTGATTGGTTTTCTATGGTTCTTCAAATAACAAAGTTTTCACTCCTTACATTAGCAAGTACCTTCCACCCAACACTCTTCTGAGTGTATTTCATTTTCTTTACAGCATTTATTATCTGCAGCATTATCTTAATACATTTATTTATTTATTCATTTATTTTTATTTTCTTGCATTTTAGGGCTGCACCCACAGCATATGGAGGTTCCCAGGCTAGGGGTCGAATTGGAGCTACAGCTGCCAGCCTATGCCACAGCAGCATGGGATCCAAGCCACGTCTGTGATCTACACCACAGCTCATGGCAACGCCAGATCCTTAACCCACTGAGTAAGGCCAGAGATCGAACCCGCCACCTCATGGTTCCTAGTCAGATTCGTTTCCGCTGTGCCATGATGGGAACTCCCATTTATTTGTTTTTGAAGTCTGCCTTCTCTGAAAGAATATAAACTTCACAGGGACCGATACCTATTCTCTCCCTAGATCTCTGAAAGTATTTGGCATATAATGAGGATGGAAAGACGTATTTGTGAAACAAATCCAGATGTCATTAGCTTTAGGCCTTTAGATGGTCAAGTTGATTGTGTCACAGGTTATTTGGTGATAGCGGTGTTTATAATGCTATATATTTTCTCTGAAAAGATATTCACTGGAAGAAAAAAAGTACCTTAATATTTTGGACCAAGAAGTGTGTCCCAGACAGAGTTCATCACCAAGGCAGACCTAAATTCAAGGCCGGGCACCATCCATCTGGAGATGTTCCATTGCTCAGGGGTCAGGAATAAGTCCTAGTTACCACTGATGCTTGACTTTAAACAATTTAAAGACATGCTGTAACTCCCACCCCTTGTACTCCCAAAGTAAGATCAAGGATTAAAAAGCTCCAAGAGTTTCCAATCTCATTGGAAAATTGGCTGTCACATGGAACGAGATATATACTAACTGATTTTGCCATGCAATTGGGTTCCTAATGAAAGCAACATAAAACAAACCTGTACCCCTCTGTATTTCATTTGTACACCTTGTACCTGGAATAAAATGTAACTGCTATAAATCTTTAAGTTGGATTCAATAAGGCAATAATACTGTACTGTGCAAACTGACCATTTAGCTTAATGACTGATTTGTTACACCATTAACTTGTCCCATGCCTTGTGTTCGGGCTCCCCGCTAACTGAGTAGTTGTTAACTACTGTAATGAACAGATTCTTCCAAGGGGAAAAACGTCTTACACTGGGAAGTTAGTGATATCGCCTACTGACATTTTAAAGGTGGTCATGGAATAATGAATAGATTTTAAAGTTTAATCATGAAGGCATTGTAGGACCTCAAAAAATGGCTTTAGAAATGAAATAAGTGGAAGAGAAAACATGTAGAATCTTGTCAAGGCTTTACAGTTTGCACACTACATGTCAGATTTCTTAGCTTCTACTTAAAAAAAAAATCCCTGTAGTCAAATCACATGGTTTGGAAATGTGGAAATTAGGAGTAGCGCCATGCCACGTATTTTCTCTTTTTTTAACCAGGGTGCTCTCTGACATTAAGATACCCCCCACAAACTCTGAAGAAGTAGATGAAGCTATGAAGGTAGTCAGTTCAGAATTATAATTAGCTGGTGGGAAGGTGCAGTGCCCTCAGAGACACCTTAGATGTGGAAAAGAGAACGGATGACTTGAAACCAGTTCTTATGATTGGTGGCTGGTGTAGGGAATGAATAAGCTTGTAAGTCACGGGTGGTCCAACCTGGATGCCTCTACTGGAGATAATAATTCCATGTCTTTAGGATAACTTGATGAAAGATTCCCATAGTTTCATCAACCTTTATAAAGATGTCATATAAGTCCTTCGTTTCACAGAAGAAACTCAACTTCTTTCGCTTTGAGCTTTTGTAACATACAAGGGCCCTTCTGCAAAACAGATTCATCTTTTATTCTTTTCGAAAGCAAACTCTCTGGCAGTTTTCGATATGTGATTTTCCAAGATTATATTAGTATCCACTCCTTCAAAAACATATTAAATGGGAAAAATGAAGCCAGAAACATGTTGGAGGAAAACAGTCATGAATATTTATATAACTATGCGGGGAGGGAGGAGACCTCTTTGTCCTTGAAAGGCTTTCTCAGCACGGCACAAAAAGGCAGAATTCACAATTGAAATGTCCATGCATTTCTAGTAAATAAAAATTAAAAACAAACCTCTGAATGCGAACCCACAATAAAGTTCAAAGGCAGACTAGAAAACTGAATCACATTTCTGCAGAGCAGGCTTAATGTTAATTTGCTAAATGTAAGATGCTGTTTTAAAAATAAATAAGGGAAATTGGACATAACCTAAGTATTCAGCAATGGGGGACTGCTGAAATAAATTCTGGGCATCGATAAAACAAAATAAAAATATGTAGTCATAAGAATATAATTTTATATTGGACATGGGAAGATGTTCAGAATATGGCTAAATGGGAGAGGCAGTTACATAGTAGAAATTTGATAAATATGCTTCTACTTTTACTAAATATTAAATGACTAGGACTGAATTCTGGAAGACTGAACAATAAAGCATAATGATCATCTTTAGTTGGTGATATTTTAGGGGATTTTTTGATCCAGTTTGTCTAAAATGAGCATGAATTAAGTATGTAGAAATACAAAGAATTACATCAGAATGTATTAAATACACCATGGATATATCACCAGTGTCAGACTGCTGCTTAAAATATTCTCTCATTTTATTTTGGCGAATTATCATCAAAAGTCCTTTTAAGTAGATGTCTTTGGAACTCATATTAAATCTTCCAGATCCTCGAGGGGCATAAGCTGATATTTAGAGTTTCTGTTGATGGGTTATATGATGACCTGATATGTGGAATTCTGCCATCCTGGCATTTATAGATGAAGGGAAAATGATGCAGCTGTTGCTTATATCTGTGCACCACAGAGGACCACAACCTAGAAATGATGCTGGCCATCATAGCCATTGCTCATGCTGGGTAATAAAAAGTCTCTGGCCATGAACTCCCCATTCTGCCATGGCTGTGCTGACAGAGCTTCATGCTGAGCCAGGGAAACGATTCCTGGAAAAACTTACATGAAAAATATGCTGCCACAGTTGGACTACTGTCCCTAGTGTCTCATTGTGGTTTACCGCTGGTGTTCCAAATAGAGACTGAAGAGACCAGTTCTTGCTCTGATATAGTTTTCTCTATTTTTCCCCGCATGGTGGAAGTATGGTATTATGTGTAACTAGGCAGGGCTCCTGAACCTATATTATGATTCTGATATGCCATTGTTAATATGTAACCTTGGACAAGTTACTTAACTTCTCTGTTCTGTGCTTTGCATATGTGTAAAGTGGATTCTATACGACTACCCATCTCACATAGGGTTGAGGGGATGAAATGGGATTGTCCATGTGAAGAACTAAGATTGTGATTGGCCTGTAATAAGTACTCAGTGAATGTCTGCTATTGTTGTTGCCGCAAGGTTCACAACCCATCAAAAAGCTCCTAAGTTTGAAGAATGTCCTTGGTCATCATACATTTCCATGAGTAGTTGAAAGGGCTGGTTCGTACATATCCTTTGAGTTCTAACTCTGAGCTGGCCGTGTGGTATTCAATCATTTTAACAGCTCTAGGAGTTGATACTGTATTCTCATTTCCAGATGATAATAGTGAGGCTCAGCAGGATCCATTCTTTTCCAGGACCCCCGAGTCCCTCTTTCTATACCTTCTGTCTGACTTCCTATTACAGAATCTCCTGGAATTCATAGATCTGAATTCCAGCAGCCCTCCTGACTGCTGCTGACTACCTCCCCTCCAGCAGAGTCCATACTCTTCAGGGGGGATTTGAAGAGTCCTGAGTAAGTAACCAATTCTAAGACTTGCTGGTGGAGCCGCTATGGCCCTTTGTCACAGTTCTAGAAGTAGATTTTGCTCAGTGTTGGAGGTTGAACTTAGACTTTCTTTTCCTGTTGATTTTAGGGTGCAGCCTCTCTTTGATCATCTCAGGACAGGAGTCTTGCTGAACTCCAGTTTCTGCTTCCCGTTGCCACACCACATCCATGTAGTCTTCAAGCCTCTACCTCTGGTGTGCCTGTTGCCTTCTTTTCCTCCCCCGCTCTGTTTTGTCCACTCGGAGGCCATCCATTGACAGAAACCACCTGCTCACTTGAGCCTCTGCCTAATGCCTGTTGGCGCCTTCCATGTGCCGCTGGCCAAGGCAGATTTGGTCCCTGCTGGAGAGTCATTGGATCAACAGCGTGCTCTCTGGATCAGCTCTGTTAGGCCTTTGGGTCCTTCCAGATCTGTTCATCTTGACAAAAACTAAAGCTCCACCTCTGGGATCTGTAGACTGTTCATGTCAGAACCTTCTTCTCAGCTCCTTTTTGTGGTCATTAATGCCAACCAATAAATGAACTCCTCACCCCCATTCTGTGAGGACAGAGGCGGATGCCATCATTGACCCGAGGTCCTATTAGCGTAGGAGCATTTTCCCATCTGTCCGTGTGGGGAGCTTGGGAGTTGTCCAAATGGAAGACACTTCTTGCTTTTGAATGGTGGGAAGAGGTCAACTGACCATCTCGACCCATGCTCAGAAAGCCAAAATGAGCTCATTTCACTTTGAAATAATGAAATTGTTTATAAAATTGTATTGATTTCTCAAGCCTTTAGTGTTCAAATATTTTTCATCAGCTATCAAGAGATAAAGATGCTTGCAGAAAGCAGAAAATAGAAAATCAATTCTGGGACTAGAGTGGAAAACTGTACTACTTGAAATTCTCTTGCCTGTCTTCTATAAAACTGAAAACAGGCAAAAATAACCTCGTATTTGCATATAAAATAGCTACCTAAAATTGGTCTACAGCTTATCTCATGCTGTAAACACAAGGAAAGGAGAAAATACACATTTGTATGTACAACTTATGTTGAAAAATCGTATTAAACCTAAGTTATGCGTTTCCATTCAGGAAAAACTTGTCCACCAATAGAAAACTACAGCCATTGTGCTGGCAAAACACTCTGAAAGTTCATGTGGTAGGAAGCAGCTCCCTATGTTTGTACAAGCTGTTGGCTACATTGCAAAGCAAAGTATTTGATTAAAATACCATTTCTCAGCCTCCTGTGGAATGTGGCTGCATTACTGAGAGGTGGAGGCTGGTAAGTGTGAATCGTAGGGTAGAGAGAGCAGGAGCAGGCAGAGAGATTGCAGTCCAGATCTGATGCTCATGAAACCCGAGGAGGAGAGAAAGACAGGCATTGAGTAGGAAGGATCTCAGATCAGTACAGTTCCAAGGTAGGTTCAGCCAGCCTGCTGTAGGGTTAAGAGCGCTTCATGGGAAATTCCATGCTGGGCAGGGATAGCCTCAGCCTACGTGTTTCATTAGATTCCAGGTTGTGGCAGGTAGGAGCTGTCAGCTAACTGCAGATTGGAGATTTGGAGTGCCTACCACCATGGCTGTCATGGTGGCCATTTGGTGCCTTTAAGCAGTGTTCTAGGTTTTCTAGTTGGTCCTGGTGGGAAGATTAATTGTATCTGCTATGGTGTTCCATAACCATAAGCACGCTCTTGAATCTTATTTGTTTTTATAGTTTGGTAGCAAGGATTGGCAGTCATGAACCATTTCTGTTTTGGAAGTTCTTTGCAAAATGACATAAACTTAGAGAAGAAAGAGATAGTCTCTTGTCTGATAACTTAGTTGTCTTCTTTTCTTCCTTATCGGGCTGGAGGTTCTCTGTGTCTACTACCCAGCATGGCCTTAGAAGTGAAGGACCACCAGAAATGAAACTCCTATGATGGGTGGAAAATAACTGCTAGGTTATCAAGTCTTTGGTCCTCAAATATCTTCTCTATTAGTCTTTCCTGGTTGTAGCCTCCCCATTCCAGATGGAGTTGTCCCACTACTGAGGTTACTAATGGCTTTCTTTTTTATTTTTTAATTTTATTTTTTATTTTTATTTTTTTGCTTTTTAGGGCTGCACCCTTGGCATATGGAGGTTCCCAGGCTAGGGGTTGAATTGGAACTACAGTTGCCAGCCTACGCCACAGCCACAGCAATGCAGGATCCAAGCCTCATCTGTGACCCACACCAGAGCCCGCAGCAACGCCAATCCCACTGAGTGAGGCCAGAGATCAGACCCACAACCTCATGGTTCCTAATCAGGTTCATCTCCACAGCACCACAACAGGAACTCCTCTTTCTTTCTTTTTTCTTTTTCTACTATTTATTTATTTATTTTTATGGCTGCATCCTCAGCATATGGAAGTTCCGGGGCCAGGGATTGAATCCAAGCCATAACTGCTGATCTATGCCAGATCCTTTAACCCACTGTGCTGGGCCAAGGATCAAACCCAAGCCTCTGCAGTGATCCCAGCCGCTACACCTGTATTCTTTACCTACTCTTCCATGGTGGGAACTCCTACTAATGGCTTTCTAATGACTTGATGGAGGGAGGAGATAGGAAGGCAGTAGGCATGTAAGTAGTCTCTACCCATGCTAGATTGGGTCACTTAAATCAAGAATTCATTTTTTAAAACATTATCTTTGTTTATAAGTTGAAGTGTATAACTGGTACTCAATTTTTGAATAATTGAGCAAAGAACAATGTAGATGGATAGGGGCTAAACACAGTTCATGCTGGGGTGCATCAGGTAGTGACAGCAGGATTTTACAGAGTGTTCTAGACTGCAGTGTTCTTTCTCTCCTGAGTTTCTAAGCACGGAAATTTTATTATGGTTGGTTAGTTGCTACCTGAGAGATACAAACAAAAACCTTACTCTAGTGGAAGAAATAGGAAGGTAAGTTTTGAAGATGGAGATCATAATTGTAAAAATTATGGAGAGTCAGTGGGGCATTGGTTGATGAGGTCAAGTTTAATGGGTAGTGTTAAAGGGAGATTGGAACACTGTGGCCTGGTTGGGCAAATCCGTCCTCTTGCTTGTTTTTGTAAGTAAAGTTTTATTGGAACACAGCCACACCTGTTTGCTTACACATTGTCTATGGCTGCTTTTATTCTAGAACGGCAAGACTTGAGTAGTTGCTAAAGCCAAGAACATTTACCCTCCAGGTCTTTAAGAAAATACTTAAGATCCCTGAAATACAGGCTTAGTGTGGCCGTGATGAAGACCATTATCATGGATTTTACAGTTTTGTCTGGCAGCAGGAAGACTTTTTGGGGAGATTTTGATTAACATAGTTTCAACATTTTGGCAACACTGGATCTTCTTTTACCTGTCTCCTTGATATGTCTCCTCACCATAGTCCTCATTTTTTCCTACTTTTTTCCTTTCTGATCTTCCCCTTACATGGCACCTCCTGGTCTCCTTTTTCTCTTCCTTTCCCCTGCCATCTTTTCATTCTCTTTCTACCTTGAGAATCTTAACTTGCTACATTTCCCGCCTAGTTGTTAATGTGTAAACAGGGATGCAATTATGGGTGCCATGTCCTTAGCCTGTAATTTGCCTTCAGGGTCAGCATTTCCGGTACCAGGTTCTCCTAAGGCCAAGCGCACCTGTACCCTCCCCTGAAGTACAGAATCCCACAGTGTATTTCACACTAAATCCCTCACATCACTTGCTTTTAGATGCATCTTGCTACACCAGTTTATGTGAGTGTCACCACCTGCAGTTTAAATAATGGACAATTTCACTGGCTCAGCATAGCCTCTGGCTTTCATGTCATATTTCTTCCCTGCCTCCTATAAAGAAATGCCTACTTTTTCTCTCCCCCAGGTTATTACAAATCTAGTCACTATTACAGAAGCACAATTTTCTAGTCCCTTCAGTTTTGCTTGCATCGATTTTTAGCTCCATTTTATTTACATTGCTTTTAATGTAATATGTGGGCATTTTCATTCACACAGGTGACTTGGTGAAGGAATAGAGTATGTACTCAGCAAGCGGTTTTTCTTATTTGAGATCTCTTGTTTTAATTAAGCAGTATAGTGATTTAGGTAGAAGGCGCTTCCTGTAAGAAATTTTATTAGTGTGTGATGTTTATCATAATTACTGTCATTTTTATCAAAAGCACACCAAAACAGAGAGGATTTAGAGAGTGTCAATTAAGGTGACCTACATTCAGATACAATTCTATATTCCCACACATCTAGAACCTACATGCTATTCAGTGGACATCTACTTCCCACGTAGTGGATTGGAAAGAAATCACGGTTAATACCACACCTTTTTCTTAAATCATTTTTGAGAAGGTTAAGTTACAGAGGAAAAGTAAAATATGCAGTATTTAAGAATGTTCATGTAATTTAGGAGTTCCCATCGTGGTTCAGTGGTTAACGAATGTGACTAGGAACCATGAGGTTGCGGGTTCGATCCCTGGCCTTGCTCAGTGGGTTAAGGATCCGGCGTTGCCGTGAGCTGTGGTGTAGGTTGCAGACACGGCTCGGATCCCGCGTTGCTGTGGCTGTGGCGAAGGCCGGCGGCTACAGCTCCTGTTAGACCCCTAGCCTGGGAACCTCCATATGCTGCGGGTGTGGCCCTAGATAAGGCAAAGAAAAAACAAAGTTAATATAATTTAAAGTAATGATAATGTAACTACCATAGTATGCTCTGAATAAAATTGCAGAGCAGGCCACACTCAATGTTAAAGGGGAATTTCAGCTACTTAGGTAACAATGATATGTGAGATTTCTGAATTCTTTTATTGAAGACTGATTTTGAAAATCTGCATGAAGAGGCTCAAATGATGGCGGTTCTTGTAAGGAGTGATCCATTTAAGGTTACTGCTCTTACAGAGGCCGAGGATTTCATGAAGATTCTGGTTTGAAGGAGGATGGTACAGAATGGCCACTCAAGACTTCTTCCTTCCTCCTTCCGTGAGTTTCTGGACCTGCTTTGATTAATTCCACAAAATAACTTTTAAACAAGCTGATAGGAGAGCTTCAGGCATCCAGCATAAACCAACCTCGATCCTGGGAATCCCTTAAACTCTCTTGAATTAAATAAGGTCACAAGAATATATTTAATATTGATACAATTTCTAACTCTGTATTGACAATAATGCTTTAATGAACACTGTTCATTATTGTATAATTTTTTTCTTAGTGTACATTCATAGAAATGGAACTTTGATGTCAAAGGTAAATGTATTTTTGAAACTCTTGATGTTACTGCAAAAATACACATTTGAAAACTTACAGTAGTGTACACTCCACGGGCTTTGTATGAGTGATCCTATTCTTTACTCCTCATTTTTTATCCAACTCTCCAGCTTTTATTACTTTTCAAGACCATCTGTCAACCTGATAAAAAGGGCAATTTATTATATTAATTTGTATCTCTTTGATAATAAAAAGGTAGATAATTTTTCATATTTTTATGGCACACAAATATTCCCCACCTCTCTGCCAGTATTGTTGATTTTGTTTAACTTTTCCATCTCTTTCACATCCTTAGTCTGTGTTTACCTGGTCCTAATCTATGTTTATGTGGAACTTATTCCAGCAGATAAGAGTGACAGAGCTGTTTAGAGCAGCAAAGAACTTTTTTTTTTGTCTTTTCAGGTCTGCACCTGCAGCATATGGAAATTCCCAGGCTAGGGGTCAAACTAGAGCTACAGCTGCTAGCCTACGCCACAGCCACAGCAGCACCAGATCCAAGTCGTGTTTGCCACCTACACCATAGCTCATGGCAATGCCAGAACCTTAACCCACTGAACAAGGCCAGCGATCAAGCCCGCATCCTCATGGATACTAGTGGGGTTCATAACCTGCTGAGCCGCAACAGGAACTCCTGAAAAATATTTTATATGGATACCATAGAAACCTGCATCCTCATGAATACTAGTTGGGTCCATTACTGCTGAGCCACAATGGGAACTCCTGCAAAGAACTTTCCAATAGTAGGATTATTCATAAGTAGAGTAGGTTACCTTTTGAGACAGCGGACTTCTTACTGGGAACATCTTTGGAGATTCCTTGAGTTGCCAGAAGTTTGGAATACAAGAATTCAGCTATCTAGACCATCTGTGAAATCTCAGGATCCCTTTGAATTTTGTATAAAATATCTTGCATTACGGTCCCTTGTTTGTTCTCTGAAGGAAAAGAAAAACAAAAATCTTTGTGTTAATAGTCAAATATAGTTGGAAGACACTTGCCCCTTATAGACAGTAATAGCCAGTAAGGTAGGTTAACTTACCTGAGCCTGGACTCAAGTGTCTACCTGCAAAGAATAGTGGGGGAGGGGGAGGGGGAGATGCTGTTCTGCAAGGGAAACTCAGTGACTCGGCATCTGCCGGATTTGACTTTCATCAGACATTCTTTTCAAGTAACACAGTAAGGCAACACCAGTAGCAATAATCGTTCTGACATGAAACATGACATTAGTTTTTTCCCACTTTCAATGTAAACAGAGCATTTATAGTCCACTTAACACTAAAAGGTAATTTTCTCCTAATGAACAGAAAAGTTGTAAAAAAAAAAAAAGGGGGGGTCATGATATACGGAGAGTGGTGACTATTTTTTAATGGAATTATGCATGCTTGATTCTTATTACCATAATTAGCTTTTCCCATGTTAGGTGTTTTGCAGGTTTGTATTCTAGTAGAGTACTCAATCAATAGCGGCCTCATCAGGGCCTGTAAAAAAGTTCAAGCCAAATGAACTTTCTCATATGTATGTAAAATTAACTGCCATAAATTAACGGGAGAGCCTTTTTTCAGTGCTCTTGTAGAGCTTGAAATCACCAAGAATACATCTTTTTAGACATACAGTTATATCATCTTTTGGGAGAAAAGAGATACTAAACAAAGCGAAAGTATGAAAGAATGTGCTATTGTGTCACCTTTTCTTATTTCTTCCCCTTTTATTCTTATTTCCTGTAGGGTAGTTTGGAATCCTTGCTGTAATTAGATGAATTATTTTATCTATGGAGACCATACACAAAGGAAAACGTAAAGGATACAATATGTAAAACTGATAATGTTAAGGGCCAGGCTTTCCCTGTAGCTCTCATTATATACTGAGGACTGCTTTGAACTATCTTCCAAATGTACTTTAAACAATTTCTCTTGAAACATTTTCTTTGGGTTGGTTCTTGTAGCACCACCATCTTGTATCATTAATACCATCAAACATCACATAAGATCCTATTCTGTATAAAATATATTTGCATCACTGCAATTTTGAGGTCACCGTTTGATGCTGGTGCCATTATTGGTGACACATATTAGGTGTTTACAGTGTCCCAGGATTCCTGGATTATGTCTTGGGTGGTGTTTCATTATCTCATTTAATTCTCCTAACAGTCTAATGAAATAGACACTATCAATGGGACTCCATTTTATAGCTGAGGAAAAGGAAGCTCAGAGAAGTTAAACAACTCCACCAAAATTACCTATTTAATAAGAAACACAACTGGGAGAGGGACTCCAGTGCTGGCACTTTATATCAGTGTGATGTATTATCTACCTGCTAACCATCTCAGAAAAATTTCAAAATTGACAGACATAAAGGAAATGTGGACAGCTTACACCGTGTATGCATTTGTAAAGTCAATGACTAGCACATAAGCAGAGGAGAACTTAGCGAGGAGCTCTGAGCAGTGGGATGATGCTAATGGTGACAGATCATGTAGAGTAAGAGCCACCATTGGCAGTCTTGCTCCGCAGGTCCAGTTTCAATTTGAAATCCTCCAGAAGTTTTCTTTTCCATCTCTTCCTACCTGTTGCTCTGCTTTTCTCTCTTTCTCTGTTCCCTTCATTGGTAACATGCCCACTAGAGTTCAAAGTCGTTGCTGAATTTTACGGGTAAGATTTAAGGTTTATTCCACGGCAATCATCTTACTTATGTACTATTCTCACAGTACCTATAGATGCTGTAAGGGTTTGCACGTTGTAAAATTCAGCTAGAATTTTTCTGTCACTCGCTCTGATACTCACGGAAGCTCATTCAAATTTTGCAAAATGAAAGAGGTAAGGAAGTCATTAAGAATTCATTAGAGCTCAATGGCACCAACTCTCCAGTGTCTGAAAATGAGCTGCAAACTATACAAGCCCGTGGAACTAAAATAGGAGCTTTTATGTAAGCCTGGAGACAGGTTGGCAGTTGTTCTTGCCACGGGAGGAAGGGGAGTAAAGGGTTGTAGGGAGCGGAGCCCGCTGGGAACCAAGGTCTCATCCTGGTTCTGTTCGTGCCCAGCTGAATGACCTTCAGCAAGGTGATTAAACTTGCTTTTCTTGACTCTAAAATGCAGCTAATGATGCCTGCCATCCTGTCTTGCCTGAGGACTGAATGTTGGAATATCTATAAAACTCTTGGTACTGAACAAAGCCTAGCAAATAGTAAATGTCCAGTCAATGGTAATTTCCACCTTTCTTCACCCTCATACCTTCCTGGTGGTGAAAATAAGATGTTCCCCACAGCTTGGAGACTGATAACTGCTTAGTGCCTCAAAGTGTCATTAGTGAAATTATAGCTACCATGGACCGAACAGATTGCATCCTTTCTGAGTGCCTTTGTGCCAGCTGTTCTTATGTTTACTTCGTAATTCAATCTTAACACTGTACTTGTGAGGTAGGTGCACTTATTCCCTATTTACAGAGGAGGAAGCTGACTGTGTTTAACTCTTGCCCTGAATCACTGAACGTGTAGCTGGGATTCCCAGGACCAAGGTTAATATCCAAATATTAGTAAACTCTAACATTGGTGTTCTTTTTGCCCAACTATTTGCTTGCGTTAGTGGTCATTTTACTGAGATGATTACTGGGAAATTTAGATTACAAGTCTACATTTTGTTTTTTACCTTAAAAGTTTTCCCATGAGCTCTTAACTTTTTTAAACTTTGATTTTGTAGTATTTGACATACGCACTGTATATGAAAGTTATGAAGAGACATACGCACCGTATATGAAAGTTATGAAGCAAAATAACACGAACACATGTCAATCCATCCCCATCTTAAGAACTAAGACATCTCTGAGCTTGTTGACCTTCCTATGTGTTCCTTCTAGATCTTCTCTCTCCTGTTTGCTTTTTCTTTACTTTAAAAAAGTAGTTTTATCATCTATGCAAGCATCTCTAAACAGTGCTTAACTTGTTTTGGAATTTTTTCCAAAATGATTTCGTGCATATTCTGTCTTCTGTATTTGTTTTTTTTCCTCTTTTTGTCTTTTTGTCCTTTTAGGGCCACACCTGCGGCATATGGAGGTTCCCAGGCTAGGGCTCTAATTGGAGCTACAGCTGCCAGCCTACACCACAGCCACAGCAACGCAGGATCCGAGCCATGTCTGCAACCTACACTACAGCTCACGGCAACACCAGATCCTTAACCCACTGAGCGATGCTAGGGATCGAACCCGCAACCTCATGGTTCCTAATCAGATTCGTTAACCACTGAGCCACGACGGGAACTCCTCTCTTCTGTATTTCATGTTTTGAGTTAATACATTTCTAAGATCACTTTCATGTTATTTGTTATTGCTTGGAGTCATATTCATTTTCATCACTACATCAAAATCCACTGTTTTGTTCAAAATTTATCCATTCTCTCTTCGATGGATTTGGAAATTTTTTTCCTAAAAACAAATTTTAGCTGTATACTGACATTCATGGAAATAGCTTCTGATATACATGATCAAGGGTTTCTCTAGGATATGTGCCTAAAAATGGAAATGCTAAGATAGAGGCAATGCACATTTTTGACTGCACTAAATGATGCCAAATTTATTCTCTAGGAGATTGTATCAATTCACACCTTTGCCAGCTCTCTATAAGAATTTCCTTTGCTTCATGTTGTCACAAAGCCTTGGTGGTAACAGATTTATTACTCTTCCCTCAATCTGATGAGTACTAAGTAGTCTCTCTTATTGTGGTGTCATGTTCATGCTCCTAATTGTCAATGAAGTTGAGCTGCTTTCTCAGTTTCTTGGCTGTTAGTATATTCTCTTCCATAAAATTACTTCCTCATAATTTTTGACCACCTTCTTTTGGTTGTTTGACTTTTTAAAAAAGTTCATTTGGGAGTTCATGTCGTGGCTCAGTGGGTTGAAATCTGATGAGTATCCATGAAGATGTAGGTTCAATCCCTGGCCTTGCTCGGTGGGTTAAGGATATGGTGTTGCCTCAAGCTGCGACATAGGTCACAGATGTGACTTGGATATGGCATTGCTGTAGCTGTGGTGTTGGCCGGCAGCTGCAACTCCAATTCGACCCCTAGCCTGGGAACTTCCATATGCTGCAGGTGTGGCCCTAAAAAGAAAGACAAAAAAGGTCATTTGAATAAGCTCTTAATATATATGAGTATTAATCTTCTGTTATATGTGTTGTAAATACTGTCGACTTAAACATATGCACTGTTTAAAAGTTGAGAGTTAAATTTTATTTGGGGCAAAATGAGGACTGTAGCTCAGGAGACAGCATTTCAGATAGCTCTGAAATACCGCCTGAAGGAGGTAGGGGGAGATGTCAGTATATGTGTGATTTTGGTACGGGGGGAGGTACGTGCAACCAAGCACATGGTTTACAGAATGTTGCTGCTAGTCACGAGGAGTAATATCACCATGAAGGATTTTGGTGCTTTTCTAGATACGAGGAGATGCAAGAATTGGGCTCATAAAATCTTCTCCTGAAAATATCTGTCTAAAGACCTGTTCTGACGGTTTTCTGAGAGTACAGAGTACTTCACTCCTGATCTCCACCCTGAGCTCCTTTCAGGGGGTGTTGACGATTGGCAACTGTAGCAGTTCATGATCCAGTCTATGTAGAGGCTGATAGCAGGTGCCCATCTCCAGTTCACAGTACCTTCTAATTTTTGATTTGTATTTTCAATTTCTTTACTGTACTTTCTAATGCACTATTTTTTTTTTCTTTTTAGGGCCACACCTGCAGCTTATGGAAGTTCCCAGGCTAGGGGTCGAATTGGAGCTGCAGCTGCCGGCCTACTCCACAGCCACAGCAATGCGGGATCTGAGCCACATCTGTGACCTACACCACAGCTCATGGCAACACCAGATCCCCAACCCGCTGAGCGAGGCCAGGGGTCGAACCCGCATTCTCATGGATACTAGTCTGATTTGTTTCCTTTGCTCCACAACGGAAACTCCCTGTAATGCATTATTATTCTTCTTCAATTCTGTGCAGTAGATCTTAGCAACCTTCTATTGTATGCTTTAGCATTTGTTATTTTGATGAAGTCCAGTGTATCAGTTTTCCCTTTTATGGATTGTCCTTTCAATAGCAAGTCTAAGAAATCTTTGCCTTTCTCAGATCTTAAAGATTTTTTCTTTGCTTTTTTTCCTAGAAGTTTTATAGTTTTACATTTTACAATTAAGTCTGTGATCCATTTTGAGTTAATGTTTACAGGTTGTGACGTTTAGGTTGAGCTTCACATTTTGCTTATGGATGTACCATCACTTTCAGCATCATTTGTTGAAAAGTCTCTCCTTCCCCCACGGACTTGCTTCTGTATCTTTGTTAAAAATCAATTGAGGAGTTCCCATCATGGCCCAGTGGTTAACGAACCCGACTAATATCCATGAAGATGCGGGTTCGATCCCTGGCCTTACTCAGTGGGTCTAAGGATCCAGTGTTGCTGTGAGCTGTGGTGTAGGTCACAGATATGGTTTTGATCCCTCATTGCTGTGGGTGTGGTGTAGGCCGGCAGCTACAACTCCTATTCAACCCTAGCTTGGGAACCTCCATATGCCATGGTGGGGCCCTAAAAAGACAAAAGACAAAAAAAAAAAAAAAATCCATTGAGCACTTTCGTATGAGTCTATTTCTGGGTCCCCTGTTCTCTTGCGTGGATTTTTCTGTCTCTCCTTGGATACTACACTATCCTTTTTTTATTTTTCTTTTTAATGATTTTTTTTTCATTATAGCTGGTTTACAGTGTTCTGTCAGTTTCCTACTATATAGCAAGGTAACCCAGTCACAGATGCATATATACATTCTTTTTTTTCTCACATTATCATGCTCCATCGTAAATGACTAGATATAGTTCCCAGTGCTGTACAGCAGGATCTCATTGCTTATCCACTCCAAAGGCAATAGTTTCATCTATTAACCAGATTCCCAGTCCATCCCACTCCCTCCACCTCCCCATTGGCAATCACAAGTCTGTTCTCCAAGTCCATGATTTTCTTTTCTGTGGAAAGGTTCATGTGTGCTGTATATTAGGTTCCAGTGATATTATATGATATTTGTCTTTCTATTCCTGACTGACCTCACCTAGTATGAGAGACTCTAGTTCCATCCATATTGCTGCAGATAGCATTATTTTGTACCTTTATGGCTGAGTAGTACTCTATCTTGATTACTGTAGCTAATAGTATAATAAATGTTAATACTGGTTAAGCTGATTTTATCCACTCTGTCTAGGGTCTGTGCCTTTCCATATAAATTTTATAATAAGCTTGTCCATGGCTACAAAAGCATCTCAGTGGGATTCTGATACGTGTTGCATTCAATTATAGATCAGTTTGGGAACATTGACATCTTTCCTATGTTGAGTCTTGTAGTCCATGAACACAGTATGCCTTTCCGTTTGTTTATAGCCTGGATTTATTTCATTAATGTTTTGTAATTTCTGGCATATTGATTAGGCACATGCTGTGCTTTGAATATACCTAAGTATTTTCTTTCTTTTTTTTTTGGTGGAAATTGTAAGCAGCATTTATGGTTTTAACTTTGGTTCTGCATATTTATTGTTGGCTTGGGGAAATTTGATTGATTTTATGTTGATTTGATATCCTTGATCTTGCTGGTCTCATTTCTTCTAGGATGATTTTTGTAGATTACTTAGGATACTTCTATGTAGATAACCATGTCACATGCAAATGGAGGTATTTTTAGTTCTTCTTTCCAATTTGTATGCCATTTAAAAATAAATAAACAAATTTATTAACTGTATTTCAATGGTTAGAATTTCCAAAGTACATTGAAAAGGAGTGGTGAAAGTAGACATCAGACATCCTGACCTTGTTGCTGCTGTTACAGGGAAAGCATTCAGCCTTTCACCATCAAGTGATGTTCGCTATAGAATTTTTGTGGATGCTCTTTATCAAGTGGAGGTTAACACCTCTCTGTCTCTCTATTCCTGACTTATTGAGAGTTTCTATCATGAATGGTGTTGGATTTTGTCAAATGCTTTTTCTACATCAAATAACATGGCCATCACTTGATTAGCTTTTTTGGGATGGGCTTTTGTAAGAGGCAGAGGAAAAGAAACAGAGCCTGCACCGGGCACTGGGCTTTTTAGCTGAAAATTACAGTGGTTTATTGCAGTTTCTGGGCACGATGGAAAGTAAATCTCTGTAGTAGATAGCCCTGCAAATCCAGAGCTGTAGGAGGTTTAGAAAAATATGAGTTTTAACAGCAGGTATAACAATGATGACAGCAGTATAAGTCTAATGCTGAATTTTTCTAAGTTCCTTAAATACAATATTGGGCATGAGTCAATCATATGTTTCAGTCTTTAAAGAGATGAAAAAGATCTTTTCTCTCCAGATTCTCTTCTGTTACCCTGTTTGTGCTATCCAATCACATAGTTGGGAGACTGTGTAGAAAGTAATATGGATTTTTATTGTCATCAACCGTTTATACTTCAAGTTCACATTCTTAGAAAGATAAGACTCAAAACAAATGGTGAGCAAAAATCCTCCAAAGCCTGAGATAAAATGGGATTTGGGGTCCATTTATGCTGGAATGAAGAAATGCCTGCTAAAGCAAAATCTTCCAGATCAACTTGAGATCTTTAAAAAGTTGCACCCAAAGGGCTTCATTTATAGTCCATGTCATTCATTCAGGCAGTATTCACTGGTTCTCCTTCTGGGCAGAGTTTGGGCTGGGAAGTGGAAAGAATGCAGATGGAAGTGTGCAATGGACCTTGATGCTGAGGAGGAAGAGAGACCCATAAACACCTCTAAGGTTGTAGCTACAGCACAGCTAAGGCATGGATGAAAAGTGACAAAGAAAACCATCCGAATGGTTCATGGATATGACAACATCCACCCACATGTTTGAAATAATCTGTATGACAATCAGAATCTTTCAGTTTCCATCTGGATATTTGTTGCATTCTCAACACGGCCCAGTTTTGAAGGTAAAGTCTTCATTTGGTTTTGTAACATGATAGGTTCTTTCAAGTCCATTTGTTTCCTTTCTGGTGACGTGTTGCAGAGCCAAGGATATATTTTTGACGACATCCCAGGTGAGGCATCCTTCAGTCTTCTTTCACTCAGGGCACTAGGCCACAGGGGCTCAAATCCTCATTTGCATTTATGCTACCTCATTTGAAAACCACTGTCAAACAAACACTTTAAGAAGGAGAAAGAAACCCCAGGAGGATTAGGTGATAATATTATTCAGTGCTATCTACTGAGAGCATTTACTTAATCAAAACAAAAGATGTGACGCCTGGTATGATTCTCTCACTCTTCCCCAGATGAGGTAGAGCCAGGCAGCGGGGCTGGAGCTATGAAATACCTTCCATCCCTGAGGAGTTCCTGAGTGGAAGTTTGAGCAAGGAGATGACGGGAGAGGGGGTCAGCCCAGCTCAGGGAGATCTCAAGGCTTCCTGGGAAGTCACTTTGATGTGCTGCGCCTTTGAAGTTAATCCTTTCATATTGGGTACCCCTCTTCAACAGTCTCTTCATTAGCCCCTGCAGTTTATCAGAAGGAGAGGAGTCTCTGATAATTACTTCCTTGAGGGGGTCCGAGAGAAGTGAGAAGGGAGGAGATGAAAAAGACAAGGAGGGCTGAGAGAGCAAGAGCCTCGGAAGGTGGGGAGACCTGGAGAGTGAGTATTAGAGCCAGTGGCATTTGAATCCGCCTCACCTAAATTTTAGTTGCAACATGTACCATTCACATAACCCGGGCTTGGCTTTATAAGGGCTTTTTAGGGGGATGTTTTAGACTCTTGGGTCCAGATTCTCAGATTCCTGTTTGATGCTGATAAGACTACTGTTTACTTATATGTGTTGTAAATGATCATCTTTAAGGGAAATCTAGAGTCTTTTTCATCTTCTTTTTCTTTTATTGGTTCTTTTAGGGCTGCACCCATGGCATAGGGAGGTTCTAAGGCTAGGGTTCTAATTGGAGCTACAGCTGGCGGCCTACACCAGAGCCACAGAAATGTGGGATCCAAGCCACTTCTGCGACCTACACCACAGCTCACAGCGACGCCGGATCGTTAACCCACTGAGCAAGGCCAGGAAGCGAACCTGCAACCTCATGGTTTGTAGTCAGATTTGTTAACCACTGCACCGCAACGGGAACTCCTAGATTCTTCTTGAATATCTTTATTTCACCAGTTTTAGAAACTCTTTTAGAAACTCAAGGCTCATAATGGCTGATATCCTCAACCTGCAAAATGAGTTTGATAATTGCATCTGTTTCATAAGATGATCATGAGGAAGTGAGCTAATATTTGTAAAGTGCTTAGGAGTATGCCTGGCAAAATACATGCTACACAGTTTTTATTAAATAGAATAATAAAAAAGAGTAAATGAATATAAAGGGCATAATGTAGCATGGACTATACCTTGGTAAATTAGATCATTTGTCATCATTTAATGTTGATCTCCATTGAATTATTTCCGAAGTTAGGTTGAGCACTCCAGAGAAGTCAGTGTTGTTTTTGCCCTCTCCTGCCATAAGTAGAAGATTCTGAAATTTCATAGTGGTGCCACCTCTTCTGTTTTTTTTTTATTTTTATTTTTTTGGTCTTTTTGCCTTATCTAGGGCTGCACCCATGGCATGTGGGTCTAACAGGAGCTGTAGCTGCCGGCCTTCACCACAGCCACAGCAACACGGGATCTGAGCCGCGTCTGCAACCTACACCACAGCTCATGGCAACGCCGGATCCTTAACCCACTGAGCCAGGGATCGAACCCGCAATCTCATGGTTCCTAGTCGGATTCGTTAACCACTGAGCCGTAACGGGAACTCCGGTGCCACCTCTTCTAGACAACACAGAAGACACTGTGTTTCTTTCTTGTTGTCGTCGTTTGTTTGTTTTTTATTTATTTTTTATTTTTTTGCATTATAGTTGGTTTACAGATTTCTGTCAGATTTTCCAACTGTACCACGTGGTGTTTTTTAAATGGCTGTGGAAGTTCCCAGGCCAGGGACTGCATCCGAGCTGCAGCTTCTACCTGAGTCACTGCAGTTGGATTCTTAACCTGCTGTGCCCTGGCAGGACCTCCCAGAAGACACTGTTCTGTTTTAATTATTTCCAAGCCCCAGGCTTTTCTGACTTCCGTGGTGTGAAGGAGAACCCTTGTCCTTAGTTACTTAGGTTTTGGCAAGGAGATGATTGCATTGTCTCGTGGTCTGGCTGAGATGTGGCCCCAGGTAGCCAGGTGGTGACCGACTTTATCCAGTTAAAAGTTTCTCTGGCTCGAAATCTGATGAGCAACATCATTTGGCCCCTCTTCCAGGAGGAAATTAAAAGTGGCTTCAGTTTCTTTCCATGTTTTCTCTCCATATTTGTGAGTCTCTTTACCATGCTTTGCAGAAGTAATGCCAGAATAAAGCACTTGCCTCTTTTGACTGATATATTTACCTTAATTATCACCTTTTCAGCATGGCTTGACCTAGAATTCCCCCAGTGACAGATTTCTTGCTGCTCCTTTTGCAACAAGCTCAGAATATGCAGACTAAAAATGTATGGCACCTCATCGCTAGTCCCGGGGTTGGTGCCTGGCATTTCAGTTTATGGCTTGTGTTCAGGCTTTTGGGATTGGTGTCCTAATCATCCACTGGTGTAGATAGACACTGGCTGAAAACCTGATGTAGGGTCTACAAAATAACTGCAATTTCCTGTTTATCAAGCCAGCCAGTTTGTAAAGTTTATAGACAAGCGTCTGCAGACTTAAGGTCTCCATCCAGGGGACACTGCCCCAGATCTGTGCCTTCAAAATACTAAGAGAATGTCCAGTCTATCTAAAATAAAGCTATGGGAGTTACCGTTGTGGCTCAGCGGAAACGAATCTGACTAGCATCCATGAGGATGAAGGTTCAATTCCTGGCCTCACTCAGTGGGTTAGGAATCCGGTGTTGCCGTGAGCTCTGGTGTAGGTTGCAGATGTGGCTCGGATCCTGCATTGCTGTGGCTGTGGTATAGGCCAGCGGGTACAGCTCTGATTGAACCCCTAACCTGGGAACCTCCATATGCCATGAGTACAGCCCTAAGAAGATAAAAAGACAAAAAAAGTGAAGCTGTGGCCATTTTCTTTCTTTAGACCATCATCTTAGGAACAAATATAATTGTTGCTCTTTACTTTGTGATACTGCTACTTAGAACCACAGGTAAAGGCCTATGTTCGGGTCCCAGTCTATGTTCTATGGATCTGTTGACAGCACATGAATTAAATTGTATTGCACTTTTAGGGTCTACCTGATATCTCAGTATCCTGTGATGGAAAATTACGGTGAAATGGGATTCTGGGTTTCACACATGGCTGGAGGGCTGATTCTCAGCTCATCACATTTTCCTCTGAACAGTGACACAAACAACTGGAACAACTACTGAGAAGTTTTTAGTGATGGCTGTGTGTGCTAAGTATGTCAGTAATGGTTCTGTCCTTTACCCACACATCAGCCTCGTGAGGTATTTATATTTTATCACCATCTGATGGATGAAAAAACCAGGAGTCAGGTAACCTATCAATCACACAGATGATAAGAGGTAGAGATAAGATTTGATTCTGAACCTATCTGAAGACAAAGCCAGTACTTTTAGGCACTGTGCTGATTTTGCTTTCTCAATGGCAAGAGTGCTTGTTTTCTGTATCGAGGAGTAATCGTTTTGCGACACGTGGCGTGACGAGTTCATCAGGGTGCCTCCTGTGACGGTGATGGCCATAAAAGCTAATAATCATCAAAATTGCATCTGTCTAGAACTTTTTCTCAAGTATCCACATCAACATTGGCTCCTCATGCTTTCTCAGAATCTTTCTGCAGTCACCAATTTTCTATGTATATGAATATTTTCATTAATGAAGGGAATCTATTCCAGTGACATAGTGTGGACACTTAAACATTTTTTTATTATAGTTGATTTACAATGTTCTTTCAATTTCTGCTGTATAGAAAAGTGACCCAGTCATAAATACACATGCTTTCTTTTTTTCATATTCTATCATGTTCTATCACAAGTGATTGGGTATAGTTCTGTGTGCTATACCACAGGACCTCATTGCTTATCCATTCTAAATGTAAGCATTTGCATCTACTAACCCCAAGCTCCCAGTCCATCCCACTTCCTCTCCCTCCGCCTTGGCAACCACAAATCTGTTATATGTCTGTGAGTCTGTTTCTGTTCTATAGTTGGTTCATCATTGTATATTTTAGATTCCACATATAAGTGACATCATAGGGTATTTGTATTTTTGACTTACTTCACTTAGTATGAGAATCTCTAGTAGTATCCATGTTGCTGTAAATGGTATTATTTCATTCTTTTTTATGGCCAATATTCCATTGTATATTTATTATCACATCTTCTTAACCCATTCATCTGTCATAGGACATTTAGGTTATTTCTGTGTCTTGGCTATTGTGAGTAGTGCTGCAATGAACGTACGGTTGCATCTACTTTTTCTCATGAAAGTTTTGTCCAGATAGATGCCCAGAAGTGGGACTGGACACTGCATTACATTTCAACAGATGTGAGAGCAGATCGTCTACATATTAGCTCCTTGGCATCATCCTCCAGAAGCTAAACCTTAGCCATGCCTCTTCTACCAACTGCTGTAGCAAAGCCCCTCATTTTCCCCACCTCATCTTCTATAGGAGACCAGGAGGACATCTGCGATGGAAATATTATTTTAATGAGCAATGTTAGGGCATGAAGAATTAAAGATGCTGAGAAGTAAAATTTGCATTAATTGTTCATAAATATGTAGCTGGAGAGAGAGTTAAAACTTATAGTAGGCAGGTATATTAGAAAAAAGAAGAGAATAATAAGAATGCAGTTATTTAAATGAAAACTTTATGTACCCGGGAGAGGATAATAATAATAATAATAATAATAATAATAATAATAATTTTAAATGAGAAATTTTTATGTATCCCCACAGGTACATTATTTCATTTAATTCTTATCATAGTCCTTTGAGCTAGATATCACTTTGGTCAGTTTTCCAAAGGAGGAAGTGGAGGCTGAGTATTGTTAGGTATTTTGTCCAATGATAGACAGAAGAACTAAACAGAGTTCATACCTAGATTTGCCCAACTTGGAAATTCAGGTTCTTTCAATTAAAGCCTCCACTGTTAGAAAGAGAAACCAAGAAAATAAAAATCCCATTTACAGTCAAATCAAAAAGAATAAAATCTCTAGGAATAAATTTAACCAAGGAGGTAAAAGGCCTACACTCTGAAAACTATAAGGCATTGATGAAAGAAATTAAAGATTATACAAATAAATTGAGAGACATTTTGTATTCATAGATTAGAAGGCTCAGTATTGCTAATGTGTTCATGTTACCAAAGCAATCTACATATTGAATAAAATCCCTATCAAAATACCAATGGCATTTTTCTCAGAACTAGAACAAATAATCCCAGGATTTGTTTGGAACCACAAAAGCCTCCCAATAGCCATAGCAATCCTGTGAAAGACCAGAGCTGGACGCGTCATGCTACCTGACTTCAATCTATACTACAAAGATATAGTAATCAAAATAGTGTGGAACTGGCACAAAAAAAGACCCATAAATCAATGGAGCAGAGGAGTTCCCTTCGTGGCTCAGTGGTTAACAAATCCGACTAGGAACCATGAGGTTGCGGGTTCAATCCCTGGCCTTGCTCAGTGGGTTAAGGATCCGGCGTTGCTGTGAGCTGTGGTGTAGGTTGCAGATGCGACTCGGATCCTGCGTTGCTGTGATTGTGGCGAAGGCTGGAGGCTACAGCTCCTGTTAGACCCCTAGCCTGGGAACCTCCATATGCCGCGGGTGCGGCTCTATATAAAAAAAAGGCAAAAAGACAAAAAAAAATTCAGTGGAGCAGAATAGAGCTAAGAAGTAAACCCACACATATACAGTCAGTTAATCTATGACAGAGGAAGTAAGAATATATAGTGGTAAAAACAGGTTTTTTTAATAAGTGGTATTGGGAAACTGTACATGTGCATGTAAAAGAATGGAGCTAAACTATTTTCTTATACCGTACAGAAAAATAAACTCAAAATGTGTCGAAGACTTAAGTGTAAGACCTGAAACTATGAAACTCCTAGAAGAAAACATACAGTCTTCGACACTGGTCTTAGCAGTATCTTTTTAGATGTGTTTCCTCAGGCAAGGGCAACAAAAGCAAAAATAAACAAATGGGACTAAAAACTAAAAAATTTTGCACAGTGAAGGAAACCATGAGCAAAACAAAAAGGTACCCTACTGAATAATATGTGTGATGAAGGTTCAGTATCCAAAATATATAACAAGCTTAGATAACTCAATATCAGAAACCAAACAATATGATTAAAAAATTGGCAGATGACCTGAATAGGCGTTTTTCCCAAGAAGACATACAGATGGCCAACAGGTACATGGAAAGATACCCAACATCACTAATCATCAAGGAAGTGCAAATCAAAACTACAGTGAGACATCACCTCATGTCTGCTAGAATAGCTATTGTCAAAAAACAAAAAAATAGCAAGAGTTGATGAGGGTGCGGAGCAAAGGTAACGCTTGTACACTGTTGATGGGGATGTAAATTGATCCAGCCACTGTGGAAAACATGGGATATCCTCAAAAAATTAAAAACAGAGCTACTGTACAATTCAACAATTCCACTTCTAAGTATTTATCCAGAGAAAACTAAAACATTAATATAAAAAGATACATGCACTTTGGATGCTGAAATTTTTCTGTGGAACATAGCCACATCTGGATAAATGTGAGCTTTATCTTCTATTAAAATTATTTCCACTGTCCTATCAAAATTCTTTCTTTTGTAGAATATTTCTCTTTTTTTTGTCTTTTTTTTGGTCATTTTTAGGGCCACACCCGCGGCATGTGGAGGTTCCCAGGCTAGGGGTCTAACAAGAGCTGTAGCCGCTGGCCTTTGCCACAGCCATAGCAATGTGGGATCCGAGCCGCGTCTGCAACCTACACCACAGCTCATGGCAACGCCGGATCTTTAACCCACTGAGCAAGGCCAGGGATCGAACCCGCCACCTCATGGTTCCTAGTCGGATTCATTAACCACTGAGCCACGAAGGGAACTCCCTCTTTTGTAGAATATTCCTGACCTATAGTGACTTTTGTCTGTAAAACACATATTTGGAAAAGAGTAGACAGCTTTTTTTTTTTTGAAGCAAAGTGACCACTGACAGATGAATGAATAAACATGTGGTGTATTTAAACAATGGAACATTACTGAGCCATAAAAAGAGTGTAATCTTGCCATTTACAATGACATGATAGCCCTGGAAGGTATTATTTTAGGTGAAATAAGTCAGACAGAGAAAGATAAAATGTTTTCACTTATATGTGGAATCTGAAAAACATAACAAATGAATAAATATAACAAAACAGAATCAGACTCAGATAAAGGAAACAAACAAATGGTTGCAGAGGGGATGGGGGGAGAAGTGAAATAAGTTAAGGGGATTAAGAGGTACAAACTGCAAGTTTTAAAATAAATAAGTCAAAGTGATGTAATCTACAGCACAGGGAAGATATTGCTGTATGGTGTGTAATCTATAAAAATATCGAATCGCTGTATTATATACCTGAAACTAATATAGTGTAAACCAACCATACTTCAATTTAAAAGGAGCCTCTGCAGTCATCCTTAGCAGGATGTATAGCAGAGTGGTACCACGGTGGTGTAGGCTAAATTAGCTTCATAAAACCCCATTAATGTAAATATTCTGGATGATAAATATGACAATAATTTTGAAGAAAGCAGATCATGGCATTGGAAACAAGCCAAGAGAGCTTTGTCTCAATTTTTAAAAATGATGTTTATATTATTTGAATTTTCTCCTCTTAAGGAATAAACTTTCCTTAGGAAAGAAGCCATGAAGCAAAATACTATGAATTTGATGAGAAATGAATGCTAAAAATATTTTGTCTAAGAAAATCATTTTTTTTCCAGGAAGAATCTGCAATAGGGCTTTCATGGACATAAAGAAAATTGAATATGCAGGTGGAATGTAGTGGAAAGTGGAATTTAAGATTTGATCATTAGAATTAAACTGTATTCCCCTTGCTCCCAGCATAGAGTAATGGACCCTTGTATAGTTTAGTATGCATTTTGCATAAACAAGAACATTACTCTGCTGAACCTCAATATAATCATCAGAATCAAGAAGTTAAAATTGGTATTACTAATGATCAGACCCCAAAAGTTGATCAGACCCCATTTGAGTTTTGTCAGAATTGCTAATGATGTCCTATATAAAGAAAGGATCCAGTTATGAATCACACGTTAGATTTGGTCGTCGTATCTCTTTTATATCCTTTAGTCTGAAACAGTTTCTCCCTTAAAAAGTTTTTTTTTTTTTTTTGTCATGCTAAGTGAAGTTAGTCAGACGGTGAGACACAAGCATCATATGCTATCACTTATATATGAATCTAAAAAAAGTATACAGTGAATTTATTTGCAGAACAGAAACTGATTCACAGACTTTGAAAAATGTATGGTTACCAAAGGAGACAGGTTTGGAGCGGGGAGGGATGAGCTGGAGCTTTGGGATGGAAATGTTGTTAAATCAGGTTGTGATGTTGGTTGTAAAAGTATAAATATAAATTTATTTTATTTATTTTTTACTGTCATGACCTTGACACTTTTGAAGACTATAGCCCAGGTATTTTGTAGAATGTCACTCACTTCAGGATTCTCAGATGTTTCATTATAATCAAACTCTGGTAATGTACCTTTGGCAAGGTTATCACAGAGGTTATGCAATGTTTGGAAGTTATTTTTCTCCCATCTTTGTAATTAATATGTTGTGGAGAAATAATTTGAAACTATGTAAATATCCTTTTTGTCATTAAACTTTCATACATTTTTCATTAATTTATTTCTAGCTATATGCGTTCCTAGTGTCCTAGTTTATTTAATGGATTATATTCCATTATTATCTTTGTTCATTGCACTGGTAATATAGTCTCAGATTTTCAAGTGGCTTCTGTGTCACTTTGACGTGTCTCCATCATTCTGTGAGCAATTCCTTGTTTTCTGGGTAAGATGTTTCACACTCATCTTTACTTTGCCTGGCCTAGCTCTGATTCCTTTAGTGAAGAATAGTATTTAGAAGCCAGGTCTGAGCAAAAGTGTGCTCATTGCTTTTGGGATATCACTGTTCCCAGGCCCTCTCAGTGGACAAATATAGACATACACACTCACAGACATACAAAAACACACACAAACACGTGCACACACACATTCACTAGCACCATTCATGTTTTTTCCTGTCTCTCTAGCTAGCCAGTTAGCTATCAAACACCGTGAGCTCACAAGATACTACCCATTTTAATTCAACCCTGCAGTTTGTTCTAGTGTTCTCACCTTCTGTGTCTGTAATTCTCATTTCTTATATTGAAAAACTTGGCTCCTTTTATCTTTGATGTGTCCATCTTGCCCTATCTAGTAAAGCCTTTAGGACTGAATTGCTCAGGGAAGAAAAGGAAAAAAAATGGAGGGGAAAGAATAGAGAAGAGGAAGCTGAGGAAGAACAATGAATATCTTTGAAAGACTGTTTCCACAGACTGGGTGGCTTAAACTACAGACTTCCTTTCTCCCAGTTTTGGTGGCTGGGAGGTCCAAGATCTGGTCCTGGAAGATCCAGAGTCTGGTGAGAGCCCCTTCTGGTTTTCAGATGGCCATCTTCTTGCTATATTCTCACATGTTGGAGAGGCGAGAGCTCTGGTCTTTTCATACCAATGTGAGGGCACAAATCCTATTCACAAGAGCCTCACCCTCATAACCTCCCAAAGGTTCCACCTCTAAATATCATCACATTGGGTATTTAGGTTTCAGCATAGGCATTTGGGGGAACATAATTCAATTCATAGCAATCTTTAAGAATAATGGCTGTTTTCTAGTTAAAACTTGTCCTTTCAAGGTGCTTTACTAGAAATAGATCAGTAGGGACATTTTTACTCAGCTGCCTTTACTAATTATAATTCCAAAGGATCATAGACAAGCTGCTTTTATAATAAACATAGCATGAGTAGTCAGTACAACTGTGAATGATCTCTTAAAAGCCTTGGATTATAATCAAACAACCATCTTATCTCATAATGGGTATCATATCTTTAAGCTGATTGGGGTTTTAACTGGAATCCAGTTAAATTCAAGGTAAAAGTCACAGTGCCAACTAAAATTAAAAAATTTTCACTGCCTTTATTAGAAAGTAGGCTTCAGAATCTTCTAAAATTTTATCTACCAGCTGTACATGAATGAACTTATTCACTTTAAGCATGAACACAAGGTCCTACTCAATGATAGTTAAGGGTAGTGATTTCATCACTGTTTGAACAGACACAGAGTTGTTTAGGGTCATAATCAGCCTTGAAATCTGAGTGTCTTCCCCTTAGATAAGCATCTCCTTGGCCTTTAATTTACATATTCTCTTTTTATATATCTTTTGATAACTGGAAAGCTAAACATAGAAAAGCTTATTTAATTATCTCTAGAAAAATATGTAGAAACATATTACCAAGTATAAAAGATATGCACAAGACATGCATTGAAAATGGTATGAAAACTGTCATCTCAGCCCCTCACAGTCACATTTTTGTACCTGCTTGGGGAATTGTACATCTCTGGCTTGTTGAATACATTCTTGACTGTAAAATTGAAGACTGCCAGATCAAAAATGCTGTTTTAAGCATGTTATTTCTTAGCTTGTATTTTACACTTGGAAGAAGATAGCGTTAAACTACACACTAAAGCTTAATGGAATGGTGTTAAAGAACGGAACTGATTTTAAAAAGACATAAGTTGCCGAATTACCTTTGTAGCTCAGTCAAGATTAATTTATATAGTACTCTTTATTTTATTCTTTTTGCCTTTTAATTTATTTAATTAACATTTTTTTAATTGTGATAAAATTCATATAACAAAATTTACCATCATAATGCAGTTCCATCATGTTAGGTACATTCACATTGTTGTGCAACCAAGCTTCATAATTTTTTTCTTACAAAACTCGGAGTTCCCGTTGTGGCTCAGTGGTTAACGAATCCGACTAGGAACCATGAGGTTGCGGGTTCAATCCCTGGCCTTGCTCAGTGGGTTAAGGATCTGGCGTTGCCATGAGCGTAGGTTGCAGACGCAGCTGGGATCCCGCGTTGCTGTGGCTGTGGCTGTGGCGAAGGCCAGCACCTACAGCTCTGATTAGACCCCTAGCCTGGGAACCTCCATATGCTGTGAGTGTGGCCCTAGAAAAGGCAAAAAGAAAATGAACAAAAAAATTTTTTTTCTTACAAAACTAAAATTTTATGTGCATTAAACAAGTTTCCTATTCTCCCTTACACCAAACCTCGACAATCATCACTCTGCGTTCTGTCTGCATAAACTTGACTATTTTAGGTAACTTGTGTCAGTGGAATCATATTTTTATCTTTTTGTGATTGGCTTCTTTCACTTAGCACAGTATCTTCAAAGTCTAACCATGTTGTAGCATGTGTCATGATACAATATTCTTTAATGCCTAGATTTGCTGAACTTGGACAATCTAAGCCAAACTACAGTACTTTGTCTCTAATCTTAAACCACAGGCCTAAATTTGAGAGAACAGCTACAAGAAATACTACAGCATGTACTACTTAATTTTCAGTCCCTTGAGGAAAAAAAATCTTTGCTAAAAGACATAATTTCCCTTTATTTCTAAAATTCTGGTTTATTTATTCTTATGTTAAGTGAGCTGTTGGAGTGCCCCCTGTGGCACAGGGGGGTTAAGGGTCCAGGGTTTTTTGAGGTCACTTGGGTAGCTGCTGAGGTTCAATTCCCAGCCTGGCACAGTAAGCTAAGGATCCAGCAGTGCCACAGCTGGGATGCAGGTTGCAGCTGCAGGATGGATTAGTTCCCGGGTCAGGGAACTTCCATAGGCCGTGGGTATGGCCAAAAAAACCTAAAAAGCTGTTAAAATAGTTTTGTAAAATTGAAAAAAAAATATTTTGTATCCATATATGGAGATAAAAAAATTCTAAATTTTTAGAGCCTAAAAATACCGCAAGAACTAAAACTGTTTTTGAGTAAAGCAGTCTCCAGCTTACCTTTATCAAGTGCTCTGTGCCAGATGTGCCTTACATATGCTGTCTCACTGAATCATCACCTCCATCCTAAGAGACAGAAATTTTTATCGAATTCATTTTTAAAAATTATAGTTGATTTACAATGTCATGCCAATTTCTGTTGTTTCAACCTCGTTTTTTTAGGTGAGGAAGCTGAGGCCCAGAGAGGCTGAGAATCTGGGAAACGATGGAGCAGGGATTTGAACTCATCTGATTCTGTGGTCCATGCTCTTAACCTTTGGGTAGCAGATGAGCAAGGGACCGAAAAGAAAGGCGGGGGGATCCAGAATTTTAAAAAGTTTTGTTACTTTGCTTATGCCTAATTGATTGCACACTCTCCGAGTAAGATCATAGAAAGAAAATGTGTCATTTTCCCAAGGTCACTGATCTCTTGGCCCTAGAAAGCAACTGTAGAGAATACAGCTGAAATTAGAATTCAGCTACCCAGGGCAATAAGGGGAAATAAGAGAGAGCCAGCCTTGGTGATCCCTGCTCCTACCCTGACTCCAGAGCCCTGCCTGCCTGCCCACTGGCCAGTTTCAGGTGGTGTGAACTCAGTCAAGGACACAGATTCTGGAGCCAGACACATCTGAATCCTAGTCCTAGATGGGGCGTTTATCACTAGGAGATTTTGGAAAAAATGACAGCCTTTCTGAGCTCCATTTTTCCATTTGTTAAAAAAAAAAGGTGCATAAAAAAATAACCACCTTACAGCATTGTTTGGGGATCAAATGAGCTAATACTGGCCCATAATGTGGTCAGTCTTTCTTGCCCCCTCCATCTCCTGTCTCTTTCGCACTCTTGCTGACCACTAGCTTTCCAAAGTTCTTATTTCTCTAGCAGTCCATGACGAGGTCTTGTTTGCTGCAAAATCCTTTCTCTTCTTCTCACATCCATATTCATGTTTTATGTGTGAAGGTTGGGCTCGGCTTGAGTTTAGCAATAAAGCAACTGAATGAGCCTCCCGGGAGTGTTGGCATCTTAAAAGCAAATGCTACAAACCAAACAAATCTAGTTTGCAGACTCTCAGGCTGTGTGACAGTACACAAGGAACGTTAGGCAGGGCTGGAGAGACATTTCTGGCAAGACAAGTCTTTTCAAACCAGAATGTTTCAACCATGGTCTGTTCTGTTAGAGGGCTGGCCTCCTCCATATGTGCTCCCCCTCATCCATAGACCCTTTCGAAAGCCGGGTTCCTCCTCCGGAGCGGGAGCAAGGGGCTGTAAAGATTTGCTGGCTCGACAGCATTGAAGGGTAATTGATGTCACCTTAGAGGCACACCTGGAAGCGTTATAGTTTGTTAGAAAACACACGAGACTCAACCGTTACCATCGGATGCTCTCTGCTGGTTGAGATGCATAGACGTAATAAAAGAGAAAAAGTTAAATGGCTAAGCACTAGAGAATTTCCAAAAAAAAAAAAAAAAAAGGGTAGGGATTGCTTTCTGAAGATAAAGCGTACTAAAAGTGAGAATCCTTAAGAAGAGAATTCTCTTAGCTCCAGTCATGGAATGGTCACCAAAGAGGGTAGCTTACAGCAGCGAGAGTGTGGTCTCTCAGAACCTCCGTTAGTTATATCATGCAATATACGATATTCCCCCTTCCCGAAGACGCCACTCTCAAACAGCCTCACAAGTCCACATGTTTCCAGTGGCTTGTCTGTTGACCACTGACATAGCTAACAGGCAATGGTTAATGCCAAAGAGAACCATTAGCTTCCTCCCACACGGCATTTTTTAGAAAGAAGAATTAGAATGGTTGAACAGAATTCCCTGCGCGCGCTCCCCCCCCACTTTTTTTCCTGGCTTGGACTCTATCTGGAGGGCTTGCTTCTTTATATTTGTTTTCTATGGTTCTATAGGAAATAGTTTAGGGAATTCTCACTGTAGTTCAGTGGTTAACGAACCTGATTAGTATCCATGAAGATGCAGGTTCGATCCCTGGCCTTGCTCGGTGGGTTAAGGCTCCAGTGGCATTGCTGTGAGCTGTGGTGTAGGTTGCAGATGTGGCTGTGATGTAGGCTGGCAACTACATCTCCTATTCTACCCCTAGTCTGGGAACCTCCATATGCCGCAGGTGCAGCCCTAAAAAGACAAAAAAAAATTAATAATTAAAAAAAATAATTTAAAGGATGATTTTCTTAGTTGCCAGGCCAGACAGACATACTTTTAAAAGCTCAGTGATCTTTAGCACTGCCTTGTCCTTCTCATATTTGCCACATAAGCCCCTACACAATGTAGATTTCCTTGAAGTTTTCGGGCCCAGTGAGAGGGACCAGCTTCTCCCCAGATCAGGGCTGTCAAGGCTGTGTCTTCAACCACGGGGATAAAATAGCTGATTAGGTCCTTGAAGAGCAGAAGATAAAAGGACTTAGGAAACCTGAATCCATTGTAGGGAAAGAAGTGTCCCTTATGAGAACGACTGGAGTACAAGCAGGAAAGAAAGGAATACAGATTCCCCCCAGAAAAGGGTGAGATCATGCCCTTTGAGAAAGCGTTTTGAGACTGAAACTCTGTTAGTGGACTGTGAGGTCAACTACCAGGCCATTGTTCAGAAGCAAAGACAGGGAAGAGGCTGGCTATTCTACAGGACTAAATGGACTAGGTTAGAACTACATAATATTGATCGTCTTGAGAAAAGCCAGATGCCAGTTCCTGATGAGCGTGGTTTGTCGGGGAAGACTCTATTAGGAGCATGATCTTTGGTCTTTGTCTTACAGGGTTCTTCTTATTTTAAAACCTCATTGAGAAGACAGTTATTTTACATGTGACTTCAGATTCTCTTATTCTTGATTTGGTCTCTGCCTTGTGTGGTCAGGTTTTTATTGTTTAGGATGTTAGTTGGTAGAATTTTCTAATATCCTCATCATTATTCCTTGCTTAGTATTCCTGGCCTTCCTCTCCTGTGTTCTGTGAATCATTATCTGACTCTGTTTATGTCACTCTCAACTGCACCTCATGATTATATTTGTGACCTTGGTTATGTAACTCACCCTCTCTGTCTCAGTATCCTCTTTTGATGAAGAAGCATGACAGTTACTTTTAAGCTCTTTAGAGACAGATGCATGTCCTTAGTTATTTGTGAAATATTTATCAGAATCCAGGGAACTGTAAAACTGAGAAAGTACTTAAACAAAAATATGGCATTAGAAAGTCTATTTTTTTTGTTTTAAAAAATTAGGCAATTAACTTAAGTCTAACAAAATTATGAACAGTTGCTGTGTATTGGAACATATTACCGTGCAAGACGCTACACACTGTTAAGTAAGTCATGGTTCCTTTCCACCAGGTCAAATGAGAATGATATGCCTAGGATACTGGTGTCATAAAAATGTATAAGCTAGATAAAATACTAATAATTTCTAATTTCTCCAAATCCAGGGAAATTAAAATGTCTTGGAATAAAACATAGAGTCAAATCCCAAGATCCATCCACTAATTTCAACCAGTATTTAAACAAATACAGCCAATACATCTTTTATCAAATATCTAGGTCCCAGGCTCTTTGCAGAACACTAGGGTTACAAGAGGAAGATAAAGCTGTTTTTAAAATGAGTTTATAGTCTAGTGGGGAAGACAAGTTTTATCTTGACAGTAAAGAGGAGTCATTAAATATTTTAAAACAAAGCATTGCTTACGTAGCCTTATATTTTAGAAATATTATTTTGAGCTTCCTATGAAGAACAGTTTGGGCGTGGGGATCAGAGCAAAACTGAAGACAGGAGACCACTTCATGGACTCTGGCAACATCAAATGCCCACAACACGCAAAATTCTCTGTTAAACACTGAAAATTCTAGAGCAATGTATATGACACGGTTCTTGTTTCCAAGGTGCTTAGAGTATACTTAGAGATAAATGGCGTAAAATTCTCTAAAGTTAAACAACAATGTGGCCTTGTTTTCCTTAGAGGCCTGGGGCATTTTTGTCATAGTATTTCATACCTAGAACAGAGCTGTTGCTCAGTCAATGTTTGAAAGGGTAAATGAGTTGAAAGACGGTCTAATGAACACATGAGATAAAATTTTAAAAGGGTGAGAATTTTATGTAAAATAGTTACTGAGGAGCGTGATGACTTCAGGTAGCAGGAACAGACAGGAGCGATTAACTCCTTTACATCAGGTAGGACATCTGATTTGAAACGGATTTTGGAGGTAGAATAGATGTTTTCTAGAGAGGCACAAGGGGTAAGGGTATTTTACGGAGAAAACCACGTGCAAAGGTATAAAAGTTGTGAAAATATTTGCAGTTCTCTGAATTCTCGTGTATGAATCTGACTGGAGTATGATTTTCATTTTCCTAATGACTGAAGATGCTGAACAGTTTCATGATCTTACTTTCCATTTTATACTTTCTTTGGAGAAATGTTTATTCAAGTCCTTTGCCCATTGTTTAATTGTTTTATCTTTTTTAAAATTTGGGATATTTATTTATACTTTGTTTCATTAGTTTTTTAATTAAGGTAGAGTTGATTTACAATGTTGTACAAATTTCTGCAGTACAGCAAAGCAACCCAGTCATATATACAAACACATTCTTTCTCTCGTATTATCTTCTATCATGTTCTATCCCAAGAGACTGGATATAGTTCACTATACTATACTGTAGGATCTCACTGCTTATCCATTCTAAATGTAATAGTTTGCATCTACTAACCCCAAACTCCCAGGCCATACCACTACCTTCTCTCTCCTCCCTCCCCCTTGGCTACCACAAGTCTGTTCTCTATGTCAGAATGGCCATCATTAATAAGTCTACAAGTAACAAGTGCCAGAGAGGGTGGTGGAGAAAAGCGAACCCTTCTACGCTGTTGGTGGGAATTTATATTCTTACAACCACTATGGAAACCTGTATGGAGGTTCCTCAGAAAACTAAGTATAGAACTACCATATGATCTAGCAATCACACTCCTAGGCATATATTTGGACAAAACTATAATTCAAAAGATACAAGCACCCCTATGTTCACTGCAGAACCATTCACTATAGCCAAGACATGGAAGAAACCCTGAATGTACATCAAGAGATGAATGGATTAAGAAGATGTGCTACATATACACAATGGGATATTATGCAACCATAAAAAAGAATAAAATAATGCTATTTGCAGCAACAGGGATGCAACTAGATTCTCGTACTAAGTGAAGTAAGTCAGAAAGAGAAAGACAAATACCATATGATATCATTTCTATGTGGAATCTAAAATATGGCACAAATGAACCTACCTATAAAACAGAAACAGACTCACAGATGTAGAGAACAGACTTGGGGTTATTTATCTTTTCGTTGTTATGTTATTAAGAGTTCTTTATATATTCTGGATACCGGTCTCTTATAAGATACATAACTTGCAATTATTTACTCGCAATTTGTGGGTAGTCTCTTGACTTTCTTGGTAGTTTCCTTTGAAGCACAAATATTTTAATTTTAATGAATTCCAGCTTATCTGTTTTTTTCTTTTTTTATCAAAATTTTGATGTCATATTGAAAAAATGAATCCAAGATCATGAAGATTTGTACTTAAGCTTTTTTCTAATATTTTTTAAGTTTAGCTCTGTATATTTAGGTATTTGATCCATTTTGAGTTAATTTTTTTGTGTAGTGAGAAGTGGTTGTCTAATTTCAGGATTTTGCATGTGGAAATCAAGTTGTCATAGTGCCATTTGATAAAAAAGCTACTCTTTCTGTGCATTAAAAAAGAAGAGTACCTTGGCACCTTTGTGAAAATCAATTTTACATAAATGTGAGATTTTATATTCTGCATACATGTATCCAGATGTCTATCCTTATCCCAGAGCCACATTATCTTGACTGTCATAACCTGGTAGTAAGTTCTAATACTGAAAAGTGTGAATCTTCCATTGAAAAGTGTGAATCTGAAAACTGTGACTCTGCTTGTCTTGGCTATTCTGTGTCCCTAGCATTTCCATACAAATTTTAAGATCAGCTTGTAACTTTCTGCAAAAATGCAAGCTGGGATTTTGATACAGATTTTGTTAATACTGTAGATAAATTCAGGGAGAATTGCGGTCTTTATAATATTAATTCTTCTGATTCTTGAACATGAGATATCTTTATATTTACTTAGATCTCTAATTTCTTTCAATATTATTTTATACTTTTCAGAAAATGCATTTTTTGCACTGCTTTTGTTAAATTTGCTTCTATTTTATTCCTTTTGATGCTATTGTAAATGTAATTTATTTCTTAATTTCATTTTTAAATTATTCATTGCTGGTGCATAGAAATATAATTGACTTTAGTATATTGACCTTTTATACTGCAAATAAGATGAGATTTTTTGTTATTCCTAGTAGGGTGTGTGTGTGTGTGTGTGTGTGGCTTCTTCAGGATTTTTTTTTTTTATAATACAAAATCACATCATCCACAAATACAGAGTTTTCCTAATCCCTTTCAAATATGGATGATGTGTTTCTTTCTTTTCCTTACCTTATCACAATCCAATCCAGTTCTGATTATTCTCAACTTAATTTCAATAGTATACTTTTTTTTTTTCTGTTTAGTTCTGTTCCTTTCCCCATTCTTTGTGTTACTGTGGCTGTGATGTTAAGGTGTGGATCTCTTGGAGTTTATCTGGTTTGAAGTACACTGAGTTTCTTGGATGTGTAGATTAATGTCCTTCATCAAATTTGGGAAGTTTTTGGCCTTTACTTTCTCAACTATTCCTTCTATCTTTTCTCTCCTGTTCCTGAGACTCTCATTAAGCGTATGTTGGTATACAGGAATGGTATTCCACAAGTCTCTGTGGATCTGTTAATTTCTTTAATTCTTATTTCTTTTCTGTTCCAAATATCAATTAAAGTTTATTAATTCTTCCTTCTGATGATGTTGGGCCCCTCTAGTGAACTCATTGTACTTTGTATCCCAGAATTTCTATTTTGGTTCTTTTTGGTAATATCTGTATTTTCATTACTTCTTTGAATATGTTTAAGGTAGTTGATTTTATGCCTTTGTCTTAGTGAGTCAATCATCTGCAAATGCTTGCTGTGCCATGATTGTGGAGTGGTTGGTTTTGAAGGATATCATGGAGCTGGGAAGTGGGGGGTGGGATTATATTACATTAAAATACCATGAAGATCATTGTTATTACCGAGACTAAATCATTTATCTTAAACAGAAGTTCTTGTTATGGCTCAGTGGTTAACAAACCCAACTAGTATCCATGGGGCCATGGGTTTGATCCCTGGCCTTGCTCAGTGGGTTGGGGATCCAGTGTTTCCATGAGCTGTGGTGTAGGTTGCAGATGCGACTCGGATCCCACGTTGCTTGGTTGTGGTATAGACTGGCAGCTACAGATCTGATTCCCTAACCTAACCCTAGCCTGGGAAACTCCATATGCTGCAGTTGCAACCCTAAAAAAAAAGACAAAAAAAGAAAGTAAATCATTTATCTTAAACTCTCATTGGATTATTATAATCCTTTGGCTAATTTTCAAACCTTTGGAAAAGTTGATTTTGATCATTTTTGCCAGTGCTTTCATTTCTATTAAGGAGGAGTGCCTTTTCAGAAGTCCTTAATCCTTTGTTTCCATCTATAGCTCCATAAGGAAAAAGTTATAGTTTTCATTGAGAAAAAACAATTCCTTTGTATTGACTGAGGACTCATGATGTCATCAGTCCTTTGAGCTTATCATTTGATTAAAAAAAATAAGGAGCAATATCTTCAAAATACTGAGCACCTAGAATTTTGCACAAAGCCAGTTTATCAATGAATATTGCAGAAAGATATTTTAAGATGTATAAAATCTTAAGTATATTCTTAAGTATATTCTCATATCCTAGAATATATCTTTTGTGAAAATGAGAGAGTAAATCAGGAAGAATGACCTGGGAGTTCCCCCTTGTGGCTGAGTGATAACAAACCCAGCTAGTATCGACAAGGATGCCAGTTTGTTCCCTGGCTTCCCTCAGTGGGTTAAGGACCCAGCGTTGCCATGAGCTGTGGTGAAGGTCATGACGAGGCTTGTATCCCATGTCACTGTGGCTGTGGTGTAGGCCGGCAATTTGATTCGACCCCTAGCCTGTGAACTTGCATATGCTGTAAGTACAGTCCTAAAAAGAAGAAAAAAAGAGTGAGGGGGGGGGAGAGAGAGAGAGAGGGAAAGAATGACATTGGAGTCTGGAAAGAGACAATTTTCTTTAGTGCAAAGGGGAAAAGAAATTGCAATTCAACTGCTATGTAGTGGACTAGTCCAGTGTGGAGCTAATAGTTCAACTTGAAGGAAGAGGACTAAGAGCTCTCAGAAGAAAGAAGAACTTATGAAAAATGTGAATTTTTATAATGAGAAATCTGTTTGAGGATTCTTCTTAAGAGATGGTAAGGTTCTGAGGAGATGTAACCCAAAACACGGAGAAAGTGAGCACATGAAAACATTAGAGATTTTTAAATTGAAGGAAAAAAAATCAAAAAAGTTGTTCAATAAAGGAGATCTAGTTTTAGCTTGTACTTGGCTCAATATGAAATAACAGCTTGCACAACCACAGAAATGTAAACACTGAAATGAAAATAACCAAAATTTGTGATATAACTGTTTAACAAGATAGCGTGTAAAGAAGAGTGTAAATTCTCATAATAGAAATTTAACAAATCTGATATTGATAAAGAGATAGCAGTATGTGTATATTATTTAGAAGTTTGGGGCTAAATTCCAAAAGTAAAATTTGAAAATGGTTACCCTGTGGAAGATGAAGAGGATGAAAGTCGTGTGTGGTGTGTATGTGTGTGTTAGTTAAAAGTCTTATAATGCTATTTGAGTTTTCAACTACATCTGTATATAAAGGTGAACAATGACCACTATCGGTCTAGTTTTAGTGAAGTTTTTTGACTATGAGGCTGGAACTTGAAGGAGAGTAAGTCAGTATGGCCCATTTTTTTAAGGAAATGTTCAGGAAAATTGACTGAGAAGGAAGGGCAAAAATAGATACAGGATAGGCAAAATGTTGGATTAATCATTGGACCAATTCATTTACCCAATATTTATTTTTTAAAAATTTAGGAGGTACATAGGCTGAGAGAAAAATAGGTGATAAGAAAAGTTGGGGGATAAGCTTATGTGCTCTAAAAACATGCTTCTTTCTCTGAACCTGGAAGAAGGGCTGTAAGAATGGGAATGAATGTAAGTAGATTTCTGGGAAGAGAGATGAGGATTTTTCTTTTTTTCTGGTAAACCTCTAAGCTAAGAGTCAGATAGGGTCATCGGCTGTGAAATGAGTTGATTACCTCTGGAATAGAAAGATGACGGTTTGAAATAGATGCTAGAAGGATTAGACATTAATATTGACTTGCATAAAATTAGCAAGTGGTGCTGAAGAGCCAAATAATATGTAAACCACTATGGATTATGATTATGCCCACCATCCCTGAAATTGCTGTCATGTCATCTCCCTTTGTGAACAGGAGAGTAACACTCAGTAGTCTGGGTAGGAGAATGGAGAAGAAGGATCACTGGTTAAGTTGAGGGTTGGGAGTTCCCATTGTGGCTCAATGGTAATGAACCTGGCTAGTATCCATGAGGACTTAGGTTTGATCCCTGGTCTTGCTCAGTGGGTCGGGAATCAGGCGTTGCCATAAGTTGTGGTGTAGTTTGCAGACGTGGCTTAGAGCTGGAGTTGCTGTGGCCGTGGTGTAGACTGGCAGCTGTAACTCTGATTCAACCCTTACCCTGGGAACTTCCATATGCCATGGCCTTAAAAGGACAAAAAAAAGGGGGGGGTTGAGGGTTGAGGGGTTTAGAGTTTATTTGGATGAAAAGACCCTATTGAAGGTGTTAGAAAAAGACTAACTCAAATGAGTATGCTTGGAGAGGGAAGGAGATGAGGTCAAGAAAACGGAGTGTTCCAGAGACTAATAGTATCCATGAGGTTGAAGCAAAGCTTTAGGTAAAAGGGATTTTAAAAGCTTACAAATAAAAAAAAGTTGAGATGTGAATTTTTAGTCAATGAAATAACTTTCCTTGCCCAGTCTCTCGAGGTTTGTTGTAAGCCTATTTAGCTTTTTATATAAGTAATTATATTATCTATAAGGACAAAGTATAAACATATTTAGAACAGGGAATGATGTATTGAAAGTCAAATATTAGGACAAACGGGCCTCCATTGCTTCAGAGTTGAGGGAGAGTGTCTTAAGAAACTGGAGATTTCTGGAAATGTTGAAGGATGGCCAAGGAGGAACTTTTGTAAAGAGAGAGGGAAGAGGGCATCCCAATTATTGTGCAGGAGAAACTGCCAGACTGAATGAAGAGAACCATGGGTTTTAATTCTTGACATCCTAAGTGTCTTTCCAAGAAAAATGAGCTCCAGATGGGCCTTGATCAGTTAGTCAGTGTGTGCTTCATCTCCCCTTGGGTTAATCTCTTCTGTGTCGCCTACCGTAAGTGTCTGTGTGTTTGTAAGCTAAAGCTAACAAGCAGTCTTGAAAGATGTATTCATAAGCTGATCAGCTTCACTTAGCTCTGCCCCTTCCTGCTCACCCTTCCAGCCACAGCTGCTGCTTTCCCATTCCCAAGTGGGAGCTGGAGAGCAGGGTGGAGCAGGAAGCAGATAAGGCATGGCAGAGAAGGGAAAAACATAAAAGGATGGAAGATGAAAGTTGTAATTAAAAGCAGAAGTTCAAAAGGGGAATGAAGAATTTGGAAAGAAATGGAGTTTGTGAAAGGATTAAAATGATAGTAGAGGAAGGAGGAAAAGTATCTCAGTTATTTTGAGATTGGCTTTTTTTTTTTGCTGGTTTGTTATGAAGATTAGTAAATATGGAATTTGGGGTCTTTCTTAGACCACATTTTATTTTAAAAAATTTTATTGAAGTATAGTTGATTTACAACGTTGTGTTAATTTCTGGTCTATAGCACACTGATTATTATACATACATTCTTTTTCATATTTTCCATTGCAATTTATCATAGGATATTGAATATAGTTCCATCTGCTATACAGTAGGACCTCGTTGTTTATCTGTCCCATATATAATAGTTTGCATCTGCTAATCCCAAACTCCCATACTCCCCCTCTCCCCGTCTCTTGGATACCACAAGTCTATTCTCTCGATCTGTGAATCTGTCTTTGTTTCACAGATACATTTATTTGTGTTCTATTTTAGATTGCACATATAAGTGATATCATAAGATATCTGTCTTTCTCTTTCTGACTTAGCTTAGTTGATAATCTCTAGCTTCATCCATGTTGCTACAAATGGCATTATTTTATGCCTTTTGATGGCTGAGTAGTATTCCACTGTGTATATGTACCACATTTTCTTTATCCATTTATCTTAAATGTTGATGGACATTTAAGTCTTTTCCATGTCTCAGCTATTGTAAATAGAAATGCTCTGACATTGAGGTGCATGTATCTTTTTGAATTATAATTTTGTCCAGATATATGCCCAGGAGTAGGATTGCTAGATCCTATGGTAACTCTGTTTTTTGCTTTTCTTTTTTTACATCAGACGGGTAATGTGCCAATGTCATAACAAGGCTTGAGGGAGGCACATGTCACACAGGCATGTGAACACCCAATCATCACGCTCAGGAACTACAAAAAGATCTGTTTTTTAGTTTTTGAGTAACCTTCATACTGTTCTCCGTAGTGGCTGTACCAATTTACATTCTCACCAGCAGTGTAGGAGGGTTCCTTTTCCCCACACCTCTCCAGAATTTATTGTTGCAGACTTTTTGATGAAGGCCATTTTGACTGGTGTGAAGTGTGGTGTCCTTGAATTAGCAAAGATCATCAGTTCTTGTTATCTTTTTTTTTTTTTTTCACTATGAACACATATGGGAATGGTAATCACACACAAAGCACACTCTCATGCATGTATCCAGGTTTATGAGCACACTAATTTTAATTCCATTCCTATCTGTTTCAGCTAAGAATGTATATTATGAGCAAACAGATAAAAGTGATCTTACTATAGAAATAATCATTTATCTCAAAAAATTTTTAAAAAATTATTGAACATTTAACTATTATTATTGTAAACTACTTTTTAGATCAGTTACAACCAGTTATGTTACTTAGGCTGATGGCAATTGCAATAAGTTACTTATGAAATTTTATATGCCTGTTTACTACACAATAGAGAATAGTTTCTATATGTAAATGAGAAGCTGGGAGAGTACAATCATTTCAGCAAATGACTTTTGAGCATCTCTAATGTTCTAGGTATACTGATCTTGATTACTTATCTTAAGCTCTACAAGAGCAGTGTCCTTCTTGATCCTGTTCTATCTCCCCTCCTCCTCCTACTCTGGTATCTGTTTCTATTAATGTATGACGTATACCACGTGTTCTATAAGTAAATGCATTAATTATGGGTGCTTTGGTGCTACAGGATGCAAACAATGTAGAATCTTTTTGTAAGTACCATTTTATTTTGTTTCTTTTTTTTATTTCTTTTTTTTAGGGCTGCTTCCACAGTATATGGAGATTCCCAGGCTAGGGGTCTATTCGGAGCTACAGCTGCCAGCCTTTGCCAGAGCCACAGCAATGCCAGATCCGAGCTGCGTCTGTGACCTACACCACAGCTCACGGCAATGCTAGATCGTTAACCCACTAAGCGAGGCCAGGGATTGAACCCAAAAACCTCATGGTTCCTAGTCGGATTCATTTCCGCTGCACCATGACGGGAACTCCTTATTTTTCTTTTTTTAAAATGATTTTTATTTTTTCCATTACAGTTGGTTTACAGTGTTCTGTCAGTTTTCTGCTGTACTAAGTACTGTTTTAAATGAAGAAGAAAGCAGACAATTAAAATTGGGATGTTGTGGTTTATTCATATGTGAGTGTTGTCAGTTTTCTTTTTGTTCTGCATTTGTATCATCTGACTCTACCTTTTCCAAAGAAGTTCCAAGTTTTGGGAGATGCAGAATCAGGAATATCTGAAGACTGATGTACCCCTCCCCCCACCCTCACCCCCCGCCAAATAAATAAAAGGCTAATTCAGTCTAGGAGGTAAAGCAAGAAACTCCACGGGTACTAGGTGTATGGGAGAATTTTGGAAGGTTTAGCAGTTGAATTGTTCTAGGGCAGTTGGAGATAATGGCAAAAGAATTTGTCAAGTTTTATTGTGGGTTATAAATTATAAAGCAAGTGCAAATGGAGAGATGAAAATAGAAATTAGAATTATATTTTAAATATTTTGATTACTGAACTGCCCTTTGAGTGTATTTCATGTGGAGACTGAGTCACACGGAACCCTGGCTTTCTGACAGACTACATTATGTTTTGACAGACTACATTTGACAGACTACGTAATTAGTTAATGGTGGGAACAATGTGCTCTGTGGACCCACAGCAAAATATTGATGGGATAGTGAGAAAGGAGAAGGTAATATTTAAGGTCTTTGAAGGCTGTAAGAAGGCCTTGGGGGAGGGGGAAAGACATTCCACAAGAAAGATAATGTCTCAGAAAATACCAAGTTGTTGTTTGAAAGCAGAAAGTATTCTGTGTATTGGAGCATAGATTTTATGACCAAATACAGCCCGTGATGAGTTTGAACATATTTGTTGTAACTGCTGTTATTCATTGAATGCTTAGTAAGGGCCAGTTACTGTCCAACTATCTTTTTTTATACTGATTTTTATTTTTTTCATTATAGCTGGTTTACAGTGTTCTGTCAATTCTCTGCTATACAGCAAAGTGACCCAATCATACATATATACTTTCTTTTTCCTCACATTATCCTCCATCATGCTCCATCATAAGTTATCAGATATAGTTCTCACTGCTATACAGCAGTATCTCATTGCTTATCCATTCCAGAGGCAATAATTTGCATCTATTAACCCCAAATTCCCAGTCCCTCCCACTCCTTCCCCTCCCCTTTAGCAACCACAAGTCTGTTTTCCATGTCCATAATTTTCTTTTCTGTGGAAAGGTTCATTTGTGCCCTATATTAGATTCCATATATAAGTGATATCATATGGTATTTGTCTTGCTTTTTCTGACTTACTTCCATCCATATTGCTGCAAATGGCATTATTTTGTTCTTTTTTACGACTGAGTAGTATTCCATTGTGTGTGTGTGTGTGTGTGTGTGTGTGTGTGTGTGTATGTGTGTATATATATATATATATATATATATATATATATATACATACCACGTATTCTTAATCCATTCATCTGTCGATGGACATTTAGGTTATTTCCATGTCTTGGCTATTGTGAATAGTGCTGCAGTAAACACGTGGGTGCATGTGTCTTTTTCAAGGAGTTTTGTCTGGATATATGCCCAAGAGTGGGATTGCTGGGTCATATGGCAGTTCTATATTTAGTTTTCTAAGATACCTCCATACTGTTTTCCGTAGCGGTTGTACCAATTTACATTCCCACTAACAGTGCAGGAGGGTTCCCTTTTCTCCACATCCTCTCTAGCATTTGCTATTTGTGGACTTATTAATGATGGCCATTCTAACTGGTGTGAGGTGGTACCTCCTGGTAGTTTTGATTTGCGTTTCTCTAATAATTGGTGATGTTGAGCATTTTTCATGTGCTTGTTGGCCATCTGTATATCTTCTTTGGAGAAATGTCTATTCAGGTCTTTTCCCTATTTTTCAACTTTTTTTTTTTTTTTTTTGCTGTTGAGTTTTATGAGTTGGCTGTATATTTTAAGGATTAAGCCCCTGTCAGTTGCATCCTTTGAAACTATTTTCTCCCATTCTTTAAGTTGGCTTTTTTTTCTTTTTGGTTTCCTTTGCTGTGCAAAAGCTTGTCAGTTTGATTAGGTCCCTTTGGTTTATTTTTGCTTTTATTTCAGTTGCCTTAGGAGACTGACCTGAGACAACATTGTAAGGTTGATATCAGAGAATGCCTATGTTCTCTTCCAGGAGTTTGATGGTGTCTTGTCTTGGGCTTAAGTCTTTAAGCCATTTTGAGTTTATTTTTGTGCATGATGTGAGGGTGTGTTCCAGTTTCACTGATTTAAAATCAAATACCTGGGAATAAACCTGACCAAGGAGGTGAAAGACTTAAATGCTGAGAACTAAAAAACATTCATCAAGGAAATTAAAGAGGATTCAAAGAAATGGAAAGGTATTCCATGCTCATGGGCCGGAAAAATAAATATTGTAAAAATGGCCATACTACCCAAAACAATCTACAGATTCAATGCTATTCCTATCAAATTGCCCATGATATTTTTCACAGAACTAAAACAAACCATCCAAAAATTTATATGGAAGCACAAAAAACCCAGAATTGCTAAAGCAATCCTGAGGAACAAAAACCAAGCAGGAGGCATAACTCTCCCAGTGCTGCTTCCAGCACTGCAGGGTAAAGGGGAATCCTGGAAGAGGGGCCGCTTGGTAAAACTCTTTTACGTTTAGAAAGTGGGGGACCAGGAGGCACTCTGCTCCACAGAACAAAGGCAGTGGGCTTTAGCCCACAGGACTTTTATTAAGATCAGGAGCAGGTATAGGCAATGACAAGCCTACCTCTTAGTGAATAATAAAGGAAACTATTAGCACTGGCCCATACCTCTAGCTGCATACAGTGCAGGTGCTTATAGATTAGCATAGTTTATGCATAATGTCGATGAAGGAGGCCCTGTACTTTAAAACTCTGAGTCTGCAGATATTTGCCTTCAGCAGAGTTCAGCTGTTCAGTGGTCTCCAACATCTCAGACTTCAGGCAATATTATAAAGCCACAGTAATCAAGACAGTGTGGTACTGGAACCAAAACAGTAGATCAGAGGTTAAACGGTCAACGTGCTTTAGCAAGTGGCTAAGCTCCAGGGAGAAGCCAGGTCTTTGCAATTTTTAGAGCTATCATATTTGATCTCTACTTAATGGAGAAATTAATTGCCTAAGAGGCAGGACTTCATGGTCCTAGGAACAGAGGATTTATAACCAAGGGTTTATAATCAGGGTTTGAAGGCTGGTATTTTCGTGTCACATTAAGAACTATCATTTTTTTTTTTTTGGTCTTTTTGTCTTTTTAGTGCCGCACCTGCGGCATGTGGAAGTTCCCAGCTCCAGGAGTCCAATTGGAGCTGTAGCCGCCGGCCTACTCCAGAGTCACAGCACCGCAGGATCTGAGCCGCGACTCTGACCTACACCACAGCTCACAGCAACACCGGGTTCACCGGATCCGTAACCCACTGAGCGAGACCAGGGATTGAACCCGCGTCCTCATGGATGCTAGTCCTGTTCCCTAACCGCTGAGCCATGACGGGAACGCCAAGAATTATTATTTATTGAGCACCTGCTGTGTACTGTTAACATGCTGTTTGCTCTACAAAAATTCTCACTTATCAATCATACACCATACTGCAAGGGTGGTAGTATTATCCACATTTTAATAAATATAAAATTGCTATTTAAAATGATTAATTGACTGGCAATGGGCCAGCCAATAGATGACAAGGTCAGGAGCTGAACCCTCGTCTGCCTGGCTTCCTCTGTGCTACCTTACCAGAGTTCACAGCCTGCACACCATCTGACCAAGAGAAATGTACTTCAGTTTCAGTTTCCTTAACTTTAAAATGGATGTATTTGGGAGTTCCCATCATGGCTCAGCAGTTAACGAATCCGACTAAGAGCCGTGAGGTTGTGGGTTCGATCCCTGGCCTTGCTCAGTGGGTTAAGAATCCGGCGTTTCTGTGAGCTGTGGTGTAGGTTGCAGACGCGGCTCGGATCCCGCGTTGCTGTGGCTGTGGCTGTGGCTGGCAGCTGTAGCTCCTATTAGACCCCTAGCCTGGTTACCTCCATATGCTGCAGGTGCAGCTCTAGATAAAGGCAAAAAGACAAAAAATAAAATAAAATAAAATAAAATAAAATAAAATAAATTACAATACAATACAATGGATGTATTTGGAGTTCCCATGGTGACTCAGCGGAAATGAATCTGACTAGCATCCATGAGGACGTAGGTTCGATCCCTGGCCTTGTTCAGTGGATTAAGGATCCGGCATTGCTGTGAACTGTGGTGTAGCCCGCAGACACGACTTGGATCCTGAGGTGCTATGGCTGTGGTGTAGGCTAGCAGCTGTAGCTTCGATTTGACCCGTAACCTGGGAACTTCCATATGCTGCAGGTGCGGCCCTAAAAATAAAATAAAATAAAATAGTAAAATAAAATGTAAAATAAAATGATATATTTGTACATAACCTTGGCAGGATTTTTTGGCAATTAAATCAGAACCTAAGAGAAACATCTAACACAATAACTTTAGTTGTTTCAACAGCAGCGATGGGTGCTATTGTTACTCTGAGTTACTCTGTTGGTTACTGTGGGAACTGGGTCTACACTATGGGTTTTCTGATTCCCAGCTCCTCGTCACATTGCCATGTGATGCAAAGAGAGTGGTCTTGTGGGGGAGACAAAGAAATACAAGGAGGAAGAAGAGCCAAGAGAAGAGAGCATGGGGGCAGTCATCAGTGACAGGCACAAATGTACTGATGGGCACGTGGCTAATCCAGAAGGGACCCTCGGGGAGGAAGCAGCCATGTGTGCAGGGGAACGGCTGTGAAGCAGAAACAGCCCCAGTGGGGAGGGAGGCATTGATGAATGTGAAAGCACGCAGAGCCATCCATGGGCTTAATTTACCATTTATTTGACTCGAGGTAAGCTAGGAGAAAAGATCCATTAACAGTGGATTTCAAATTATGAAATTAAAGAAGCTGCAAACTGCAGGTGTAGAAATTACCGATGACCTAGCCGTGTCTGATTAGAGAGGATCCAATGAATATGATTAAAACATAACTGGAGCTGAGAATTGATAGAGAGGTTATAAGAAAGGATCGGGTTGTTTGGAATGAGTTTACCCATCCACTTACTTGTTCATTAAGGGCTACACGGCCCCGGCCACGTGGGAGGCACTGTGACAGCAGTTAGAGATAAACAGCTCAAGAATAAATGGCTCTTTTCTCAAGGAGTTTAGGGAAACAGAGATAAACAAGTAACTGAAAGATGGCAGTAAAAGTCCCATTCAAGAGCCTGTGTAGAATATTATCAGAATATAGGATAGGGACACATCAAGTGACCTTGAAGAGCAGTTAAGGAACTACTTAAACAAATGACCATTTTCTTGGAGAATCAATAGCTGTTATTCTGATGGAAAAGTGGCTGAGGGTCTTTCTAGAGAGAAGAAATAAGTACAAAGACACAGGAACATGCTATGCTCAAGGATAAGAGCATGTTTTTTTTTTTCTTTTTAGGGCTGCACCTGCAGCATAGGGAAGTTCCCAGGCTAGGGATAGAATTAGAGGTGCAGCTGCCAGCCTACACCACAGCCACAGCCACGCCAGATCTGAGCCGCATCTGTGACCTACACTACAGCTCATGGTAATGCTGGATCCTTAACCCACTGAGCAAGGCCAGGGATTGAACCCGAGTCCTTATGGATACTAGTCGGATTTGCTACTGCTGAGCCACGACGGGAACTCGAAGGATGTACAGCGTGTTATGGTTGGAGTGTTGGGTCCACAGGAAGAAGCAGTAGGAGGTAACAGAGCAACATTTTAGGGAGCTTGTGATTATACTTGTGCGTGACAAGGAGCCTGGAGAGGACTGAATTATTGAGAAATACCTTCCTGGGGCAGTGTGGCAGAAGCAGGTGGCTTCAGAGGTCACTGCATTTGTCCAGGTAAAAGGTGAAGCCTGAACTAAGGTAGCAGAATGGAGAAAGAGGGCCAGAATGACACTATCTTTAGCTATCTCATGATTGGTTTTTGAAGTTCCCATATAGTTTGCTATTTTAAAGTACCTAAATAAAAGGCCCCATATACTATAACTTATTATTTTTTAAGTACCCAGACAAAGGCATTTATTCCAAATAAAAGGACTTTACTTAGTATACTACCATTTTTGAAATCGTTGGTCAGCAGTTTCCTTTATGCTTTGACTTCTTTCTTGGGTCTTCCTCTCATTTCCCCTTCTTGTCGCGCTCCCATTGTCTTCCTCCCCTCAGCTCTGGCAGCAGCCCCCTCACCTCTTCCCAAAGAAGACATTTGAGAAATGTTCATATGACTACAAGGAGGATGGTAGTACCGTGAAGGTGTGTTTATACCTGGTTGACCCGTCTGTCACTTAGAGCAATGGTTAGCCAGACAGTACCCGAGGATCACTGTTGCAGCTTCTCAGCTCTGCTATTGTAGCATGAATGCATCCATAAGTAGACATACATGAGTGAGTGGCAGGGATTCCAAAAGAACTTTCTTTACAGAAACAGATGGCAGGTCCAGTTGGGCCTGCAGGCTGTGGTTTGCTGATTCCTGGATTACGGTCTTAAATAATTAGTCGAGATCAACCTGGACTAAGGTCTCTGGTGGCATGCTCTAGGGTCCCATCTATGACTTTGCTTTGTTCAAAAATGTTAACAGTGTTGATGAGATAGAAGGCGACTTAGTCATATCCATGAGCGATAAGAAGTGATGAGACATAGCTAACATTTTGGAAGATAATCAGGAATCAAATGGTATTTTGATGGATGAGTAATGAGCAAAAACAAGAGAGGAAATTTAGTAGAACTAAATATCAAGTTGCACACTGAAGTTAATAAGAATTCAAGTACATGAGGGAGACTATGGCTGGTAGTAATTCACTTGAAAGAAAAATCTCTGCAACTGCCCTAGGTGTTTACAGCTAACCAGTGAGATGAGGTGGTTACCAAGAATGCTGGGAATATCTTAGGCTATGTTAACAAAGTGAAGTGTCCAAGGCAAGGGAGGTTGTGATCTTTCTGAGTTCGGTATGGACCAGAGTCTCCTGAAGGGCTCTTTTTAGTTTTAGGTATCATATGTTATTCAATATTGTGCCACAGAAGCAAGGACTCGTATCCACTGGTTTGGAGAAGGATCTCAAAATCCAAGGCATTTATTGTAAATATTTTATAAATGTATATTTGGTTTTAAAAGGGCCAGTAACAGTGTACCTTTTCAAGGTGAGAGGCATTTTCCTTGTTTGCAAGGGTAGGAAGCACAGAACCCCTGGGTGTGAGATTTGGGGCATAAAGTGTTCCGTAGAGATGGAGGAGGCAGGACTGAGTGGGGAAGCACACCCACACACCCCGTATTGACCTGAGGCAGTCTGGTCACAAGGCAGAAATCTTGGTGGAGGGAAGAAGAATCATTCCATGGTGACTATCTCTGGTCCTGCTTGCCTATCTCAAGAAGATGGAGGAGTAAATGCTGGAAAATAGACCCTTACTGCTAAAGAATGCAGAATGGTACAACCACTTTGGAAAAATTTTGTCAGTTTTTCTAGCCTATGATACGATTCCACGCCTAATGTTTACCTCAAATGACTGAAAATCCGTGTCTGAATTAAGAATTAGACATCTTGAATTGTATCAGTCCCAAATTAGAAACCACCTGGAGTTCCCTGGTGGTTCAGCGAGTTAAGGATCCAGCATTGTCACTGCTGTGGTGTGAGTTCTATCCCTGGCCCAGGAACCTCCCCATGCCATAGGCACCAAAAAAAAAAAAAAAAAAAAAAAAAAAAAAAAAAAAAAAAAAAAAAAAAAAAAAAAAAAAAAAAAAAAAAAGAACAGAAAAAAGAACCCAGATGTTTATCAACAGGGTGAATGGATAAACAAATTGTGGTATATTTTTTTAAATAGAATGCCTCTAAGTGATAGGAGTGCTACCCACCCAACATGAGTAAATCTCCTGTTGGCATGGGTTAGAGACTATAGAGGGATGGGAAGAGGGACTGCAAAGCAACAAGAGGAAAATTTTATGGACGATCATTTTGTTCATTGTCTTGATTTTTAGGATGGTTTCATAGGTGTATACATAGGTGAAAATTTATCAAAATGGACACTTCAAACACATATAGTTTACTTAAGTAAATCTATCTCAACAGAGCTATTATTTTTTTCCTTTTATTGAAGTATAGTTGATTTACAATGTTGTGGTAATTTCTGCTGTACGACACAGTGATTCAGTTATCCATATACAATGCATCTGTTCTCTTTCAGATTCTTTTCCCATGGAGATTATCACAGAATATTAGATAGAGTCCTCTGTGCTATATATAGCAGGTATTCAAATAATATACAAAAAAGGCTATAATGCCTGAAAACTGGAAAACATGGTGATTGATTGTAATTCAAAGAAGAGCAAGTAATCTAATGTTCTGCATTGTTTTAGGATAGCTAACATTCATTAGAATCCCTGTAGTAATGACATTTAAATCAAGTTTAAATGGTGTTTTTCACAAACAGTCTCATCTTTTGGCCTCATGCTCTGAGAACTACTGGAATTTTAGTTTTATTGCTTATTTGGCTGAAGAGAATAAACAGAACTAAGGCAGGATTTTTTTTTTCTTGGTTTGGTATGGTTTTAGCTTTTAATTCCCATGCTCAGCCCCCAGCCCTTCAGTGCTTAGAATAATAAGACCATGATGATAGTGGATGTTTAATAAATGCCTTGACTTAATGTATAATTAAAGGGCCTGAACAATGTACTCTCAGTTGCTTATTAAAACATCTGCTGATGGAGAAATCGCTTCCATGGGTATAGAATAATTTAAAAGCATTAGGTAGAAGGCATTTAAAGTAGTAGAGTGTCTAAGTATTTTTAGACTTCAGATAAATAACAATTTCTTCCAGATAAATTTAACTCTCCAGATGTGAGGACAAAATTTTATCTCTTTAGTAGGTTTGATTAAAAGAATGTATGCATTCATTAATAACCTTAGCATAACGAGTGGTAAACAGTACAGGTTTTATTGCTCACAAAATATAACCACAATGCTGGGTAAGATGTTTAAATGCTATTATCATTATTTTCTGCATCTATCATTTGATAACAACAACATTTTCCTTATAGAGTTGTTGTAAGATACAAAGTGGCGCGTGTAAAGTACTGTGGTGGACACTGTGGTGTGCCCCCAAGTCCATTCTTTTCTTTTTTGTTAATATAGTGAATTTCACTCATTGAACTTGGTAAGATTGGGATTATTTCTTTTTTAAATGTTGAATGACATTAGTCGTAAAGCCATCTGCCATCCTGATATTTTTCTTTTGTAAAAAAATTACAGATTTAATTTCTTTAATGGAGTTAACACTTAATTTCTTTAATAGATTTAACTAATATATTTAATCTGTTTAATTTCTTTAATAGATGCAACACTTACATTCAGATTTCCTGTTTTTTTTTTTTTCTCAGTTTCTGTTTGTTTGTTTATCTATTTATTTATTTTGCTTTTTAGGGCCACACTCATGGCATATGGAGGTTCCCAGGCTAGGGGTCTTTTCGGAGCTACAGCTGCTGGCCTACACCACAGCCACAGCAACGCCAGTTCGGAGCCGCATCTGCGACCTACACCACAGCTCATGGCATTGCCGGATCCTTAACCCACTGAGAGAGGCTAGGGATCGAACCCTCAGCCTCATGGTTCCTAGTCAGATTCATTAACCACTGTGCCATAATGGGCACTCCCTATTTCAGTTTAAGTTGTATTTTCTAAGGAATTTGATCATTTCAACTTTATTTTCAAATTTGTTGCCCTTTATATCTTTGTAATATCTTTAGGATAAAAATCTATTTTTTAACTCCTAATAGTAGTAATTTGTATTTTCTTTTTCTTCTTCCTCCCTCCCTCGGTCCCTCCCTTCCTTCCTTCTTTCCTCTCTCCCTCATTTTCTATAAGTTTGGTAAGGTTAATTAGTTTTTTCATTAATCTTCTTAAAGAAACAATTTAAAAAATTCTCCCTACTGTGCATTTGATTTTTATTTCATTAAATCCTGCTCTTTATAATTTCCTTCCTACTTTCCTCAGATTTAATATATTATTGTTTTCTAACATCTAGTGATGGATACTTAGACCATTGATTTTAAGCCTTTTTTTCTTTTTAACATGTTCGTTAAAGACTATACATTTTCCTCAGAGTTCCTGTTGTGTCTCACAGGGTTAAGGATCTGCCATTGCTGTGAGCTGTGGGGAAGTTTGCAGATGAGCTTAGGTTCAGTGTTGCCATGGCTGTGGTGTAGTCTGCAGCTGCAGTTCTGATTCCACCCCTGGCCTGGGAACATGCTGTTAAAAGAAATAAAAAAGACTATATATTTCCCTCTAACTATGAGTTTAGCTATATCCTATAATCTTTGCTATATTATAGTTTCATTTAGTTAAAAGCATTGTAATGATTTTGGTTATGATTTCTTCTTTTACCCATGGGTTAAATAGAAGTCTATTGTTTATTTTCTAGCTATCTCTGGACCTTCTAATTATCTTTTTTAAAAGATTGATTTTTAGCTTAATCCTACTGTGTTTAGAAAACACGCTCTTATATGAATTCAAGCCTTTATTTATTTTCTTTTTTTGTCTTTTTGCCTTATCTAGGGCTGCACCCATGGCATATGGAGGTTCCCAGGCTAGGTGTCTAACAGGAGGAGATGTAGCTGCCAGCCTTCGCCACAGCCACAGCAACGCGGGATCCGACCCGCGTCTGGAGCCTACACCACAGCTCATGGCAACGCCGGATCCTTAACCCACTGAGCAAGGCCAGAGATTGAACCCGCAACCTCATGGTTCCTAGTCGGATTCATTAACCACTGAGCGACGACGGGAACTCCAAATTTTTTTTTTTTAGAATTGGTTTATGGTTCATTACATGATCATTTTTGGTAAATATTTTGTGTTTGAGTAGAACGTATGTTCCTCAGTTGTTGAGTATAATGCCATATCTATGCCAATTGTGTCAAACTTGTTAATCATGTCATTCCTATCTTATTTATTGCTATTAATTTTTGTCTGTTTTTTTCACTTACTGAGAGATATTGTTGAATTTTTCCAACTTTGTAGATTTGTCTATTTCTCCTTCAAATCTATCAGTTTTTGCTTTATATATTTTGAGAATGTGCTGCTAGACACACACTAAAATTTTTTATTTTTTTCCTGTAGAATAAATACTTAAACCAGTATGAAATGTATAACTGGTTCTTCTATTGTCTTAAAGACTGTTTTGTCTAATATTATATAGCAATAGCAGCTTTCTTTTGGTTAGTGTTTGTATGACATATGTTTTTCCATCATTTTATTTTCAACTTTTCAATATATTTAAGTGTCTCTAGTAAGTGGCATTTATTTTATTCAGGCTAATAATTTTTGTTTTTCCATTGTAGTTTTTAGTTTATTTTCAGTTAATACAACCGCTGAGTTTAAACCCACATCCTTATTGTTTTTCCTATTTGACTCATATATTCATTTCTTCCCTTTTCCTATCTTCTTTCACTCGTATTCCTCACTATATTTGGCAGTTAGGCATTCATTCATTTACTATCCAATTAGTTGTTACCCTAGAGACTGAAACTTGTGTACTCAACTCAGTATATATGTAATAAGTTAGAACTTTTGTTCCTGTCAAATTTTGTGCAATTGTTGCCATTTATTTTAATCTACATATATTTTTAAACCCAGAAAAAGTATCACTGCTATTTTAACAAGTCAATATTTAGATTTACCAACATTTTAATTTTTTCCGGAATTTTTCATTACCATGTTTCTAACTGCTATCCTTTTCTTTTGCCTGAAGAGCTTCCTTTTAGGGCACATCTGCTGGCAGTTTCCTTTAGGCCACACATCTGTTTTTGTCTGAAAATATCTCTATTTTTTTTTTGTCTTTTTGTCTTATCTAGGGTCACAGCTGCGGCATATGGAGATTCCCAGGCTAGGGGTCTAACAGGAGTTGTAGCTGCCGGCCTTCGCCACAGCCACAGCAACGCGGGATCCGAGCCAGATCTGCAACCTACACCACAGCTCACGGCAATGCCGGATCCTTAACCCACTTAGCAAGGCTAGGGATCAAACCCGCAATCTCATGGTTCCTAGTTGGATTTGTTAACCACTGAGCCACGACGGGAACTCCCTGAAAATATCTCCATTTATCTTCACTGTTTAAGGATATTTTCAGTGGACATAGAATTTTAGGTTGATATTTATTTTTTTTCTCTTACAACTTTAATTATTTCTTTCCATTTTCTCCTGGCTTCCATCATTTTTGTTGACAGAATCACTTTAGACTTTATTGCTGCTCATTTGAAGGGGATATGTCTTTTTTTTTTTCTTCTCTCTGATGGATCTATTTTTCTTCATGTCATTATTTCTTTGAATACTGCTTAGGTCACATTTTTCTCTAATTTTCTTATGTTAGATATTTTTACCTAGTCCCATATGTCCCTTTCATACTTCTTTTCTATTTAAAATCCTTAGGTGCGTCAATTTGGGTATTTTATGCTGAACCTTTCCGCAAATTCACTAATATTCCTTTATGCTGTGTTGAATTAGTTATTAAACTCATCTCTTAATTGTTAACATCAGTTCTAGATAATTAATTTATTACTTTTGTATAATTGGTTCTTTTTGAAGTTTATGTATTTTAAAGTATTTGCTTGAACATACAAATCAATTATTCTAATGTCCTTTTATGATCACTCACATACCTGCATCATTACAGATCTACTACCATTATCTTATTTTTTTTCCTTTTTCTTTGTGTCATTTGATCCTACTTCCAGTCATATTTGGGAATTTGGGATTGCATGCTTGATATTATATATAAAAATTGAAAATGCTCTTGATAATATCATCTTCTTTCTGAGAGAATTAGTTTTTTTTTCCCAGAAGGCATTTAGAATAAGAGCCAGTCATCTCTATCCAGTTAATGCTAAGGTGAACTAGGGCTGATTTTCAGACAGGTATGTTTCTCATCTGCTCTTACTACTTGTCAGTTATTTGCTGGGTTCTTACCTGAAAGCCTGGAAAGTTTACCATAATCCTCTACTTCGGAAGCCCCTGAACTCATATTTTGACTTCCAAGCTCTTTGAGTATGTGAAATTCTGCTTAGCTTTTAAAGATCTTAGCAGCTTTATGCTGGTTTCTTCTACCTCATGCTCTGTACTGATGATATCTAGAAGGCCGAAAGTCAAGCTGAACATTGACTTACTTCTCTATGGTTCTCTTTTCACTTGAATCTTGACTCCCCAAATTCAGGTTGCCTTGAAAATTTTGAATTCAGATTTTTACCTCTAAGCCCAGTGTGGCAATGGTTAGCTTGAGGGCTGTAGCATTTTATTTGATTTCTATGCACTATGCTAGGAATTGACACATTTATCAAATTAAGAAAAAACCAGTAGTAAATGTAGGGTTACCTCAGTGCTCATATCTTCTCTCCTGGATATTAATTCTTCAGGCCAGCCTTCCTTGGTTACCGTCATATGCTTTTCAGCAAGTGTTTAGTTTTCCACATTTATACATCTCTTAGGGTTGTCCATGGCAGAAAGCTTAATTTCATACAAGCCACTCCATTGCTGATGTAAGTAGAAGATCTCTATTATTTCTTAAAGACTAGAGGCCTTGAAATCTCAGAGTGCTTGCATATTTCCCATATCCCAAGACTCTGACCTATATCTGCATTTTTAACAAAGTTCCAGGTAATTTTTACATAGTTGGCTCTGTAGTCAAACTCTACATATAGGTTAAAACCTTCCAGCGATCTATTCCCTTGTGATGAAACAAATTTACCTTTTATTGACAGTGACATGAAATAGAAGACTTTTTGATTCCTTTTGAAGGGGTAAGAAAATATGAAAGCCAAATAATAAAAGCTTAGGAAGGAAAACTGAGGGGAGATTTTATTTGGTGGGGATGCAAATCTTCTTAAGGTTAAAGTGAATAAATAACCCATTAGTCATGACATTTTCCATAGGACTACTTAGTAACTCCATAGAGGATCCATATTCAGGCTATTGGAATTCATTCTGCATCGGCCTGCCTTAAATGTAATTATCATTGAATTGATTCATGTTCTTTCAAGACATTCTCAGATGAATTCTTTTGACGTATAGATCGTGCAACTTCTTTCCTTATTATGATCTACAAGATGAGATTGTCGGAGGCTGGAATGATTCCCGTGTGTGTGTGTGTGTGTGTGTGTGTGTGTGTGTGTGTGTGTGTGTGTGTGAAAGAGAAAGAGGGAGAGAGGGACTGTTTGGTTTGATTTTTGTTTTAGAATTATTGCAACTATGTCTCTCTGCTGGGCTATTTCTATCAATATATAACCTCTCCAAGTCTCTATTTACTCTTCTGTTAAATGGGAAGGAAAATGACTAGTTTACAGCTCTCTTTAATTCTTTGAAGATAAACTGAGACCATGCTCATGATATTGTTTTATAAATAATAAAGCATTGATTTTTTATTATTTAAACAGACAGATATAATGTAGGGAACAACACAGAAAAATAGAAGCTCACAATTTACTAGAAATCATTGGTTGTTCAGTGTGGCTAGGGTGAAGTGAATGTAAAAATATCAGTGAAATACTGGAAAATGGAGTTGGGGCCAAATTTGGATGCTTGCTTGCCAGGCCAAGTTTAGACTTTTATTCATTAGGCAAGGCAGATAATTGACTTAAGAATAGAAGGTTGACATGTTGAGAAAAACATCCTGTGGGATTAGGTGCAAGATGTCCTTGAATAGAACAATGAGGAATTAAGTGGTTATTGGAATAGTCATGGTGAGAGGTACTGAGGCTCTGAACTGGAGAAGTGGAAATGAAAAAGGGGACATTTGAGAGAGAAGTTCAGGGACAGAAGCAGTCTCACATATGAAGCCTGGATGAATGGGGATATTTGACTGTCTGCTTCTTCTGAGTTTTGTTTACCAGGAGAATTAATAGAAGTAGGGAACACAAGTATAGTCCCTAATCTCAGACTTACATCTGGTTCAAAGTAATTGCTTTTCTTTTCTATACCATTTCAAAAGAGATTTTTGTGTCACCAGGCAGTTCTGTTTCTTGAACTGCCCCTACATGTGTGCATTCATTGTTTAAAATTATACCTATTAGATATTCAGTAGTATTTATGAGCCAGGGTTCCAACTTCCATGTGTTCACTTTTACATAAAACACATTTACAGAATTTTTTTCTGACACTCCATTATATCACATATCTAAGGGCTAAATCTGGAAAAGTTTAATAGCTAAAATTCATTCTTCCAGTTATGCACAGGGGATTAACACAGGCAACTTCCATTAATGTTAATCAGTCAACTCTTTGGCCATTAAAGTTTCACCCCATTCAGAGAAAGAGGTCACACTTGAAGAGGAAGAAGAGAGCAAGTAAATCATTTCCATACAGTGTATTGTAGGAGCTATTACAACATGTCTCAAAGATATTTGTAAAATGAAGGCATTTTTTTTTCTAGCATAAAAACTAAAGATGGAGTTTCCATTGTGGCTCAGTGGAAATGAATCTGACTAGTATCCATGAGGATTCAGGTTCGATCCCTGGCCCTCGCTCTGTGGGTTAAGGATCTGGCATCGTGAGCTGTGGTGCAGGTCACAGACGTGGTTCAGCTCTGACGTGGCTGTGGCTGTGACTGTGGTGTAGGCCAGCAGCTACAGATTTGATTTGACCCCTAGTCCGAGAACCTCCATATGCCAGGGGTGTGGCCCTAAAAAAAAGGAAAAAAAATCCCAAAACTAAGGAGCAGATCAGCACCTCCTTTTTAAATCTCTCAATTTTGCTCTGGCTGAGATGACCTTTCATTTCTGCTCTGAATTGGCAGGACTTGTGCTCTTGATTATATCATCTGGGGTCATTCAATGTCCTCTCCATCAGCAGGTATTTCATTAAACTGCGTCCTATGCTTCAGAAATAATAATAGTCATGAATAAATGAATATCCAGTCCATGTTAGTTGCTATAGGCCAAAGGTTTTCAAAGTGTGGTCCTTAGACCATCCGCATCAGCATCACCCGCGAACTTGCTAGAAATTCAAATTCTTGGCTTCCACTCCTGAGCTATAGGATCAGACCACTGAGGGGTGGGGCCCCCAAACCTGTCTTTAAACAAAACTGCAGGTGATTCTAATGGACTCTGAAGTTTGAAAACCGCTGTTTTAGATGTATCTCCGATTACATTACATCTGCCCACTAGGAATTGTCCTCTTTTTTGGTGTCAAAACTGGATGTAGAGAGAGAAAGTTGCCCAAAGTCTGGCAGGTCTAAGATCTCAGAGCAGGTCTGTAACATACTTTATACCTCTGTCATAAGTGTTGATCAAAGACTAAATGAATGCATGTCACAGAACAGGTCTCACTTGGAGACTTCTGCTGTTGTGTTATGATGCCATGGGCAAAATATTTGGCCCCTTTGTGCCTGTTTCTTTGTACACCAAGTAGGCTCCAGGATCATTTACCACCATGTGTGTGAGATCAGCCAACCAATACTTTAGCACCCAGGGTTATGAGACAAAAGACCAAGTTGTGTTAGGTGACTGGGAAGATAAATGACTAGAAAATATATTTCCCCCAAAAAGTCATTCAAGTAATAAAATAACATGCCTTGATAAATTGATTTGTCTTCTCTTTATAAGCTTGAACCCGTAAGTCTCTATTGAATAGTGTTAAGAGCTTTCCAGGGCCTTAGGATACATTGAAGCGTTTGGCCCTGGCAGTTAATACACCATGGACAGCATGAATTTTCAGCCCCCAATTTTCCAGCTTACTCCTCTTTCCCTTATAGGAGTTATATTTACTTCTACTGATGTGAGTTCAATGGCATGGTTTCTCTTTGGGAAACCCTATACATCTTACTGATCTCTTCTTCCAAGGAAAGTGATTTTTCTAAAATCAGTTTTTGTTTCACTGATATTTACTGAAACCTGGTTATGTTCCTAGTACTGTGCCCTGGGAGGAGTCTAGGTGGTAACCAAGATAGAGTATACGTTCTCTACCTTATGGCCTTGACCTTGTAGAGGAAGTAAGTCACACACCCAATAAGTGGAAAAACAAAGCAACACTGTAACAAATGTCACTCAGGACGATCTTACTCTTAGAGTTTCTCTGAATTCAGGGACCAGAGTGAGGTCTTTGGGTTAGTGGGGTCGTGGAAAAATTTATCCTGAAAGTTGAAAGCCTAAGGAGGATCCAGGGACCAAGAGAAGAGAGGAAAGGGCTGGGTCAGGGGCTGTTTCTTCCGAGCACTCTGTCTCTCTCCCTAGATCCTCTCTGGTCTGCCTTGCAGGGAAACATTGAAATGTCAGTATGCGTCCGTGCAGCCCAGGAACTGAGAGCTAGTGCTAATTTCTACATTAATTGTATATATTCAATATATATATATATATACACACACACATATATATACACACACATATATATGTATATGTACGTATATATATGTATATGTATATATATATTTTTTTCTTTTTAGGGCCACACCCATGGCATATGGAAATTCCCAGGCTAGGGGTCAAATCAGAGCTGCAGCTGCTGGCCTACACCACAGCCACAGCAAAGCAGAATCTGAGCCATGTCTGTGACCTATACCACAGCTCATGGCAGCACGGCATTGTTAACCCTCTGAGCCAGGCCGGGGATTGAACCTGCGTCCTCCTGGATACTAGTCAGGTTCGTTCCTGATGAGCCACAGCGGGAACTACTCATTCTGTTTTCTCTTCTGTTTTCCATCTGCTTAGACTGGGGTGTGTATTCAGAGGTAAAGGAAAGAGTTGTTCATTTCCTGAGACGTCCTGTTGACTTGTATAAAATCTTAACCTGACTCTCCAGGACAGGCGTGAAGTGGGTGAGGAAATGCCAATTGGTGAGGCAGAGGTAGAGGCAGGATTTTAAGTTGTTGTGGAGTCTTCCAGCCCAGGGAAAACTCTGCAGCCGGGAGGCTCCCTGGGCGCCATCCTCATTTATATGCCGTGGCAGTCTGTGTCCCCGCCATGGGCCAACCGGAGAACCTTCGGCTCCTGCCAAGAGCTCCTCCTGAAAGCAATTATCAGGATTCACCATATGATTTCAATTCTTTGTGGACTATAAAAGAGACTCTTCACCATTTTTTGAAAGAGATATGAGCAGGAATGTTAGTAGCTCATGCATTATTTAGAGCCTGCCATCCTGCCTTGGTCTCACAAAGGAGAATGACAGCACTGTCACGGTCGTTTCAATGTCTGTGATGGTGGAAATAGAGATGTTGGTTTTTGTAGCTTTTCAGAATTACCTGTAATCTGGTGACCTATAATTAGCTTGCTGAGACTCTTAAACTCTCTTTTTTTTTTTTTCACTCATCACGAAAGATAGGTGTCTGGTATCTCATTATTTAAAAAAAAAAATCACATTGCTTATACATTTGAGAAATGTAGTATAATGATAACAGAATTATTAACTCCAGCTCATATTTTATCCAAAGTCAGGCATAGGAAAGATTACAGGACATTGTGTGGACCTAGCTGATAGCAGTATTTGACTCACTCATATTTCCAGTAGTGCCGCATAGAACTGCTTTGCTCTGTTTAGAGACATTCCCAGTGGGAGGCACTTGGAAATTTGGATAAGACTGTTTCAAGACACACTGATAAAAATGCTTTGCAGAAGTGCCATCTTGTAATTTTTTTTTCTTTTTTTGTCTTTTTGGGGCTGCCCCCGTAGCGTATGGAGGTTCACAGGCTAGGGGTCAAATCGGAGCTGGAGCTGCTGGCGTTTGCCACAGCAATTCAGGATCCGAGCCACGTCTGCGACTTACACCACAGCTCGCGGCAACGCCAGATCCTTAGCCCACTGAGCAAGGCCAGGGATTGAACCTGCAACCTCATGGATGCTAGTCAGCTTTGTTAACTGCTGAGCCATGGCGGGAGCTCCCCATCTTGTAATTTTAATAGCTCCTCTGCCTTCCTTCCCTCTGACCGTTGATGGATCTTTTTTATCTGTTCTTGAGAAATAAGCCTCGGTTTGAAATCTTTGATTCGACTCTGCTCTTCCAAGCTGGGCAGTTGCTAGGCTCTTTCACCCCCTCGTGCATGTTTCTGGAAACTTCTCCCACCAAAATTCCTCCTTCCCACTCCTCTGACTCAACTCTTTCTTAGCCCGGTTGCTCTAGATTCCTGTGGCCTTTCTCCTTTTTCTAACATAATGTTTAGGCTTTGTATTGTCAGCATCATCTTCTCTGAACACATTTCAGTCACATCACTGCCAGTTTGAAAATTTTCAGTGACTCCTATTTGCTTCTCAAATAAATTCCAAACTCTCCAGTGTAATAATTAGGGTTACCCTGCAAAGCATATTGGTTACCTCTTCCAGGAGTATACCTTTACTCTGGGCAGCCTGGGCTATGGCTATTCCTTATTTTTTTTAAAGACTTATTTTTAGATTTATAATAAAATTGAAGGGAAGGTATAGAGATTTCCATGTACACCTTGTCCCCCCCTGCCCCCATTGCCTAGCCGCCCCCGTTATCAACAGTGATACCTGGAATGTTATCTTTTTTTTTTAACCAAGGAAAATCTACATCAATACATCATAATCGCTCAAAATCTACAGTTTTACTGTAGGGTTCACTCTTGATGTTGTGCATTCTATGGTTTTGGATGAATATATAATGACACATATCCATCATTTTAATAGAGTATTTTCACTACCCTAAAAATTCTCTGTGTGCTGCCTATTTATCTGTTCCCCAACCCCTGGAAACCACTGATCCTTTTTATTGTCTCCATTGTTTTGTCTTTTCTAGACTGTCATGTAGTTAAGAATCCTACAATATGGAAACCTCTTAGATTGGCTTCTTTCACTTGGTAACATGCATTTAAGTTTCCTGCATGTCTTCTCATGGTTGAGCAATATCAAACTTATTTTGATTACTGGAGGTTTATAGTAAGTCTTTTGTGTGCGTGAGTGTGCGTGTGTGTGTGTGTGTTTGCCTTTTCTAGGGCTGCACTTGCGGCATATGGAGGTTTCCAGGCTAGGGGTCTAATTGGAGCTGTAGCCGCCAGACTATGCCACAGCCACAGCAGCGCAGGATCAAGCTGCAACCTACACCACAGCTCATGGCAATGCCCGGGTCTTAACCCTCTGAGTGAGGCCAGGGATCGAACCCGCAACCTCATGGTTCCCAGTCGAATTCTTTAACCACTGAGCCATGATGGGAACTCCCTATAGTAAATCTTAAAGTTGGGTAGCATCAGTCCTCCAGCTTTGTTCTTCTCCTTCAATATTGTGTTGACTATTGTGGATCTTTTGTGTTTCTACATAAACTTTAGAATTAGTTTGTTGGTGTTCACATACAAAAAAAACTCGGTATTTTGATGTGATTACATTGAATCTATATATCAAGTTTGGAAGGACTGCCATTTTGACAATATTGAGTCTTCTAATCCAGGAATGTGGAATATTTCTCCATTTTATTTAGTTCATATATATTTTGCTTCATTTATACCTAAGTATTTTAATTTTTAGGTGCTAATATAAGTGGTATTGTGTTTTAAATATCAAATTCTATTTGTTCATTGTTGGTATATAGGAAAGCAGTAGATTTTGTAGATTGACCTTGTATCTTGTAACCTTGCTATGATGGTGTATTAGCTCTAGGAGTTTTTGGTTGTTGTTGTTACTGATTTTATTGCATTTTCTACATAGATGATTATGTCATGTATGAAAAAAAATAGTTTTATGTTTTTCTTCCCAATATGTATAGCTTTTCTTTTCTTTTCTTACCATATTGCATTAGCAAGGAGTTATAGTCCAACGGCCAAATGGAATGGATGCTGAGAGCAGACATCCTTGCCTTCTACATAATCAGTGAAATCTTGAGTTCATCACCATTAAATATGAGCTGTATCTTATTGACATGCCATGATTTTTTAATTAAAATTTTTAATTAAATTTAATAGCCCCCTGAAATTGAGATATTTGTTGCCTTACTCTCTAAGAGTTCAAATCATAATCAGTCCTTAATATCTATAGCATCTGTAATAATGCCACCTCCTCAATGAAAAAGTGTCCTATTTCTTACAATCATGTATTATTCCCTTTGAACCTCTGTGAAATGGCTATCTTTTGCTTAACGAATTACCGTAATCTTAGTGGCTTAAAACAACATGCATATACTATCTTACAGTTTTTCTAGACCAAGAGTTCCAGCACTGCTTTACTCATTCTCTTCTTAGGGTTTTGTAAGTATACAATTAAGGTGTCAGCCTGTATGAGTTGGGTTCTCATCTAGAGGCTTAATTGGGATTGAATCTGTTTCCAAGTTCCCTAAGATTGTTGGCAGAATACATTCCTTGTAGTTGTAGGATTCATGGCACATTCCTTCTTCAAAGCAAACAGCAGAGAGAGAGGGACTCCAGTAAATGGGCTCTGTGCTCTCAGGTACATGTAATCATGTGCATTCAATCAACTTGGCCACTGGAGAGTGGTGAGAAGCAGGCCATAGTTATTTCTCAAGGGGACGAAATTACATACAGGCATAAATACCTTACAGATCATGGAAGCCCCCTTAGAATGTCTACCGCACTCTGTATTATACTTTATGATATATTTTATGCCTTTCATATCTTTTAAGAATATGACTTTCCCTTTATTAGATTTTTTAGCTCCATGGTTTCAACAATATCATAATTATGCTTTATTATGCCTGCACTGTTTGTTACAAAGTATATGTGGGTTAAATAGCTTGTGCTTTCATTTGATCACTGGATGCTTATGCTTTTCTGCAGAGTCTGTGTTTTTCTCTGTCTCACAGATTATAAGCTTTTTGAAGGCAAGAATAATAACTTTTGCCTACCACCTAATTAAGTACAAATGAGCATTTAACATCATACTCTTCTGCTTACTGACTAAACCTTTTAGAGTGTGAAACGATTAAGCAGTTAAATTTGTAAGATGAATATAGTCCTGCACTCAAGATGACAGAAGTCCCACACCCTGTGAAATGTGCTATATGAGGGCTGCCACAGTGTCCTTGGTTCTCCAGGAATATCATGTCTCTGATATGAGGGCTCTCTAGTTTTCTCCATTCTCTTTTCTTAGCTTTTCATGAAACATTAGCTTTTTTTTTTTTTTTTTTGTCTTTTTGCCTTTATGTAGAGCTGCACCCGCAGCATATGGAGGTTCCCAGGCTAGGGGCCTAACAGGAGCTGTAGCCGCCGGCCTTCGCCACAGCCACAGCCAAACGGGATCCGAGCCGCATCTGCAACCTACACCACAGCTCATGGCAACGCCGGATCCTTAAACCACTGAGCAAGGCCAGGGATTGAACCCGCAACCTCATGGTTCTTAGTTGGATTTGTTAACCACTGAGCCATGAAGAGAACTCCGAAACATTAGCTATTGCGGAACGCTGCCAAACGTCTTGAAATATGGGAACTGGATAAGAGATGCATTTCTGGGGTGAGGGAGGGTGGTTGGCCATGATCAGAAGGTGATGGAGGAGAAGCTCTGGGAAGGAAGGATTAGAAAGTCAAACAGTCCAAATTTCAGTGAGAAGGTTTCCCAAAAGGTTTTCCGTAAGACCCTTGGTCTTTGATATCATAAAGGCGTTATTTGAAAAAATACTGCTGTTGTTCAAGGAGTTTAAGTGATGGTAAACAGATTCTCTCCGAAGTGAATTCTTTAGACTTCTTAATGAGTATCATAATTTTCCAAGAGAGAGATTTAACACGTGACTTCTCTGAAATTTTATTTTTCTTGGAGACTGTGTGTGTTGTGAAAATTAGAGAATTCCCTGGTTGGTTTTAAAAAAAAACTAAATTGAAAGAAAAAAATGAAAACAAATGACATCTTGAGTCCTTTATTGATTTCAGGGGAGGGAACAAAGTATTGACTAGAGCTGTACAGATAATGAATGGGTGGGTAGGGGAACGCCTATGTGTCTTAAGAAAGAATAAAGATAGTTTTAAACACCATATTTGCAACTTGAGTTCATATTAGCTTGAGCAAAGTTTTCCCCTTAGTTAATAAATCTGTGAGGGAAAATTTCATGGTCAATGTAGTGACTTGATCAACTTTCCACTAAGTCATTTGAAAAAGTATCAAAAATACATTTTTTTTGCCAGTAATAGCATAAGTAATATCCATATGTATCCATATAGATTTAGAAGCTAAACACAGCCCCAAATTTAAGCTAAATGTACTTCTCAGTCTTACCATTCTACAGTTGTTTTTGTCAGCCTGTTCACTAAAAAGGGCGTAAGGTTTTCCTAAAACAGGCAAAGGTTTGTTTTGACTAGGTCCAAGGGCTGATGTTTTATAAACTTCAGATTGATTGTTTTTAAAAGAACTCAACTACATTTGTTAGAATGTTTACTCTAGAGAATTGTGTTTGTTCTCTTAAAGGAGTCGGCTGTGTTTGCCCAAGGACTTGGAATCTCTTCCCTCACCATTTGAAATTGACCTGTTGGGTATAATTTTATTGCTCAATAATTAAGCAACTGATAGAGTTCCCTTCATGGCACAGCGGAAATGAATCTGACTGGGAACCATGAGGTTGCAGGTTCGATCCCGGGCCTTGCTCAGTAGGTTAAGGATCCGGTGTTGCCGTGAGCTGTGGTGTAGGTTGCAGACGCGGCTAGGATCCCACATTGCTGTGGCTCTGGTGTAGGTCAGCGGCTACAGCTTCGATTGGACCCCTAGCCTGGGAACCTCCATATGCCGTGGGTGTGGCCCCCAAAAAAGACAAAAGAAATTAAGCAACTGTTAAATGAGAATTGAAAATTCTTTTAAGGTTGAAATGTCATTTAGAAGCATTTCTCTAAGTGTAAGTCTATGTAAGCAAATACTAAATGTGTTTCTAATGGAATAACCTTACACACACACACGCACACACACATAAAATAACAACAACACAAAATGCCATTCTTCCTCAAAGATAACACAGAAGTTCTAAATCTCAGTGAAAGGGATGATGGTGATACCCTTAAGAGACACAGTGAAGAACAGCTGGAATATTTCTTTTTAAAAAATTATCTAGTGGGGAGTTCCCGTTGTGGCTCAGTGGTTAACGAATCCAACTAAGAACCATGAGGTTGAAGGTTTGATCCCTGGCCTGGCTCAGTGGGTTAAGGATCCGGCGTTGCCGTGAGCTGTGGTGTAGGTTGCAGACGCGGCTCGGATCCCGCGTTGCTGTGGCTGTGGTGAAGGCCAGCAGCTACAGCTCCTGTTAGGCCCCTAGCCTGGAAACCTCCATATGCCGTGGGTGCGGCCCAAATAAGGCAAAAAGACAAAAAAAAATATCTATTGTAGTTGAATTACCATGTTCTGTCAATTTCTGCTGTACAGCAAAGTGACCCAGTCGTACATATGTCTACATTCTTTTTCTCACATACGTATATATACATTCATGTTCCATCACAAGTGATTGGATATAGTTCCTTGTGCTATACAGCAGGATCTCATTGCTTATCCACTCCAAATGCAATAGTTTGCATCTGTGAACCCCCAACACCCAGTCCATCCCACTCCCTCCCCCTGCCCTCGGCAACCACAAGCCTGTTCCCCACGTCCATGAGTTGGTTTATTTTCTGTAGATGGGTTCATTTGTGGCATACATTAGATTCCAGATATAAGTGATATCGTATGGTATTTGTCTTTCTCTTTCTGCCTGACTTCACTTAGCATGAGATTCTTTAGTTGCATCTGTGAGAAAGATACTCCTGTCTGCCCTCTTCTTCTCTCGCCCTCCCCAGCAAAGGCGCCTTATTTCTCCTGTGGGCGCAGGCCTCCTCCTGGGTTCCCTCGGCTGTGGTGCTCCACTCCCCAGCCCATGGCACCCACTCCCTAGCCCCTCAGGCTGTCTCCACACAGCCAACCCCAGTCCTCTCCCTGGAACTGACCTCTGGAGACTGAGTCTCAGCGCCTAGCCCCTCCGCCAAAGCATCTCAGGCTGTGGTGTCCCAGGAGGTGGTACCAGTGGTTTGCAAAGCTCTCTCTCTGCTGTGCCCTGCTCAGTCTGGCTGTACAGCTCTGGGATACTTGGTTTGGAGGGTAAGTGAAGGGACAGCGTAGCGTGATATATTACATTTTAGAAATGCTGAATTTGAGGGTAAGCTGGATTTGAGAGTGACAGTGTTCTAATGTAACAGCTCTGGGAATCATACTCTAGGCAAAAGTCTGAGGGGCAGAGAGAAACTTTGTTTATTATAGTCAATCCAAGAAACATATCGGTAAGCACTGGGCAAAAGGGTCAGAGAGAATCTGTGGAGATCTCATTATAAGAAATGTTTCAGTAAAATGGAACGAGGCAGGCAAATTTTGTCAAATACAGAGAGGTTCTTAGAAAAATCCTTTAAGTGGAAAATCTGGGAGGAGGTCATTTTTTTAACGAATGTTAGAAGAACAGATTAAAAAATTAATGAAATTTCTACATGTATAATGTCCAAGTTGAAAAATGTGTCTCATACGATGTGGTGACTTTGAAAAAAATTCTTTGAAGACCTGAATGACTAAAACTAAAAAATGATTCATGTCATTCCTCTCTTAAGTGACTCATTCACAGCAAAATCTCCGACCACCCGCATTCAAATTAGCAACACTTTCTCCTTCTCTTCCTAACACTTATAATGCATATGAAATCAACCAAAATATCATTGTTTAGATATTTATTAGATTGTCACTTTTTTGTTTGTCTCCCCACCTCCCCATGTTCAAATATGAGCTCCATAAAGGGACATTATAGCCCCTCAATAAATATCGTTGAATGAATGAATCTGTTTTAGATGTAAAAGGATGACTTAGAAGGATTCGTACAAGAGTTCCCGCTGTGGCTTAGCGGGTTAAGAACCTGACTAGTATCCATGAAGATGCAGGATCCGATCCCTGGCCTCGCTCAGTGGGTCAAGGATTCCGTGTTGCCACAAGCTGCTGCGTAGGTTGCAGATGCGGCTCTGATTTGGTGTTGCTGTGGCTGTGGCGTCCGCCTGCAGCAGCAGCTCTGATTTGAGCCCTAGTTTGGGAACCTCCTTATGCTGCAGGTGAGAGACTGTTAAAAGAAAAAAAAAAAGGAAGGATGCATACATCTACCGTCACCATCATACAGTTGTAGGGTATCCGAGAGATCCAAGAAGGCTGTTGCTTTGAGTAGTGATTTTCCCAGGTTTAGCCTGGCTTGAGAGGGAATATATATAAAACCTAGTCTAAGCAGCCAGTTTCTTTCTCTTTAAAAGCCTTGTGAAGTTCTCCCCAATGAAGTTTTGAACACCAGTGAGAAGATTGTGCAGCAGCCATACTGGAGATATAAGTTCTCAGGGAGGCTGAAACTAAGCCCAGTATTTGAGATGGGTGGTGTCACCCAAACTGGACTGTTTATTCTGAGGGCCCTTCTGGAGAAGGCATCCTAACCTGTGTAGTTTTCAGATGGGCTTGGAATCAGATGGCCTTCTGAATGCCTGGGCAGAATCCTGGCCCTCACCTTCTGACAGTCACCCCCCAGGAGGATTTCCGGTCATAGCATGCTACTAATAGTTTAGTGAAGAATGCTGAGGGAGTCTCTTCATCTTTATCTTGTGTTCTTGCTAAACTGATGGAGTTCAACAGCAGCTTCTGGAAAGCGTTCTAATAATCTCCGAAGTGTTTAAGAAGCATTACTCACTTTATCGCAGAAACATATCTTGCTCCAGAAATGTATTTACTGTTCTTTTTAGAAACACAGATGCAGTCTAGGTAAATAATACAAAACAGTTACTCTCTTGCCAAGGGAAAAATGCTGTTTTTGTATTTATTTAAAAAGCAAATGAAATCATTCATCGTGGAGGAAGATGTATGATAAAGATCTTAGACTTGCTCGCTTCTTATTAATCTATATGTTTATTCAGCACTATCTTTTCAAGTTTGTCTCCATTTGCTTTAGCTGTAGAAGGTTCACCTTCTTTTAAGTCAGCCTGGTTATAATAAAAAAAATATGTTATCTTAACTCTTTCATAGTCCGCATACATGGCTTGTGTTGATATACTGTCTAATAGCATGCTATAGAAAAGGGTTTTGTGTAAATCTGGGCATGAGAATTTTAAAGTCTTAGTATTCAGGGATTATCTTTTTTTAAAATACAAAGTTAATTGTTGGTTAACCTTTTAATGGCCAAGAATATGAGTGAATGTATACCAGCAGCAAAGATGAAGCCTCCTCTTGCTTTTCTCCTTCCAGTTCATGATGTCCGAGCTCTACCATTTGCACTTATGGTCTAAGAGTTATGACTTCTCTTGTACTTCAACTGCACGTGCATGATTTAACATATATTATGCAGTTGAAGCAATTTACATGATTGAAGTAAATCCGTATAATTCTTAGGTTGAACCCAGTGCCCGACTCACGGTATAAACTCAATAAATGAATATTGAGTGAATACGTCCTTTCTACTTTAATTCCATTGCCGCTATTGAAATACCACATAAATTCTGCTGAAAGTCATGGCTCATGAGACTGGGAGGGGAAGCAGTTTCTGGATCTCCACAGCACATTTGCCCAAGAGCTTCTGATGCAGCTGAAGCAGCCGGCTAAGGTAGAAACCCTAGCCGTTGCTATTGGATGCACCTTGGGTCTGAGAGGAGCAGAAATCATTTAATGCGGGAGTTCTGCTCTTTCTCTTCTTTGTGGAGACCCAGAGTCTGTGGAGACCCAGGCGTCTGAGCTGGTCTGGGAAGAGCGTGCAGATTTCTGGGCCCCAGACATTTTGTTCGGCTCTTTTGTCTCAGAGAGAAAATCCAGGAATGAGTCAGCGGGAGGTTTCGAGGCTGTGACAAGAGTTCCGTTTGGGGCTCAGCTGCATGGGGGTGGGAGGCAGGATGAACGGCTGGCCTACCAATGTGGTGCAGGATCCGTGTGTCCTATGTTATCTGACATCACAGTCCTGGAACACTGCTAATGGCTGCTCGGAAAAGATAAAAATCGAATGGAAAAGTAGCCCACTGAACCAGAGTGATTCGGCTGTTCATCCTTCCTCTGGTAGAATTTATTTTAGCAATTAAAATTAAGCCTGGGAGTTCCCGCTGTGGCGCAGTGGGTTAAGAATCTGACTGCAGCAGCTTGGGTTGCACCAGAGGCATGGGTTCCATCCCTGGTGGATCCTTACCCAGTGCAGTGAGTTAAAGGATTCGGTGTTGCCGCAGCAGTAACTGATTCAGTCCCTGGCCTAGGAACTGCCTTATGCCACAGTTCCTAGGCCATTAAAAAGATGATAAATAAATAAATAAATAAATAAGCAAGCTGAATTAAAAAAAAAATTAATCCTGAATTTATAAAATTTAAAAACCCTAAGTCAGGGAATAGAAAGGCTCCGAAAGAGTCTTTAATCTGTTCTTCTCGCCTTTCTAGTCAGTTACATGGATTTTACAAAGAAATTTGGAATTCAAATGAATCCTTAACTCTCCTTTCATCTTGTTAAGGTGGCTCAGTTATTCTCATCTAGGTGGTTCAGTGTTTCATTGACACGTATTCATTCCTGTGAATTAGGTCAGTGGAAAACTTTTTCTTCCCTTTCCACAAGGTGAAATCCTAGAATGAATCTCTCCATGAATTTCCACATTTGCTTTATACGCTTCCTCTGGGCATTAACTTCCTACAAGTTTACACGTCAGCACTGCATCTCTGTCACTTCCCAAATGAATCACGGACAGTACACTTTTATGAAACCTAGTTTTTGTTTGGAGTCATGTTTGACATATTTTCATAATTACTGTTAGACTCTGCATTTACCTCTTATGCAAGCTGGGATAGCATGAATGACATATACACTCCTAAGACTGAAGTGAAGATTTAATGGAATTTATAGAAGACATCAAGGTTCCTGGCATACAGAAAGTGCTTCTCATCTATTGATATGAACAGTCTGGATCTGACTGTGCTTTTAAATATATTAATTGGCTTTTAAGGTGATAAATGTATATATTTTTTTCTTTTTATGACTACACCTGTGGCATATGGAAGTTCTCAGGCTAGGTGTTGAATTAGAGCTGCAGCTGCCAGCCTGAAACACAGCCACAGCAATGCCAGATCTGAGCTGCATCTGCACCTATGCAGCAGCTTGCAGCAACACCGGATCCTTAGCCCACTGAGCTAGGCCAGGGATTGAACCCGCATCCTCATGGATACCAGTTGGGTTCTTAACCCACTGAGCCACAGCAGGAACTCCTAGAATTGTAAATATTCTTTAAATCATGGGAAGAAGAGACTGCTTCACATGAATATAACACATGGGGCGCACATAACAACAGACTCTAAAGAGTTTCTTTTCTTCGTATTCTGTTGTATCCTTTGTCTCTTTCACCATTTCACATGATTGAGGATGTGCTTCGTCCTCTAATTCCAGCTGAAAGAAGTGAGTAGTGAGCTTGAGAATACAGGACAATCAAATAAGTAACTGCCCATACTTGAGTGCTTATCTGGGCACAATCTGCTGGAAATACCATAGCATGATGGACAGAGCACCACATAGGGAGGCAGATGATCTGGTCTTCACGCCAGCTCCGCTCTGAGGGTCTGAGTCAATTACTTATCAAATACGAGTCGCAAGCTCTTCATTGGTAAAACAGGAACTGTAATAATGCTGTATAAACCTCCTAGGGTTGCTGTAATGAAATAATATATACATACAATGAAATAACATATACATATGAAAATGCTCCAAAAAATTGGAAAGTGTTACACAATTATAAGGTATTGAAAACGCCAAAGGATTGTCCAGATTTTCCTAACCATTTCAAAACTAAAATCATCACTGTGGGTGGGGACCCATATGTGGAGTCTTTTAAAAAGGAATCGTGGAAAATAAGCAGTTATTTGATAGACACTTCCACATTTGATGACAGTATTTACTGCTCTTATTTAAAATTCTAAGGAAGGACAAGCTACGGGTTTCTTGATAGATTCAGTGATTTTAATCCTTTTCGTGTTTATAAGGTCCAAATTCAGTGCCAAATTCAGTTCAGAAACCTGCATCTTATTACTGTGGGGGAAGGTGAGAAATCTAGTCTGTGTAATAAAACAACTTTGTAATCATAGCTAAATCTGGAATGTAAAGGTACATGAGAGATGTCAGTTTAAGCTGTCTAATATCTAGCATTAGAAGGAAAATGTTCGCTTGAAACCAGGGTCCTCGACCGTATGTCGGTAGTGAAATGAAGCTTGATCCCTGACGTAATACATAAGCGTGTTAGACAATGCAGATGACAATATGAGGATGCATAAATGACCTTCGCTTATCTTACCACAAAACAAATTGCTGTGGTTTTTGGAGACACAGATGTCATTAGCCTATACATGTTAAATGATAATGTGCATCTATACTCCATGTGTTCATTCAACAGACATTTTTGGATTATATCCTATATACCAGGCACTTTGGAGGTACATCATAGGACACGGAAATAAATATACAGTCCCTTCCTGTTATACTGGTGGTTTTGATGAAATCTTGGTGTATTTTTAAAACCGATATTCTATTCCTGAAGATTCAGGTTGAGAAGCCCTGCAGTGGGACCTGGGCAAGTAGGTTAAGAAACTCCATCATCAATAACAAAATGACTTCCCTGGGGTTTTGCTGTGTCACTCTAGTTGATAACCACCACTGAACATACTGATAGATGGGGGTGTACACAGCATGCTGAGAACACCTTCTGAGATGTGAACAGGATATGATGGAATCCCCCAAATAGCAACTGTTCATCTGTCCTCAGAGGGAACCAGACTGGGAAGGATTTCTGGAGAAGGTGATTCCGCATCTTTCCAAATATTTCGCATTATTTTTCTAATCACGAATGTAATGCAGGAATCCAGTGAAGAACACAAAAAAGCAAAAAAAAAAAAATCATTATCAGTGAATTTGATGTTCTTAAGTTTTGTTGTAACGTGTATATACTATTCTTTTCCCTTAACTTTCAATTTTACCTCCTATAGATTTTTGATATTTAATATTTTTTAATTAGGGAAATATGTCATAATTAGCTTTGAATATCTATATCATCTTTTTCTTTGTAATTTTCTGAGATCTAATATCTATATGTTGGCATCTTATTCTATTTTCTATATCTCTTAATTTCCATTTCTTTACCCTTCTTAGTTTCAAAGAGTTTCTTTAATTTATTCACCATTATATTCTGTACTTACAAACAGTTATATTTTCAGTTCCACTTGGTTCTTCTGTTTGATGTCTGGTTTGTTTCATAGTATTTATAACATGCCCTATTTTTTTTGTCTTTTTAGGGTGGCACCCGCAGCATATGGAGGTTCCCAGGCTAAGGGTCCAATTGGAGCTGTAGCTGCCGGCCTACACTATTGCCACAGCAATGCGGGATCCGAGCTGTGTTGGCGACCTACGCCACAGCTCACAACAACGCCACATCCTTAACCTACTGAGCAAGGCCAGAGATCAAACCTGCGTCCTCAAGGATACTAGCCAGATTCGCTTCCACTGCACCACTACAGGAACTCCCATGACCTTTTTCTTTGAGGACTGTATCCTTGTTCTTAATTCTGCTTCATGTAATAAAGGTTTTCTTTATAGTAAATGCACTACAAAGTTAGTAAACTATTGCTATATAACAAATTCATGACAGATTACCCTTAAACTTGGTGATTTTTTAAAAACAGTAACATTTTTTTGGGTCTCTCATATTTCCGTGGTTCAGGAATTCAGACAACATATAGCGGGGATGGCTTGTCTCTGCTCCATGGTGTCTGGGTTCTCAGCTGGAAGACTCGAGGTTGGGGACTGGAATTGCGTGAACTGCAATCTTTCACATTTCTGGTGGTTGATGTAGGTGTTGGCCGGAGGCCTGGCAGGGGCGATCTGCAGGAAAACTCACATGTGGCCTTTCAGTTTGGCTTGAGGTTCCTCATAACGTGGTGGCTGGGTTCCAAAAGAGAGACAGAGAAAACAATAGGACAGAGTTGTATTTTTTTCTTATCTTAGCCTTAGAAGTCATGTAGCTTCACTTCTGTTCTCCTCCACTATTTGAGGCAGACATGAGTCAGCCCAGATTCAAGAGGAAAGAACATGGACCATGTATTTCGGAGAGAGGAATGTCAGTTACCTTGTAAGAAGAGCCAGTGGGAGTGGATGAACACAGAGGTGTGGGCATCTTTGTAAAATACAATTTGTCATATTCTCATAGTCTAACTTGTTTTTGCTTGTGAGCTCAGTTTCCCCTAGGGCTGTAACTTTTTTCTGTAATATGCAAGGAGGTGTGGTGAACCTGAGAACTAGCTTCTGTACCTTTTGGTGAGTTTAAGAAAATAAACGAGATAGGCTCCTCTTCGTCCAGGTGGAATTGGATAACGTACACCACAGTTCCTGGTAATACCAGATCCTTAACTCACTGCGTGAGGCCAGGGATCAAATACGCATTCTCACGGATCCTAGTCGGGTTTGTTACTGCTGAGCCACGTCAAGAATGCCCTATATTTTCTTTTTTTAATATTATTTTCCGTCATGGTCTATCCCAGGAGATAGGACATACTTCCCTATGCTACTGTTTATTTCTTAATTATTATTTTTTTTTTTTGAGGAATCCAGCAGCTCAGGCTAATTCATCATCTGTCAGGAACTAGAAGTTCCCCTATTAGTATCCTCATTTTCTAAATTGTCTGTAATTAGAGCTTTGATTTCTTCTTTGCCCTAGGAATTATTTAGAACAGTGTAGTGTTAGTTTGTAAAATTTCTATATTATTGCGTTTAAAAAATTATACTTTAAAAGCTTTTTCTATTTTTATTGCATCGTGGTCAAAGCAACCTGTATTGCTGGTACTTTTCAGAATTTGAAGTTGTTTTTATCACTTAATTATTTAGTCGATTTTTGTTACAGCTCAAAGGAATCTTAAATAGAATGTATTCTTTTCTTTGGAAACTTTTTTTTTCTGTTTCGAGTCCTTTTAGAATTCTCTCCTTACCCTTGAAATTCAGAAAACGTTAAAGCTATTTCTAAATGATGGTCTTTTAACATTACTACGCATGTTACAAAGCAAGCCATTTTAATTTGCAAGTTCAGGTTTTTACCTCAGGAGTTTTTCCTATATTATATGTATAATTATGTCCATTTTTCCTGCTTTCATGTCCTCCTTAGAAGGTCTTTTCTACTTTTTTCATCTCAAGATTACTAAGCTATTTTAAATGCAGTTAGATCTTTAATCTTATCTGGAATATTTTCTTAATTGATGTGAAGTAAGTAGCTAATAATTATTTTATTTTATTCCAAAATTTATACCCGGCTGTTCCAATATCAGTGATTTGAAGTGACACATTTTATGATTTTAAAGTTCCTATGTATATTTAGATATATTGCTGTACTGTCAAATTATGCACTGATCTATTTCTCTATGTCTTTTGACATCTCTGAGGCTGTTATAATTATAGTAGCTTTCGATATATTTTAATACTACATCCAGGCAAATTCTCCCACCTATATTTTTTCCTTTTTGGTGTTTTCTGATTCTCATGAATATATTTTCTAGAGAGACTTGAAAGTTGTCAAAATAATTTTATATTATTTGCTGTATATTCCTATCAAGTAATGCTCCAGGAAAGAAAAGTTCTATATTGCAAAGAAATATAGAAACTTTCTGGAAAGAAAAGTCCAGTACTGTAGTCACTAGCCACATATAACAACTGAGCACTTTAGTGCAATCGAGGAACTGAATTTTAATTAATTTAAATTTAAATAGCCGCATGTGGCTAGTGGCTACTATATTGAACAGTGCAGCTCTAGTAGCCAGAAGCAGACAGGGAGGAAATAGATGATAGACATTCCCGGCAGGGGACCTTTTATTTTTCTGTATTTCCCCCTTCCCCCGAAATGTTTTAGTATGCAGGTAAATTTCTTTACACGGGCTCCTCTTCAGCCCGACTGCACTTCCAGGGACCTAGTGGGACTGCAGCCAGCTCTCTTCCTGGTGCTGCTGGCCACTGCATCAGGCGAAAGACCCATCATATCTGGTCAGCTTTGCTCTTTTGTATGTCTTGGATCACCCAGTTTGCACAACAGATCTTAACTGACCTTTAATAACAGAGGTAGGGTGGATCTCATCTTTCCCCCTGTCTGCTCTCATCCCCTCGTATTACGATAAATTAATGAGCTTCTACCAGGGGCTCTTCTTGGACTTACTCCCTGTGTCAATTCAATACCGTCTCAGTTTAGGTAGCAAAATGTTAGTTTTTGGCTTCTCTGTTTTAGTTGAGAAATTCTAGTATCCCAGTTCAGGAATTCGTAGCCCCTGCTGCCTTAGGTGGCCGTGTTGCAATGGATGAGCCAGCCGTCTGAATATCTGCCATTCCAATGCCGCATTGTTTTTTCGTCTAGCTACCGAGATGTGACCTTGGCCCTGTTACCATAACCATTTCTGGCAGAGGTGTCTGAATCTGACTTATAGATCTATAGACTAAGCTGCAGTCTGTGTGGTGACATTAAAAACATGAATTGAGGGAGTTCCCATCGTGGCCTAGCGGAAATGAATCTGGCTAGTATCTATGGGGACGCAGGTTCAATTCTTGGCCTTGCTCAGTGGGTTAAGGATCTGGTGTTGCCATGAGCTGTGGTGTAGGTCGCAGACGCGGCTCAGATCCCGCGTTGCTGTGGCTGTGGTGTAGGAAGGCAGCTACTGCTCTGATTCCACCCCTAGCCTGGGAACCTCCATGTCCCGCAGGTGCGGTATTGAAAAGACACACACTCAAAAAATGAATGGAGCCGATTTTTTTTTTTCAGGTTTGAAGTAAGAAAATCTAAGTAAATGATCCAGGTAGTCTTGCAATAATTGGTTGAGAATTCAGGAAGGGTCAGAGACAGAGAGGGTTTTTAATTTTTTTTCCTTGTACTTTAATTATGTAAAGTTTATTTAATGTCAATTGTATTTTAATAAAGCTGGAGACGAATAAAGGCTGCGATCTGTGATCACAGACCAAGTGACCGAGGAGCAGAGGGAAACAGATGGTCACTACCCACAGTGGAAGTGAGCGCCTTCTGCATGTGGAGGGAATAGAACACTAGATTCTGGCCTGAGAAAGAGACTGGGGAGCTGTTTTATTACTAAGATAAAAAAGACCGAAGGTCGGTGGAGTTAGCCATATTGCAAGTACCATGAGATACTGAGAAAGTGCTGTGTAGGCAGGAGTTGGATACCTGCATGGTGGTGAGGGTCCTGCCAGAACAAAGGGCAGGCAACGTGACGTCATCAGCATCTATGTGCGCACGCGTGACTCTGTAGCATAGACCGTCCAGTCCCCTATAAGGAAGACAAAGGGGCTAAAATGTAAAGGGGGAACTAATGAAGGGTATAGAAGGCTCCCTCCTGCTGCGCTCAGGATTCAGCCTTTGGTTCTGAATCCGCAGAGCCAGCCCCAGCACAAATAAACACTCCTTCCTGGAAATAAGCCTCGGTGTCTCGCCTCTCTGGATGCAAGTCCTCCAGCACACAGCAAGTGAGAGGAAGGATTCTAAGCTGACGTAATGGGGTAGGCTGGCCAGTTGGAGGGCAGGGGAATTGAAGGTATCGGCAAGTGTATTCCGCTCATCCCTGGGAAGAGAGGACTGGAAGGAACTTTTTGGCAGAGTCAGAGATCTATGCTGTTAATGCCTCGCATAATTTTGTTTTGTTACTTAAAACTAAACACCGTCATGGTAAGTGAAAAATTCCCACGCATACGTTGGGCAGAAAATAAGCTCGATGAAATAGTTCAGACACACCCAAGTATCTGGTGGTCTGATATGTTCGTGCAGTGCTGTAAAATTTGTACCTTATTGGAGATCCATGATGTCTGTTAGCATAAACGTTTTGAGAGTTCCTGCTGCGTTTAAAAAGCAGTTTAACCTTGTATTTCTCAAGCTACCCTTACCACAATACTTTGTTTTTTAGTGTGTACAACAGCTATTAATATTCCTCTAGAATGACTGTTACAAAGAACACACCCAAGGAGTTCCCGGTCGTGGCACAGCGGAAACAAATCCGACTAGGAACCATGAGGTTGTGGGTTCGATCCTTGCCCCCGCTCAGCGGGTTAAGGATCTGACACTGCTGTCACAGACACGGCTCGAATCTGACATTGCTGTGCCCCCTAGCTTGGAAACCTCCATATGCCACATGGCCCTAAAAAGACCAAGAAAAAAAAAAAAGGAGCGCATCTGAGGAAAACCTGGGAGTCACTCTTAATGATCATTAGGCAGCTGAGCATGGATCAGATATTAAAATAAGTGGTCTAAAATGAAATCGTTTCAGTTCCCTGTAGGTATCCATCTACAGTTCCACCTCAGAAATAACTAACTTAGATTACTGCTTAAGGAGTTCCCGTTGTGGCTCAACAGAAATGAATCTGACTAGTATCCATGAGGATACTGGTTTGATCCCTGGCCTTGCTCAGTGGGTAAAGGACCTGGTGTCACCATGAGCTGTGGTGTAGGTCACAGATGCAGCTTGGATCCCACGTTGCTGTGGCTGTGGTGTAGGCCAGTGGCCACAGCTCCTCTTGGTCTTCTAGCCTGGGAACCTCCATATGCTGAGCGTGTGGCCCTAAAAAGATGAAAAAAAAAAAGGTTGCTGCTTAAGATTTTTGGTGTATTTTATAACTACCATAGTCCTGTTTTCCTCATGCTTCCACCTCATTTTCCGTCTCCTTTTATTGCTTTCTCTCATTTTTCTCCCTCCCTCACTCCTCTCTCCCTCTTGAACCCTATGTAATGTCCTTTTCACCCACTAAATACAGTAAAAATGTTTGTTATAGTATAAAAGTCTTCATAAAAATTTCAGTGGTTGCCTAATATTTCACAAAGTGGATTTATTATAATTAACCGTTGCTCTTTTGGATCTTGGCTTCAAATACATTCTTCTATAACATACTGTGATAGATCTTTTTACATTGGGCTTTTCATGCATTTTGAGTTATTTCCTCAATAATTTAAAATTTTATATTTAACCTTTTCATAAGCATTCTTAGGGTAGCTTAACATTTTATCTAAAGATTTCAGGAATGTCATGGAAGGTAATAAAATCCATCTTCATTTATTAGAAAAATAATTCTAATGATTAAAACATTATATTTTTGCACTCTGACCAGGAGTTGATAAATAGAAGTGTCTGTGTCACTCTGCATCAATTCTCTTCTTCCTGTAACTTCTGTTATTCCTTTCATTAGTTCCTCCCATGCAGCCCCCAACCCATCTGCTCTGCCCCTGTTTAAATCTTCCCTTCTCTCTAGTCTGCTAATCCCCATTTCACACCTTTTAGTGCTCAGCAAACACTTGAATGCTAAGGGAAAAAATGAAAAAAATAGTCCAGCCTCACTTTCTCATTTCCCAGTCACCCCTTAACCTCCTGCAAACAGTCGTTTGATGCCATGATTTAAAACACTTGACACATTGTAGTGTAGTTAATTTTATTTTCTGTTAGACTTTGTGTGCTTTAGAGGTAGGAAGGACTGTTTTGGCATAGGTAGTATCTGACACAAAATGTGTAATCAAGAAAATGAATTCTTTAACAAACATTGTGTAATGAGCCTCATCTATTACATACTCAGGCTTACATAAAATGAATTCATATGTCTTTGGCTTTGAGAGTAACAGATTTTTTTTTATTTATAATAACCTTGGTTTTTCTATTAGAGCTGGTTTCTAATGTTCTGTCAATTTTCTACTGTACAGCAAGGTGACCCAGTTACACATACATGTATACATTCTTTTTTCTCACATTGTCACGCTCCATCTTAGTGACTAGACATAGTTCCCAGTGCTGTACAGCAGGATCTCATTGCTTATCCATTTCAAAGGCAATAGTTTGCATCTATAAACCCTAAATTCCCAGTCCCTCCCACTCCCTCCCCCTTCCTTTTGGCAACCGGAAGTCTGTTCTCCAAGTTCATGATTTTCTTCTCTGTGGAAAGGTTCATTTGTGCCCTATATTAGATTCCAGATATAAGTGAAATCATATGGTATTTGTCTTTCTCTTTCTGACTTAGTATGAGAGTCTCTAGTTCTATCCATGTTGCTGCAAATGGCATTTTTCTGTTCTTTTTTATGACTGAGTAGTATTCCGTGGTGTATATGTGCCACATCTTAATCCATTCATCTGTCGATGGAAATTTAGGTTATTTCCATGTCTTGGCTATGACTGAGTAGTATTCCATGGTGTATATGTACAACATCTTCTTAATCCATGGACATTTAGGTTATTTCCATGTCTTGGCTATGACTGAGTAGCATTCCATGGTGTATATGTACCACATCTTCTTAATCCACGGACATTTAGGTTATTTCCTTGTCTTGGCTATTGTGACTATTGCCACAATGAACATGTGGGTGCACATGTCTTTTTCAAGGAGAGTAACAGAAATTAAACATACCTTTTCCTAGGACTTATCACTATTGCATTTCCTTTCCCTTAGCATTCATTAAGATTGCCCATCTTTGTCTGTCTGTACCTTTCTACATACCTAATTCTCTCTCATCTATCTGCCTATTTTTGTTTAATTCCTGAAACTTTATCAAGTTTATATAAATTGGCTTAATATGTTTATACTCTGGTGGTTCTCAACGCAAGATAATTTGTACTGTAAATGCAAGTAAGAGTCTGTGACTAGGATCATAAAAAGTCAGTGTGGTTTGGGGGTTGGATGGAATGAAGGAGTCTCTTGCACAAAGTGTTTGTGTCACCTTATTTAATCTCTAAATAGAAGGTACTGCTAATTACTTGACACAGTTGTGTGGTCAGAACACCATACATGGTACCAACAACAAAAGAAGTAAGGAAGGTGCCCCTTACCTGGAGAAATTCTTCTAATTAACCAGACAACCCACATATAAGCACATCGCCAGCAACTGTACACATAAGTATGTTTGGGTTGTGTGCATGACCCAAAGAATCACTAAAGTTATTACAGGGTCTTGAGTTAGATCTCAGAAGGCTTTTGTGGGGGAGGTCAATTTTAAGTTATGTTAAGAGCTTTCATCTTAAGATAAAGAAGGGCTCACTTTGAAGAGGAGAAGAAAGCCTTCCAGGTAGAGAGAGTGGCTTGTTAGCAGGGTTAACAATGGAAGTGAGCAGGGTAGTTAGACTGCTTTGATGCTGCCAATTAATAGATGTAAGAAGCAGTTCTGAATCATTTCTCAGCTGAGAAAAAAAGAAAAAGTGCTGAAAATGAGGAAGCGCTGAGGGTAAGTCAGTTGTTCCTCCTTAAAAAAATAATGCGTATAATTATGGAGATGAGACTTAAAAGGCAAAGGAGTAAAGGGAATATATGACCTGGTGTATGGCCATGCGGAAGAAGAAAGAGGCTGATAAGATTCTAGGCTTGTGATCTATTTGTGATGCTCATGGAAACATTGGGCTGGGTCCTGACAAAAATCTTTGTATCTAAAAGAAAAAAACAGGAAAAGGAAAACATGGAAACAGGTTCTTTAGAGAACCAAAAATACCACCCATAGGACAAGAATGGAGAGAGAGACGGAGGGAGGGGAGATTTTTTGATTTTGTGGCATCACTATTTTTAAAATAAGCAAGAGAGAAAAATGAGCATCCTTCACAACACTGTGGTGACCAGGATCCTCCTTCCTGGGAGGCTTGGCAGCAGAGCCCCCAGTAAATGGTTGTCTAGCAGGTTTGAGGGCAATGGGAGGCGGGCTCCAGAGCACTTGATAAATTACACGGAAGTGGGATTTAGGGGCCATGGTTCTCAAGCTCTGGACCGTGGACCGGCAGCCTCATTCTTCCCGGGAATTTGTTAGAAATGCAGGTTGACTGGCTCCTCCCAGACCTACTGAATCAGAAACTCTGGAAGGGGGTGGGGGTCAATGATCTGTGTTTCCACAAGACTGCCAGCTGATAGTGTGGCTTGCTAAGTTTGAGAAATACTGATTTAGGGAATAATGTGCGTGCTCACACCTGTTTCAACACATCACTAACTGTGAAAAACTGTCCTTAGAGGCAGGAACTTTGCAAGATATTAATGTCAGTAACTTGGCCAAGAGGAGGAATTCATGAGAGGTGGTTAAGAGGAAACCCATGAAGGAATGTGAGAGAATGTTTCCGGCACTGTGAAAATGCCTTCTTTCAACCTTAGGAGTAGGGATGACATTGAATTATATCATCTGGGGGCTTGAAATTTATTCTGCTAAAATGTCATTAAAGAAAGTAATTTGTAAATGGTGTTAACAACAGGATCTATTAAAAACTTCTCTTTTGTCTCTTCCTTAAACATTTTCTCCGTAATGTGAGGCAGTGGATTTTTGGTTGGTTTGATTGTTTTTCTTCTTAAAAATGTCACATATTTTATGTGTTTGGTTTGGTTGCCTTTCATAGATTCCATTTGCAAATTGCAAGGGCATAGTCCTTTCTGTCTCTGACACACTGTTGCCCCTTTAAGGCTTTTTTAAGATTAGAAGATATCAATATTTTGGCATGTTAATCCTTTGCAAAGGCCATATGCAAAAATGGGAAACATTCGAGCCTGGAGGTTTAATTGAGCATCAGTCAGGATTTGCCTTTTCTGAAATGTTAAACAATCACCAGTTTGTGAGTAACACAGCCAGCATTTTTAGGGATAATTGTGGCTGCCATATTTTCAGTTTTAGAATCTGAGGGGAGGGGTTCCCTTTGTGGCTCAGTGGGTTAAGGACATGACATAATGTCTGTAAGGATGCGAGTTTGATCCCTGGCCTTGCTCAGTGGGTCAAGGATTGGGTGCTGCTACAAGCTGTGCTATAGGTTTTAGATGTGGCTTGGATATGGCATAGCTGTGGATGTGATGTAGGCCTCAACTGCAGCTCCAATTTGACCCCTACCCTGGGAACTTCTGTCTGATGCAAGTGCGGCTGTAAAAAGAAAAAAAAAAAATCTGAGGGAAGAGAGTCAATGAGTGTATATTGCAGTGGGTTAAAAAATATGCTTACATACTTGTGAGATAAAGTCAAGTTTGAGAAGTGAATAATTCTTTGAGGGTTAATAAGTACTCAGAGGTACCTATTTTTAACCAAATTTTAAAAATAAAATGTGTTGGAGTTCTCGTCATGGCTCAGTGGTTAACGAATCCAACTAGGAACCATGAGGGTTAAGGATCAATCCCTGGGCTTGCTCAGTGGGTTAAGGATCCGGTGTTGCTGTGAGCTGTGGTGTAGGTTGCAGACACGGCTCGGATCCTGCATTGCTGTGGCTGTGGTGAAGGCCGGCGGCTACAGCTCCTGTTAGACCCCTAGCCTGGGAACCTCCATATGCCGCAGGTGCGGCCCTAGAAAAAGGCAAAAAGACAAAAGAATAAATAAATAAATAAAATCTGTTAAAAAGTGATATTGAAGCTAAAATGATCACAAAAACTCAGCGTAGAGCTTGAAGAATGAATACAGAGGGGTTAGATACCCCTGTGTGACTACCACCGAGACCACGTGAACAGAAACAGCGCCCAGAAGCTCTTGTTGCTGTCCTTTCGCTCTTCTCCAAGAGCTGCCCTGAGAGCCAAGACCGCATATTGTAGTCTCGCCTGCTTTAAAAAAAAAAGTATATAAACCTATAATACAGTGCGTATTCTTTTTTTTTCTGCCTTGTGTGGCTCATTATTATCATGAGATTCATTCATGGTCTTACTGAAGGCAGATTTTTATGTCTAGTCCACAATGAGGCCAAACAAATGAAATGCAAGAGTGTGGAGCAGGCAAGGGTTTATGGCAGGACCAAGAAAGGAGACTGGGTGGTTTGTGCTTAAAAACTTCAAACTCCCAGACAGGTTTCAGCAAAGCATTTTTATTTATTTATTTATTTTTGTCTTTTTGCCTTATCTAGGGCCGCACCCGCAGCAGATGGAGGTTCCCAGGCTAGGGGTCTAACAGGAGCTGTAGCCGCTGGCCTTCGCCACAGCCACAGCAACGCGGGATCCGAGCCGCATCTGCAACCTACACCACAGCTCATGGCGACGCCGGATCCTTAACCCACTGAGCAAGGCCAGGGATTGAACCCGCAGCCTCATGGTTCCTAGTCAGGTTTGTTAACCATTGAGCCACAACGGGAACTCCAGCAAAGCATTTTTAAAGGCCAGGTGAGGAAGGGGGCATCCAGGGTATGGGACCAGCTTATGCAGTTCTCTGATTGGTTGATGGTGAGGTCACAGGCGGTGTCACAGGGGTTAACATTACCAATCCTTAGGCGCCAGAAGGTCCCATTAAATGCTCATGATCATCAGGTAGTTAATTTCTTCCATTTGGTGGTAGCTTTAACATCTGAAAAATACAGGAAATACGCATGAGATACTGTTACCTGGATACTTCAGAGAAGAGCTACAGCAGAGGCTTTGAGGGAGAAATCTATCCTGGGAAGGCCCCATAGGACCCTGCTCAGTTATAACATTGTTGAATATAGTGGTGGGTCATGTCTGTGTAGCGCTGTTTTCATACTTTGATATGAAAGTTACTGTATTATTAAAATCGGGGAAAATAAATGTAAAAACAACCCTATATTAATATTCAAATACGGGCATAATCATTTTGAGAAGCACAGCCTCAGGTTGATTTCCCCAGAGTTGACCACTGAGGATAAGATGTGAGAACAGGTGGTTTATTTAGGGCGATCCCAGGAAACATCAACTGGAGAGTGTGGAAAAGCAATGGAGTAAGGAAGTTTAAGATTGGACGCTTAATGAATTTGCTGCTGCTTTTGGCAGGAAGGGCTCTATTACTGGAGACCTCTGGGGGGTGGTGTAGAAATTACCAAGCATTGTCCCACGCAAGGGCCAAGGAAGCTGGGATATTTATCCGCTTCCTTGCACATTAGGCGGAGGCTGCTCCCCGCGGTGTCGAGTCCCTGGCTGCGTTAGTGCGCTGTGCACAGAGGCAGAACTTGTTCTCACCGCTGAAGAGAACTGTCAGGTGCAAAGTTCCTCGTGCTTTCGTTACCAATAGAACTTGCAACTGGAAAATCTAAGCACTAAGAGATTATAAATGGGCCCCTGACGGCATCTGCTACAAAATACAGTCTCAACCAAAAAGGCAGTGTCTAAGTAAAACACGGTAATGGATTGCTGGTTGAAAGGTAGCTGTGCCCAAACTCACAATGAAGGAATATTAAGTATTTGATTAATCGTCTTTATAGCTTGAGGAACATGCTATTTCCAGTAGACACATATAAATTTCCTTGGAGTTCCAGAGTGGGTCCTTGCCTTGACCACTTGGCAAAGTGTGAGCTGTGGGCACCCGGGAATAGGACTGTATGATCATAGCCATGGTTCTCTGTTCCAAATTCCTGATTGACCTTGATAATGAGCCATTTCCAGTTGACCTCTAAACAAATCAGTTACAAATCAGTCAGGAAGGATGCATGAAGAAATGGAATTGTGAAGGCCAGAAGATTCCATCTAAATCTTTTAAATGTGGTTTTTGATAAAGAATTCCATTTAAACTGAATTTTGGGTGCTCCTCAATGGCTCAGCGAGTTTAGGTATTGTCACTGCTGTGGCTTAGATCACTGCTATAGTGCGGTTCAATCCCTGGCCCGGGAACTTCTGCATGCCACAGGTGTGGCAAAAAAAAAAAAAAAAAGATAAACTGACTTTGATTTTTGATAACAGACTATTGTGGTGTTTGCATAGGTGTGAAATTTAGAAGTAACAACTCATTTGTGTAATTTGGAGAGCTTGGAGACCTTTCTAGTTTGCAGAAAGAAGAAGTATTAAGATGAATAAAATTCTTTATGTATTTTAGATTTTCTCTTTACTGTCTGGAAAGTGTCTGGAGACTATGCCCATGAACACTACAGATTCATGACTATTCATAGAGGATATAATTTAGAATTTGCTTTTAAACTGTTATTCCTAGTTTACATATTCTCCCAGCTCCCACTTCATTCATCAGAACTACTCAGAGATAAACACAGTTCTAAGAGGCTTGGTTGCTTTTTTAGCTCATTTTAAAAAATCATGGGAGCTCCCATCATGGCTCAGGGGTAATGAACTCGGCTAGTAACGATGTGGATATGGGTTTGATCCCTGGCCTTGCTCGGTGGGTGAAGGATCCAGCATCGCCGTGAGCTGGGGTGTATGTCGGTCATAGACTCAGCTCGGCTCCCGCATTACTGTGGCGTAGGATGTTGACTACAGCTCCAGTTTGACCCCTAGCCTGGGAACCTCCATGTGCTATCGGTGCAGCCCTAAAAGGCAAACTAAATAAATACATAAAAATCGTAGACTGTCTTTTGAGGTAGTTTGCTGTATTTTCAGATGGCTGTCACCACCATAAAGTTATCTTCTGTTGAATGGAAATTCAGCTTCTTGTTCTCATTCTGCCTCCTCCACGCTGACCGAGGGCAGGTCAGACCTTCCGCGCCTTCCTTCCTGGACAACAGGCACAGACGCATGACTCTACCCTCCCTCCTTTCCCATTAAATGATCTGTTTTTTCTGATTCTTGAATTTGCTCTTGGTGCCGAATCATTGCTTCTTGCTTTTGTTTTTCTTTTGTTGTTGTTCAAACTTATATTTGTTGATAATGTTTTGGTAATACTAGAACTGAAACCAGTACTCTAGGTGTGCTCCTTGTTTACAATATGCTAGGAGTTTTACTGTCATATTTTTCTCTTGATGTGAAGAAAGTTGAATCAGGATATCTTCGGTTGGATACCAAGTGCAGTAAAGTGTTCTGTGTGCACTGGGAACCATGAAAGCTTTTAAGGAGGAAATTGGAGAATCAGATTCAAATTTCATAAAAGAAAATTGGGTAGCAATGAAGTAAATTAATTATGGGGAAAATGATTTCTGACTGAATTCTTTCTATTTTTATATCATCCACAGAATTGGTCAATAGGCAATCAATGTCTACATCGAAGACATACTATTATAATACATATGCTAAGCAGGAACTGGGGGAAGACGCAGTCCCACAGAGTGGACCAGGCTTCTCCTTCCAAAGTACTTACACCTTGTTCAGTATAACAGGTAAGCCACTCATATCTCCATCTAGTGCATCTTTTATCTTGTACACAGGGCTAATAAAAATAATAATGATAATTGGACCATTTTTTAAAATCATTTTTGATATTCACATACTCTAAGTGCTTATTTTTTGTTTTTTTTATTTATTTTTTGTTTTGTTTGTTTGTCTTTAAGGCTACACCTGTGGCATGTGGACGTTCCCAGGCTAGGAGTCCAATCGGAGCTGCAGCCGCTGGCCTATTCCACAATCACAGCAATGCCAGGTCCGAGCTGAGTCCGCAACCTACACCACAGCTCATGGCCACACTAGATCCTTAACCTACTGAGCAAGGCCAGGGATCAAACCCACATCCTCATGGATATTAGGTCCTTAACTCTCTGGGCCATGACAGGAACCCCCTAGAAATGTTAATTACTTTTATTATCTCCCTAAATCTTTAAGATGGTATGATTTTCATCATCATTGCTCAGTGAGGAAACTTAAGGACATATATACTCTAAGTAGTGTGTCCAACATCACATAGAGGGCTGGCTTCAGAGCACACTTTCCAAACCTCTTTCCTACCCTACCCTGACAGTGTAGAATGAATGTCATCTGATAAGAGCATGTAGGAGTTCGTGTCATGGCTCAGGGGTTAACGAATCTGACTAGGAACCATGAGGTTGTGGGTTCGATCCCTGGCCTCGCTCAGTGGGTTGAGGATCCAGCATTGCCATGAGCTATGGTGTAGGTTGCAGATGTGGCTCAGATCCCACATTGCTGTGGCTGTGGTGTAGGTCGGCAGCTACAGCTCCGATTAGACCCCTAGCCTGGGAACCTCCATATGCTGCAGGTGCGGCCCTAGAAAAAAGACAAAAAAAACCCCAAAAAAACAAATAACGTGAGCATGTAAAAAGTAACCTCTACTTCATGAATTGTTGTCATAGGCGATCACATCACTTGAAAGTAACCACAATCTATGGGAACGAGGACTGAAAGATAGGAATAGCAAGTGGCGTTGCTGCCACTTTGAGAGAAAATATATTTCAGTTGAGAATTGTACTAAACAGGTAAAGGCGGTCGCTTTCCTCCAAAAATAAGATACAAATGGGGTTTAATTTCATTTTTTTCTTCAGAAAATTGCCTAGTTATTTGTCCTTGCAGAGAATATTATTAATAGTTGAACTTTAAAAAAAAAATCCAATTTACATTGGACTGAATGTAACTACCAGTTCAACTAAGGAATGTTTTAAATCTGTGGCTATCCATACTGTGCTCGATGTTCAGTTTACTACTTGTCTCAGACTTTCCCTATTTATAGTTAATTCTTGTTATTTGTGGTAGTTATGTTCCACAGAGTCATCATGAACACTAAATTAGTGAAAAGTGAACCACTGCTCCTTGGGGAAATACAGAATTAGGTTCCCGCGAGCTTCTAGACACAATATTTTTGTCACCCAATCAACCCGTAATCTTCTTTTATGTGCATTTCTGTTTAAAGACACTTTATTTAATATATTTGGTTGATTCACTAACATCACCTCACAGCCAAAAGCACTAAACTCAGGCCTGAATGAAGGTTATCTAACATACACATTTTCTCCATTTAGACATGCCCTGAACTTCTTATGTTTAGGGATACTAGATAGTACTTAAGTGCTATGCGTAAGGATCATTTTAAATCATTTTAAATAGCACAGTACCAATAAAAAGCACACCCAGAAATATGCAAGAAACCTGACAAAACCCCTTACCCTTAGTAGACCAAGAAAATGACACCTATTTATAGTCTGAGAGCTGAAACAAAGCAAAAGTTCACCTTGTTTGACCTCAGTTGAGAAGGGACACACTGGGTGATTCAGATTTTTCACTACTCTGCACATATTCACAACTGACAATGAAAGCACCGTGAGTATTGATTTTGAGGTTATAAATAAGTTTCAGTGAGTAGGCAAAATTTAAAAAATTCAGAATCCATGAGTAATGAGGATCAACTGTATATATTTGCCTGTGTATCTGACTGAAATACATTAATTACTAGTTTTGTGAGGGTATGAATCAAGGATGGACTTTAAGATGATATTGATAACTGCAAGGATTCAGAAATCTCTAATATTTGTCTCAAGGTATTGATTTTTTTCGAAATATCACAATATATTTAGATCATCTTTTAAAAATGAGATTTGAGAGTGTTGTTTTAATGGCTAAAATATTCTCTTGCTGATAAAGGATAATGGGATTAACTGAATTCGAAGTCTGCATTTTTCCTTTTTCTTTTCACCACCTGCCTGAGAAGATTGAGTACAGGTATTACAATTAGGTAAACTTCTATAAAGTGGTTTTAAATACCTTTGTATAAAGAGCTTTTATAAAAGCTAAATTTGTCAAACTGCTGGAGACCAAAGACAAATCTGAAAAGTAGGCAGGGAAAATAAGACATGTACCTTAAAGAGTAGCAATAATAAACTTGATGACCAACTTTGCTGCAGACAGTATGAAAACCAGAAGACAGTGGCTTGTCATCCTTAAAAAGCTGAAAGGACAGAACTGCCAACCTGGAATCATATGCATTTGTGGAAATATCCTTAAAAATTGAAGGCTAAGTAAAGACAGTTTTAAGACAAGGAAAATATTAGACAATTTGATGCCAGCCCACCTGCAATATGAAAATATCAGCAGAAGTTTGGACTGAAGAAAAGTGATCTTTGACAGAAATTGCAGGGAGAAATAAAGCAATAAAACAGTAAAATGCAATTGAAAGATGCAAGTGTTGGTAGATATAATACTGACTTTTGAAAACAACAACAGTAATAATGTCTTATGGGATTCTAACATATGTTAGCAGTAAGATATACAAAAACGATAAGGAAAAAGGAAGAAACATAAAAATGGAATTAAATGCTTGTTTGAGAAGTTTAGTTAAGATAAAAAGTAATAAATGAAGCATGTGCATTGTAAGCTCTAGGGTAACCACTAAATAATAATGCAGGAATGTATAAGAGAGGCAAAAGAGAATTAAAAAAAGTACTGTATTCATCAAAAAAAAAGAGAGAAGAAAGGAAGAATAAAGCAGGAAAGAGAAAAAGGTAGAAAATAAATAGTAAGTAAGGTTCAAGGCATAAACTCAACTATTTTCTTAATAAATGTAAATAGACTAAGCAATCCAATTAATAAGATTATCAACCTGAATAATAATTTAAAAAACCCTCAAAGTGCAAATGTACCTTCTTTATAAAAAATATACTGAAAATAGGTTGATATAAAAATAAGTTGAAAGTAAAAAAATGGAAAAAAAATGTAACTCAAACACTAACCTCAAAAAGCTAATACATCTGTATCGTATAAGATAGAATATAATTTAAGATAAAATTTCATAGTCCTTTTTTGTCTCTTCCCAAATACTTTTTATTTTTTTAAATTCAAGTATAGTTGATTTATGCTATTGTGTTAATTTCTGCAGCACAGCAAAGCAATTCAGTTATACATATATTTATATTCTTTTAAGAAATATTTTTCTCTATTATGGTTTTACAGGATATTGAATGTAGCTCCCTGTGTTATATAGTGGTACCTTGTTTTTTGTCCATTTTATATATAATTGCTTACTTCTGCTAATCCCAAACTCTCACTCCCTCCCTCACCTAATCCTCTCCTCCTTGGCAACCACAGGTGTGTTCTCTATGTCTGTGAGTCTGTTTCTGTTTCGTAGATGGGTTCATTTGTGCCATATTTTAGATTACATATGTAAATGATATCATATGGTACTTGTTTTTCTCTTTCTGACTTATTTCACTTAGTATTATAATCTCTACTTGCATCCATATTGCTACAAATGGTATTATTTTGTTCTTTGTGTGTATGTACCACATCTGCCTAATCCATTCATCTGTCCATGGACATTTAGGTTGTTTCCATGTCTTGGCTATTGTGAATAGTGCTACAATGAACATGGTTTGTGTGTATCTTTTTGAATTATAGTTTTGTCCAGGTATATGCCAAGGAGTGGGATTGTTGGACATATGGGTAATTCTGTTTTTAGTTTTCTGAGGCACCTCGGTACTATTTTCCATAGCAGCTGCACCAATTTACATTCTCATCAATTTATATTCAGTAGTAACAAAATTCAAAATGTACAAAACAAAATTTAACAAAAATGGAAAGATAAACACATTTACAATCAGAGATGCAGATTTAATATAACTTTCAGTTATGGACCAGAGAGGCAGACAGAAAAAATCCTTAAAGATAGTGAAGATTTGCATATTACAACTAAGATATTGAAATACATGAATATATATGACTTTACACTCAACAAATTCATAATGCATATTATTTTCCAATGTTAATGGAAAATTTACAAAAATAGACCCTATGCTAGATCATAGTTACAACACAATTTCCAAAGGACTGAAATAATACAGAGCATGCTCTCTGACCATAGTATAATTAAACAGATGTTAATGACATAAATGTGATTAGAAAAGTCCTCAAATGTTTGGAAATCGATTAGAGTAAAAGAAGTCACAATGGAAATTAGAATGTAATGCATGATTGAGAAAGTACAATATATCAAAACTCCCTCAGGCAAGTAGTCTTAGAAGTCTGGGTACTAGCTGTCAGGCTGTCAGATACCAACTCTGCAGCATATGGAGTTTCCCAGACTAGGCGTTGAATCAGAGCTGCAGCTGCCAGCCTGCTCCACAGCCACAGCAAGTCAGCATCCGAGCCATGTCTGTTACTTACCCCGCAGCTCATGGCAATGCCAGATCCTTAACCCACTGAGGGAGGCCAGGGATCGAACTTGCTTCCTCATGGCTGCTTGGTACCGCTGAGCTACAGTGGGAACTCCTGAGTAACAACTCTTTACTCTGCAAAGGGAAGGTGGGATTTGTGAGTTCCCAGCTGACTGTATGTCAGTGTGCCAGGCAGGGTTTATGGAAAGAGTGTGTCTCAGCCTTTTGTAGCCATGTCAAGGTGGATTTTTTTTTTTTCCTTGTTCATCCGTTCTGCAGAAGTTGCTGCTTAGCTAGTTTCTGGATTTCTTTCAGAGAGAATTGTTCTGTGTGTAGCTGTAGATTGTTACAAAGGAGGAGACAAGTTCATTTTACTTAAATTGCTGAATTTTTAGCGTGGAATTCTTCATAGTATCCTATTTTCTTTTTAATGATTGTAGAGTCTGCAATGATAACTGTTCTTTCATTCCTGATGTTGATGATTTGTATCTTTTTTTTGTAATCAGGGTAACTAGGGATTTTTTTTTTTTCTGCCATACCTGTAGCATGTGGAAGTTCCTGGGCCAGGGATCAAACCTACGCCATGGCAGTGACCTAAGCCACAGCAATGACAACACTGGGTCCTTAACCCACTCTGTCACAAGGTAACTCCTAAGTAGGGCTTTAAAAAAAAATAAATTTTTTGATCTTTTCAAAGAAATTGCTTTGGGATTTTTACATTTTCTTTATCTTTTGTCAGTTTCCTATTTTGTTGATTACTGCTATTTCCTTTCTTTTTACTTTGTTCTTTTTCAGGTAGAATTTTAAGTCATAGATTTTTTTGACCTTTTTTTCTAATACAATTATATTTTCGTATAAATATAATTATATTTCCTTTTATACTTTCCCCCCCGTCTTTTTAGGGTGGCACCTACAGCATATGAAAGTTCCCGGACTAGGGGTAGAAATAAGCTGCAATCACTATATACCAATTCAGTGCTTATGGGAACAAATTAAGGTCACTTTTAGAAATAATTAAACAATTACCTCCCTGCATGCAATGATGTATCTGCAGGAGAGTAAGTTTTATTTCTGACACTTTCTTGCTAAGTAATTCCTGGGGACTGCTGAGGAAGGTTTACATGTTCTGTAACCTGTCTGCCTGCTGCCTGGCTTGTACGCCTGTGTATTGTTTGATCCAGAGGAGCACAAGGGCCCTCCAAGTCACCTCGGGGGTGTGTCGTCACTTGCCTCTCTAGGCTCCAAGCTGAACCGAGCAGCCTCCTGTCAGTCCCTCACAACATAGATTAAGGCTTGTCACAAGGTCCAGCTAATAGAATCCTAATGACAGTGGTCTGTATGCTATAGTTTTGGTACAAGACAAGTCTCATCAGCATTACAGTGGACTCCACATTTAGGGAACATATTTCTCCTCTTTCTAGGAGACAATCTGGCAAAAGACAAAGGGATTCACCCTAATAATTGCTCAGGCTTTGGCATCTGTGTTCAATGTTCTCTGAATACAAAGAGTGGGAATTTGCCTTTCCTTAGTGTTCTCGAAGGGGTCACCTTGGTGATTTGCCCAAAACAGAGGGAATAACTCTAAGCTGCATATAGTTGTTCTTTAGCTAATATCTAATGAGAAAGGAAGGATAGAGAGAAGGAAAGAATGATCGAAATAAGGTAAAAGAAAGTCCTCTGTAACCGGGTTCCCACAATTATCTTAATTTTTCTTCAGTTCTCATTTTATAGATCAGATAAACATTGTATGGCATTTTTTTTCCTTCAAATTCAAGGAACGTTTATCAGCTTCAGAATGTGAGAGCCAACCCTACAGCCCATAACTCTTTTAAACCAAGAGAAGCACAAAGCACGGGAAGCAGAGAAATTGGTTTTAAACCCTGAGATATAACGGACAACGTCAAAGCAGTACCCACTGGATGTCATTTTATCTAGAGGAGAAGGTTTCATCCACGAGGCAGAAATCATTCTCCCTTAGAAAAAGGGAAAACCTGGGCAAAAGCACATGCAGGGATGGTGGCCACAGTAGAATGTCACGATTTCCCCATTGTCCGCGTAAGGAAGTGAGTGACACTTTGCTAGGAGCCACGCCCCCTCCCCACACAGGGCACCGCCGCCACCCCCTTTCTCTGTTTATTCCTCTGCTTCATCTTCCAGACATTCTACTGCCCTCGGGGAGCTATGAGGAGCATTCGCTGAGATCCTAAGATAAGGGAGCCTTGTGGCTTATCTCTCAGGGAACTGCCATTTCCTGCCTGATGTCCTCCCCGTGAGAAGCCGCAATTACATTTTTTTTCCTCCCTGGTCTGTCTGAATATGACATTTCCATTTCTCCTGCGGATCCTCACCCAGTCCCTGATTAGGGTCATCACCTCTGCTTGAGCCTTCCTTTCCCCAAACAAACAAAAAGAAGAGGGAGAACAGGGAGGTGTAGGGTAGGCCTGGTTCCTCCTGTATTTAGAGTTAAAAAAAAGAATTAAATCTGAGGAATAAACCCTCCCTGTCTCCACTGATATAATTGCCCTGAATTCAGCCCCATGACCGGAGCTACTTACAACCCCTGAGCGTGGCCTTTGTCTTGGCTGGTCCCTTTAGGCTGTTAAAACATCAAATCGAGGCATGCTAAACATGTTAAGAGTTTATCTGAACAAAAATCAACTGGAATGGGCAGCTCCAAACTGGAAGTGGCTCCCAATGCTGGCTCCCTGGACGGGAGCTGCAGGACAGGCTTTTACAGACAAAAGGCAGGGGGGAAGAAAGGAAGGCAGTTATCGATTGGGTATAGCTCTCGCAGCCTCACTGGTTGTTTGTGATTTGTTGTCCTTAGTGTTTTGCTTTTACAACCTGGAAGCATTACAAGCTTAGATTTTGATTTGCTTATACAGACCTTAATTAAGATAAACATGTGTTGTTGCTGTGGCTGTCGCGTAGGCCAGCAGCTGTAGCTTTGATTCGACTCCGACCCCTAACCTGGGAACTTCCATATGCCATAGATGCGGCCCTAAAACACTAAGTAAGTAAATAAATAAAAATGCATGATCATAACTTTTTTTTTTTTTTGCGCCACAAGAGAACTCCATCGCAACACATTTTTGATGTGTGCATTGGGATATGCGACCCATGTATATGCAGCATAAAAGACAGCGGTATTGGAAGTTCCCATCGTGGCTCAGTGGTTAACGAACGCGACTAGTATCCATGATGATGCAGGTTCAATCCCTGGCCTGATTGGTGGCATTGCTGTGAGCTACGGTGTAGGCTGGCAGCTGTAACTCCAATTCACCCCTAGTCTGTGGCCCTAAAAAGACCAAAAAAAAAAGGACAACAGTGTTTTCCAAAATCACAGTCACAAGAAAGAACTCCAATGACCTGTATGGGTCCAGCTGGCCCAGTAGCAGGAGCAGGGTTTCCGGTGCCTGGGGAACCGGGCAGTGGGGAGATGCTGTTGGGGTGGGCTCAGGCTTTTGTGACACGGCATATGTTCTGTCCAGAGCATAGAAGGCCTCATACTGAGTGGGAGGCTGGCTGGCATGGGACAGCAGGGTAAAGCAAAATTCCCTCCTAGATGGAACTCTGATTTCAATTAAGATGAACCAGTTTTTTTTGTGTGTCTTTTTGCCATATCTAGGGCCATACCCACAGCATACAGAGGTTCCCAGGCTAGGGGTCTAACAGGAGCTGGAGCTGCCGGCCTTCGCCACAGCAACGCGGGATCCAAGCCACATCTGCGACCTACACCACAGCTCACAGCAACGCCGGATCCTTAACCCACTGAGCAAGGCCAGGGATCAAACCCACAACCTCATGGTTCCTAGTCAGATTCATTAACCACTGAGCCATGACAGGAACTCCAAGATGACCCAATTAATCCTGGTTCCAGCATGCACACAGGTCCCATGGCTTGAAATAAAGTAGCAAGTGACACTGTTAAAATGTTTAACCAAATACACAGATTTTTGATTATAGAAGAATTTTGAGATTTTAAATGACACTCTTTCTTACTGGTTAAAATGTGCCCTCTGGAATCCCAATGTCTGGGTTCCCATCTCAGCTCCATCGATCTGTGACCGTAAACAAGTTATTTATACTCTCTGCACCTCTCTTTCTCCTGTGTATGATTGTTGTGATTATACCTATAAAACAATTAGCACAGTGGCTTAGCCCATAATAGGAGTTTCCCTAGTGTTCATAATTATTATTAACTATGTGTAACACTAAATCTAGGGGAAAATGCATGGTCTCTTCCAGTTGTTATTAATATTTTGGCATCTTTTGATATATATTTTTTAAAAAATTTTTAACTCACTTTTTATTACATTTATAGTTGTACAGAGATCATCACAACCCATTTTTTTTGCCTTTAGTGGTTTTAGGGCCGCATCTGCAGCACGTGGAGGTTCCCAGGCTAGGGGTCTAATCAGAGTTACAGCTGCCGGCCTACACCACAGCCACAGCAACGCGAGATCCGAGCTGTTTCTGCAACCTACACCACAGCTCATGGCAACGCCAGATTCTTAACCCACTGAGCGAGGCCAGGGATTGAACTCGCAACCTCGTTGTTCCTAGTCAGAATCGTTTCCACTGAGCCACGATGGGAACTCCTCCACCTACCCTCTCTTATAAAAACACTAGAGATGGCATTCAGGGCCCATCTCGATAGTCCAGGGTAATCTCTCTGTCACAAGATCTTTAGTCACATTGGTCAAGAGGAAGACGTTTTTCTCAAATAAGGTAACAAGTGGCAGGGATTAGGTCAAAGGGGACATTTTCCAGCTACCTCGGATATATATGTTTGTGTATGTGTGTGGGGACATGAGTGTGTATATATGTGGGTATGTATGTGTAATGGGTATATGTGTGTGGGTGTTTGATGGGTGTCTGTGCATAAGTGTGTGGGTATGTGAGTGTTATGTGTATACATGTATGTATATGCACAGTGTATATGTAGGTACCTGTGTGTGCAATTATATACCTGTTTGTATGTGTGTGAATGTGTGATGGGTATGCTTGTGCATGGGTATTTTTATTTTTATTTTATTTTTTTTTTTTTTTTAGGGCCGCACCTGCGGCATATGGAGGTTCCCAGGCTAGGGGCTGAATCGGAGCTGTGGCCGCCGGCCTAAGCTACAGCCACAGCACAGCAGGATTTGAGACACATCCGAGACCTACACCACAGCTCACGGCAACGCTGGATCCTTAACCCACTGAGCGAGGCCAGGGATCGAACCTGCAACCTCTTGGTTCCTAGTTGGATTCGTTAACCACTGAGCCACGACGGGAACTCCACATGGGTATTTTTAAATGGAAAATGGGCTATCCGTCCCAGCTTTGCTTAAAATATTTTATTAAAGTTTTGAACTGTGAATCGGTTGGAAGTCTGTTCTAGTGCATCAGTGCTCTCTTAACAGATGGTCAAATAAACACAATGTTTCTCCCTTCCCAGAAATCATCTTAAGCACAAAATTGTTATCTTTTGTGAGGAAAGAGCAGCCTCGTTTAAATGCTAGTAAACAAGCAAGACATACCTGTCTTACCTCTGTCTGAACCTCAGAAAGAGGACCCAAGTGGGAGTTCAACTTAATGAAAAATGCATTAGGACTGTAGTGATGGCACAGAGGGTCTATTGCTCATTTTAATCTCAGCCAACCAGGTAAGTAGGCACTGGTCCATGAACCCTGGCCTGAAAGAATAATCAGGCGAGGCTTAATGAAAGCCAGACAGTGGCCCTACATGAGAGCTTTTTAACTTACATTTCTTCTGCATTTTCAAACAGACCTGTCTGTGGGAATCGTGTTCGGGTTTTATGAGGACTGGGAGGTGCACTGGTGGTTGTTACAAGGAAGAGGCTGGGAAAGATAGAGCCACAGCGGGTTAACTGCGTTAAGACTTTGTTTCTTTTTTGCTTTTAAAAGTCATTTATTCATCTGTTAAACTCTAGGACTACGTCTTAAAGGCTTCCTGCGTATTACACACACACACACACACACATACACACATACATACATACATCATTTACACATATGTGTTTTTAATCATCATTTTCCATACCTATGTATTCTATAAAAATAAAAAAGGGAGTCTACTCAGTAGTGTGTAGTGCCCTATGCTGGTAGGTACCATGCGAACTCACCAAGGTCATGAATAATTTACAGTATTTTTCCGGTAAGAAGATTAAGCAGCCTAAATGGAGGTGGGTTGTATGTGACAGAGGAATGCTCCCTTAGCCCTTTAGATCTGCTCTAACAAATTACCATGGGCTGGGTGGCTTATAAACAACAGAAATTTATTTCTTATAGTATTGGAGGCTGGGATGTCCAAGATCAGGGTGCCAGGAGGTTTGGTGCCTGCCTGCTTCCTGGTTTGTAGACAGCTGTCATTTGGGTATGTCTCACAGCGCGAAAAGGGTAAGGGAGCTCTCGGGTCCTTTTTTTTCAAGTTCATAAAAGACAGTTCAGAGGAGGGAGAGAACCTATAGTCAGGGAGCTGGCGTGCGTCCATGCAGAGGTGGTACAGCAACAGAACTTTGATACGCCAACAAGAAATCAGTGATAGAGCTGATCTTCGGGACGCTAAGAACTAACCGGGGGAAACGGAGATAGGAAAGCTCAGGGCAAATTTGAATAATTTATAATCCCACCTTTCTGGAGCATATCCTACTTACTTTTAAATTTTTTTACATTTTTTGTCTTTTGTCTTTCTAAGGTCGCACCCGCAGCATATGGAGGTTCCCAGGCTAGGGGTTGAATCAGAGCTGTAGCTGCCAGCCGCAGCCACGGCCACAGCCACAGCAACGTGAGATCCGAGTTGAGTCTGTGACCTACATCACAGCTCACAGCAACGCTGGATCCTTAACTGACTAAGCAAGGCCAGGGACCGAACCTGCATTGTCATGCATCCTAGTCAGGCTTGTTAACCACTGATCCAGGACGGGAATTCTGGCTACTTAAGAACAGGGCTTCTTAATCTCAGTAGTACTGACAGTTTGGATCAATTTTCTTTGACACAGGGGGCCATTCTGGGTGTTGTAGGCTATTTAGCAGCATCCCTGGCCTCTCCTTCCTAGATGCCAGAGGCACCCCACCTTCCCAACTCCCCCTATCCCACTTTGTAACAAAAACTTCTCTAGACTTTGCCAAATGTCTCCGAGGGCTGCGGGGAGGGCATACAGCCTGAGAATCACTGCTCTAGAAACTCGCACTCCAGGGACCTGCGGCATCAGCATTACCTGGGAACTTGTTAGAAATGCAGATGCGCAGACCTCATCCCAAACCTGCAAAAGCAGATTCTGCATTTAACAAGATTCCCAAGTGAGTAATATGCACATTAAAATCTGAGTATTCCAGGAGTTCCTGTCCTGGCTCAGCGGTAACAAACCCGACTAGGATCCATGAGGATTTGGGTTAGATCCCTGGCCTCGCTCAGTGGGTTAAGGATCTGGCGTTGCCATGAGCTGTGGTATAGGTTGCAGACGTGGCTCGGACCCTGCATGGCTGTGACTGTGGTGTAGGCCGGCGGCCGTAGCTCCTATTTGACCCCTAGCCTGGGAACTTCCATATGCCGTGAGTGTGGCCCTAAAAAAATAAAAGTAAAAAATCAAATCAAATCTGAGAGTTCCTACTCCGAGGAATAGGAGAAAGGGCTGGAGAGACTGGCTGAGCATAGATCTTGGAAAAGCTGGACCATTCTGCTACAATTTTAGACTTACCTTCTTAGGCAATAAGGCTATATTGAATGCTTTCTTTTTATCACAGATTTACTTGAGAAATACTAACTGGCAGTCTGATTTTTCCTATTTGTCTTCTTACTACCTCAGTCTCAGTTTTAGGGGGAATGATGAAAGCCAGGTTAAAACACACACACACACACACACACACACTTTATTTCCCAGGCTCCTACTACAGTTGAGGGGGCCATGAAACTGTATTCTAAGCAGAAGGTATTTGGTTGGGGAGTTTCTAGGACAGCTCCAGCTGACTTAGATGGCATATGCCCCCTTTCTCTTGGTGTCTCTTCTTTTCTGGGAGTAAACAAGATGGTTTGAACTCCAGCAATCATCTTTAAAGTTTAAGGAGAAGAGACCCTTCCTAAAGATGGCAGAGTACAAAACTAGAAGGGACCTGAATCAAAGAGAGAGAAATATACCCTAATTTTGTTTAAGCTGGTGTTTTTCAGAGGTCTCTTACTCACAGTGGAATGCCAGTCCTAACTGATTAAGACTGCTCTCGATGTGATGGATGAATTGGAGGAGAGGAGATCCGTGCAGACACTGCTGAAATAGTCTGGGTGGGAAGCTGGGAGAACATAAATGGAAACGAAGAGGAATTAGGCACCTGATTTTCTTTGGAGTTCTGATCACTTTAAAATTTGTCACTGGCGACACGGCAATGAAAGTTGACATTTGAAAGTCAGGAAGAGAACTGGGGTTGTGGGAATGCGATGAGTTTGATTTGGGACATACTGAACCTGAGATGAATGTAACAGTGAGAGGTGTGGACCCGGCAAGCACTTGCTCAGGAGAGAAGTTGCCAGAGACAATATCAGGCCACCGGCGGGTGGAAGGTGGGCAGGAATGAGGATGGGCCAGAGGAAGGGAGAAGGAGAGGGGGGTGATCGTGGGTCCATCACTGAACTGGAGAGGGAGGCATGAGGGGGAATGACGGGCTGGGAGTTATTAGGGGATTTTGCTGAACAGATTCCTCAGAAGGGTTTTTAACAACAGTGTTGACAGGTGGGGACCCAGAACTATTTTATGAGAAAGTCCGCTTGCTCAAGGAGCACTTCCTTCCCTCCAGGGACCTCATAAATCAGCGAGGTCAAGTGTCTGTTCATTCTCTGCAGTAAGGCTGAGTAACTGAAGCCAGCTCCATCACTTCCAGTCTCTCCCCAGTCTGCTGTGACTCCTCAGACAGGCTTTAGCGAACGCTGTCATGGAAACGGTCGATCCATGCTGTGCATGGCATGGCCAAGATTAGTGCCTTCTGAAAACATTTACTCTTTTTTTTCTACTCAATTATCTTTTACATACCCAAAGAAATTAACTCCACAAAAGCTGGTTTATTAAAACCATGACAAATATAGGTCACAGGCGAGGTGTTTTCACGGATGCAGAGAGGACAGGACCGTGATCAAGGGCTTGGAGCTTATGCCCGGATGGAAACCAGATAAGTGTGATGATAAGTGCTTTTTAGTAAGATCCATCTCAGGGCGCACTGGTTCTAAAAATTAAAGGCCTCGGGCTACATCTGAAGATAAGACTTTCTGCTTCTCTGGGGTCGTTGTGCTCCTGCTTCTTTGGGGACCATTTCCTTGGTCTTGCTTTCTCTCTTGCCCACTTAACCTCATTCTCTTATAGCAGTTCCCCCCTCTACCTGGAAACAATCTCAAGTCTCAGCCACTTTCATCCCTTCTCAAAAACGATGCCCTCTATCGCTACTGTTTCTTACTTCATGTTCTCAGGCCTTTATCTGCAGTCATGAAATCCCAAAGCTCTGAAAACCAGAAACTTGGTTTTATTTTAATAATTCTGGCAGCAAAACCTTCCCTGAACTTGTGAGGTGCTATATAGCCTTTACTCATTCCTAAAGCATTCATCTTGTCGCTTGAAGAGGTGTTAATGTAATCTGGCTAAGGAGTGCCGCTTATATCTTTAATATGGGTTTTGGATGAAGGAATGCAGGCCTGTACTGTTCTCAGAGACCTACACAGTGCAATGAAGAGGGGAAGAAGAGATTATAATGACTGGGAGAGTGGAAACAGCTTGGCCATTTGCGAATGGTGCCATGTGTAGACTGGAAAATCCATGAGACTCAATCGAAAAGGCAGTAAATCATAAGTGAGATGGCTGAACCCAAAGTGATCAGACACAGTGAAAGTCCAGCCCTTTACTAGCTTCTGAGGCTAAACTTGCTATTAGAATTTGAGGAACCCCATCTCGTTCACTAGTTTAAATGACTGAGATCCAATTTGTACTCCAAATATAAGCTGGGTTCCTGTCCTTTTGTGACCAACATCTCACTTGGCCTTCTGGTTTCTCTAGGACTCCTGGGGATGGCAGGTCTGGCTCTGAACACAGCTCTATGACTAGAGAGCCCTGGCCTACTTGGTGAGCTCCTTAGTCCTGCCTGCCCACCTAGATCTCTTTTCACGTGTCCCCAGACCTGCTAGGTCCCAGGCTTCCACCTGGCCTGACTCTGCCTCTCAGTTGCCCTCACTCTTGCTCTTGTTCATTCTAGAATGTGCCCTTGCATGATTGTGGATGCTGACTCTGCTCTTTTTCAGAAATGACATTCAGATAGCTTTGCTGAGACTTTACCTAGAGTGACTGTGCAAAATGTCATATAAGCACCCTAAAAAAAAATCACAGAAATAGAATGATGCATCTGTATCTGTATGCCCAGAAAAGCTGTTGAGTTTGGGTGACATTTTAAATCTGAACAATGACTGATGATGAACCTTGGATATAAACGCTGAACCATACAAAACTATTCATTGCCTCTGTCCCAAGTAGTGCTCAGGCAGAGAGAACTCTTTTGTGTGGTACAGGTTTGAGCTTCACCTGTGAGCAGGGTCACAGAAGGAATCTGGAGAAGCCCGTGTCTGTTTTCTGAACTATTCTCTTCACTCTTCCTTCCTGTATCTCTTCCTTCTTTCCCCATCTTTTCCGTTTGTCATTCATCAGTTTTCTTTTCTGAAAAGTGGAGATAATAATAGTATCCTCCTTATAGAGTTGTTGCAAGAATTACGTGAATTGATCTGTCTGTCTGTCTGTCTATCTATCTATCTATCTATCTATCTATCTATCTATCTATCTATCTATCTAAACCCTTTGAGTGCCTGCCTCAAAGTAGAAGTATTTTAAGTGTCTATGATTATTATGGATGCCACCCCTATGTCAGGCTCTACTGTAGAGGCTATGGATACAAAGATGAAAGTACAGGCTCTCTGCTCTTAAAATATCTCCAATTTGTAGATACTTTTATTTTCAAGATGTGCTATTCTAAAGCATGGACTCTGGCAAGAGTGGTCTGAATTTGAGAGCCAGTGCCATTTGTCATTCATTAATATATGCCCTTGGGCAAGTTACTTAATATCTCCATTATCTTAGTTTCTTCCAATGAAGATATATTCTTCTTCTTCCTCTTCTTCTCCTTCTCCTTCTTCTCCTTCTTCTTCTTCTCCTTCTCCTCCTCCTTCTTATTCTTCTCCCCCCCTTCTTCTTCTTCTTCTTATTCCTAAGTCATAGATTTGTGTTGAGGAATAAAGGAACTAAGGCAGTAAGCCACTTGGCTAACAGAATGTCCAGAGTAAGTAATCAATACTGAGCTCCTTTATTTGCAGGTGCCACCAATCGAAGGTCCCGAGATGGTCCTCAGCAGGACTTTACATTAGGGTTCTCGTCCTTATGGATGGGGTGGGAAAAGGATGGGGTCTGATATGCTGCTCTGAATCTGGGATTCAGGAAGTTTCTTAATTTGAGTACTTCTTCCCTAATGTGTTGGATAAGTCTAGACTGCTGAGGGACCACATGGGGAAGATGGGGGCTCTGCAGCGAGACTGTCTGATTTCAAACCTCAACTCGTGTAGTGTCTTATGTTGTGACTTGGGTATTTACTCAACCTCTCAAATTCTGTTTTCCCATCTGTAACATGGGTATCATGATAACCGCTAACTCGTGGTTATGTTGAAAGTCAACTAAGATAGTCTAAGTAGGAAGTGAGTACAGCAGTCGTGCCTGACATGCAGTAAGTGTTCTATTATGTTGGCTGCTATTGCTGTTGTCATTTTGATTCGTATTCGATTCTTTGGTCAAGAGCTTGCACAGCCGGAGCTCTGAGCCTCTCCCCACTCTGGTTTTATTTTTACTCCCATGATTATTTATTTTAATTTTCAGTAACATCTTTTCTTATTTCAAGAGCATCCATGTTCATCACTGGAAGAAATATTTAAAAATTCTGTTTTGTGTTTGCTAATCCTTTGCCACTGGGCAGAGTGGGAGTGACAGTGGGTGAGGTGATGGCATGGGTTGGTTGGACTCTTATCAATGTAATTTTTGGTTGGCATTCAGTATCATAAGAAATGGTCACCAGAATTCATTTGCTATCTCCAAAACAAGTATAGGTTGTGATAACTAAGTTTGTATTTTTTTTATGAGATTGGGTTTTGTTGTTGTTGTTGTTATTTTTTTAATGCTTTAGGAAGAAAGTCAGACTCAGTATGATAATGTCATCCTTGAGAGTGGTTATATACTCTGTTACTGTCCTTATTTATTTTTAGTGTGAGTCCCCACTAAGCAATAGGTGATGCTGTAAATAGCTACTGTTTGTTAATCAATAAGCCTCTCATGCATCATCTCATTTATTCCGAATAGCCTGTGAAAAAGGTATTCATTTCCTCTTTTAGCAATGAGAAAACTAGTCCTAGATTAAATAACTTGCCCCAAATCATATAACTAGGATTAAAACCAGACTCAGGATGACTTCAAGGTTTTTTTTGAGCTGTGTCCCCCAAACTGGAGTAGATTTAAACAAAAAACAAACAAACCAAAAAAAAAAGAAAAAGAAAACCTTTCAGTTATCTTTACTAAAGGGAAAACTTCATTAGTACTTGCAGGAACGAAAATTGACTAAAAACGTAAAAATACAAACTCGAGCCTAAGTGTATTTTTTCCAACCTCCTGGCCACATTCCAGTGTACCCACCAAGTACTGATATTTAAGAATCTAATGTAGTCATTCAGTTCATAAAGCTTTGACCTCATTTAAATTGTCAGGTAAAAAAAGCTCACCAGAAACAGTCAAGAGCAATAAAAAAATTACATATAAAAATATAGGAAAAATAGGAATTCCGGTCATGGCTTAGTGGAAACGAATCTGACTAGGAACCATGAGGTTGCGGGTTCAATCCCTGCCATTGCTCAGTGGGTTAAGGATCTGGCATTGCCGTGAGCTGTGGTGTAGGTCGCAGACACAGCTCAGATCTGGCGTTGCTGTGGCGTAGGCCAGCAGCTGTAGCTCTGATTAGATCCCTAGCCTGTGAAACTCCATATGCCACGGGTGCAGCCCTAAAAAGCAAAAGTATAAAAAAATAAAAATTTAAGAAAAATAAATTTGAAAACATCTGAATATAAATCACCTTCTAAATGCAGGTTTCTCTTATCATTTAGTATAAGAAACAGAACCTTAAACCTTCCTAGCATTGCAGTAATAATAGAGGAAAGCCCTTATGCTCAAAATGATTAAAGCATTTAACACGCAAAGTGAGCACTGGGGAGAAAGTCTGATCTTCATTATAGTGTGTTCTGCAACAGAATGAATGTAATCTCCCTTAGGTTTTCCTAAACATCCAAGCTCTTTAATTTACACTATTTTATTCATTTGAATTCACCTTGGATTTACTATAGCAAAAAAAAAAAAAAAAACCTCACAATGAATGCGGAGGCATAGTTAACAAGATACTCTAACGGATTTTTGTAAAATTCAGGAGGGGTAAAGGCGAAAATCAACACACCTTGAAGTCACATTGGTTGTTGGCCAAATATTTTGTAGGGTGAGAGCAAGTATATTCAGCATTAGAAGATAATAATTAAGGGCTTCCCTGGTGGTGCAGCTGGTTAAGGACCCGCATTGTCACTGCTGTGGCTTGGGTCACAGTTGTGGCGCGAGTACAGTCCCTGGCTCCAGGATGCCTGCATGCAGTTGGCATGGCCAAAAAAAAAAAACCAAAAAGTTAATAATTAAAATTACTGTTTGCCTGTGCCCTTCAGCTTCAGTTATGATCATGCAAGATCTTGCCATTTTTGCTTCATAGTGAAAGCATTTGATAAAAAGGAAAATAGCCCCATAAAGTAGATTATAAAACATTTGACATGATGCTTTGCATACAAGTTCTCAGTGAAGATAGGTGACTGGCTGAAGGGACCAGAACACTTTTCATGTATAATCTCATTTTGTCTTAGACCTTGTGAATATCTTGGCATCTACTTATGTATCATTTATAATTGGATTATTCTCAAGTGATGCTTGTAGCCAGGATATGCAGGTTTACAACAATTTGCTGAAAACTGTTTTCAAAATTGTTTCCTTTTAGTAAAAATAAACCATCACTATTTTATCAAAAGTAGCAGAAGGAAGAATATTGAAGTTTTTGAGGTTCTCTTATCAGAGATGTTCAGAGTTTATCAGTATTATGTTCACCAGCGTTTTTATGTATGTGTATATCTAAGATAAGAAAAAATTGGATTTTGTCAAAGACATGCTTTTTTTTTTTTCTTATCAAAATTCAGGAACCGTGTATGTCTTTGTCACTATTAAGGTCATAGCTCCTAGCACGGTATTTGGTATATAATGAGTGCTCAATAAATATTTACTGAATAAAGAAATATTTTGTTAAAAATTTTCCATTTCATATCATTTTAAAGCATCTTTTTAATGACCACATAATATTCCATTTCATGTATTAAAATTTATGTAGCTAAATTCCTTTGATATTACTGATTTTTCACTGTTTTAAGTAAGAACAGACATTCTTATAGCAAAATCGTTTTTAAAAAAGTCCACGTTGAATTGTGGTTGCAAAGAATAAGCAACAATTTAAAAATGTTGATGTTATCAAGAAAGTCACCAAGCATATTTAAATATTTTACTCTGGCATATATAAAGGTAGGAGTGATATTTCCCACACTTTTGTGGCTTGTCATTCTTTGAGGACAAATATGGAGAAAAATTTAGCTAGTAAGTAAGCCTAATTGGCCCGCATCCATTCCTTAACGAGGTTTTATTTTTCTCAAGTGTGCATTCTATGAAATGAATTAAATCTCCAAATTTGGAAATCACAGGAGGAAATTTGGAAATCACAGGAGGTATTGGAATGAGCACCTTTTATTTTTTTTTAATTTTTTTGTTTTTAGGGCTGCACCCACGGCATACGGAGGTTCCTAGGCTAGGGGTCCAGTTGGAGCTACAGCTGCTGGCCTACACCACAGCCACAGCAATGCCAGATGTAAGCCGCATCTGCAGCCTACATGACAGCTCATGTCAAGGCCAGATCCTTAACCCACTGAGCGAGGCCAGGGATCAAACCTGCAACCTCATGGTTCCTAATCGGATTCGTTTCCGCTGCGCCATGATGGGAACTCCGGAAGGAGCACCTTTTAAATGTCAATCATCGACATTATCTAGTGTCTTAATGGACCATGCTTCAGGCAGTGAAAGCCCAACCCCTTTGTCAGTTAGGGTGAATGAAATTTCAGTGGATGAATGTATTTCACTGGGTAGCGCAGATCAGTAACTCATCCTAAATCTCATTGCTGAATGCAAATACAGCTGAAGCAATAATGTATGTCCCAGAGATGTCAGGTTAGGAAGGATTTAACACCTCACAACAAACTATAAATAAACAGGGTCATTTGGAAGAGCTATTGCACACTCATTAGTGTTGAAGAAGGAATTTGTAAATAAAATAGCCATCAACCAGCAATTGTGATGATAGGAACAGTTCAGAATTCTTCATTATCTGGGAAAGAGAAAATACATGATCAAGAAATGGAGATGAAGAGATTTTTCCAATTATCTTTTGACACTGAGAGGATGTAATTAATCTTCTGGAATATAATAACTCTTTTAAGTGTTTGAAATAAAAGAGTGCTCCTTGTATGGTCCGAGCATTGCAAGATGTCCACGAACTCCTTGAAAGTAATTTCCTTGAGCTGTCGAGTTGAATATAGAATGGAACTAAACAATTTAATATTAAGGGGCACGAAAAAGACAAAGCCACACATTTTAGTAAGAAGTTAGTTGTACGATAGCGGACTTAAACAGTATTCGGGAAGAAAATCTTAGAGAACTGAGAAGGCCAGCCATAAGGTGTACTTAGAAACAGTAGGAACCAAGTCAGACAACAGAAAGCACATTCACAAATTCCTGAGCGTGATATTCAGTATAGCTAAGAGGTAAAGGAGAGATGACTTTTCAACATGCCGGAGGGAGCACACGCTATAAAATTATTGATACGTGTATATGAGTATTGGGATGGTTAATTTCATGATTCAGCTTGACTGGTTTAAAGGTTGCCCGATAGACCATAAAATCTTTTTCTGGGTGTATCTGAGACGTTGTTTGGAGAAGAGACTAGCGCTTGAATTGGTAGACTGAGTAAAGGTTACCCTCCCCAGTGTGGATGGGGATCTTTCAATCAATCAAGGGTCTGAATAATAAAAGGTGGAGAAAGGGCAGATTTGCTCCCTCTGGAGCCAACTTTTTTTTTTTAATGATTTTTATTTTTTCTATTATAGTTGGTTTACAATGGTCTGTCAATTTTCTACTATACAAAGTGACCCAGTCACAAATACATACATATATATATATATACACATATATATATATACACATATTCTTTTTCTCACATTATCCTCCACCATGCTCCATTGCAAGTGACTAGATATAGTTCCCTGTGTTACACAGCAGGATCTCATTGCTTATCCACTCCAAATGCAATAGTTTGCATCTATTAACCCCAGATTTCCAGTCCATCCCACTCCCTACCCCTCCGCCTTGGCAACCACAAGTCTCTTCTCCAAATCCATGAGTTTCTTTTCCATGGAAGATTCATTTGTGCCGTATATTAGATTCCAGATATAAGTGACGTCATATGGTATTTGTCTTTTTCTTTCTGACTACTTCACTTAGTATGAGAGTCCATGTTGCTGCAAATGGAATTATTCTTTTTTATGGCTGAGAAGTATTCCATTGTATATATATACCACATCTTCTTAATCCATTCATCTCTCTATGGACATTTAGGTTGTTTCCATGTCTTGGCTGTTGTGAATAGTGATGCAATGAACACATGCAGGGGCATGTGTCTTTTTCAAGGATGGTTTTTTCCAGAGTATATGCCCAAAAATGGGATCACTGGGTCATATGGTAGTTCTATATTTAGTTTTCTGGGGTACCTTCATATTGTTTTCCATAGTGGTTGTACCAATTTACATTCCCATCAGCAGTGCAGGCAGGTTCCCTTTTCTCCACACCCTCTCTAGCATTTGCTATTTGTGGACTTGTTAATGATGGCCATTCTGACTGGTGTGAGGTGGTACCTCATCATAGTTATTTTTTTTTTTCCTTTTGTCATTTTAGGGCCACACCCGCGGCATGTGGAGGTTCCCAGGCTTGGGGGCTAATCGGAGCTGTAGCCACCGGCCTACACCATAGCCACAGCAATGCAGGATCCGAGCCACATCTGCAACCTACACCACAGCTCACGGCCACGCCGGATCCTTAACCCACTGAGCAAGGCCAGGGATCAAACCCACAACCTCATGGTTCCTAGTCGGATTCGTTAACCACTGAGCCACGACGGGAACTCCTCATCATAGTTTTGATCTGCATTTCTCTAATAAACGGTGATGTTAAGCATTTTTTCATGTGCTTGTTGGCCACCTGTATATCTTCTTTGGCAAAATGTCTATTCAGGTCTTTTGCTCATTTTTCAATTGGGTTGTTGGTTTTTTTGCTGTTGAGTGTATGAGCTGGTTGTATATTTTAGAAATTAAGCCCTTGTCAGTTGCATTGTTTGAAACTATTTTCTCCCATTCGGTACCTCTGGAGGCATCTTCTCCTGCCTTTAGACATCAGTACTCTTGGCTTGCAGGCTTACAGACTCAGACAGGAATTTGTACCATCAGCCCCCCGGTTCTCAGGCCTCAGATTCAGGCTGCAGTACACTACGAGCTTTCCTGGTTTTCGAGGTCACATAAGGCAAATTGTGGGATTTCTTAGTCTCCATAATCGCATGAACCAATTCCTGTAACAGATAACCTTTTATACATACTCTCTATATCCTATTGGTTCTGTTTCTCTAGAGAACTCTTAACTTATCCAAACAAAAAAGTTTTCTTTGACAGAACATTATAAATCAACTATAATGGAAAAAAATTAAAATCTTTAAATAAAAAGCTTTCCTTGTATGATGTTTCTCCCAAGAACAGAGAAAAGTGTTGGAAAAAAAACCTACCAGTCTTCTGCTACTGCCTCAATTGTCTACATGCTAATTTGTTGTCTGTGTGTTTGACTTAGTTGCTATAAAATAGCCCTTTAGACATAATTCATACATGGTGGTAATTAGAATTTAGGAGCAGAATATGGATTATCTTGAACGTTGTGATAAGGAACCAGAGCATTGCTCTTCTAGAAAGTTACCTAGACTCTTTTCTCCGCCTACCTCCCCCTTATTCTGCTTTTAGAAAATTATTTTGGAGATTTGGTATAGTTATGCTTTTTTTCTTGTCATATCTGTGAGGAAAGACATGGTTTTCCAGAGGGAACTCTTGAGAAAGGATTTTGTTTTGTACAAACTGAGAGCAGTTCAAAGATCTAATAATCCTAGCCTTCATTTACTTATTAATTGATTCAACAGATATTTACTGAGTGCTGTGTGCTATGTTATACACAAGATACACTTCTTCCTTTCATGGAGCTTCCATTTTAGTCTGAAGGCTAAAAATAAATAAATGAAAGCATGTAAGACTAAAGCAACTGACATGAAATATTTGTAAGTTGTGTTAAGAGATATGAAGGGCAAGAACAATGGTCTGAGATTAAGAAGGGACAGTTCTACTGTTTACAGGGCGGTCAAGGAAAATTTTCCCAGGGAAGTGAAATGTATGTTGAGAATTGAAGGATGAGGACTTGATTATCCAAAGAGCTGATAAAGAGTTTTTCACATAGAAAAATGGGTCTGGGGAGTTCCTGTCATGGTGCAGGGGAAACAAATCTGAATAGGAACCATGAGGGTGTGGGTTTGATCCCTGGCCTTGCTCAGTGGGTCAAAGATCCGGCGTTGCCATGAGCTGTGGTATAGGTGGCAGATGTGGCTTGGATCCCGTGTTGCTGTGGCTGTGGTATAGGCTGGCAGCTACAGCTCCTGTTAGACCCCTAGCCTGGGAACCTCCATATACCATGGATGTGGCCCTAAAAAGACAAAAAAAAAAAAAGAAAAAAGGAAAAGAAAAATGGGTCTGTTCAAAAGCCATGGGCAATAAGAGCCTGTTGTGTCTGCAGACCTCAAAGTAAAACCAGTTTGGGTGGGATCATGAGTGGCTAAGACAAAGGGCTTGAGCCATGTTGCTAAGGTTGCCAAGGCCAGAGCATGTAGGATTGTGAGCCAAGAGAAAGAAGTTCAACTTTTATCCCAAGTGTAATCCCTTAAAGATTTAATCGGAGTGTGACATGATCTTGATAAAATCTGATTGATATTTTAAGATGATTCTGGCCTCTGACTGTAGAATGTAGTGAAAACAAGGAAGAGCGGAAGCAGAAACACTATCAAGCATTGTGGAAGTTTTGGCTAGACAATGACAGTGGTTAGCAGAGAAGATGGAGAGAAGTGGGTTTATCTGAGATTTAATATGACAACAACATCAAATTCTTCATGGGTAATAAATAGCATATAGGGGTTGAGAGAAAACGCAGAATCAAGAACTAAAACTTTGGTTTGTGCTTCAGGGTAAATGGTGATACCGTTTTACTGAAATGTAGCTGACTGTAGGGGCAGATTGCAGTCTATGGGTTAGACAATAGGACAGAGATTTCCCAAAATTGTCCTCGTGGTAAGGGTCACTTGGGGAGTTTCCACTGTGGCTCAGTGGGTTAAGAACCTGACATAGTTTTCCATGAGGGTGTGGGTTCGATCCCTGGCCTTGTGCACTGGGTAAAGGATCCCGTGTTGCCACAGTTGCAGCACAGGTCAACGATGCAGCTCACATCTGGCGTTGCCGTGAGCTGTGGTGTAGGTTGCAGATGTGTCTCAGATCCCGTGTCGCTGTGGCTGTGGTATAGGCCAGCAGCTGCAACTCCAGTTCGACCCCTAGCCTGGCAACTTCCATATGCTGCACATGTGGCCCTAAAAAGACAAAAAAAAAGAGTCACTTGGGGGGTGTTTGTTTAAAATATCTAGCCCATCCTAGGCTCACCGAAGTGGAACATTTTGACAGGCACCATGGATGACTTTTTATCATCAGGGTTGTTGGAAAAATATCCTGCTAGAGAAAAGAAACTCCATGGGAGACGGTTCCTGTGTGATGCAGTGCAGAACAGGCGGATGGGGAAAGAAAAGGCTTAATTGCGAGGAAGAGGAGATTAAAAGGACGTAGGGCCTATATCGATGAAGCTTAGGGCCCTAATAGAAGTGCCGAACATGATATCTGGCACAGCAGAAGAATTAAAATTTTGCCTGCTACCTTCACATATGCAAAGAACACAGCTTTATTTTTTGTAATTTTTTTGGAGGGCTTATGAAACTTGCCAGGGGTAGGGAAGAGACACATCCCCTTGTAATGTCCTGAGACTTTTCTGGCCTCTGCAGAGATGGCCTTTGTTTGATGCTGAAGTCTGGGACACCCCTTTGTTCTTTAGGTCTCAAAGCGAGGGCTTCAGCCCAGCTATGAGGTCTGACCTTGACTCCTCCTGGCAGACTGTGGTTTCAGGATCTTCTTGCCACGATAACATCTGGAAAACCAGTCCTGTAAAGTCCTTTCTGCACTGCTTGAGTGATCACATGGGAAGTTTTGAATCCCTTCCAGGACTCTCGAGCACCAGACAAGGCTCTGGGATCCTGTCGCGCCCGCACCCGCCACTCCACCAGTATTCCTCTGCCACAGCCACCTGGGAATGATGGCAGTCTGCCTTGCACCCTCCTCTCGGGACCCCATATGGGAGGTCCAGCCAAAGCCTCTCCTACTTCCGCTTTGCCCGATGGCCTATCCAGTATTCCTCTCTCTTCTCAGCCTTTGGCCCAGAGGGAAAGTTCAAGACACACAAACCCCCTCATGTGCCTCCTCCTTCTGACTCTTCTCCTCACCTCTATGCTTCAGTGGGGGCCGGAAGGGATGGGCTTCCTTCTTCTGACTGCTTTCTTCCAAGAGCTTTCCAACATCATACCTCCTCTTCCCTAGATGTGGCATCCACCTTCCTCACTCTTTTGATGTAGGAAAATGCCTTTTCTCTGATTACAGTTCTGCTTGGCATTCTACCATGTTTATGCATTAGCCAGATCCTGAGGCATCACCTCCAAGTTCATGTTTCAGGCTCTTTAAACATGGTAGGAACCTAAATATAGATTCAAGGCTGAGTGTAGAATGTTTTTAGACTTCAAAAACTATTTTAGGAGTTCCCGTCGTGGCTCAGTGGTTAACGAATCCACTAGGAACCATGAGGTTGTGGGTTCGATCCCTGGCATCGCTTAGTGGATTAAGGATCCGGCATTGCCGTGAGCTGTGGTGTAGGTCGCAGACACAGCTGGGATCCCGTGTGGCTGTGGCTGTGGCGTAGGCTGGCGGCTACAGTTCCGATTCGACCCCTAGCCTGGGAAACCTCTACATGCTGCGAGTGCGGCCCTAGAATAAGGCAAAAAGACAAAAAATAAGTAAATAAATAAAAATAAAAATTATTTTACAATTGTGTGGACATAGCTAATTCAAAAGCAATTTTTGCTGAGACTCACTTTTACCAGTTCTCTCCAGATGGTTCAACTTTGTGGTAGAAACAGTTATTTTTTTCTTTACACTCAATGTTATCTGTTTATGTGCTATCTGATTCAATTACGCAATTACTATTATATATAAAACTTGCATAAATAGGCTTGGGAGCAAGCACAACTAGGCGTAAACTCACCTGGTGAGCAGAAGTCACCAAGTGTGTTACCTGTAAGTGGCAATGGGTCAGAATCTATAGGTCACAGCATCATGTGTAGTTAATCCATTGAGTTAGGTTAAGGAGAGGTCTTAGAGCTTCTAGACCTACCTGGTTGAAAGAGTCAAGGGTGTCCAGGACTTGACCTTGTCTGACTGCTGCTGAGTTGGCAAAACAGAATTGCACTACTCGGGAGACCTGGAATCTTCCAAGTCCTTTAAGCCTTATTATGGAAACTGAGGCTAGGATTAGAAACCAGTTTCTGACTCTCAGGTCGATATTCCTTCTGCTACAACACACCCCAGACCAAGACAAGAGACATTAATTAAGAATTAAAATATTTATGTCTTGGGAATTCCCACTGTGGCTAGTATCCATGAGGATGCAGGTTTGATCCCTGGCCTCACTCAGTGGGTTAAGGATCCAGTATTGCCAGGGTCTATGGCGTGGGTCACAGACGTGGCTTGGATCCCGAGTAGCTGTGGCTGTGGTGTAGGCTGGCAGCTATAGCTCTGAATTGACCCATAGCCTGGGAACTGTATGCCACAGGTGTGGCCCATAAAGGCAAAAAAAAAAAAAAAAAATTACGTCTGATGTTCATTGGGATATATGGAAGGTAATGCATTCTGTTACTTGTTTACTCTTCAGAACTGTGAGCCACCTTCCCTGACACTCTAATCAAGCTAAAATTAACTAAACCTAAGGTAATGAGCATGTATATAGACTAGCCCACATATGTAATTATGAGAATGGCTCTTATTGACAAGTAGCAAGCATTTTTGTTTGGGTCATATCATCGTGGTACAATAAATACCTGTTCTATGCAGACCTTCTCAAGCGATTACAAATAAAAAATAAACTATGCATTTTTACAAAAATAAATTACAGAAAACGTTTTCTTCCATCATTTAGTGGAATTGCTAAGAAAAGGAAGTTCTAAAAAGTTTTCTTTCAGCCTAGATATTAACTGTAAAAATTCCAATCTGAAACAGCTGCTCCTTTGTTTTAAAATATCAGTCCTCTTAATTTAAAAACACTATGATTAAAAAACCTTTATTATGTAAAATGTCACTTTTTCAATTAACTTTTTTTACACAAAATTTTGTTGCACAATATTGAAATATATTTTTCTTCTCACCCTATGATTTGTCTGTATGTACATGCATGTTTGATTACATCTATACCTGTATTTGTATGTATTATACATATATTACATGTAAAGATATACATACATATGAATACTAAAGTTTAGACACAATAAACCTCCATTTTAGAGAAATCAATTTGATATCATCTGAGAATGATTAGGAACATAGCAATTATTCAGGATAAATCAACTAAAGATTTGTTCCAGTTAACATATACACAGATAATTATTAGTAACCCATACTATTTATTACTATGGACCAAACTTTCTGAGCCTTTAGAAATGTTTCGATTTTCGGCTATTACAAATAGTGTTGATGTGAATACACTCGAACATAACTTTCAGAACGCATATGTATACATTTCTCTTGGTTCTATACCTAGGAGTAGAATTACTGGGCCATCGGCTATACACCTGTTCATTTTTAGTAGCTACTGCCAGTTTTTCATAGGGTTGTGCAGTTTGAACTCCTGCCAGCACTGCTGTACACTGCTGTGTACCCTCACCCCCATCCAGTCATTTTTATATTGGCTATTCTGATACATGGATTATACTTCATGGTAATTCTGATTTGCATTTCCATGATGACTAACGAATGAACATTTCTACATATGCTCATTAGCCATTTGGGCATTCCCTTTTGTGAAGTGCCTATTCAAATCTTTTATCTATTCTTCGATTGGATTGTTTATTCTTTGTCATACTGGTTTGTACAAGTTCTTCGTATTTTCATGATGTGATTTCTTTTTTTTTAACTTAATGAATTTTATTTCAATTATACATGTACATAAATCTATCACAAGTCAATTTGATAGATTTTGTGTCCCAAACCTACAGTGTATCCCCCCACCCACCAGATTGTCTTATTTGAAAAACCAAGGTTTTCCAAAGTCTGTGAGGTGATGTCTTTATTAGATATATGTATTGCAAATACCGTCTTCCATCCTAGAGGTATGCAGTTGGTTTGTATCAACCCTAGAGCTACTGGATTGTTCCATGGTCAATCAATTCTGAGAGAAAGAAAACACTAGCTTTCATAACAGGAGGCTTGAGTTGAAGGCTTGAACCACTACCGTTTAATTCAGGTCAAGTTTTTTATTTCATCTTGAAGAGTCGCTTTGCTCCTCTTATAAAATGGAGCTGGTACTGTCATTCACATTGGGTTGTGAGGGTTAAATGAACCATGTAACAGATGACAGAGCCTAGCAGAGTGCCTGGCTCATATTAGTGCTTAATATATTTTATAGGATGAAGTACAATGAAATATTCTCTAGTTTCATTTCAAATATCTGATATTGGCCATGGACTTTAACAAATCTTTAGTATTATTACAGAACCTCCCTGAGGCGTGCCTCATGTGTTGTTGTGTCTTCCTGATCCCTTCTTATAACTCAAGGGAGTAAAAAAGCCTGAAACAAAACACTTGTCTTCCACTGTTATTTCCTTAGACAGGGAGTCAGAATGTATTTTTTTTCCTCTGGAGGTGAAATATATTTTATAGGAAAATAGGAAATATGCAGATTTCCAAAAATATCAGAAATACATATTTTTAAGAGAAGCAATTTAAGTGTACTCAATAGGACGTAGTTAAGTATCTCATAGAAATTTTTCTCATAGAAATTTTTTTTTTTAAGTTTGGATAGAACCTGATGGGCTTGATATTCTCTCAGGCTACAGAATAGCTTTAAAATATTCACTTGTTGGAGTTCCCATTGTGGCGCAGCGGAAACGAATCCGACTAGGAACCATGAGGTTGCGGGTTCGATCCCTGGATATTGCTCAGTGGGTTAATGATCCAGCATTGCCATGAGCTGTGATGCAGGTCGCAGACGCAGCTCCGATCTGGCGTTGCTGTGACTGTGGGGTAGGGCAGCAGCTACAGCTCCGATTCAACCCCCAGCCTGGGAACCTCCATATGCTGCAGGTGCAGCCCTAAAAATACAAAAAAAAAAAAAAATTTGTTTTTGCTTGCTTCCATTCTACTTAGAGATGTTTTCCTCCTCTCAGGCATTCACGTAGAAGAAATGTGAAAGGACCAGGAGGAGAACGCTGCCTTTACAATCTATTACTATATAACCTAGTTAGTTCCAAGTGGTCTGTTCATTTCCAAGGTTTAATGGGTTAGTAAGTTCATGAAATCTCTAGGAGGGGATGGAGTAAAATCTGATTTGGATCACATTCTGGTCTTTAACTTCGTTATCATTTGAGGCTTTCTCACCGAACTAGCCCTGTGTTTTCGGTTGTCTGAAGCACAGCTAGTACTTTAAAATGACCAGGGGAGTTCCCTGGTGGTCTAAGGGTTAAGGATCTGGTGTCGTCACTGCTGTATCACTGGTGACTGCTGTAGCTGACTTAAGAACTTCCGCATGCCTTGCAGTGGCAGCAAAAAAAAAAAAAAAAAAAAGCCAATACCAGTATACTGGTCATTTTTCTTTTCCTTCTTAAGGCCACACCTGCACCATATGGAAGTTCCCAGGGCTCTCAGGAGCACAGGATTTGCAGAAACCCTGCCGTGGTACTTGGGAGAAAGAAGCGCATGTTTTCAGGCTGAGGGCCTGAAAGCTGAGGATAGAAATCTGATGGGGATCTTACTCATCTCTGAAACCAAACCATGGACCATGCATAAGTCAGACTTCCAGAGGCTTATGATTTCTCTTGGTTATCTTTTTCACCTTATGTACTTCCTGCAAAAACTGTAAAATGTAAAGTCTGAATTGTTAGTTTTGGGTAGCTGTGATGAAAGAAGCTATTCACGTTTCACTCAGAGCCATTCTTGCTGTTAGAAAGAGTGATGCCGGAGTTCCCGTTGTGGCTCAGTGGTTAACAAATCCGACTAGGAACAATGAGGTTGCGGGTTCGATCCCTGGCCTTGCTCAGTGGGTTAAGGATCTGGCATTGCCATGAGCTGTGGTGTAGGTTGCAGACGCGGCTCGGATCCTGCATTGCTGTGGCTGTGGCGTAGGCCGACAGCTACAGCTCCTGTTAGACCCCTAGCCTGGGAACCACACAGAAAGGAAAAGAAGTGGCCATGGCACAACATGGTAAATCAACCATGATTTAATTTAAAAAAATTAAAAAAGAAGTGGCCAGAAGCTTTACTCCTGTAACGTCCCTGACCTTTATCCCTATTCCTGTAGAAAACATTTAAAGATATTTTTAGAATACTGTGTTAATATTTCTAATCATCTGAAATCTTAAAAAAATGTCCACAGAATTTACACTTAAAAATCATCATTCTTGTCGTGATAGTGGGGACACATGTAATAAAATTAATTTTCAAATATCGGTTATTTTAGAAACAGACTAAAAGAAGATAACGGTGATGTCATCCTAAAAACAGTCATCAATAAAAGGCCGAATCATGGTAATGTGAGTTCAGACTCCACTACTAACTGTAGCATTATGTACCCTGCCTTTATGATGGAGTTCACATTTTTTATTATGCAAAATATCTAACATGCACGAAAGTGCAGAATATAATATGAACTCCCGTAAACTTATCACCTGGATTATCAAGATTTTTCAGGAGTTCCCACCTTGGCTCAGCAGTAAAGAACCCACTAGTATTCATGAAGATATGGGTTCAATCCCTGGCCTCTTTCAGTGGGTTAAGGATCCTGTGTTGCTGTGGTTGTGGGGTAGGCTGGCAGCTACAGCTCCGATTTGACCCCTATCCTGGGAACATCCATATGCTGTGGGTACACCCCCATACACACCAAAAAAAAAAAAAAAAAGGAAAAAGATACTTCCTTTATCTATCCCTTGTTTTGAGCTGAAATATTTTAAAGCACATCTAAGGCCCCATTTAACAAGTTTTAAGTTTCCAATGTGTTTTAATTTCATTTGCTTTCCACTTTACCAATCTTACTGCAAGTGCTTGCAGCAGGTAGTACTAACATCACTTGATGGGAAGGAAACTGAAGCCCACACGTTTGGCTCATCTGTGGTCACCCAAGTAGTTAGAAGCAGAGCTGTGATCACCTTTTTCTGAGCTCTACTAAACCCCTCGAAATAACAGTTCTCAGTAGCCCCTGTTCTTGAGAGCAGCTGTTTCTTTTTTTTTTTCATTTTTTAAAGTTTTATTGAAGTATAGTTGATTTACAGTGTGTGCCATTTCCTGCTTTGCAGCACAATGACCCAGTCATACACACATCAATGTTCCCTTTCTTATATTATTGTCCATCATGCTCCATCCCAGGAGACTGGATACAGTTCCCTGTGCTGTACAGCAGGACCTCACTGCTTATCCATTCTAAATGTAATAGCTTGCATCTACTAAGCCCAGTCTCACAGTTCGTTTTGTTGCATGATGTCACTTCGAACCAAAATCGAACTGATAGGATTATGGCATAACTGAAGCTATGATAAGCCAGTCCTGTTCTTTCCTTTTGGAACCCAGGCTTAAAAACAAGGTATTGAGATATGTGCTTCTTTGGAAATGATGAGTCAGAGAAAGTCTATTGGGATAAGGAGTTATCTGAATAACTCCCGAAAGAATAAGAGTCCTGAAAAAAAGGAGGGTGCAAACCATGCTGACATCTAGAGAAAGGGTTTTCTAGGCATAGTGAACAGCAAAAGCAAAGACCCCTAGGTGAGAGCAGGCTTAGAATGTTCCAGGACTAGCAAAGAAGTCACCGGGTGGGAGTATGGCAGACAAAGTGTGGTAGGTGAGGGCAGCAGACAGATACCTAGAGGGTGAGGCCGTGGTGGATAAGGGAAAGGTCTTGGTCATGGTCCGGTGTTGCCATGAGCTGTGGCATAGGTCACAGACACAGCTCAGATCTTGCATGGCTCTGGCTGGGGCGTAGGCTGGCAGCTGTAGTTCTGATTCGAGCCCTAACCCGGGAACTTCCATATGCTGCAACTATGGCCCTAAAAAAAAATCTGGACTTCTGGTGTGGCTCATAACATACTACTTGGCATTGCTTCTACAGTAGCTCTACCCTTAGCTTGGGAACTTCCATATGCCGCAGGTGCAGCCAAAAATATAAAAAATCTAGTTTACATATTAAAAAGATCCCTACCAGCCATATGGAAAACAGGCAGTAGGGACCAGAGAGAGAAAAAAATGAGAATAGTTAGGGATCAGCCTTTGCAGTAATTTAAGGAGGAGACTGTTGCTGAAACCTGGCCTCTGTGCACTGACACTGAATTGAATTTGAGACAGAGTTTTGGGTAAAGGAGAAAAATAATAGCTTTATTGCTTTACCGGGTGAAGGGGGACTCAGTGACTAATGCCTTCAAAAACTATGTGTCCTGCCTGGTAGGATTGGTGAGGAGTTTTATAGAGGTGGTTCAAGGGCAGGTTTGTTGACGAGACCAGGGTGTGTGCCCAGCCTGTATTCCTTTAATCCAGCCTCAGTGGGTCTCCTGATGAGCTTCTGGGGTTCTCAAGGTCATCACACAGTGACCTCTCTGGAATGAAGAATGCTTGCTTTGTCAAGCAGTTAACATCTTCCATTTATTGGGGCTATTAGTTGTGCAGAAGAACTCAAAGACAGTGTCATGTGTACACCTTGAGGAGGAACCAGGGCACTGCCCCAAGGCTGCGCTGCTGTTTCTTGATTATTCCTCCCTGGTATCTGCATCCCCTCCCCTCCGGGGTTAGCGATTGTTTGAACTTGCCCTTTGGAACTCAGGGATGGTCATGGAGACAAGCCTATTCCCTGCAAACAAGAAGCAGAGGGCATGGGAGTTTCCATCCTGGCTCAGTAGGTTAAGAACCCAGCGTGGTGTCCGTGAGGATGTGGGTTCGATCCCTGGCCTTGCTCAGTGGGTTAAGGATCTGGTGTTGCTACAAGCCATGGTGTAGGTTGCAGGTGTGGCACAAAAAGAAGGAGGAGGAGAATAGGGGGACACAGAAAGGCTTTTGTGCCCAGGAGCCTCACAGGGTCCTGCTTGGTTTTGAGATGGAGGTGGTAAGCATGAAAATGATATGTAGATGTGCTAAGATGGCAGATTCCAGATATATTTTGAAAATAAATCCAGTAGTTTCTGGCAATAGTCCCCCAAGAATCATAACTTTCTCAAAGTCCCACGAGAAAACAAGTTTCTAAAAATTGCTTCTTTTGTTTTAACACATTTGAGTTGTTTTCTGTGTCATGGAATAAAAAATTCATAACTAAGATGCTATGCAATTCCACAAGTACTAAATGAATGTTTGACGCAGGCGTAACTGATGGTGATAGGTTGTAACGCCCAAAGATGGCTCAACAGTACTTTCTGTCCAACTTGATCCTCTTACCGTCCTCTATCAGTAGCTGGCGTCCGTGTCACCTCCCCTTGGAAGATGACTGCCTTGGGAGTTCCTTGGTGGCTCAGCAGATTAAGGATCAAGCCTTGTCACTGCTGTGCCACAGGTTTCATTCTTGGCCCTGGAACTTCCACATGCTGTAGGTGTAGCCAAAAAATATAATAATAATAATAATAATAATAATAATAATAATATGACAAACAATGTACAGTAGAAGTGACACTGTGTGACTTCTGAGACTGGATTATAAAAGGTAACATACTTTCACATGACTCTCTCTCTCTCTCTTTGCTCTTGGAATGTGATCGTCATGTTGTTGATGCTCAGACCACATGGAGAGGCCACATGTAGAAGTTTAACCTTAGCTGAAGTCCTAGCCTGTCAGCGTTTTGAGAATGAGGTAGCCTTGGCGGTGGCTCCAGCCCCAGGCACTGTCTGAATGCAACTACTTAGGAACCCCTGTGTGAGGGCAAGAACCACGTGGCTAAACCCAGTCACCTTCAGAACTTGACAGATAAAATAAAGCGGTGGTTGCAGTTTTTAGCCCCTAAGTTTGGGGGATTTTTTTTACATAGCAGTGGATAACTGTTATTGTGACCATATGTATTGGATTATCTAGGACATTTCTGATTTAAATTACATTTTCTACTTATCAGATAATAACAGTGGATAACTATATAGTACCTGTTATATGCTGGGCATCATTCTAAGTGCTTTATGTTTTAATTCTCACAGTGGGCCCATGAATTAGGTTCTACTATTACTGTCATGGGCAGTGACCACTCGACCAGAATTCACCCACGTCAGGTCAGAGAGAGCAAAGACAGACTTACTGAGTCCACTGCAAGAGAGCAGTGGGCAGTGCAGTGACAGCAGAGTTGGGGTTGTTTTATAGGGGAGTTGGCTCTGGGAACACCCTCTGCCGGTTCCCGTCATGCGAATAAAAGACTGAAACATGTCTGTTTTGCTTGACTGATATTTGAGGCTCCTCATTGGTCAGTTGGAGGTTTACACAAAATGGCTTTTGTCACATAGGATGGATTCACAATTAACCTATTTTACAGATGAGAAAATTGAAGCCTGAAGAAGCCCAAAGTCATAGAATTTGTCCATTTTATGCCAAGCTTTGAATCAGATAGTGTGACTCCAAAGCCCATGTACCCTAAGCCTCAGACTCTATTGGGCTGTTTATCAGGCTATTTTTGTGGTGTTGTCCCAGTTCTGTGTCTGTGATACTTAGTAGTTATCCTCATACAGAAAGAACAGCAGAGACAGTGTAATACAAAATAGTTGATTTAAGAAGTATTTGTGTTTGTCATTCCCTGCTTAAAACAAATCAAGCAAACATCACCAAACGAGTCAAAGCAAAACAAACAATTTATCCTCCTAAAAATATTTTCTCAAGATAAAAACGAAAATTTATTTCTCGAGCAACCCACAGAATGTAAAGGATCCTAGTCAACCCACTTATGTGCAAATACTCATCAGGGACCATATTTCTTATTGTGCTGCAGCCACTATTTTCATTCTGTTATGAAAACAAGGCTTTAGAGAAATTTATGAAAATAGGTCCAAATATGCCTCTAGACATGGCTCAAGGCAATAGTGTAAGTAGGTCAAATGCGTTTCCTAGTTTTTTCTACCATTTCCTATTTTTGTTCTCTCTTCAGGTGATAGAGTTAGCTGGATACCTTCTCCTAAATTCAATCCAGTTAGTATTTATTGGCCTATGCCACAGCCACAGCAATGCCAGATCCGAGCTATATCTGCAACCTACACCAAAGCTCCTGGCAATGCCGGATCCTTTAATCCACTGAGCAGGGCCAGGGATCAAACCTCATGGTTACTACTAGTCGGGTTTGTTTCCTCTGAGCCACAGTGGGAACTCTAATTGAGCTCATAATTTCTTTAGAGGCATATGTATCATCAGCAGATTGTATCACAGTGTGTTGCTGTCATGATGTCATTGATGGAGGAAGGTTGGGGGCCAGAGAGTGGAACCTGGTGATGGGAGAAGTTGAACACAAACCTTCAGTTGAGAACATTAGCGGTAGGACTTGGATTTTTTAAGCAGGGCGGGGAGAGGACATTTGAAGTAGATGGACCAGCATGAGCAGAGTTGTGAGGTGTTTTAGTTACAGAGTTTAGGTATCAGTGAGTCAGCCACATGCTATAGAGCATTTTCAAGAGAGGAGAAGCAAGAGAGATTTGAGTGGAATAGAAAGAGAAAAGAGTAAACACTGGGGGAGCCCCTAAGCATAGTATATCCAACCAGGCCCTTTATATACTCTTTCATTTAATCTTCACTCAAATATGCGGGGTATTGGAGACCTGTCAAAGGGCTCAAGAAATGGTCAGAACTTAACCTCCAAGGGTAGATTAACTCCAGAGTTAATTAACTCAAGGTATTAGCTCCATATTTTCATCTCTAATTGTGGACTGGAAGGCTTGTCCTGTGGTTAAAGACATTTCTCCCTTATGGGAAGTGATTTTAGGAGTGGCAAGTTAAAAGCTGGCTTTATATGAAGCACATATCACTTTCAGAGCTGCAAGCTACCCAACTAGGTCTTACTATATAATTTCCAAGCGGTTCACACCTCCAGTACTCTCTGGGTTTGCTCTGTGGTAAAAACGAGGTTTAGGTGCCATTGTCATCCTGAATTCGCCAGAAGAGCAGAGTGGCTTCAGGTGGGCAAACAGTTATAATGCTGTTTCCTCACCTGTCGTGTGGAAGACAGTACTCACCTCTGCCTATGTCAAAGGCTGTTAGTGACAATTAAAATTAATTAGACTGTGACCATGGAGAGCTTTACTTTTTATCCTGGACAATTTCACTGGAGACAGTCCACTGAATTTTGACACCATTTAAAATTTTTTAAATCACTATTTGGGAGTTTCTGTCATGGCTCTGCAGTTTAAGAACCTGACTAGTATCCATGAGGATGCAGGTTCAGCCCCTGGCCTTGCTCAGTGTATTAAGAATCTGGCGTTGCTTCGAGCTTTGGCATTGGTTGCAGACACAGCTTGGATCTGGCATTGCTAAGGCTGCGGTGAAGGCTGGCAGCTGCAGCTCCAATTTGACCCCTAGCCCAGGAACTTTCATATGCTGCACATGTGACCTTAAAAAAAATCACTTTAAAGAGAGTTGTGCAAGGGCAAAGAGAGGCTGAGGCTTTTTTGTTTGTTTATTTGTTAATTGTTTGCTGTTTTTTGTTTTCTGTTTATCAGAATGATAATGATAGAAAACTCACTGTGGAGCCAAAGCACCCAGGGTTGGGATCCTTGCTTGGCCACTTGCTGAGGGGTCTGCTGTGACCCTCGTGATCTTTTGAATCTCAAGTACTTGCAGTTCACTCATCATCTACCCCAGGTTATAAGAATTTGATATTTAAATAAAGGGGATGCAAACGCTTGGAATAGATGGGCAGTGGGGTCCTACCGTACAGCTCAGGGAACTGTGTATGACTGGGGTCACTTTGCTGTACAACAGAGATTGAAGAAACATTGTAAATCAACTATACTTTAATAACACAAATAAATAAGTAAATAGGAAAGTGTTTTGTAAATGCGAAAGTATTCTGCTAGTGGGTACAATGAGTGGAGTCATTTCTGTGTGATTAGAAGCTGGCCACCCATCCATACTTACAGGATATTTTTTTGTGTTCTCATCTGACTCCTTGAACAAGAACAGATGGTCCAGAAGTCTGGACACAGGTTGACCCATGAATCGCATTCTGCAGCCCTCTGAACAATCCCGTGCGTGTCACGGGTTTAGCCTAAAAAGACCTTTGAGAAACATACAATCTCCCATGCATTTATTTGTACAATATCTCCATTTACTGAGTTCTTGGCATGTTATATCATAACATGTGTCCTAGGGGTTGAAGTAAGAGAAACAGTTGAAGTTTTACCAAGATTTGCGTATCGATGTCTTACTAAGGTATGAAAGAATATATGTTCTTCCTTTGCTTGAACAGGTCTGGGTATCAAGGTAAAATATGGCTCCTGTTTGTCACATATGTAAATTTCCCATATGCATCAATTTCGAAGTACTTTGAGGATTTTTTTAGGTAATGAAACCTGCCCTAGTTAGCTACAATTCCACCTGTCTTCAGTCAATGAAAAAAAGGAAACAGGGATTGCTCTTGAAGAATATGGATGGGCACAAGCAGAACTTTGATCCTAGTAGACTTTATTTCATGTGATGCACATTTTTTTTTTTGCTTTCTTTGAAGCTGAAGTTGATCCTCAAAAGAGACTTTTTAGGGAAAGAACGTTGTTTCATTTTCCAGGATATTGTGTCAGGGAAGCTGGTAGGCAGACTTTATTTTTCCTTTTTTTTTCACCCTTTGCCAGTAACATTTATATGAAGAATTTCACAGAGGAAACGGTACTTAGGAAAAGCTTTTCATTTTAATATGCAGAAATGACTTGTCATCCAAAATTTAAAGTCATGTTCCTCTGTAGAGTCCAAAGCACAACAAAATAGTTATTTTATCAGCTAATCACATGCTGCTGAATTTGATTTAAGTCTGCTCTACTGCTCCCATAACGTTTTACAAATCACTGTCTGCACTTCAATAGGCTCTACACGACGTGCTAGTAGAATCTATTTCTGTCCGCAAAGACCTTCCTATCTCAGGAGTGACATTAATGATTATCTCTCCCTTTCACAGGGGCGCCCACCAGCTGAATTGCCTAGGTGACTTCCTGCCCACTTGGATGATTAGAGTTTTGCAACTGACATGAACTTGGGCAGCGGAATCAAATTCCCCACCTCTGTCTGGCGGCTCCCTGCTTTGGTCTCCTGCACCCTGAGGACAAAATGAGGGCAGCCGCAGCACCCTTACCTACCTCTCACTCCAAGAATTAGATTTCTCACTGAATGAATGTGAAGGCAGCGGGGTGTTGCTTCGTTTTTAGGTGAGCATTAATATTAAACAATAGATCTCCCTAGGAGGGGGCTGCTGCGGTTTGAATGCTAAGCTACTTCATTAAGACAGAAACCGAACAAAAAATACAAAGGAAATTAAGCCTAGACAGACGGGCTGAAGGAAGAAAGAAGCAGATTTTTAAAGACTAGCCTATTGTACAACCTTAGAGGAATTCAGAAAAATAATCCTTTGTTTTTAACAAACGGTGATTTTTCCATTGCTTCACATAATGAAGTTTTTTTAAAATACTTAGTGTAGGTTAGAAATATGTTTTCCATCTCACCAGGATCTTAGCATTTTAGCTATAGTGGGAAATGCATTATTCATGTTTTGATGGTTTATATTTGGGGATTTTAGGAGGTTAATATGGTGCCCCAGTTTCTCACACACATCATACCTTAGGCAATGTGATTTGGGGGCTCCTTCCATCAAGAGATGATGTCAGCTTTGCCACCTCTTGAATATGGATTGGCCTTAGGATGTGCTCTGGCCAATAGGATTTTGTGAAAGTGACAGTAGCCGAGCCAAGCCTAAAGCCTTGAGCACTTCCTCCCTCTCTTGGAACCCTGCCCCAGCTGTCAGAGTAGTCTTAGCAGGATGCTGTTCCATGTGGAGGAACTCAGTTGTTTCAGCTAAGGCTATTTGAATCAAGTCTGTAGCCAGCTAAACGCCAAAAATTGACCCATAGTTGACCACAAATGGATAAGGGAGTCCTGCTAACACATTGACTCTTATGCAATAATAAATGTTTATTGGAGTTCCCTGGTGGCCCAGCAGTTAAGGACCCAGCATTGTCACTGCTGTGGCTCAGGTCACTGCTGTGGTGTGGGTTCCATCCCTGGCTTGGAGAACTTCTGCATGCCCTGGGCATGGCCAAAAAAAAAAAAAAGTTAGTGTTTTAAGATTCTGTGTTTTAGGCTGTTATATAGCAATAGCTAACTGACATAGAAACCTAGACTATGTGGCATTATTTTTGCTTCCTTGCACTCATTGATAAAGATAACATTTATAGAACTTTAATGAAATAGGATAAAGCGAATTAGGGTTCCTTGGCCCATTGCCAACCAAATCACCTGAGCGGCTAGAAATGAAACTAGAGATAAAATCTGAGCATCTTTCAAAATATTATGACTCATGATGATAGTTTTTTGGTTTGCTTTTTGTTTTATCTTTTTTTTTAGGGCAATTTTGATCCTTTGAAGTGTTTTACGTGTCTGTGCAGGATGTCCTAAAAGTTGTTGTACCAATACCTTGACTAATCCTTAAGATCTCTGATCTCAAATTCAGAGTCTTGGTGTTCAACTTGTCATTCTCCAGAGGAGTATATACTTTGGGCGTGTCTGCGAAGACTAGTTAGAAGGATTAAAAAATACTCACACTTTGCCTTCATTGAGTATTCACCGTATGCCTGGCACTCTTCTAAGCTCTTTACTATGTATATAAAATCATTTAATGTTCCCAAGAACCTTTATGAGATAGAGTTTTATTATTATTTCACCATTTTTCCGTATGAGGAAGTTGAGGCCTAGAGACAAAGTGTGGTTACTCAAAGCTGGAGAACTAGTGAAGAATGAAGTGCTGGACCTGTCACTGTGCTGTAACTGTTTCTGTTGCGCATGTCTCATTATTAATACTGTATAAGCACATCGGTTTACTCCAGTCTGTATGATTCTTCTACTTGTGGTGGTTGTACCTTCCAATCCAGCTACAGTGATTATACTGAATATCTTCAGCATTTCCTTTGGTAGAAGCGAGTGGGCCCAGGTCCTATAAAATATTTAACTTCCTGTTAGACAAGAGCCTGGTCTCTAAGGCTCTACCAGCCTTCCTTGGGGTACTTTTGCAATGACTCAGTATTTAGGCAGGTCGCATTTCCATCAGGGCCAGGACTAGAGTGAGGCAGCACCCAGGAAGCAGCACGTAAGGAGGCACTCACTCTCAGTTCCCGATCCTAGGGTTGCTCAACTCCAAGAGTCAGCGCCTCCTTAAATTTGTGCCGTAAACCCCTAACTTGCCTAACCCTAGTCCCAGTCCTGTCTGCTACCCTTTCTTCCTGAAGATTAAGCACCATCTCCTTTGCTCCCCCCACCTCTAGCTTTATTTAGAGGTATTTTTGACTAATAAAATTGTAAGATATTTAAAGTGTACAATGTGGAGTTCCCGTTGTAGTTCAGCAGTAGAGAATCCAACTAGTATCCATGAGGACACAGGTTTGATCCCTGGCCTTGCTCAGTGGGTTAAGGATCTGGCGTTGCCATGAGTTGTGGTGCAGGTCACAGACGCGGCTCGGATCCCACTTTGCTGTGGCTGTGGTGTAGGTAGGCAGCTATAGCTCCGATTCGACCCCTAGCCTGGGAGCTTCCATATGCTGCAGTTGCGACCCTAAAAACACAAATAAAGTGTACATTGTGATGATTTGACTTATGTATACACTGTGAAAGGATGACCCCCACTAAGTTAACACATCTGTCATCCTATATGGTTGCTTTTTTTTTTTTTTTGGTAGGAACATTTAAGTTCTACTCTCTTAGCAAATTTCAATTATACAATGCAGCGTCATCAACTGTAGATACCATGCTATATATTAGGTCCTCCGACCTTATTCATCTTATAAAGTTTATACCCTTTTACCAAACTCTCCCTTTATAGAAGTATACCTTCCTGTACTTCTGTAGCATCTGAACTTACACTAGAACAGCATTTTGCCCTTCTGCTCTGTGCTTCTAGCTGCTGAGGGCGGGGCAAAGTCTGTCACCTTCACTTAGTGCATCGTAGGTATTCAACAGAGATTCTCCAAATGAATTAAGACAAATTCATTTCAGAAACATACTTTTAGGAGATGGTTACGTTAAGGCAGAAGGGCATTTCTCCATCCTTGGAGCTCAGATCCCCCGAAAGGAAAGACATACATCTGGTACTCACACGGTGCTGAGCTGTGTTCTCTGATAGAGGCGAAGGCAGGAGTCTCTGAGAGCGCAGAGGCAGCAATAAGAACAACCATCTGGAGATGTAGGGTGTGGACCCAAAGCTTGAGTCTATCCTGCACATCCCATCAGCTTCTTCTCTGCCTTCACGTCTGTAGGGGGTCCGGCTTATTCTCTGATAGCAAATGGGCAGGGGACGCCAGAGTCATTTCTGAAAAGAAATCACCTCATGAGGCAGCAGGAGCAAGATATCAGGGAGAAGGAGGAGTCTGTGTTCTAGCAAATGAATTTGGTATGCCGTCAGGACACCCGAGTGGAGTATCTTCTGAAAGCCTGAAACCCTGGGTTTGGGGTTCAAGAGAAAAGCAGTCAGGGATAAAACTGTAAATTTGGAGGACATGGCGTGAAAGCTGTATTAGAAACTGGGGTGGGGGGAAGTGAGATCACCTATGTAGAAGAAAGAGAAGAGAAATACGCAGAGTGGAATGGACAGAATAGCATGGTGTCTATTTATAATCACTATGCTCCAGAGTAATACTCAGCCTTTCTGGGAAGGAAGAGTCTGTCTTCAGAAAAGCCAAAGCCCCCTTTTGATCAGGTGGTCACATGACGTGACCGCTGACACCTCCTTCAGTGGGAACACCTATTGGGCTGTGACATGTAAACTAAGGGGAGAAGCATAGATCACATTGCTATTGGGGGGCGAGGGGCATAGTCATTTTTTTTTAATGAAGAATAAGTGTTCTCTGATTTTTTTTCAGAAGCTAGATTTGTAACCAAACATCTCTTCTTAGGAGACAGTGGTTTTATTCCTGGGAATGTTTGTAAAATTTCATGGGAACAAGACTGGTGTTTCTTGCATTTTAATTGCCTCTCTCTCAAACCCCTGTGACAGCACAATGTTGTTTTTTTATGAGCTTTTTCCAGAGTACTAAATCTTGATACAATCAATACTATATATGTTAACTATCTTCAGGCTGTCTGTAGTAAGTTTGAGTTATTAGATTCCTCTGAGGTTTAGACTATTTTTCTTTCAGCTATCACTTACCATTTATCTACCCATCTATAGTATATAGATGTTTTACAGGAATAGTTCTAGGTACATAAATAAATTATGTGGCTGGTGGCAAAGACCGGTTGTTATAACAAGGCTCCAGTGTATTATATTTAATAATCCAAATTGCGATAAAAAGAGAGAGGGAGAGAGAAGAAGGAGAAGACTGCTCACTGCCTGCTGGAAAGTGCCAGAAAATTCTCCATAATAGGACTGTGTAACCAGGGAGACTCTCGCCACGTGGGTGTAGCATCTTGGGGAAGTAAAGGCACTCTCCGGATAGAAAGTCTATTCATTAAACACCCCAGTGCCGCAGTCGCAGAAGCTATGAACAACTAGATGAGTTGTATTTTGTCTTCCTTTTTACAAATGCTGATTGAACATTTGTGGAAAGAAATGTTAGATTCTCCTCAGCCTCTCTTGTTTCCCTCCTCTCTATGATTCCTCCTTTCTGCTTCTACAACTTTGCCCCAGAAAGATTGGGAACAGCTGACATGAGAATGCACCTGTTCAAAAAAAAAAGCAATGAAGGTGAAAATTAAGATCAGGGAAAATGCACATAAAAGTAAAACTTCAGTACCAGGGAAAGGAAAAACACAAATTCCAAGACTGTAAGGGTCAGCCTAGTTGTTACAGCTGAGCTTCACATGGGCTCTGAACTTTCTGGAGGGTGAAATGGAACAGAAGACATGAATGGCTGCATAATTCTTGTTATTAAAAAGAGGAAATTAAAGCAGTTTCTCAGGGGAAGCAAAATTCTCCTGTTCTCAGATTTTTTAAGTCTCTTATGGGAATACCAGATATTTAAAATTTTCTTTTACTTCTCAAAAGAAGTCAGATATTATTTTAAACGACTCAGAGTTGAGGAAACTGGGCCCAAATGCCTAAAACTGTTCAAAGTCATATTCACACCAAACGTCCATGTCAGTATTCAAACCCAGGTCATGTGAGTCTTATTCTGGTTCCAGAATGTCGCCACTGTTTTCATAGCTTTCCCTCTCTTGGAAAACTCTAGCCTACCCTGCATTATATCATAGATGTGTTCCTGAATATCTTTTGTGAAATCAATCAATCTGGAAAATATCTTTGTGTGTTTGTATCTATCTATCTATCTATATATATATATATATAGTGAGAGAGAGAGAGGGAGGGAGTGTGTGTATATATATATATAGTGTGTGTGTGTGTATCTATATGTATATATATATATAGTGTGTGTATATATATACACATATATACATATATAAGTATATACCTAGGTATCAGACATGTATGTATTATTATATACACAAACACATATATATGTACATATATAGATATAAAATGCAAATCAAATCAGACTTTTCTTTGTCAAGATAAATGATTCTAGGATGTTTTATCTCATAACTGATATTCACTTTACTGTAGTAACTTTTAACCTTTTCTTTAACCTTCAAATCAAGACAGTAGTTTTCAGCATGTTGATTGGCCAGGAACACCCTCTTTTCCATGGAAATTCTCCCCAGAACCCCAGAGACAAGAACAGACCCTGCCGCAGAGCTGCCCTGGAGGAGGCCTGGCTGGCACGGAGGGAGCATCATGCTCTCTGAGACCAGGGTTTGTGTGGAGGGCAACTCCGTTAAACACAATATAAAAAAAAAAATGCCTTTCGAATTTACAGATTGCTGCCATGTTTATCGTCTTGTTCAATTGTTCACTTTGTGGCTTGAAACAAATGTATTGTGTAGATTGATTTGGAACCTCCCTCATTTTAAAGGGTGAAGAAGAAAATTCTTTTGTGGCACAGCAGGTTAAAGATCTGGTGCTGTCACTGCTGTGGCTCTGGTTGATACTAGAGGGCTGGATACCTGGCTCAGGAACTTCCACTTGCTGTGTGCGTGGCCAAAAAAATACAAACAAAGCGAAGAAATTGACTCTCTGAGGCTCAGAGTTAATGGTGTGTGATCACTGGTTATAGACTGATATTTCTGGGAATTTCCGTCGCGGTGCAGTGGAAATGAATCCGACTAGGAACCATGAGGTTGTGGGTTCAATCCCTGGCCTCGCTCAGTGGGTTAAGGATCCAGTGTTGCCGTGAGCTGTGGTGTAGGTCGCAGACATTGCTTGGATCTGGTGTTGCTGTGACTGTGGTGTAGGCTGGCAGCTATAGCTCCGATTTGACCTCCTAGCCTGGGAACCTCCATGTGCAGCGGGTATAGCCCTAAGAAGCAAAAACAAACAAACAAACAAACTGGTATTTGTGTTTATTTGCCTGATTGACTGGGTCTAGAAGGCAGGGAAGAGGGTAGGCAGTGTGAGAAACTGGGAGCAAAGAGTAAGGTTCCTCCTAGCCCTGCATCTTGTCGCACTTGTCAGGAGCCCTAAAGCAGAGGGTGCGAGAGCCCACAGACTCGTGGTGACATATGTTATGGTTTAGCCAAGAGTTAACATTTGTCTCCCCATTCTGAAAGCATTTTGCATAACGTCCTTGAATGAATAAAAAATTAGGGAGGGGGATCTTTTAAAATGAGATAGAGGAACCAAACAGCTATTGAGGTTTTGCAGCAAAGAGGAAGATAGGATGTAGAAAACCCTTTTGTTCTAGACTGGTTTGAAAGGTTATACATTTATGCACTTCTGTTTTACCTGGATTTATCTTTTGTTTTTAAATAAACACTAAAGTTGCTTGCTCTTTTTTTTTTTTTTTTTACAATTTATCTATTTATTTATTTTGTCTTTTTAGGGCCACACCGGCAACATATGGAGGTTCCCAGGCCAGGGGTGAAATCAGAGCTGTAGCTGCCAGTCACAGCCACAGCCACAGCAACTCAGGATCTGAGCTGCATCTGTGACCTACACCACAGCTCACGGCAATGCTGGATCCTTAATCCACTGAATGAGGACAGGGATCAAACCGGCATCCTCATGGATACTGGTCAGGTTCGTTAACCACTGGGTCATGATGGGAACTCCTAAATTTATTCTAAAAAATTCAAATATACACAGAATTAGAAAGAACAGTGTAAAAATTCTCACATACTCTTCACTCGCCTTCAGAAATTACACACTCATGACCAATTTTGTTCCATCTCTGCGTACCTCCACCCTGGATTATTGTGAAGCAAATCTTTGACGTTGCTTTTATTTCATCTGTCAATATAACAGGGAAGCCTCTTAACAGAAGCAGTGTCATGGTTCCAGATGGTCACTGTGCAGAGTGCTTCAACTTCTACCTTCTCAGTACAGAGAAGGATGTGGCCTAGGGGACTTTCTGCTGCTGTGATCACAGGTGGTGGTGCTGTTACTGATCTGGAGATCCACCCTTAGCCAGTTTGCCTCTGTTTTCTCACATTCAAGAAGAAAATCCAGAGACTTGCCTTTCCCAGAATAAAGAATGAACATTCCCCATTCGGGAAGGCAGAACTTGGTGACTGTGCTTGCTGGGGAACCTTTGCCCCCATGTGCTTTCCTGACACCTCTGATTCTTAGCTGAATGCCAGAGTATAAGAGAATTAATTCCCATGATCTAGAGGATGTTCTGTTCCCTAGATGGGATCCACAGATGCTTAGAAGGTCCATGGATGGGCTTTCATAGGTCTGTGGTTCTCCTGAAATCACGTACCAAATTTTGTGTGAATGTGTGAGGTACGTTTTTAGAGGGTCTCTAGCTTTCATCAAGTTTTTCAGAAGGGCCTGTGAATCCCCCCAAATATTAAAATTGTGGCACTAATCTTTGGACCTGTGCACAAGAGACACATCGGTTATTGCAGTGGATCAGTGACTTAGGTCCATGAATGGGGGTGTGATCCAACCAGAGAAGCATGAAGTTGAGGTCCTGCTAATGGTACAGAAGGGATAGAATTGTGGGTTTTATCTGGGAGGAATTGCAGCTAGAACTTGAGGAACTAAAATGCCATGTGGACATCCAGTCTCATAGGGCACTGGAATGCCACGGTGAACTAGTTGAAACTTCCCGAGATCCTTGCGTTCACTGGGCCCCCAAAGGCAACATTTTCTGTGTGTTTGTATAAGAAGTGGATATGATGATATGGGACACTGTAAACTGAGACAGATAGTGTTGAGTTTTTATTACGAGATCAAGATGACTGTAATCCGAGTATTTTATTAAATGATGTTGATGGCAGAAATTGCCACGATCCTTCACTGTTCTCTGCGTCATACCTTTGTGATGTGACTTTGCAGCCTCTCCCATCCAAAGGTAGAATCTTTTTACCATCTCCTTGAATCCTCACTGGCTTTGTGACTTGCTTTGGCCAATAAATGCAGTGAAAGTTTTCACTTCCAACTCAAGTACCTAAGGGGCCTTGCATACCATACTTTTGTTCTGAGTCTTTTTTTTTTCTTTTTAGGGCTGCACCCATGGTATGTGGAAGTTCCCAGGCTAGGAGTCTAATCAGAGGTACAGCTGCTGGCCTATACCACAGCCACAGCAACACCAGATCCTAGCCGCATCTGTGAGCTACACCACAGCTCACGGCAATGCTGGATCCTTAACCCACTGAGTGAGGCCAGGGATCGAACCTGCATCCTCATGGATCCTAGTCAGATTCATTTTCGCTGAGCCATGACGGGAACTCCCTGTTCTGAGTCTTAAGACCCCTGCCTCTGTTACAGTGCTGGCTTGCTGGAAGGTGGCCGACTACCCGCTTAAGAGCTGTGTCAACGCTGTTGTCCTCGCTGTCGTCCCACATATGAGAAGGAGCCTAAACTCAGTATAGCCGCTGACCCTGGCTTTTCTCACTGCTGCTGACTGAAGTTGCTTGAGAGCCAAGCTGGAAACTGAAGAACCAGCTAGTTGACCCCAGCCTGTTTCTGACCCTCAGAATCATGAGCTACATAAATGGTTATTATTTTAAGTGACTTCATTTGGGGGTAGGGGTGCCTGTAATACAATATTAGCTAAGTCATATATTGGGAGTCACTTCTATTTAAAATATGACATGTTAACATAAACTTTTTTTTTTTTTTGTCTTGGCATATGGAGGTTCCTAGGCTAGGGGTCTAATCAGAGCTATGACTGCCAGCCTATGCTACAGACACAGCCATGCGGTATCCGAACCCACGTCTGCGACCCTACACCACAGCTTACAGCAACACCAGATCCTTTACCCACTGAGCGAGGCCAGGGATTAAACCTGCGTCCTCGTGGATACTAGTCAGATTCATTTCCACTGAGCCACGGTGGGAACTTTTGTTAACATAAACGTGTATTTGCTCCTATACTTATATTCAAGTGCACAAGTTATCTTTTTAAATCTTTGTTTTCTCCTTATCCCTTTCTTTTGAGGGGGAAATGTCACTCCTTTTTTTTTTTTTTTTTGTCATTTTGCCTTTTCTAGGGCTGCACCCGTGGCATATGGAGATTCCCAGACTAGGGGTGGAATCGGAGCTGTAGCTGCCAGCCTAAACCACAGCCACAGCAATGCGGGATCCGAGCCGCATCTGCAACCTACACCACAGCTCACGGCAACGCCAGATCCTTAACCCACTGAGCGAGGCCAGAGATCAAATCTGCAGCCTCATGGTTCCTAGTCGGATTTGTTAACCACTGAGCAACGACAGGAACTCCAGGAAATGTCACTCTTAGCAATGCAAACTGACTTTTCTAATCTTGCTTTTTCCCATATGTGCACTAGGATCTGATGTAGCATGAAAAAAACTTGGATAGGCAGGTAGTCTTCCAAATGTATTGCTTAAGCCAAGAAGCCAGCTTTGAAAAACTAAACACCTATATATGTGTGTGTGTGTGTATATATATATATATATATTAGTATTTATATATTAGTATGTTTATTTATTCTTCTGAAACTTTCCTCTCCTGAGACATAATTCCAGTCATTTTATTTGTAGAAAAACAATTAAATAAAACTAGCAAATGGGAGTGAAAGACATTGATTCATACAGAAAAATATTGTCCTAATTCGTACTCATGATTATTAGTAAAACATTGATTAAAATGAAAGGATGATAGTAGAGCCAATACCTTAAGCTCTTTATTCTCATAATAGTGCTTTTATCTAGGGATTGAATCTATAGATTTTTGTGTCATACTTGAAGGTGTTTGGGACTCCAAAAGACTAGGAGCCACTGATTTAGTACAGTGTCCTCATAATTTATTACTAGATGTTTAAATAAATTTATCTCTTCCTATGTTGACACAGCTGCAGCTCTTGTCTGTGTAAAAAAATATCTTGCTCTGTCTTCCTGCTCTCATTGTTAACTAGTTGAGAAGACACCTAAAATTGCCTTTACTCACCCACAGATCCCTCTCTGAATACCAACAAGATGAAGAATGACTTGTGGTTATTAGTCTTGGAGTCTGAAAGCATCAGGAACGTACACAGTGGAGAGAAATGAAGATGGAAAGAGTAAGGTTCAAATAGCAATAGAGAGAGAACCCCACTGAAGGGTATTTGGTCCTCTACCTGTTGAGACACAGTGGGCTCTCAGCAGGTGCAGGACACAATTCCTGCCCATCTGTGTGCCTAATCTCCGATAAATGGGGGATGTGCTCTGTAGGTCTCACCTATGTCTTGTTCAAGTTTTTTTCTTATCTGGACCTTAGTTTGATTCCATGCTTAATATCCCATCGTGAAAGCCAGAGGCCTCACTTTGCATTGTCATGCTTCTGTGCCACTAGGAAGGAAATCCTGAGATGAAGTTGGACATCCACAGGGAATAAGTAACACTCATGAAAGATGAGAGGCTAGGGGATACAGGGTTGGCAGAGAAAATCTTCAGACAGCATTACTGATCGGGTACCCATGAAAGGAAAGTTGGAAGGAAGCAGACTTGGGAGATAGAGCCTCCAACTGCAAGGCAGATCAGAAAGCTCTGCCATCTCGAAGGAAGCTTTAAAGACACCCTTATTAGAGGAATCGGAACTAGGCAGACATAGCCAAACACAGCTCCCTGTACTCAGTCATCAGAAGGGGGCTGTCTGAGAGGATCGTGGGCTTGAGTTGAAAGCCGAGACACATACTACTTGAAGCTGAAGGGCAAGTTCCTTCTTGAGGGGGGAGCTGAGTTCCTTCTTGAGGGGAGAGCTTGAGAGGGGCACTTGCACAGCTGGCACAGTCCGCTGCCATTTGCAGGAATGATGTATGCTTAGCCATTTCTCCAAAGTCTGAAATGATTCAAGTAAATTAACAAATAACTTAATTGCTTTGCCCAAGGAATATTTGAAATGACAGATTTTTTTTGGGAGGGGGGTATGTTTTTAACTGTGATAGGCCGGAAGAAGGGAAGTTTTAAAAGATGCAACATTGGCATAGTGGAAAAAGAATAGGATTAAATATAGATATATGTCATGACCCCTTCAGGTTTTTGCCATTTTCTCAGCAAATATTTATGAAGACCTTCTGATATCTAGAGACCTCACTAGAAAACAGCAATGTTGATGTAAAAACATAATTCCTACCATGAAGATTCACAGTCTAATGGAAGTGACTTAAAAGTCAGTAGTTGCAAAACAAAGGATTAGATACTATAATCATCATATAAGCTATTCTCTTTACCATCATTGTCAAGGTCAGCAGCATTATTGAGTGCTTGCCATGTGCCTGGTCCCTACGGAGTCTTTTAAATACATGATCTCATTTATGTTATTTTTTTCCTGTTTTTATTTTATTTTATTATTTTTTGGCTTAATGAATTTTATTACAATTGTAGGTGTACAAAAATCATCATAAGTCAATTTGATAGCATTTGTGTCCCAAACCCTCAGTGCATCCCCCCACCCCCCAGATTGTCTTGTTTGAAAAAACCAAAGGTTTTCAAAAGTCTGTGAGTCATTGTTCTGCAAAGAAGTTCATTGTGTCTTTTTAGTTTCCACACGTAAGTGGTAGCATTGGGTATTGCTGTCTAATTGTCTGACTGGTTTCACTTCGCATGATAATTTCTAGGTCCATCCATGTTGCTATAAGTGTTGTTATTTCATTCCTTTTTAATGGCTGAGTAATATTCCATTGTGACATGATCTCATTTAAACTTCCTATAAAAATCTTATCAGGTAGCTCAAAATATTTGTTGAAAGAAAGAAAATAGTTGTTGAAAGAAGGAATAAGAGAAGGAGGAGGAACTGGAGTGAATGGAGAATGAGCCTTTCCAAGCAGAGGTAATAAATGTGGTGGAATGGCAAAGGAATAGAACCATCAGATTCTCTGTAGGCTTCTGTCTACCCATGATTCCTTGTGTCTGGAGTCTACATTCCAGACTGACAAGGAGTGTAGAATAAGAAAAAAAAAACTGGCAAAAATGGGGAATGAAGCAGATCTTGAAGAACTTTGGGTTCTAAGCCATCACATTTACCTTTGGTGTTAAAAATTGTGATGAACCACGGAGGAATTAAAGCCTTAGCTTCCTCCTTCTCCTCCTGGGTCATCTGACTCTGTCTGCTCTTGGGATTTTTATGCATTAGTATAATGGATTGTCCACAGTGAGAACATGAGACACTGGTGCCACACAGTGCATCTGAGTCTTCTCCAGCGCTGCAAGTCCTCCCTTGAGTAATACTTGAGACCCCGTTAGAAATGCTAATTAGGTGTGGCCGTAGATAAGGCAAAAAAAAGACAAAAAAAAAAAAAAAAAAAGAAATGCTAATTGTTTACCCCCTTGCCTAGATTGACTGAATCTGACTCTCCTCTAGGGTTGGGCTCATTGCACTTCAACTTTCCAGGTGAGCTTCTCAATAAGTTTGAGAAGCTCATCTCTAAACCCAGTTATTTAAAGTGCCGTTTCTGGCTCCTAAGGAGGTCTGGGAGGAAACGGCAGCTAACTATTCAGAAACTGTTAAAACAGTGAATTGGAAAGATCTTATGTTGGGCCAGTCTCTTATTAAAGTTTGGTTTTGCATTTTGTCATGTCTTTTTCATTTTGCTTTTCTGAATATATTTTTAATGATATTTTACAAAAGTCGTAGTCTTGGATGAATCTCTCACACACACACACACACGCACACACACACACACACACACACACCTGCTGCCTCATGGAAATGTGAGAAGTTCTTGACACTTAGCGATCATGGCTGTTCTCATTTCCCTTCACTTTGGATGCCTGTGTATAGAGGACATTGGATATGCCACTTAGGGGCAGGTAACTGTTAGCTTATCTCTTGCACCTTGTATATCATTCCCCAGGACTCCCTGATTTCTTGTTTTGGGGCCACTTGACAAACAAGCCTATTTTTGCTGAGTGCTGTTGCTAGGAAGCGACTTGTTTGGTTACCAGCTTCTCACACTTCCCACTGATTTCGCTGTTTTCCAGATGTATTCAGACCCAGAGATTAAACAATAGATGAAAGAGGCCAGAAGGAAGACATTTTGCTGCAGTATGTTTTGGTGGTGTTATCATAAACAGTTTTTGAATTGGCCTATTGAAACAGGAAAATATGTGGGTAATTCTCACACTGTAAAACTACCAAAAGTATTTAATGTTCATGGAAACAAAATACCCTTTAAAAATATCATTAGAAGTCTGTGAAAGTGCAATATAGTATTTCCAACCATTCTTTGGGGAGCTGTTGTGCTTTATAGTTTTGAGGGGAGTTTATAGTACTCTTCTGCTTTTGTTTAATAAAAGAGACAATGAGCTGTTTTCAAAAAGGAGAAGAATGTCCTCAATGGAAAATAATTAAGTGAAATAAAGAATCCCTTGCTTGTTACACACACACACACACACACACACACACACACACACCCATAACGGTGATCAAAAGATGGTTTAGTGATGGAAGCTGGCTCAAGTTGTTATGGCAACTAGAATCTGAAAATACCTGGCTGTGCATGTGTTTTATTTCCCCCCTCCGCCTCTTTTTTTTTAAGAAAGGGGGAGAAAAGGTTGTCTTCCATCTGGTTTAATCACAGTGTTAAAATACCAACGTCAAAGAAAAGTATCTAATCAAGATAATTTCACATCTGTTTCAAGACGAGTGATATTTCACCTTAACAAGGAATAAATTCAATTGTAGGCAAAAGTCTTTTAGGAGGAAAGAATATGGTTAGACATTATCATAAATTGCTAAAGAATCTTTTTAATTATTGTGGATTTTTTTTTTGGGGGGGGGGCTTGCCTGCAGCAAAGTGGAAGACCTGGGCTGCTGCAGTTACGATGTTCAATCCTTAACTCACTGTGTCACAGGGGAATTCCTAGACTGTTTTGCTTTTTTTGTTAATCTGAATTATGATAGTTAGATCCATCTTGTCTTGCAGAGAGGTTTTCAGGTGGTGTTTAGTCATTTAATGTCCTCACTTGAATAGCCTCTGCCAATTGTCTATGTAACAGTTTCTCTTTTGTGCTCCAATTAAGAAGAAATCAAGTATCTTTCTTTGGAATGGAAACTTTAAAGATATATATGCTTAAACAGGAAGAATTATGTAAAAGGGCTTATTTTTATCTACTTGCTGCAGTTGGTAGCTATTTATTATCACAACATTCTCCTTATTATGTATTTCGAAGGTGAAATGATTATGAAGCATACATTGGTAACCAAATCATTAGTAAGGGCTCCAACCAGAATAGCTCCCTTGGAATTCATCTCTTAAAGTAATAGCAACATTTAGTAAGTAGGGAAGCATTGCTTTTGCTTTCTTTTGAAAGCAAGTTGTGGATTCTTAGGAATATTCTGTCCTGGATCCATAAGGGAGAAATGAGCCCAGTGGGGTGATTTCTGCTGCCTTGTCATTCCAAACAGTAATCAAATGAGATGTTTTAGTGTCTTCATTAAAGAGATATTGACCCAACTTAAGCATCTAATAGATTCATTTCATATGGACTCTATCCTGAGGAATCTTTGATCTGTAAAAGAGATTAGGCTGTAGAAGAGTGTCCTTGTGGCTGTTTGTGGTTATACTCAGCTAGGAATAAAGGCTAGGATGATGCCACTTTTAATACAATCGAGTGATGCTGCTGATCCATGATCAATGTGTGCTTTCATTCTTAGTTACTCTGCTGCTACTCCAATAAAAAGAGGTTTGTTAGAGGGAAAGCTGAATGTACAGAAAAAGGTAGTGAACTGATGATGAGGATTTCCTTTAAATCTAGTCTCCCGAGGTGAGTACCAATGTAAGTTATTATTTATTAACAGCAAGAATCTATGAATTACATCAAATAAGTGGGTGTGTTGGAACAGGTTAGATAAATCAGCTGTAATAGGAATGGGTAACTCTAACACAGTATTAGAATTTGGAGTCTCCGGTTCCTTGGCTGGCTGAGAAAAGAACTTCATTTATAGAGCAGTTATGTAACTGCTATATAACTTCATTTATAAAGCAGTTATGTAACTGCTATATAGTTAACATATCCAGTGAAGTAGTAAATATGTTGTAAACCATATAATTAAACATTATCAGATTTATAAACCACCAGAAAACCACGAGTTACTTGGACCCTAACTGCTAGGATTACTCAAGTTTAACTGGGCACAATTGCCAGTTTGGAAATATTTTCCAAAGGAAGCAGAGAATCTGTAAGCTCACCATGGCAGTCTCTATCAGGATAAAGCCCCTAGACTGACAAAGGTGTCTTTGACTAGATCTAGATTAAAATTACAGTACATTGGAGACTGAAAAGGCTGACCTAGCCTTTTATTTACTTACTTACTTACTTACTTACTTACTTACTTACTTACTTACTTACTTACTTTTGGCCGTGCCCAAGGCACATGGAGGTTCCTGGGCCAGGGATCGAACCTGTGCCACAGCAGTGACCTGAGCCACTGCAGGGACAACACCGGATCCTTAACCTTCAGTGCCACAAAAGAAATCCCTGACTCTGCCTTTTAATGGTTAGCCTGCTAACAGTGGCAAACCTAGAAACCCAAAGCATCATATCTTAGAAAGCAGGAACCCCAAGTCTTCTCTGAAACTCCTCTTTAATTTTTCTTTGAGTTATATTTGGATGAAAGAAAACTGCTTCTAATTTTCTATTTTTGTTTTTTTCTTCCTTCCTTCCTTGCTTCCTTGCTTCCTTCCTTCCTTCCTTCCTCCTTTCCTTCTTTCCTTCTTTCTTTCTTTCCTTTCTTCTGTGGCGTGTACCTGCGGCATATAGGAGTTCCCAGGCTAGGGGTCAAATCAGCTGCAGCTGCCAGCCTATGCCACAGCCACAGCAATGCTGGATCCTTAACCCACTAAGCAAGGCCAGGGATCAAACCCACATCCCCATGGATACCAGTCAGGTTCTTAACGTGCTGAGCCATACTGGAAATGCATATTTCTGATTTTTTTTAAAAGGTAGTAGTAAGTAGATTATTTTAAGAAAGGCAGGCCTTTTTTAATTAAGTATTTTTGTGTGTGTGTGGGGGTTCCCACTGTGGCTCAGCGGAAACAAATCTAATATCCATGAGGACACAGGTTTGGTCTCTATCAGGATAAAGCCCCTAGACTGACAAAGGTGTCTTTGACTAGACCTAGATTAAAATTACAGTACATTGGAGACTGAAAAGGCTGACCTAGCCTTTTATTTATTTATTTATTTACTTACTTACTTACTTACTTACTTTTGGCCGTGCCCAAGGCACATGGAGGTTCCTGGGCCAGGGATCAAACCTGTGCCACAGCAGTTCGAACCTGGCCTCTCTCCAGAGGATCCGGCATTGCCATGAGCAGTGGTGTAGGTTGCAGACATGGCTCAGATCTGGCGTTGCTGTGGCTGTGGCATAGGCCAGCAGCTACAGCTCTGATTTAAACCCTAGCCTGGGAACTTCCATATGCCATGGGTGTGGCCCTAAAAAGACAAAAAAAATTAATTAAAAAAAATAACCTGTTGCCCAATAAAAGGGATTTTTCTGTCTATAGCTCAACTCTGAGGGAAATTTCCAAGACTAGTGTGCTTGCTGAGAGAACACTTTTGGGTTATTTTTGTGCCTGGGTGCCCTAAGATAATCTTGGGACGCTTAGGACAAAACAGACTCCTCTTAGAGAGGCAGTATTGCTGTATAACAAAGTACGTCAAGCCTAGTGTCTGAAAGCAGTACGTGTTCGTTGCCTTATACTTTGTGGAGGCTGGAAATTCAGGGTTAGCCTGACTGGTTTGGGATTGAGGTCAAGATGGTAGCTGAAGCTGTGAAATCTGAGGTGTGAGTGCTTCTGGAGCATCTATTTCAGAGGTGGCTCACTCACATGCTGGTGACAGAAAGACTGTTGGCAGGAAGTTTTCATTCTTCTCCACTTGGGCTGCTTCACGAGGATGCTTGAGTATTATCACAACCTGGTGACAGGCTTCCTTCCCTCAAGGGGTCAAGGAGAAAGACAAGAGAGCATATGCCTTTTGAGACCAAGTCTCAGAAGCACATGTTATCATACCTGCCACATTCTATTTGCTAGAAGCAAGTTGCTAAATAAAGCCCACATTCAATGGGAGAAGAAGGAATTAGCCTCTGTCTTGCAAAGAAAGAAGTCAATTCAGGTTTAGAGTCACCACAAACAATAATTAGCTGGAACTGTCTGATTCCTGCTTTCAAGAAACCAGTCTTAGATATGAGGAACACACAGTGATGGCAGCAGAAGATTTCAAGGAGACACAGAAGCCAGAGTTAGCTAAAAGCCTTGAGACAGAAAAAAATATATAGAGCACAGATGGTGAGGTGGTGGTTGGCATCTACTGATCTGCTTTTTGTCACTATAGTTTTGCTTTTTCTAGAATTTCATATAAATAGAAACATGCAGCATATAGTCTTTCATCTGGCTTCTTTCACTTAGCATAATGGTTTTGGGATTCATCCATAATGTTGCATGTATCAATAATATTTTCTTATTTAATAGCTGTTGAGTAATCTATTATATAAACTACATTTTATTTGTCTGTTCACCAGTTGAACATTTTGGTTGTTTTCATTTGGGGGGGTTATTATCAATGAATCTGCTATGAATAGTTGAATCTGACTCAGTGAACATATGTTTTCATTTCTGTTATGTAAATATCTGAGAGTGGAATTGCTAGGTTTTATGGTGAGTGTATATTTTACTTTTAAACATATTGCCAAACTGTTTTCCAAAGGGCCCATACCTTTTCCATTCCCAGTAACAATGTATGAAATTTCCAGTTGCTCCACATCCATGCCAGTATTTGATGTTGACAATCTCTTTTAATTTTGGCCATTCTAGTATATTGCACGTTTTTTTTATAACCAATTATATTGAAAATATTCATGTGTGTATTTAATTTTCTAGGGCTGCCGTAGCAAAGTAACACAAACTGGGTGGCTTCAACAACTTAAATATATTTTCTCACAGTTCTGGAGGCTAGAAGTCCAAGACCGTCATGTCTACAGGCTTAGTTTCCTCTGAAGCCTCTCTCCTTGGCTCAGAGGTGGCTATCTTCTCTTTTCTGTGTTTTCACATGGTTTTTCCTCTATGTATGCCCTTTCTTAAGGATACCAGTGAAATTTGATTAAGGCCCACCCTAATGACTTCATCTTAACTTACTCATCTCTTTAAAGACCCTCTCTAAATAAAATCACTTTCTGAGATTCTTGGGGTTAGGTTGTCAACATAGAATGCAAACTTGATAAATTTACTTACTAGAGAAAATATCTTTTTGTAGATACCTTTGGGTTTTCTATGTGAAAACTGTCTTTGAATAAAGACAGTTTTACTTTTTTCTTCCTAATGCTTTTTTTTTCTTGGCTTATTGCCCTTGCAAGATATCAGTGCAATATTGAGCACAAGTGATGTATTTGGGTATACTTGCCTTGTCCCTGATTTTAGAAGGAACAATTCTTATACCATTGAGTATTATACAGGTTTTTTTTTAATGATTTTTATTTTTTCCATTATAGCTGGTTTACAGTGTTCTGTCAATTCTCTACTATACAGCAAAGTGACCCAATCATACATATATACTTTCTTTTTCTCACATTATCCTCCATCATGCTCCATCATAAGTGACCAGATATAGTTCTCGTTGCTATACAGCAGTATCTCATTGCTTATCCATTCCAAAGGCAATAGTTTGCATCTATTAACCCCAGATTCCCTGTACATCCCATTCCCTCCCCCTCCCCCTTGGCAACCAGAAGTCTGTTCTCCAAGTCCATGATTTTACTTTCTGTTGAAAGGTTCATTTGTGCCATATATTAGGTTCCAGATATAAGTGATATCATATGGTATTTGTCTTTTTCTTTCTGACTTATTCACTTAATATGAGAGTCTCTCATTCTATCCATGTTGCTGCAAATGGCATTATTTTGTTCTTTTTTATGGCTGAGTAGTATTCCGTAGTGTGTGTGTGTGTGTGTGTGTGTGTGTGTGTATATATACGCACACACACACACACACATATATATATATAAACATATATCTCACATCTTAATCCAGTCATCTGTTGATGGACATTTAGGTTGTTTCCATGTCTTGGCTATTGTGAATAGTGCTGCAGTGAACATGTGGGTGCATATGTCTTTTTCAGGGAAAGTTTTGTCCAGATATATGCCCAAGAGTGGGATTGCTGGGTCATATGGCAGTTCTATATTTAGTTTTCTGAGGTAGCTTCATATTGTTTTCCATAGTGGTTGTACCAATTTCCATTCCCAACAACAGTGCAGGAGGGTTCCCTTTTCTCCACACCTTCTCCGTGATTTAGGTTTTGAAAGTTGTCCATTTTTAGAGTGGAGAAGTTGTCTTTTATGCCTAGGATATTGAGGGTTTTCATGAGTGGGTATTGAATATTGTCAGATGTTATTTTTGTATCTATTTTTATGATCATATAATTTTTCTCTTTTAATTTATTTATGAGTTCCTATTGTTGGATTTTTAAACCAATCTTGACTCTTTTGGGTAAATTCCACTTGTTATGATGTAAAATATCCTTTTTATATATTTCTCTTAGGGAAATTTTATAGTCTGTTAGTGATATGATAAGAAAATTACAGCCTAAAATATTTGTGTGATTTGATTACAGGATAATTCTCATTGTGAAATAAGTTAAAGGGCTCCCTTATGTATTTTCTGGAAGATTCTGTAGAGAATTGGTTTCCTTTCTTCCTTAAATGTTTGGAAGAATTAAATAGTAAATCTGGACCTGATGGGTATTTTGTTTTTGTTTTTTTTGGTGGGAATGTGTTTAATTACTAACTTACTTTTAAAATACATATAAGGCCATTCATATTAATTATTTCTTTTTGAGTAATCTTTGGTGGTTGTGGTTGCCTTTTAAGGAATTTCTCCATTCTATCTATGTGCTAAAATTTATTAACTTAAAATTATTAAAAATATTTCCTGTTATCCTCTTAATATCTGTGGGTATAAGTAATGGTATCCTCTCTTTCATTCCGATATTTTCCTTATCAGTGAAGCTAGAGGTTTGCCAATTTTAATTAGGTTTTAATTTTTGCGTTGTTGGGGTTTGTTTTTTGCATATTCTCTTTTTAAAATTAAAGTATAGTTGATTTACAGTGTTGTGCCAATATCTGCTGTACAGTAGAGTGACCCAGCAGAGTGAAAGAATATATAGTTTCCCTTTCTTATATTATGTTTCTTCTTGGTCTAGCCCAAGAGACTAGATACAGTTCCCTGTGCCACACAGTAAGACATCATTGCTTATCAAAATGTAATAATTTGCATCTGCTAACCCCACACTCCCAGTCCACCCCACTCCTCCCTCCTTCTGCTTGGCAACCATAAGTCTGTTCTCCATGTCTGTGACTCTGTTTCTGTTTTGCAGATAGGTTCACTTGTGCCATACTTTAGATTCCACATGTAAGTGATATCATATGATATTTGTCTTTCTCTTTCAGACCTGGTTTTTTGTATATTTTTGATATCTTTTTTGCAGATGTGCCTTTGGCAAGTGTTTCATCCAGTGTGTGGCCTATCTTCTAATTTTAGTAAGATTGTCTTTTGTAGAGCAGAATTTTTTAATTTAAATGAAATCTAGTTTACCAGTTATTCCTTTCATGGATTATGCCTTTGGTGTTTTATCTAAAAGAGCATTGCCATCCAAGGTCATCTAGATTTTTTCTGATGTTGTCTTCTAGTAATTTTGTAGTTTTATATTTTATGTTTACATCTGTTATCAGTTTTGAGTTAATTTTTTTGTGAAGGATGGAAGGCCTGTGTAGATAGTATCATCATTGTTTTTTGTTATGTGGTTGTTCCAGCACCATTTGTTAGAGACTTCTTTGCTCCATTATATTGTCTGTGTTCCTTTGTCAAGGATCAGTTGGGGTCTGTTCCTGGGCTCTCTATTCTGTTCCATTAATCAATTGGTCTACTCTTTCATGAATATCACACTGTCTTGATTACTATAGATTTATAATTGTCTTTAAGTCAGGTAATATCAGTCCTGCAACTGTTCTTCTCCTGAAGTACTGTGTTGGCTCTCCTGTGTCTGTTGGCTCTTCATATAAACTTTTTAGCATCAGTTTGTCAATATCTATAAAATAACATGATGGAATTTTGATTTGGGATAATTTGGAATATAGATAAAATTGGGAAGAATTGAGTCTTCGTATTGAGTTCTGAGTCTTCCTGTTCATGAACATGGACTGTCTTCATTTATTTAGTGCTTTGATCTCATTCATCAGAATTTCTGACCTATGAAAGAACTTATTTCAACATTTCTTGCAAAGCAGGTATACTGGTAACAAATTTCTAAATTTACTTTATCTTAGAAAATATTTCTTTACCTTTGAAGGATAGTTTTACAGGTTACAGAATTCTAGGTTGCTTTTTTTCCCTAACACTTTAAATATTTTATTCCATTTTCTTCTTGCTTGCATGATTTGTGAAAAGAAATCATATGTACTTTTTATCTTTGTTGCTCTGCAAGTAAGGTGGTGCCCCCCCCTTTTTAGGATTTTTCCCTTTATCTTTAATTTTCTGTAATTTGAAAATAAGCCTATTTTCCCCCTTTATTTCTCCTTTTTTCTCTCTCTCTATTCATATATCTTTTATTATTTTATTTCTTCAACATAGTTTCCCCTGCTTAAGCTTTGTTTTTTTTTTTTTTTGGAGAGGGTGGGTGTTACTTTTGACATTTATCCTGTTCTCTGAGTGTCCTGAATCTACAGTTTGGTTTCTGACCTTTATTTAGGGGAAATCTGCAGTCATTAACTTTGTTATTCCCCTTTACATGCATATTAAGCCCTTCTGCAGTTATTCCACAGCCCGTTGATAGTCTGTCATGATTTTTTTTTCAGTATTTGTTTTTGATCTTCAAGGATGCTGTTGATATATGCTGTAATGCAGAGATTCTTTTCTTGACTGTGTCCAGTCTACCAATAAGCCCATTAAAGGCATTTCTCATTTCTGTTAGTGATTTTTAACTCTAGCAGTTCTTTTAGATTCTGTCTTAGGATTTCCATCACTCTGCTTACATTGACCATCTGTTCTAGTGTGTTGTCTACTTTATCCATTAGAGCTCTTGGCATATTCATCATAGTTTTAATTCCTGGTCTGATGATTCCAACATCTCTGCCATGTCTGATGGTGATGTCTCTTCAAATTGTATTTTTGCCTTTTGGTATACCTTGTAATTTCTTCTTTTTAGTCAGATATGATGTCCTGGGTAAAAATAAATGCTGCAGATGGGCCTTTAGTGATGTGCCAGTGAGGTATGGGGGGAGGGAAAGTGTCTCAGAGTCCTGTAATTAGGTCTCAGTATTTTGTCTATGCCTAGGGACTACAAGCTTCAGAGTCTCTGTTTTCTTCTCTCTTCTTAGGCGGTACAGGATGGCTAGAATGAACCGGAGTTGGGTAGTTCTCTTCCCCAGGTCAGAGAGGTTCTGATAATACAACATCATGTTAAGTTTTTGTTAACTTGTCTCTCTTGAGGGCAGACAATGTTAGGAAGAAGAGTGCTCTGGTATATTTCAAAATGGTTTCTCTTCTGTACCCCTGCTGGAAATTCAAGGGGATTTTTCTCTGATACTTATTATAGGAATCTGGTCAAGTTCCTGGAGGAGCTCACAATAATGTGCCCCCCCCCCCCATGACAGGTCCATCCCTGGAGTTTTTAACTCTCAAGTTATCCACTTTGAACCTACAGCAATTTACCAGTTAAGAGTTCAGGTTTTCCTTGGCACTGGTTCCTGTGGTGGTTTCTGCTTGTGAGTCTCTCAGCTCCAGTAAATTGTTCTCTGTATTTGTCTGTGGGGCTTTTGAATCTTGGAGGCAGTGGCTTCCTCTATGTCCTCCTCTCTCATATACATCTAAGAAGAGTTGATTTTTTTTCAGGCTATTCAACTTTTTACTTGTTAGGATATAGTGGAGACTTCTAAGCTCCTTACACATAAGATCAGAAATGGGTAGGTTTTGAATGTTTAGTAAAATCCCGCAACTTTTCAAAATACTGTTTGCTAAAACATATTGATATATATTGCACTTGAATGGCTGTTTTACGTACTCATGATTAGATAAAATGTATTCATTTGTCTTTTGTTTGAATTCATTAGTTCCCTGAGTTGTGCAGATCATCCAAATGTTGATATATTACATTATACAATCTCATAACACATGAATTACCCTCAGAAAAACTTCACTGTATTTTCATGAGAGAGTGAGAATGGAAAAGACAAGTAATAACATAGTATCGCCATAAGCTTTGCTTAGTGGGACCTCAGAAATGGTCTTGAGGATGCCAAGGATTTCACGACCACACTCTGAGAACCACTTCTCCAGGTCCATTTTTATATTAATTACAGTCTCCTTTAAACATTACCTTACAACAATATACTTCCATTTCTCCCCTGAAAAACTGACAACAATATACTTACATTTCTCCCCTGAAAAACTGACAACAATATACTTCCATTTCTCCCCTGAAAAACTGACAACAATATACTTACATTTCTCCCCTGAAAAACTGACAACAATATACTTCTATTTCTCCCCTGAAAAACTGACAACAATATACTTACATTTCTCCCCTGAAATTCTTTGTTTTGTTGTCCACATCTTACTTTTAATTATGTTATAATCTTGGCAATATATTGTTGTTATTTTTGCTTTAAACCATCTATTATCTTTTAAGGATAATATAAAATAAGGAAAACATTTTAAAAAGATTGATCAATGTATATACTGGCACTGTGAGTATCTTCCTACTAGTGGAACTTCCATCTGTGTCACTTGTCTTTGCGGAAAGAACTTCCTTAAATATTTCATGTAGTGTCAGACTAGACACTTTCTCATCTTTTCATTTGTCTCTAAGTCTTTTTTTTTTTTTTTTTTTGCTATGTCCATGTCATGTAGAAGTTCCAGGGCCAGGGAGTGAACCCACATTACAGCTGTGCTGCTGTGGTGACAAGCATCGTAAATGTAACCCACTGCACCACAAGGGAACTCCCTCTAAAGTCTTCATTTCACCTTCAACTTTGAAGTTTTATTTTGATTGGGAAAATAATTCTAGGTGATACTTTAAAATTTTTCTTTTTATTATAGAACATTTAATATGATTTACCCCCTTGTAAAAATTTTAAATATACAACATTATTGAGCACTATAGGTGCAGTGTGGTGTAGATCTCTACAGCTTATTCATCTTGCTTAACTGCAATTTTATGCTTGTTGATTAGTCACTCCTCATTTCTCCTTTACTCCAACCCCTAGAACTAGTATTCCACTCTTTGATTCTATGAATTTGACTACTGAAATCATGGTCCTGTGGAATCAAGCAGTATTTGTGTTTTTGTGTCTGGCTTATTTCACTTAGCAAAATGTCCTCAATCTTCAGGGTGTCACATATTACAAAATTTCCTTCTTTTTAAAGGCTGAATGGGACTCCACTGTATGCATATTCCACATTTTCTTTATCCATTCATCTGTAGATGGGTGCTTAAGTTGTTTCCACATCTTGGCTATTGTGAGTAGTGCTGCGATGAAAATGGGAGTACTAATATCTTTCTGACATCCTAATTTCAAATCTTTTGGATATGTAACTAGAGATAGAACTGCTAGATTATATAGTAGTTTCAGCTTTTCATTTTTTGGGGTTTTTTTTTGGCAGCACCTGCAACATGCAGAAGTTCCCAGGCCAGGGATCAAATCTGGGCCACAGCAGTGACCTGAGGCCCGGCTGTGACAATGACAGATCCTTAACCTGTTGAGCCACCAGGGAACTACAATAGCTCTAGTTTTTTGTTGTTGTTGTTGTTGTTGTTTGTTTGTTTTTTTTTCTCTTTCAGTGCCATACCAATGGCATATGGAAGTTCCCGGGCTAGGGGCATTGAATTGGAGCAGCAGTTGCTGGCCTGTGCCACAGCAATGCCAGATCAGAGCCACATCTGTGACCTATACTGCAGCTCACAGCAATGCTAGATCCTTAATGCACTGAGTGAGGCCAGGGATCGAACCTGCATCCTCATGGGTACTAGTTGGGTTCTTTACTGCTGAGCCACAGTGGAAACTCCCCCATCACAATTAGTTTGTGTTTTAAAAGATTTATAATAAGGAGTTCCCGTCGTGGCGCAGTGGTTAACGAATCCGACTAGGAACCATGAGGTTGCGGGTTCGATCCCTGCCCTTGCTCAGTGGGTTAACGATCCGGCGTTGCCGTGAGCTGTGGTGTAGGTTGCAGACGCGGCTCGGATCCTGCGTTGCTGTGGCTGCGGCACAGGCCAGTGGCCACAGGCCACAGCTCCGATTAGACCCCTAGCCTGGGAACCTCCACATGCCGCGGGTGCGGCCATAAACCCGTGGCCATAAAATGACAAAAAGGCAAAAAAAAAAAAAAAAAAAGATTTATAATAAGCTTTTATTGTATTATGACATTTATCATAATGTCATAATTTTAATGATTTTGTTTCAAATGTTAAAGATTTTGGATGTTTCCAATTTATTAAAACTCTTGCTTTAGTAAAAAAAATTATTATACAGAAATGTTTGAACTAGTGACTGTTTTCTGGAGATAGTTTCCCTAGAAGGAGAATTAACTGCATGAAAAATTTAAGCACTTTTTATGCTCTTGATATACATGGAACAAACTGCTTCTTAGAAAGCATGGACCAACTTATAGGAATTCCTATTTATACAAATAGCTAATATTTATGGAGCTATTAATATATCTTAGGCAATGTTATAAGAATGTTCACAAATACTAATTTGTCTGTCCTCACAGTGCTGAGGTAGACACTGTTAAGGTCCATAGATGAGGAAACCAAGGCATAAGATTTTAAGACTTCAACCCAAGATTTTAAACAACAGCTGATAAATTAAGGGTTGAGAATTCAAACACAGGGCCATGCGGTAATAGTGTCTCCACTCTAACTCCTAAATTATTCTACTGCCTTATAAGCGTTGCTATCATTTAAAATATTTGCAAATTAAATGCTCAAAAAATGGTATCTCATTCTTTGAATTTGATTACAGGTAGAATTAAATTTTTTGGTGTTTCTTAGTCATTTTATTTCTTGTGTAAGCTACTTATTTGTGTCTTTTATCTGATGTAATAGACTCTTTAAGCTAGTTATCCTACAAGAAATCTGAAGAAGATGCTCTGGGGCCATGAAATTCAATCTGCCATCGCAGTAAAAGTGACTAAGATTCTGGACTCTAGGGTTACCCTGCAGAGTGGGTGAGATGCCAGCTTTCGTCTCTAGTGTCATTTCCGTAGTGAAGGAGACACAAAAGTTCCTACTCTAGGTGGTCACAATGAGTTTTTAGAAGGGATAGCGTAGAAAAAGACAGTGAAGGGTTTTCAAATGCTGTAAGAGGTGGTGGTTTCAAAGGGAACTTGAAATAGTATAAACGGCAGCCAAATCACTCTTTGGAAAACATTTAAATTGAGTATCATTTGATCAGTAGGTAACCAAAGACATTCTTTTTAGAATGTTTTTAGTTTTTAAGGCTATATTTATAGTGCTTTTTGGCAGTTATCATTATAAGCAATTAGTTTCAGCCTAAAAATAGTCTCAAAGAAAACATTAAAGCACTTCAGATTCTTTTCGGAATCTCTTCTCAGTGCAAATGCCACAAGGAAAGCAAAGGCTGTAAATGCTTTTACATTGTACAGGACTGGTAAAAATATTCAGTTATAATTCTTAAAGCATTTTTTATTCTATAATTGCAAATTCTTATTAACGAAACAGCCAGGTCTTTAAAATATATAAATGTGCAAAGTCGGTAATTTTATATGTAATATAAATTTAGTATGAAATAGTAGAGTAATATGTGAGTCCTCTTTATTTTTATGCATATGTAGATAAAAGACATCTCCCTATTGATTAGGATAGACTAGCTCCCCCAAACATAAAGGCCTCATTGGCAGTTTAACCCATCACTTGTTTAGAATCTACTCAATACCAAGCTGGAGGCTAAGTATTCAGCAATAAATGTGAACATGAATTCTGGAGCCAGACCGCTAAGACTGCAAGTCCTAACTCTGCTGTTATTTACTATGTCACATTCGTCTCTATATCCCAGTTTCTGTTGTTAAAACAGTGATGCTGAGGGCTTACCCACCCTGGAAAACTTTAAGCGTATATGCTCTCTAGTGCCTTTTAAAACTAACAAGAAATAAGGGGCATTTCCAAGTAAAAAAAGGTATTAAGGTTATACCAGTTCCATAGAAAAAATAGGGGAATGCTCTATTTGTGTCCCTGGAAGAGTTGTGTGCAAGTTAAAGCAACATATTCATTGATGGAATTCCTGTCATGGCTCAAGGAAAATGAATCTGAATAGCATCCTTGGGAATGCAGGTTCTATCCCTGGCCTTGCGCAGGGTTAAGGATCCGGCATTGCCGTGAGCTGTGTAGGTCGCAGACATGGCTCGGCTCTGGCATTGCTGTAGTTGTGGTGTAGGCCAGCAGCTACATAATTCGACCACTTGCCTTCGAACCTCCATGTGCTCTGGGTGCTGCCCTAAAAAGACAAAAATATATATATATATTCATTGAGTTTGGTTGAACTTTCCTGTAAAATCTTCAAGCCTAGATGCTTACTTTGAGAAAAAAAATCAATTATTGATTCACTGTCTCCTAAGAACATTCTTTAGCTGTAAAGTGCCCTAATGACCCCTTACTTTGATCACTCATTGAGAGTTGTATTTTCTAAAATTATATCTGCAACTTTGCTATTTAAACTTAGATTAGTAAGAATTAAACTTAGTTCCATTATATGTGGCGAGTCAGTTTTATCCTGCTTTCAAGACTTTTTTGTTGTCTTTGGCTCACAGCATTTTCACTATTTGTATAGATGGTGATCTCTTTGAGTACATCCTACTTGAAGCTAGTTGATCTTGGATGAGCAGATTAATGTTTATTATCATATTTAGAGATTTTTCAGCAATTAAATCTTTGAATTTTTTTGTCTTTATCGTCCCTGTTTTTTTAAGGATTTTAATTTTTTCCATTATAGTTGTTTTACAGTGTTCTGTCAATTTCTACTGTACAGCAAAGTGACCCAGTCACACATACATACATTCTGTTTCTCACATTATCCTCCATCATGTTCTATCATAAGTGACTAGATATAATTCCCTGTGCTATACAGCAGGATCTCATTGCTTATCCACTCCAAATGCAATAGTTTACATCTATTAACCCCAGACTCCTATTTATACAGATACTGCTGCTCTTAATGGTGTCTCAGATTTTTCTGAGGCTGCATTAAGCTTTTTTTAATTCATTCTTTTTTTTTTCTTTTTTTTTGCGCAAGATAATTTCTATTGATTTTTCAGGTTTTGTGATTCATTATTCTGTTAGATCAAACCTGTTGAGTCCACTCTAGTGAATTTATTCACTTCACTTGCATATTTCAACTTTAGAATGTCCATTTATTTTTTTATTGTACTAATTTCTATATACTTATTAGTATTTCATATTTGAATTCTGCTTTCATTTGATTTTTAGGGATGACTTCCTTTAGTTCTTTGCATATATTCATGTATTTATAATGTTCTTTGAAATCTCTGTCTGCTAAGTCCAACATATGGGACCCCTTAAAAGTATTATCCATTGCCTTTTCTTATTTATAGGTCACTTCTATGTTTCTTTGCATGTCTTGCTTTTTCATGGAGGGGGAGTTGGAGAGAAGGTAGCTAATCCCTTCTTGACCTTGTCCTTTATAATATAGTGTAGTGTCTGTGTGTTCTGATTTTTAACCCCGTGACTGTTATTGCTATTTCTATTTGTTCAGTGGATTGCTTGAATTAATTCTGCAAAGTCTGTTTCTCTTGAAGAGTACAGTTTCTGTGTCACTGCTTAGAATTTTTTCCTCTTTAAAATTGTTAAGCTTGGAATCTAGTAGTTGCTTCTGAGTCAGTATAGTTATGTCTTTAGCCAGTGACTGATTTGGGATTATGATTAAACCTTCAGAGCCAGTAAGACTTCCATCCATTTCAGGAAGATTTCAAATCTGCACTGCTTTTAGCCAGGGATTAACAGCCCTCCAATTGCTCCAGAGTAGTTACTAGTACCTGGGCACAAGATTGACCCTAGTACCTGGGCACAACCTCCTAAACTGCTAGGGATGAGAATAATGTTCTCAGGTCTTTTTTTTTTTTTTTTCATGTCTACCCCCCCATGTCATTCCTTGTGAAATTGCTGGCGAGTGCTGTTTTGTTTGCTGCTATTCATATCCAGTTGCTTCTCTATTTTTATACCACTAGGATCCCCATTGGAGGGAGAATGCCTTTAGGAAGGAGTTCATACATTCTTTATTCCAAATTAAGTTGCCCCTCCTTAATCAGTGCCATGGAGCTCCCAGACTTCATTTTGCTTCCTCGCTAAGCAGAAGCCCTGTTAGTTGTGATAGGGTTGCAAGGGGGCCAGTGGGGGCGGGGGGCGGGGATAGAGTCTACTTCTCCCAGAGTAACTCCTTTGACCCAAGAGGGAGCTTGCAGAATGGCGGTCTCATTTACCTCATTGGCATGGAACTTCTGCCCTAGGAGCAGATGCTGGGGAAGAGGGGGTGACGATGGAAGCCCTAGTCTCTTTGGCCAGCAGCTCGTGGTTTGACATATCTGACCAGGACAGAGCCTTTACTCTATGTGTGGGAGCTGAACAGATTTGAGAGACTCTACCTTCTTGACTGTACTCTCTTGGAATAGATCTTCTGAAACCCTTGGGAGCTGGTTATGAGGGAGCCACCTCAAGTGAAACCATGGCCTTATAACTGAGAAGTGGAGGGGGAGTGGGGAGAAGGTCATCAGTCTCTCCTTGGCCTTGTCCAACCAGAATAAACCTGAAACATTTAGTAGGAAGTAGGGGACAGGTCATAGTAGTGTCTGGCTCAAATACCACAGATTACCCTCTGTTCTTACTGATAATTCTGTAAGGTTTTTGAATAAATGCTTCTCAGTTTATTGCCTGTTGTTAGGTCAACTTCTAGAGATTTTAAATAGTTTTTTGACAACCTTCACCATTTTAATGATTCTTTGGCTAGTGAGAGATTCTGCAAACTCACAGAGCACCAATTTCATCTCTTTTAGGTAAGTTTTTATACTCGATGTTTGGTCCAAAGGCTGGAAATTGGGACATTCATTTCTTATCTCCTTTCCTCCTTTCTTTTTTTTGTTTTTTGTTTTTTAGAGCTGAACCTGTGGCATATGGAAGTTCCCAGACTGGGGGTCGAATTGCAGCTGCAGCTGCCAGCCTACACCACGGCCACAGCAATGCAGGATATAAGCCGTGTCTGAGACCTACACCACAGCTCATGGCAACACTGGATCCTTAACCCACTGAGCTAGGCCAAGGCTTGAACCCACATCCTCATGGATACTAGTCAGGTTCATTACCTCTGAACCACACTGGAAACTTCTAGCCACATTGGGAACTTCCTCCTTTCTTTAACTTAACTTGTCACTTCCAGTAAGGACCTAGAGAGCTTCCTCCTGGGACCTAGAAGGCTTACTACAGCTTCTTCTTTTCCTGTGAGATCTCTCCTAAGATGAAGTCATATAAAAAGAAGCTTTTAGAAATTAAAAACAAAATCCTCCAAAAACCTTAAGAAAAATATTTAAAAAATATTTCTTCTGGCAATACATTTTTTTCCCAAGATGGTTATCATACCCTGAAAATCCAATTTGATTTGAAATCTGAGCAAGGATATAGTCCCGCATTTAACTTTCTCATAAAGCACCAAGATGCTTTTGTTCTACAAATGGGACATCATAGAACATTGTTATTTAGGGGGAATTAAGAATTTAAATATTAAACACAGCATAATGACAATGATGGAGGCTTAGATAAAACAATAGTCAGATTAATTTTAGCTGAGAGGAGGTGGAAGACAGTTTTGAAATGAACTGTGCCAGAAGTGAGTAGATGACTCACTTTTGATGCTCCAGGTCTACAAAAAGCTCAACTCCTGACTCAGCTGGCTGGGCATCAACAGCAGATTGGTGACTCAGAAGTAATGAGAAGTGATCTTTAGAGGAAGTATGGTGGGACAGAATTGACTAAAAGAAGTAAAGCCGACCCATGTCCTGAAATGACAGGGCATCTGCTTTTTCCTTTTTTTTTAACGGCTACACCTTAAAATGGCTGCATATGGAAGTTCCCAGGCTAGGGTTTGAATTGGGGCTGCCAGTCTACACCACAGCCACAGCTGCAGCAATGCTGGATCTGAGCCATGTCTGTGACCTATACCACAGCTCACGGCAAGGCCGGATCCTTAACCCACTGAGCGAGGACAGGGATGGAACCTGCATCCTTATGGATATTAGTTAGGTTCATTACCGCTGAACCACAATGGGAACTCTGGCATCTCCTTTTAACACCACTGTTTTCATTAGTGACAGTAATAGTTCCCAAGCCACATAAAATTAAAAAGCAAATCAATATTTTTATTATAAATATTTGAAGCATACCACAGTATATAGGTTTGGTAAGAAGCATACTTATAAAATTAACATTCATACACCACTAAATAACAAAAACCATACCATTAATTTTGCATATACCTTGGGACTTCACCATAACTAAAGAGATTCCTGAACCTTATTTTTTATTTGCTTTTTAGATTTTTCTCACCTTTCTGTTTTACAAAAAGGGAAACTTCCTGTGACGTATACATTTTTTTTAACTCAACATTGTTTTATCCATCTGTGTGGTGGGTAGCTGTAGTTCCTTTTTTTTTTTTTTACATTTCTTTTAATTTCTTTTGGTATCTAATTCCTGTATCATAAAGGTCACCTGTTTAAAGTATACAAGTCTCTTGTTAGTAAATTCCAAGGACTGTGAACCATCACCACTGTCTAATTCCAGAACATTTCACCACGATGAAAAAGAAAAACAAAACCAAGAAAGCTCTTACCTGTTCACAGCAACTCCTGATTTCCTCCTTCAACAGTCCTGCCAATCACTTTGTCTTTGGATTTTCCTTTTTGAAGATTTAGTGTTGTGTCTGGCTTGTTTTACTGACCATAATATTTTCAAGTTTCACCCATGTTGGGGCATGGATCAGTACTTTATTTTTTCTTATGGATGAATAATATTGTATGTATACCACCACATTTCTTTATCCATTCATCAGATAGTAGGCATTTGAACTATATTGACTTTTCAGCTATTATGAATAAAGTTTCTATAAACATTCACACCTAAGGTTTTTTGTGTATATGTGCTTTTAATCCTCTTAGGAACATGCCTAAGAGCAGAATTTCTAGGTCATATGGCAACTCTCTTTTTAAATTTTTGAGGTACTGCAAACCATTTTACTGGGTGACTGCATGATTTTCTGTCCTACCAGCTATGTATGAATTTTGCGATTTTTTAACATCCTCATCAACATCTTTTTTCCCCATTTAAAAAAATATTATAGCCAATTTAGAGTATGTGAAGTAGTGTCTCATTGTGGCTTTGACCTGCACTTCCCTAGTGACTAATGATGGTGACCATCTGTCCATGTGCTTATTGGTCATTTGTGTTTCATTTTGTAGAAATGTCTATTCATTTGACCATTTTAAGATGAATTACTTGTCTTTTTAATGCTCACTATATATGGTGGTTACTAGAGCTTTATCAGATATGATTTGCAAATAAAACCCCATTCTGTGGGTTATCTTTTCACTTTCTTGATAGTACCCTCTGACACATAAAAATTCTTAGCTTTAAAGTAATCCAGTTTTTCTGTTTTTTTCCTTTGGTTGCTTGTGACTTGTTGCTTGTGCTTTTGAAATCATATCTAATAAATTGTTGCCTAGTATAGTATTATGAAGATTTATGCCTTTTTTCCCCCTATGAGTTTTATAGGTTTAGCTCTTGTTTTTTTTTTTTTTTTTTCTTTTTTGACTGCGCCTGTGGCACACTGAAGTTCTCAGGCTAGGGATCAAACCCAAGCTGCACCTGCAACCTATGCCACAGCTGCAGAAATGCCAGATCCTTAACTCACCGTGCCAGGCTGCGGGTTGAACCTGCACTGCCAAAAAGACAATGCTGGATCTTTAACCTGTGGTACTACAGCAGCAACTCCCAGGTTTAGCTCTTCAGTTTATGACTTTAATCCATTTTGACCTGTTATGTACATGTGGTAATGAGGTAGGGGTCGAAATTCATTCTTTAGCATGTGAATATGCAGTTTTCCCAGCACCATTTGTTGAAAAGAATTTTCTTTCCCCCATTGAATGATGTAGTGTGTTGAATGATAACACCCCAAAAGATATGTCCATGATATATTCTCTATGAATTACCTATGAATATTAGCTTATTTGCAAAAAAAAAAAAAAAGAATCTTTATGCAACTTAATTAGGATTCTGAGATAAAATTATCCTGGATTATTCAAGTGGATCATATATTTAGTGACCAGTGTCTTTATTAAAAAAACCAAAGAAGAGAAGATACAGATACATGGAAGAGAAAGCAGAGTTTGGAGTGACATGACCAGAGGCCAGGGAAGCTAGCAACCAACAGAAACTGGAAGAGTCAAAGAATAAATTCTCCCTTGAAGTTTCCAGAAGGAGTGAGTCCCTTGCAACACCTTCATTTCTAGAAATGTGAAAGAATAAATTTCTGCTGGGTTAAGCTATCCAGATTATTTGTTATAGCAACAATAGAAAACTAATACAAATAGTCTTAGTACCCTTCTCAAAAATCAGTTGACCATATATAGATGGTTTCTTTCTGGATTCTCAATTCTAAACCTTTGATCTATAAGTTTATCCTTAGACAAGTCCCACATTATCCCAATTACTGTAACTTTGTATTAGTTTTTCAAATTGAGAAATATGCGTCTTTCAACTTTGTTCTCCTTTTTCAGGATTGTTTTGACTTGTCTGGTTCCCTTACATTCCATATGAATTTTGGAATCAGCTTGTCTATTTCTTTAAAAGGTAATTTTGATGGAGATTACCTGAAATATGTATATCAGCTTTGTGGAGTCTTGCCACCTTACAGTATGGATCTTTACAATCCATGAACATGGGATGTCTTCATTTTTTTTGTAGTTTTTAATATTTTCAACAATATTTATAGTTCAATGTATTTGTCTTATAATTTTGTTAAATATATTCCTACATACTTTGTTCTCTTTGATGTTGTAACCTATTATACGTGTGCGTGTGTGTGAATATATGCATTTGTGTGTGGGGTGGCATGTACTTTTGCATCTGAAACAAAAGCTTTGCTAACCTTTTGTTCAGATCAGTTTACTACATATATTCTATTCCGTTTGATTCTATTTTATATCATTTAAAAAAAGTCTACTTGTAACCCATCAAATTTAATTCACATCCCACTAATGACTATCAATCACCAATATTTTAGGTTAGTGATATTCAGAATTCTAAAATGAGTTATGTAGCTTGTATTCAAACATAGAACAACTCTGTCATTAAGATCCACCCTTTAATTCAGCCAAGTTGTTGTTCTTATTTTCAGATTTCCTCGGTGAGTGAAGCTTTGTGTTTTTTTAATTTTCTGGTGCAAGGTCCTAATCTTATGAACATCTAGTAGTTGCTAGTTTGAGAACCAGTACCTTTGTGTGGAAGATAATTTTAGCAACACTGTTCTATATACACCTTGTATTGAGAGTGCTAGATAGTGAGGTACATACCTGTTCAGGTGGAAGAGAATACCAAGCTGATTTTCAGAGTTGTTGTATCCATTTATATTTGCACTGGAGTTTCTGTTTTTGCAGGCCACAACAGCTAGTCTTGCAATCATTAACTTTTGCAAATCTGTTGAATAGGAGATTGCAGCTCATTGTGAGTTTAATAGAATAATTTCTTTGATCATTAATAAGATTGAGCTTCTTATTTTATATTAATCATCTGTGTTTTTTTTCTCTTGGATTTTACTGTTCAGTATCTTTTGCCATTTTCGATTACATTTTCTTATTGAATAATAAGTGAAATATTTCTCTACCACCCTCTCTGCAATCCATCTACTTATCTACATATTCCTTATGGATACTTAAGCTTTAACAGTTATGTGCACCTCAAATACTTCTCCAACTTTGTGGTTGTCACTTCTCTTTCGGTGTGTATGTATGTATTTGTGTGTGTGTGTCTTTGCATGTTTGAACAAGACATAAATCCAACTGCGTTAAATAGCTAGCTCCCTCTCATTATTACTTCTTTTGAAGTAATAGAAAATTTTCCTTTGTGTTATTTCAAAAGTTTTACTTTTATTCCTGTACATCTGGAGTTGTTTGTGTGGAGTGTGTGTGTGTGTGTGTGTGTGTGTGTGTGTGTGTGTGTGTGATGTGAGGTAGAAATCCTAGTACATTTTTAAAATATTAACCAATTTTCATAGGTCAATTTATTGAATGATATTTTCTACAATCCTTTTAACATATACTCATCTCCATATGTGTACAGGTTTGTTTGTTTCTGGGCTCTTAATTCTTCTCTCTTGGTCAAATTGTATGCCAGTGTTATACCTTTGTAGTTACTATAGTTTAACGATAAGTCTTGAGATTTAGTGGGGACATTTTCCTCTCTATATTTTTTCATTGTTTAGGCTGTCTTGCATCTTTGTTTTTCTATATGGATTTCAGCATCAGCTTAAATTCTCACAAACTCTATTAAGATTTTTGTAGAAATCACTTTGAACATAGAGACCAGTTAGACATGTATATAACCTCCTGGGCTATACAGTCCAGCCCATCTGCCAGTTGAATGCTACCAAAAAATTTTTGTTGATGCCAGCTGGAGAAGAACTACACAATGGAGCACTGCTCAAATTCTTGACCCTCTGAAATTGAGAGTTATCAAATTATTTGGCTTTATGTTACTAAGTTTTAGGGTATTTAGTTAACAGTAATAGATAACCAATGCAGAATCTGATATATGGAAATGAAGTGCTGCAATAACAAAAATCTAAAACATGTTGCATTGACTTTGCGACCAGGTGGGAGATAGAAGCTGGAAGGCCTTGTGAAGCCTGTTTGTGAAGCTGGAAGAAGACTGAGGAAATTGTTATTGGAGTGTGGGAAAAAAGGGCAACTTTGTGATATGGTAGCCTGAAGTTTGGCAACATTGTCTTCTATTATAAGATGTATCTGTAACTAATTAACTGGTGAATTTGGCTGAGCCATTGTCTAAGAACAATGCTGAAAGTGCCGTTTCATATCACTATATAATAAAGCACAAATAGAGGTAAATGAGTTACAGAAGGAAAAAAAATCAGCTTATTTTCAAGAAAAAGAGAAAGTATAGAGTAGTTGTCATTTGAAAATAAGTATTTCCTCATTCTCAGCTTCTCCAAAAGGCTCTCAAATAAAGAAATGACTATAAGGTAAAGAGCATCTCAAGGATATGCCTTTGAGATCTTTTATTAAGATGTCATAAATATTTAATGGCATGTCTCATAGAAGTTCCCAACTGAACAAAATATCTTCTAGGAAATTTAAAGCCATTTTCCCTTAGCATCCTGACCATTACTCAAAGCCCTAGAGAGCCTATCTTGAAAGATTTGTTGTATAGTTTTTATCTAATATAGAGAAACTAAGATTCCAAGGAATCCCACAAAGTTTATAAGATCATTGTATTAGTAGCATCAACTTGGAATAAAAAGGGACAGCAATATTTCAAACAACACAAAAACCATGAGTCCTCAACCATCTAAGAACAGAAAGATGAAAAGTTTACTCAAGAGGCAAAATGGGTTATTTATTATGGAAAATAAAAGATGACTATGAAGGGAGTTCCCAGGACCTAGAAGTTGAAGCCAAGAGTCATGGAGAACATTTCCGCAGAATAGGATTGGCCCCATCAAGACACTGGTGCCATATGCTCTCCTTTCTCTCTAGCTTTATTGTGATATATTTGATATGTAACATTGTAAAGGCTTAAGGTCTATAACGTGGTCATTGGATATACGTATATACTGTGAAATGATCATGACAATAAGGTTAATTGGTACATTCATTACCTTACATAGTTACCTTTCTTTTTTGCAGTAAGAGTATTTGAGATCTACTCCTTTAGCAACGTAACAAGTATACAATACAGTATTGCTAACTATAGTCACCATGCTGTATGTTACGTCCCAGAACTTAATTCCTCTTAAAACTGGAAGTTTGTACCAGTTGACACTATTACCCACTTCCCCACTCCCCCTAGGCCTTGGCAATCACGGATCTACTCTATTTCTGTGAGTTTGTTTTTCTTAGATTCCACGTATAAGTCAGACCACACAGTATTTGTCTTTCTCTGACTTACTTTCACTTGGTATAATGCTCTCAAGTTTCATTCATGTTGTCACCAATGGCAGGACTTTTTAATGGCTGAATACTGGCATTATAAATACCGCATTCTTTTATCTCTTCATCTTTTGATGGACACCTAGGTGATCTTGACTATTGTTAAATAATGCTGCAGTTAACATGAGAGTGCAACTATTTCTTTGATACCCTGTTTTCATTTCCTTTGGGTATATAGCCAGAAGCAGGATTGCTGGATCACATGGTAGTTCTATTTTTAATTTTTTGAGGAGCCTCCATACTGTTTTCCACAGCGGCTGCACCAATTTAAACTTTCCCCAACAGTGCACAAAGATTCTCTTTTCTTTGCATCTTCGTCAACTCTTGTTTATCTCTTATCTTTTTGATGACAGCTATTCTAATGAGTGTGAAGTGATAGCTCATTGTAGTTTTGATTTGCATTTCCCCAGTGATTCATGACATTGAGCAGCCTTCATTGGAGTTGTTGGCTATCTTCTTTGGAAAAATGTATTCTTAGGTCCTTTGCCCATATTTAATTAGATTATACTTTTTGTTACTGCCTTTTCCTCCATTTTTAACAGAGTATTTGTTATAATTATATGGTCTCTGTATTGTCATTGTGTATTGGGTCTATGTGTGTGTTTTAGGGGACACTGTAAGAGTACCAGATAATTGTTTTTCTTTTTTCTTTCCTTCGTTTTTTCTTTTAGTTCAGCAATTATTAGATCAAAGAGAACCATACTCAAATTACTGCACTGAGAAGTATCACCTGTTTTTGTCCTTGGACCTGATATGATGACAGTCACCTGGACTTCAAGACAATGCCACCTGGCAGGGCTAGGACTAACGTGAGTTAACTTTCTTTTTTGAAGTCCCAAGTCTCCATGTGAGAAGTTCAATAACGCTGAACTCAAACCATGCTGGAGAGGTCACGTGAAACTCTCTAGGCAGTTATTCTAGTTAAGTGCAACCTTCCAACTATCACTGCCAGGGGGCTAGATTTGTGGTTGAGACATGTTGGGCTATCCAACCAACCTGTCCAATAGGCTTAATAAGAAAAAGTGACCTCTTCTGGTGCCTCATGGGACAGAAGAATCTCCCAGCCCAGTGCTTTCCAATTCCTGACCCACACAGTTGTTGGCTGTAGCAATAATTGTTGGTTAAGGCTACACTAACTGTTTAGGTAGCTTATTACACAACAATAAATGATGGCAACAGAATCCTTTAGATATAATTATTTGCACACAAAATAACGCATACACAAAGTATATTTATTTGCAGCACTGAAACAATTTGTACTTCGGTAAGAGACTGGTTAAATTGCAGAATATGTATACACCCTGGAAAATATATACCGCAGTTAAAAATTGAGGTGCTTTTTGTGCGTGAATACAGAAATATCTCTGAGATGTTGTTAAATGAAGAAAGCAAGATGCAGGAACAGTATGTTGAATATGCAACTCTTTATGTGAAGTAAAATGGGGCGGAGGAATAAAGTGTTTGTACACAAGTATCTGTGGAAGAACAGTCCAGAACTGGTCATACTGGTTCTCTGCAGAGAGCCTGGGTGGCTAGGAAGTTTTGCTGTATATACTTGCCGTCTATCATTTTTGCACTTTGAGCCAAGTGAATATTAAAAAATGAAATTAACACACAATTCAGATTAGCGAAATTTTGGATACACTAGTTCAGAAGCAATAATGTGACTGCTCATTAGCCTTACTTAGTTGCAACTACTTCGCCTCTTCTCAGCGGCCAACTTGATCTCACTGTTCCTCTGCTGAAAACTCATGAAAAGAGCCTCTTTTCTCTTGAAATAAACTCCAAGTCCTAACTACTTCAAAGTTCAAGGTTTGTCTTAATTTGACCTAAGTCTTAATTGGACCGGCCCTGATCTCCTATCCCACACCCAACGTTTTACCTTTTGGCAATATTTAATTATTTACAAGTCCTTGAGAGCATGACATTGACCACAACTTCATGATTGTGTATATGATGTTCCCACTGCTAGGAATTACTCTTCTTTTTCCGCCTTCTCTTCTGTTAAGCTCCATTAGATCCTTTTATTTTTGTTTTTTATTTTTTATTTCTTTTTTGTCTTTTGAAGCCTGCATCTGCGGCATATGGTGGTTCCCAGGCTAGGAGTCAAATTGGAGCTGTAGCCGCTGGCCTAAGCCATAGGCACAGCAACCAATTCCAAGCTGCATCTGTGACCTACACCACAGCTTATGGCATCACAGGATCCTTAACCCACTGAGCAAAGCCAGGGCTCGAACGTGTGTCCTCATGGATACTAATCAGATTTGTTTCCGCTGAGACACATAGGGAACTCCTATTAGATCCTTTTAAAATAATATTCCGGTTCACTTACCATCTGCCAATCAAAATGAATCATTTATACATACGTAGACTCTTTTGGGCAATCTCATAGTCTATTAACGTTTTTCTTAATTTGCACACTCATCTTCACTATTAGGTTAGGATCTCACTGAAGGCAGAAATAATTTTTGTGGCCTAGTTTCAAAGTCAGTGCTGGCATATGGTAAGTTCTCAGGAACTGATAGCCAAGGGAACTGAAAGATTGTTATATATAACAATCTGGCAGAGTCTTTGACCTTATTTGAGGTATCTTATATTGCATTTGAAAATATTATCAAAACTAGTGTCTTCTGGTGGTAGCATGACTAAAGGGGTATGTCTGTGTATATCTATATCTGTCTATGTATATAATTTTTTTTTTTTTTGTCTTTTTAGGGCTGCACTCGTGGCATATGGAGGTCCTTAGGTTAGGGGTCAGATTGGAGCTACAACTGTCCATCTATGCCACAGCCACAGCATCACCAGATCCGAGCCATATCTGCATTCTACACCACAGCTCATGACAATGCCAGATCCTTAACCCACTGAGCGAGACCGGGGATCATACCCACGTCCTCATGGACACTAGTCACGTTTGTTCACCACTGAGCCATGACGGGAACTCCCTATCTATGGAAATAATATACATATTTAATATTTTCTTCCTTCAGACACCTCATATTCCCTTTTGATGAAACAGTTTCCCCCCGGCAGACATTTTTTTTCTTGAGGCAGGGTGACAAAGTAACAAAATGTAATACAGCTTTTTGTCAGTATAACTAGAATTCAAAACAATGATAAAAGGGGTTTGTAAAGAAAAAAATATGATAAAGAGTTTTTTTCAATTATTCTACTACCAGAACAATCAATTAAAATGTCCATTTCTTAGGCGTTTACTTGGTGATAGATAAATCCTCATTTTTTCCCCCTCCAGAAAGATCATGTAGGTGTCATTTGTTGCCGAGTATCTTCGAAGCAAGGGAACAGTTTACTTAATTATAGAAAAGATATATTGCACATTTGTATAACATGCCTGGATGAAAAGATTTAAAGGGAAAGTTATCTTCCTGCAAAATCCCTTGATAATCACCTTACAGTCTCATTTGAAAACTTGAAGTGTGGAAAAATAAATGTGCTAAACCTGTTCATATTCTCTTAGTGACAAGTGAATGCTTTTTATAGTTTGTACTTGCTGTGAGCTGCATTTAGAGGTTCAACTCTTCCTGAGAACCAGTTTCGAATAACAATGGAGACTTCTAGCCACTTGGTGCCTGTCCTGGGTGGGGGGTGGGGGTGAGGAGTGGGTCTGTGTTCCGAGATTTACTTTCCTCCGGAGTGTGCTTCAGAGCTTGGAAACGTGTGATGTGGAGGCCCCCCATTTTATGTTAATTCTCAAGTCATTATGCCGTAAGTGTATTTACATAGCGTCATTTTGCTCTTCTGCATTTAATCAATTAGAGTCATGATTTCGTTTAAATACCTGGATGCCTCATAAATTCAGCTTTGCCAGAACCCTAGCAAGTCTTGCAGATTGCGAAGCTGTTCTTATGGATCCAGTTAGTCACTAAAAATGTTTGTTATTTTTTTATTTTTTTTGGCCGCACCCGCAGCATGTGGAAGTTGCTAGACCAGGAATCAACCCACACTGTATTTGTAGCCTGTGCCATAGCTATGGCAACACCCGATCCTTAACCTGCTGCACCACAAGGGAACCTTCAAAAGTGTTTTTTTATTTTTAAGCAAACACTTGGTGGCCACTCGACAAACATGGGTATCATTCTGACTATTGTTATCTGATGCTTATGTGCGTCTGTGTGTGTGTGTGTGTGTGTGTGTGTGTGTGTGTATTACCAAGTCATTCTGAACTCAGCTCTTTATTAGCAAATGGATCAATTCTAAATGCATTTATTTCCCTGGTGGCCTCCACAGCTTGAGGAGTACCACTCTGCTGTTGTGCAATCATTTAACTCAGAGGGGTCCTTGCTGTTTTCTAATTGACCAGGCTCTCATTCCAATGCCTTTCTCACTCTCTCTCTCTCTTTTTTTTCTCCATTGTGCCTGTGGCATGCAGAAGTTCCTGGGTCAGGGATCGAACCTGTACCACAGCAGTGACTAACCACTGCAGTGACAGTGCTGAATCCTTAACCTGCTGAGCCACAGGGGAACCCCTGGTGCTTCTTTCATGTTTGCTGCTCTCTTGGTAGCCCCTATAAGTGAGCTCCCATCTCATGCTCCCAGTCAGTATGAGGCTTCTGCTCCCTGTGGAATCCACTAGGTCACCGATTTCCTTTACTTTCAGATGGAAATTAGCTAATCCAGTAAAGGGTTTACAGAAAACTTTAGAGATAGAGGGAGTCTTAGAGTTCGTAGAGACTCAATATTCCCTTTTGGGGACAAGGGAGTTGATGCCCAGGAAATGGGAGTAGTTTACCTCAAGTCAGAGATTTCACAAGAAGCACTCAGTCAAGGGTACTGCACCCCACTCTAGCTCTGCTTGCTTGAAGCCACAATTTCAGGTTGTCTTTCAGTTATAGAGTCTGGGGATAATGTTTGCAAAACATTCACTTCTCTCGCATCTTAGTAATGTTCCTCTTACCCTCAACTTTCTAAGAGCAAAAGCTTGACTCCCAATGAAATCTCTAATTGTGAGGATTTCCAGTCCCTATGACAAACTGGGGGGGGCAGTATATTTGAACTAGGTTGGACTGTCTTCCAATCCCTGAAACTGTACTCGAGGAAAGTGCCTATTTTTCCTAACTTTGACTTTCTCAGGAAGAGCCCTCTGCTGTGTTAGGCACCGATGTGCCCAACTACAGATTGACATTTCCCAGTCCCCGTGGGAGGAGAGTGAGACAGAATAATAACTCAGGTAGTCAGTGTAGGAACATGGGCTTCAATGCATTCTTTGATACGGCTATTGATTAACATTTGTGGCTTAAGGGCTCCAGGGAGTAACAGCCCCATAGACCTTGTTGACTATAGGGAGGGTACCTATGCCCAGATGGACATTAATCCCTAACCCCCTGGGACTCACTTTACAGGAAGAAAAGGGCAAAGAAACCATGAGACCTATAGGACATTTCCACCCCTAAAATCCCTATTAGATAAGGACTGACATAGGTAATTGAGCAAGGCCAGTGGAAGAAATCCACGTCTTTCAGGACCCCACATTGGTACCCGCCCCCCATCTTTAAGTGATAAAAACCCCTATGGGACAACAGAGAGCTGGGGCTCTTCTCCCCCCTCCCAGCAGCCCTAGGAGCTATTTGCTTTCCTGTAATAAAGACTTTGCTTGCTTGCTGCCTGTGTGTTCTCAGAGTTCATTCTTGGACTGTGTGAACAAGAATCCGGATTCTGGTAATATCTTCCACATCAAGAGGGTGATGAGATATAAGAGGAATCACCAGCTAGGGTTTTGGGGGAAAGGCTTTAAATCTAGGCACTTGACTTTACAGGAATGTTCTTCCTTTCCCCATTCGTTCCTAGGCCTCCCTGGCCATTCTGCACTCTTATGACCTTAAGAATATGCCAAGGGTGGTATAATGAGAAGGTAAGAGACCTGGGGCATGGATGACAATGTGGAGCCAAGTGGACTGCCTGTCTTTATACTTTGTGTTACGTGGGTGAAAAATAAGGCTCCATCTCGTTGAAACCCGGTTAGGTCATGTCTAATATGTGCAGCTAAATGCAGTTTCTAACTGATACAATCATATTTCAGGAATGTATTTATTTTTCCCTCACTCTTTTTCTCAGCCTCCACTACTCCTGTAGCCTTTAAGAATGTTCCCATCTTTCTGGTCATTCAAAAACAAAACCAAAAGCAAATCGCTCCTTTTAATTCTCTAGTTCTAGGAATTTCCTGATCCCTCATAGTTCTTCACAGACACTCTCTTCAGAAGTATTTTGTATACTCTCGCTAACTAAGTTCAGTCCCATTTTCCATCCCCCATTCATTTGTAAAAATCCACCCCTTCTGCAAGTTAGCTGTAAAATTAAACTCAGTCTGGAAGTTCCCTTGTGGCTCAGTGATAAGGAGCTGACTAGTATCCATGAGAATGCGGGTTTGATCCCTGGTCTCACTCAGTGGGTTAAGGATCTGGCGTTGCCGTGAGCTGTGGTGTAGGTTGCAGACGTGGCTTGGATCCCGTGTTGCTGTGGCTATGGTGTGGGCCGACAGCTGTAGCTCCGATTCAACAACTAGCCTGGAACTTCCATATGTGTGGCCCTAAAAAGCAAAAAAAAAAAAAAAATTAAACTCAGTTTTAATAGATAATACATATATTTGTATAGAACTAAAAAAGTGAAAATGTTGTTACATTAAGAAAGAAACATTAAAAAAATGTTATTACATCTCCCCCACCTGTACCTCCCCACCCAGTTTCCTTCCACAGAGGCAACTAAATTATCAGTTATCTTTGTGTGTATGTGTATGTGTGTGTATATAATGTAATATAATATATATATGATATAATTCTTTCAGAGATATGTACTAATGGAAATATACACGTTTTCCTTTTTAAATGTTTTTACACACAGGATGGTATACTGTATATACATTATTCTAAGTTAACATTTTTCACTTATGCATCTTGGACATTTGTTTCAAAATTGACTCTTTTTAACAATTACAGAACATGGAATTATATGAAGTTAGCATAATTGAATCTTACATAGATGGACATTTCAATTATTTCAAATCTTTTTAGTACAAACCATATTATTAAAATGTGAAGAGTCCTTGGGCATTTTCCCACTGTTTTCTGGCACAGAATATTGCTGTGAAGTCTGTGGTTAGCCTGATTTCTTTACCTTTACTTTAACGGTAGCTTGGTCTTTTTTGTCTTAAGTTCTGGCTTTCTTTATCCAATAATTCCAGTAGCTTTACTAGAGTGTTATGGAAATGAGCCTATGTCAATTTTTTAGGATAATAGGAACTTTCATGTTTATAGAGTCAAGCTTCTTTTTCTGAAGAGATTTCTTGACTTATATTTCCATATATTTTCCTGATATATTTTAATTTCTTATTTTGGGATACTCATTTTACATGTATTAGATGTCTTTATATGACTTCTACACCTATACTATATATATATATATATTTATGGCCACACCTTTGGCACATGGAAGTTCCTAGGCTAAGAGGTCAAATAGGAGCTGAAGTTGCAGGTCTGAACTATTGCCACGACAATGCCAGATCTGAGCTGCAACACCATCCTCAGAGAGACAGCATTGACTTGTTAACCTGCTGAGCCACAGCGGAAACTCCTATATATAATTTTTAACTCTTTTTAAAATTTTCCTTTTATTTTACTTGCTTTTCCCTGCTCAGTACTTTGTGATTTTCATAGGGTCTACTTTTCTTTTGGTCTGTTATCAGTTTACCAATTTTGTGTTATCCAAATTGAGAATGTTTTATTTTTTTCTCTGAAAGTTAATGTATGTCCTTCTGTCACAGATTTCATGAGCTTTTATGTCCCTGTGTTGAACTGCTGCCTCTTACCATCCACGTGAACTTGTAATTTTTCAGTGCCTCCAATTCTTTATCTTAGAATTGGGATTTAATCATTCTACTTTATAGAGATATAGTGAGGATTAAATGAGTTAATTTATTTAAATTTAATAAGCTAATTTATTTAAATTTAAATGAGTTAATCTAAGACATTTAGAATTATGCCTTATATATGGGAAGCATTTTAGAAGTGCTTGTTATTATTATATTTCTGGTTTTATTTTATAGAGGCAACTCCTCAAGTTTTTATTTTTTAAATTTGTACAGATATCTGGTCCCAGTTTTTTCCTGTTTGTGGCAATACTTTTCTAGTGAGTTTTTTTTATTTTCCAGTCAAACTGCTGGGTCTTTGGAAACATACATTACTTACATATCATAAAGCAGATAAATCATTAAGTGGTCTAATCAAGAAAAAAATTGTGAGCAAGAGTTAAACTGGAATACTTGAAAATAGAAATATAAAAGAAACAGAAGACTCACAAAATTATACTTTGAAAAATTCTGTACAAATACATTTGAAAGAATGTACAAGATGAAGAAATATCTCTTAAAATATCTAATTGAGATCAAGAAGAGAGGGAAAACCCAAGCAGATGAATAATAATGAAAGAAATTGATAAAATCGGGTTCCAAATGATTTCACTGGTAAATTTTCTTAACCCTCAGGGAACAGACTATTCCCTTACATGCCTGTCTTTTTTGTTGGCCACACCCACAGCATGTAGAAGTCGAGTCACAGCAACCCAAGCCACTGCAGTGACAATGCTGAATCTTTAACTTGCTGTGCCACAAGGGAACTCCAATACCTATCTTTTTAATATTGTAGAGAAGGCACAAAAAGGCTTAGGGTTTTTTTTTAATGTTTTTAACAGGACCAGTATCACTTTGGTGTCTAACCTTAAAACAATACCATTTCATTTACAAACACATAAACATACATAAACAAATAGTTATAGTAGCACCTGCATTGACCACAACCACTACAAAAAAAAAAAATCTTTAAAACTGCAGGATAATCTTTAAAAAGTGAAGATGTAATTGACATATGTCATTGTATCAGTTTTTACGTATATGACATAATGATTTGATAGATGTATACATTGCAAAATGATTACCACAGTAAGTTTAGTTAACATCTATCACTACACATAGGTACATTTTTTTTGTGATGAGAAATTTTAAGATATATTTGCTTAGCAACTTTCAAATGTATAATACAGTATTATTATAGACAGCACACTGGAAATTATATCCTCAGGGCTTATTTGTTTTCTGATTGGAAATTTGTACCTTTTGATCACCTTCAGCCATTTTGTCCACTCCCCATGCGACCCCACCTCTGGCAATCACCAGTCAATTCTCTGTAGGTATAAGTTCATGAGGTTATTTTTTCTTTCTTTTTCTTTTTGTTTCCTTTTTTTATTTTTTAAAGATTCCACATATAAATGAGAACACACAGTATTTCTCCTTATCTGACTTATCTCACTTAGCACAGTGCTGTTAAGGTCTATCCATGTTGTTGCAAATGTCAGCATTTTCTTATTTTGTCAGGCTGAATAATGTATGTATGTATATATACAGTATATTCGCACATTTTCTTTAAGCATTCATCCATTAATGGACACCTAGGTTGCTTCCATGTCTTCGCTATTGTAAATGAATCTGCAATGCACATATTGGTACAGATAATCTCAAGGCAGTGATTTCATTTCCTTGGCTCTATACCTAAAAGTAAAATCTCTGGATCATATGGGAGTTCTGTTTTTAATTTTTTAAAGGCTTTCCATTCTTTTTTCCAAAGTAGCTGCACTACAGAATAATTTTGAGTAAAGACTTCACCGTACTTTAAAAGAGTAATGAAGCACTAAAAATGGCATTTGTACCAAGAGGGCAATGATTTAATATTAGGAGTTTATGCTAATATAATTAACTATATTAATCAGGTAAAAAAATCATATAATCACCTCAATAATTCTCCCAAAAGCATTTTATGAAACAATTTTAGCTTACTTAAAACCTGTAGGAGTAGGTATTCCTCCCTGATATGTCTATTTATAAATAGACAATTACAGATAACATATGTATAAAAATCACAAATATGTACATATATATAGTCACAAATGTATGTGTATATACCTGTCTATATTTCTAGGTGTATATAGATCAAACAAAAGCCATTACAGGTTAACAGGTGACATCCCTATGAAAGTACAACAAGTAAAATATGCTTTCATTACCTCTATAAGTTTATATTTCTCTGGATTGTGAGCTTATGCAATTAGACAAGAGAGAAATAAGTTAAAATGTTAGAAACTTAAAAGCATCATTATATGAAAGTATTGTGTCTGAATAATTGAAAGGTACCAACTGAAAATCCACTTGAAACAAAAGATAATAATGCCATAGTTCTAGTTAATAAGCCCATGCATATATTATATCTACACAATGTATATAATATATATAAACAAAACTGCAATAAAATACCTCAGAATAAACTGAATGAGAAAATTTTAAGTTCTAAAGAAAGAAAACCTTAAATATCCACCCACTTATTGAAAAATTGGAAAGATATACTTTTCCAATTGGAAAAAAATGGGAAAAAATTGAGGAAAATTGGAGAAATAATTGCAAACAAAAATGGAAAAATAATTAAAAAATTGGAAAGATATTTCAAATACAATAAAATTGTAAAAAGGCAATCTTCAGTTTTATTTATAAATTTAGTGAACTATCAACTAAAATAAACCTCAAAATTAAAAAACAAACATGAAAAAATTATACAGATTTTATTTGGAAAAAAAATGAAGACTGACTATAAAAGCCTCTAAAAGCAAAATAATGAATGAGAAGGGGCCAGCAGAAATAATCATAATCTAAATTAATTAAACCTTTTTTTTTAATCTTCTAGAAAAGTATATACAAATAGACCAGAATCTAGTATTCCAGAAATGGAACTAAACATAACAATTTACGACAAAAATCAGGGAGAGAAGGATTGATTACTTGTCCATTCCCCACTCAGTTGACTCTGGGTTTGTCTATTATAGTATGTTTCACTTTAAATTTTTTCCTTTCACCCTCTGTGTTGTATATCATGGTCCTTGCTTTTAAAACACTACAACATTGATTTAAATTCCCTCAGCAGGAATTCCCATTGTGGCAGAGTGGAAATGAATCCGACTAGGAACCATGAGGTTTCAGGTTCGATCCCTGGCCTTGCTCAGTGGGTTAAGGATCCGGTGTTGCCGTGAGCTGTGGTGTAGGTTGCAGACATGGTTTGGATCTTGGGTGGCTGTGGCCAGCTGCTGTAGTTCCGATTGGACCTCTAGCCTGGGGACCTCCATATGCCACAGGTGCAGCCCTAAAAAAGCAAAAAATAAAGAAATAAATTCTCTCAGCAATAAACTTTAGTGACTATTTTCTTACCATATTACTGAAGAAGTAATGTTTTCTACTGCACAGAAGGTGAGCTGAGCAGGAAACGTGCAAGTGGACTAACTGCGAGCTCAGCAGCCAGCCTCAGCTCCATAAGGTGGGGTGACTGGCTGTGTAGCCTAAATCGTCTGTGGCTTTGAATTTGGCTCCTGCTCTGTAACAGAGGTGTACCAGGACCTACTGTGCTACATATGACGGTTCTTAGAGAGCGGGCGACGGTCAGGAGACCCTGGAAGTTAGTGGAGCATGAAAACCACAGACAGACACACTCATCTTTCACTTCTAAAATTTGTAAGTCTAATGACTTCAAAAGTTTCCCTCCGCTTGGGAATTATTTCTAGGCATAAGAAAACCCCCAGAAAAATCCTTCTTATTTTTGTTTTGAAGATGGTTTCAAGTCATTAAATTCAGCTGCTCATATGCACGTAGTAAATTTTGTATAAAGTCTCACAGTGCAATTTCATGTTAACTTGTTCACTAATTATATAATAAAATTGCTGGAATAATGATCCAACTCATATTTCATTAATGCTTAGTTAAAGATAGAGCTTAAGTAATTGCGGCATATTGCAGCACTAGTGATCCAGAAAGTTATAATAAACAATACAATGACAGAAGATTACTAGGTAGAGTAGTTTGGTTTTATAGGTGTTTTAGCTGAATTCATAAGTAAATTACATCATTTTTGGATGATTTTTGTTTCCATTTTATCCCTTCTAAATGAATTTCTGCCATGGGTATCATATATTCATAAAGGTGGCTTTCATTGACAGCCTGGAACAGGTATCAACATGCCCTTTGGGTTTCTTCATAAATCCAATTTTTAGATCTGATGCCAACAGTGGCTTAGAAATAAATTAAGAGAAAGATTGACAAAAAGTCATAAATTGAATAACTACAGGGACTTAGGTTTAGGGGCCACAGAAGGCAGTATGACTTAGTGAATTATAACCTTAAGCAGAATTGAACACTTCCATCTTTAGTATTTTCCTACCAGTCAAAAACATGATTCTGAGTGAAAATTGTCATCTTTGCTTGCAGTGTGATTCTTCCCTGGTCTTCTAAATCATCTTTGGGCCTATGCGCTATTTCGTAACAAAAAAGCAAAATGTTAAACTGATTGTGTAGATAATGGTGACAAAAGGTCATTGTTCTAGGTTTATCCAGGTTGTTGCCTTGTTTATTTTTATTGCAACTTGCATAAGCAAACAGATTCTTTAGGCATGAGCAAAAAAAAAAATAATAATAATATTTTAGCTTCAGAATTACAAATTAGTCCTTACTATTATAATTTTTCATAAAGAAGGCTATGATTTGTAGCTGTTATCACCGACCTGAAATCCAATATATGAACTTTGGGAAGACCCCAACCTTATCTGTTTAATTCGTCTCCCGAAGTGGGAACGCTCTCTTTCTCTGAAATCTTCCAGGAATGAGAGAGAAATGAATTTGTTCAAAAGGCTGCTGACACTGAGCTCTTGGGTGTGCATTCTACTCCATCATCTTTCAAAGGATGAGGCACAAGGAAAGCAGGTCAAGGGAACAAGGACAAGTCCTAGAATGGAAAATATTTAGAATAGCAAATTACTTATGCATCACTCCGCAACTCTATGCGGTGTTGACTTTCAGTATTAACTTTGATTTGCATGGGTGTAAATAATGTCCCTGCAAATGAAAAATGGTGAATGCTTGACAACATTAGTACACGCTGAACCAGCTGCATGTGGCTTGATCGACAATGTCGTTTTTGTAAGGACTTCTTGGCGGCTCTTTAACCTAACTAATTAGCACAGCACTTCCAGGTTTTGTTCACGACTGTAATGTTCCCTGCAAACTTCCTTCATTATCTTTTTATTCCTCTGGCCTTTTTCCCTCCCAGGAGTAAATTATGCTTCTTAAAATACCTAGAACTTAGTAGAAGATGACACACTAGCAATATAACCTTGCCATCCTCAGGAACTAGGAGTGGTCTGTATGTTGAAAACAGAAGAATAAATATAGATGGACAAAAAGAAAAAGAAAAAAAGTTTAACACAACAGGTTTCTCAAAGTTTACTCAAACCTTTCGAGGTATTTTTTTTTTTTTTTTGCGAAGAGATTAGTTGAGAGGCTTAGCAAGGTTCCTCAGACTTGAACCGAGAGAGGCTCTTACATTTTTTAGGTATTTCTGGAACTAGTCAGACCATCCAGAAATTCTACTTAGGATGACAAACTGAGAACAGAGTTCCAGCTATGTTTTGTATGGTCCTCGTGTGTGTGTGTGTGTGTGTGTGTGTGTGTGTGTGTGTGTTTAAGTTGGAGGTTTTGAGATTATTGTAGACTTACAGGAACTTGTTAGAATAATACAGAGAAACCCCCGATATCCTTTGGCAAGTTCTCCCCAATGGTGACATTTTTCACAACTAGAATATAGTATCACAGCCAGGATCCTGAAATTGATACAGTCCACTGATCTCATTCCTATTTCCGTAGTTCAGCTTGTACTTACTTGTGTGTGTGCACATAGCTCTGTACAGTTTAACCATGCACGTAGGTCTGTGTATCCATCACCAGAGTCATGATGTTAAACAGTTCCATCACCACAAGGATCCCTCCACCCACCTCTGTCCTTAGTCCTCCCCCTCAAACTCTTGGCAGCTCCTAATCTGTTCAATCATTTCTAAAATTGTGTTGTTTCAAAAATGTCATATGGATGAATCATAAAATGTTACTTTTGGAAACTGGCTTTTTCCCCACCCATTATAGTTCTCTGGAGACTTAGCCAAGTTTTTGCTCTAGCTGCTAATTGTTAGAAGAGGCTCCCATTGGATCCTTGTGGGTGGTGAGGATCCTTGTCTGTCTCCACCACTCCCCACGGGGATCCTGGTGAGTCTGGGAGAGGAATGACATACCTGAGCTGTCTTCATCACCAGGATACGGGTCCAAAATGCTGGGTCTGGGTGGCCTTCTTCTGCTGAGAGGGGAAATAACATACCTGACCTCTGTTTTGTTTCTCTGGACTTGGAGTCCTAAACTGGGTCGAGTTCTCCCTACTAGACCTCAGACACCTCTTCTGGATGCCTTTTACATCATTTCTAAGGTTTATCGTTGCACTGAGTGGGGAGAAACAGGGACAAATGGGCCTATATCATCTTGTCCAGAGCAGAAGTCCTCCTGGTGGTTTGCGTTTTTCCACTTATCCACCAGCCTCCCCACAAATACACATTCTTCCATTGTATAAGAGTTCACATATTTACCTTCTCGGGGTTTGTCACGTTTGAAGAAAACATTGGATCCATCCAGATTCACTCTCAGGCCTTTATTGTAACTTGAATGCAAGGGTCTGGATGACTTTGCCTATAAATATAGAATACCCAGCTAAAATGGACTGGAACAGTGAGGAAAATATAAGAAGGTGAGGTCAAGGGTTACAGGTTTGGCTAATTCAGTGAGACTGCAGCTCAGAATCTTGGAAATTTTCTTTTCTTCCTCCCTTCCTTCCTGCCTCCACCCTTCCTTCCTTCCTCCCTTCCTTCCTTCCTTCCTTCCTTCCTTCCTTCTTTTTTCTTTTCTCTTCTCTTGTCTTTTCTTATTTTTTTCTTTCATAGTGGGAAGATGACTCTTGGATCTCAGGCATTCTGCCATCTATGGCAGCTTCCAAATATAGGTCCCTGTTTTATGTCCTAGAAAGGATACTTTTCTTGAAGTTCTCCAGTAGGTGGTCAAGTGTCTCACTGGCTAGGGCTGTGTCATGTGCAGGCTTGCTGCCAGTGGGAATGGAGCTGCTATCGTTGTCTTGGAGTAATTATTATGCACTTACTCTGTGGCTTGAGAAGCATTCCATAAAGCACATGAGTATCTAATTTATGAACCGTATCCAGTTTCGTTTGGAAGGAAGTACGTCATAGTGGCTGTGGTTAAGTCATTCGAGATTAATTTAGTGTGTGACCTGTCTTATTTAAATCACAAAGCTTGATCAGGTCTTTGAAATGTAAACTGGTAGAGATAGGATAGAAGTTAGAACCAAGCAGGATAGGATGCTGAGATAAACTTCAGATTCAGTCACAGAGTTGGTCCTTAAACTGTGGAATTTTGTTTGTAAGAAAGGAACTGGATTTAAGGCCTGAGGGTCATTGTTTCAAGGCGGGGTTTCAGTCACAACTGATGACGGGGTTACTAGGGTAGTAAGATAGCCTAGGAAACTGAACAGTGACCCTGTAGTCAAAAAGGAAACCAGAGATCATCCAAGTCCTATTAGAACACAGGTGTCTAGGAGAGGCTCCTGGTGGATTACTTTTGTCTAATACAGATTGGTTTGAAAACTGAATGCATCTGAATCTGCAGACAAAGCGGATCAGTGATGCTTATTAAGGAAAAAAAGGCAGGTTCCCCCGCAGAAGAGTCTGCTCATCAGGATTATTTACTATCCTAAATTTCAGAGATTCAGTAATGCACTCTAGAAGACTTGGCATTCAGAAATATTTTGTCTTTAATTTTCTTAAAATACTGATTCAGCATAAAGTTATCAAAAAGTTCATGCAGCAAATTAGTTTGATATTATTTAGAAAATAGTCTAGGATCTGGATTAGGACACTGACACTGGGATGGAAATCACACTTGATAAATTGGTAGAGTTAAATCTTTATTTATGCTTGCATTAATTATAAAACTTCTATGTATCAGATTCTCTTCTAGGTACCAATAGTTCAAGTCTCTCTCTTTTTTTTTTTTTCCGTCCATGCCCAGGACACATGGAGGGTTCCTGGGCTGGAGACTGAACCTGCGCCACAGCAGTGACAGTGCCAGGTCCTTAACCCACTGAGGCACAAGGGAACTCCCGAGCCTCTATCTTGAAAGAGTATAAATAAATGGAAAATGTACTAATTAGATGTTAGGCTTTCATCTGACTGGAAGATGCAAAGATAAATAAGATACATTGTCTAACTTCAGGCGGCTCAGTCTAGAAGGCAAAATCGGACAGACTTCTTACCTATCCCACTGAGAACTGAGTTCCAGGGAATCAGCAGAGACCCTGGCACAGAACAGATGCTCAAAACCCTTTTTTGCATAAATGAATATGTAAACAACTAACTACAGTATCACATGGCAATGCTATGCTCAAAGTGTGAAAGGAGTGTTAGAGAGGTGAGAATACTTGAAAGGTTGTGCTCTCTGTGGAAATGCAGGGCAGGTGGGTAAGAGAAAGCCTCAGAAGGGATGACGATTGGTCTGAACCTTGAAATTGAGTGGGATTTGCTGCATGGAGAGGTGAAGAAATGATTGCACTAAAGTGTAAACTTCTGTCAGAATCCTGGGAAATGGTGGGGAATGTGCAGTTAACAGGAACCCACGATGGATGAGTCGGGGATGGCTAGAAGTGACCTTGGACATGGAGGGTGGAGTCCTTTGGGAAGGACTTGAATATCCCTTATCACAAGGTTTACACTTCGCTTTGTAGGTAATGGGAAAACGTCAACTGCATTTAAGCATATAAAGTGCACAATCAGGGACAATTCATAGACTTCATAGAACAGACACTCTGGTGGCATTGCGGAGGATGGGTTGGAGACGACCGTGAGCCAGAGATTAAGTCAATAGGCATTTACAGTCATCCAAATGAAAAATGCTGAGAGCCAGGGTTGGGGTACTGCCCTTGGGAATGACAAGGCATTTTATGGCATCGAGAGTGATCTTTAAAATGGGAATTAATGGGACTTGATTACTGGTTGCATATTCATGGTGATAAAAGAGACGGGGAATCAATTTTTCCTCTGTGGTTTTGGTTTGGAAGTTGAGAGGATAGTACCTTGTGGCTGGCTAATCAAGGGAAAGAGAGAGTTCCAGGGAAAAGGATGGAGATAAGTGCTCTCTCACTGGAAACAGTGTGGAAGAGGCAACTCTAACATGTAAGACAAATGTTGACAGGGCATTGATCACTTTGGGTAAATTTTTTTTTTCTAAAATAAAATTTTTTTTTTGTCTTTTTAGGTTCACACCTGCGGCATATGGAGGTTCCCAGGCTAGAGGTCCAATCGGAGCTGTAGCCACCAGCCTAAGCCAGGGCCACAGCAATGAGGGACCCAAGCCGCATCTGCAACCTACACCACAGCTCACAGCAATGCTGGATCCTTAACCCACTGAGCAGGGCCAGGGATTGAACCTGCGTCCTCACGGATGCCAGTCAGGTTTGTTAACCGCTGAGCCACGACGGGAGCTCCTAAAATAAATTTTTTTGAAGGACAGCGTTCATAAGGTGTAAGGGCTCATAGCAGTGAATTCTCACAAAATAACACGCTATGTAAACACCCAGGTTACGGAATGGAACATGATTAGCACCTGCAAATGGATAAATGTAACAGCCTGGGGTGTTCCCATTGTGGTTCATTGGTAATGAACCTGAACGATATTCATGAGGATGAAGGTTCAGTCCCTGGCTTTGCTCAGTGGGTTAAGGATCCAGTGTTGCCGTGAGCTGCAGTGTAGGTCGCAGGTGCTACTCAGACCTGGTGTTGCTGTGGTTGTGGTGTAGACCAGCAGTTATAGCTCCGATTACAGTTCCCTAGGCTGGGAACTTCCCTATACCTCGGGTGTGGCAATACATAGATAGATAAATAGATGGATTAGATAGATAGATAGATAGATAGATAGATAGATAGATAGATAGACTGATAGAAAGAAAGATAGGTAGGTAAATGTATGTATGTATGTATGTATGTATGTATGTATGTATGTATGTATGTATGTGACAGTCTGGCAATCAACATACTATCAGTCCTAAAACAAAAAGGTGAACCACCACAGCTTTCAGTCTGTTTCTCACAACAAAAAGGCTAGATATTTTTCTTGATATTTGAGAACTGTATTTAATTTGATTTGACTTAAAATGTAGGCTTTATGATGTACAATCCATGGGGCAACCTAAAGAAGTAAGGAAACGACCAGAGTAGCTGAATCTAAGATGCCACAAGAGGTCCACGTGACTGCAGTAGAAAAGTCTACGTACATATCAAGGAGCTGAGGACAGAGAGAACAAATAGGGTTTTCGGATAAATTAAATAATGCTTTTCAAATTGAAAGTCATTAGCGCAGAAGCTCTGAATTATAGGCATTGATTTTCTGCTTCTTACTTGGGCAATAACTATAGCTAATATTTATTGACCTCTTACTGTGAGCTGGGGACAGTTCTGTGGTCTTTATAGGTATTAAATAATTTAAACCTTACTGTTATTATCATCAGATGAGATGCCTGAAGCCAAGAACTGGCTGTGGCTATGTAATGTGCCTGAAGTCACAGCTAGAAAGCTGTGGAACTGGGCCTTTTTATTTTTTCTCTTTTTCTTAGGGCTGTACTGGTGGTATATGGAAGTTCCCAGGCTAGGGGCTAAATCAGAGCTACAGCTGCCGGCTTACACCACAGCCACAGGAACCTGGGATTCAAGCTGTGTCTGTGACCTGCACCACAGCTCAGGGCAATGCCAGATCCTTGACCCACTGAGTGAGGCCAGGCATCGAACCTGCATCCTTATGGATGCTAGCCTGGTTCATTTCCACTGCACCACGACAGGAACCCCAAACTGGGCTTTGAATGTGGGCACTTGGACGCAGAACCAGGGCTGAACATCTACACGGATGCTACGCTCTTAAGTATCCCCTAGGGTGGAAAGCAGTGGCGACTTGTATAATTAGTGATGGGTGATAATGCTCCCAAGCAACCGTTAATTCTTATGGCATCAGTGGCAAAAGAGCTACAGGAATAATTTCATCAGGAGGCATTATAACGGCATGTAGACATATGAAGAGTATTTAACCTCTACTTATTTATACATTTTATATTCATTTATTGCATGCTTAGTACAAATCAGATAAGGTGCTTGCTCAGGATTCTGCTTTTTAGAAGGCTTACAATAGCAAGCATATCAATAAATGATTATAGTGTGATAAAAGATCTTTTAATAGGGTTGATGGCTGCCTGAAACAGGTAGTGTTGCTTCCTGCCAGGGAGTTGAGCAGCTCTCTGTGGAGGAAGCATTTGAATTGGCTGCCATTTTTTTTTTTTTTTTTTTTTTGCTTTTTAGGGCTGCATCCGTGGCACATGGAGGTTCCCAGTCTAGGGGTTGAATCAGAGCTACAGCTGCCAGCCTACACCACAGCCATAGCAACGCAGGATCTGAGCCGTGTCTGTGACCTACACCACAGCTCACAGCAATGCCAGATCCTTAACCCACTGAGAGAGGCCAGGGATAGAACCTGCAACCTCATGGTTCCTAGTGGGATTCATTTCCACTGAGCCACAGTGGGAATTCCTGAACTACCTCTTGAAGGATAAGCAGACATTTGCCAGATAAGGTAGGAGAAGATTTTTCTTAGAGTATCAAAGGCACAGGGGGGAAAAAAAAAAACCCGACTGGAGGGGCAAAAGAAAGGGCTGGAAAGGCAGGCAAGAGTCAGGTAAAACAGGTTTTATAAATCGGGCTAAAACTTGCTTTTACCTTGTCCAGTAGATGTCAAGCTTTTGATCCTGACAGTAGGAAATTCTAAACAGATTGTAATTAAACTACTATTTAATTACAGTTAAAAATTTCCCAAACAAATCTTCCCTATTAATATTTTCTTTCCTTTTCCCCCCTCTTCTTTTATTCTCTTCCCTTTCCTTTTTTCTAACTTCTAGTTTTTTCTGTACTTCACTGGAAAATTTTGTTTGAGATCCACTAAATTATTTTGGTAACCCAGCAAGTAATCACTGCTTATAGTGAAAATAAATATGTATATATATATATGTGTATATATTTCTTTTTAGGGCTGCACCCATGGCATATGGAGGTTCCCAGGCTAGGGGTCTAATAGGAGCTGCAGCTGCTGGCCTACACCACAGCCACAGCAATGCGGGATCCCAGCTGCATCTGCAGCCTACACCACAGTTCACGCCAACGCCTGATCCTTAACCCACTGAGCAAGGCCAGGGATGGAACCCACCTCCTCATGGGTACTAGTCAGGTTCATTACCACTGAGCCACGATGGGAATTCTCTTTTTTTTTTTTGCTTGAAAATGAATATTTGAAATGACCTGTTATATTTTAGAAAAATCTCTCATGGCTTGAGAGTAATCGGTTTAGAGCAAATGACCTTAGTGGACAGACGCGAAGTCCAGAGCCAGGTGAAGAGTAGTTTTAAAAAATCTAGGCAGAAAGTGGTGCGTGTTTAGGTTGATAAATTAGAAGAATTGTTAGAGTTCCCGTTGTGGCTCAGTAGTTAACGAATTTGACTAGGAACCATTAGATTGCAGGTATGATCCCTGGCCTCGCTCAGTGGGTTAAGGATCCGGCATTGCCGTGAGCTGTGATGTAGGTCGCAGATGTGGCTCGGATCCCGTGTTGCTGTGGCTGTGGTGAAGGCTGGTGGCTACAGCTCCGATTAGACCCCTAGCCTGGGAACCTCCATATGCCACGGGTGCGGCCCTAGAAAACAGAAAAAGACAAAACAAAAAAAATTAGAAGAATTGCCATTATAACTGTAACAAGAGAAACAATTTCAGAGATAGTTCAGATATGGAGTTTGAGAAAGAAGGAATCCAGAACTAGACACGAGAAAGTTTATAATCTATATGCTTTAATATTCACCTTTGCAGACTTAATACATTCCTTTTTAGTGTGAGAGAACTCCTTTCTGAAAAATATCAAATGGCCCATATTACACACAAATTTTCATCTCTGGGATCCTGATTAAATGCTCCAACTCAGGGAATGCTCTTTTCTCCTTTCATGACCTCATGCGAGACTTTTAACTCTTCCTTGAACACTTCAAAGAATTTTTTATCTAGTAGGTTATATACAGAATCCTATTAGGGAATAATTTAAAAGGAATAAGATGCTTGACCCCTATAAAATTCTCCATGGGAAGAAATAGAAGAATATAAGTCTCTGGCCGTAATGTACTCTAAAGTTGAAAAAAAAATGTTCTGATGATTTCAGGAAGAAGTGGGTTAGTTCTTTAGTGAGGTTGTGTTAAAAAAATATATTCCTATTTGGAATCATTTACTCTTGTGGTGGTTTGATGAATCAGAGAGGTCAACCCCCATAAAATCGGCTTGTGTGGCACTGCTGCTCCTCACTAGATGAGTGACTGCTCCAAGCCAATGGAGCAACTCCTTTGGAGGACAAATGATAGTCCTTTCCTTCAGCTTTGTTTCATTCTCGTATCCATTTTGTCATTCTCTTATCTCTAATTGTCTTTAAAACAAAAAAGTTGAGGAGTTCCTCTTGTGTCTCAGCAGGTTAAGAACCTGACATGGTGTCCGTGAGGATGCTGGTTCGATCCCTGGCCTCGCTCAGTGGGTTAAAGATCTGGCTTTGGTCTCAGAGGTGGCTCAGTTCCGGGGTCGCTGTGGCTGTGATGGAGCCTGGCAACTGCAGCTCCAGTTTGACCCTTATCCTAGAAACTTCCATATGCCACAGGTGCAGCTGTAAAAAGAAAAAACAATTGAGATAAAATTTACATAATATCCAAATTCACAATTTTAACTATTTTAGAGAGTGCAGCTTGGTATTTTCAGTATATTCACAGTGTTATGTAATCATCACCACCAATTCCAGAATATTTCTGTCACCCTAAGGGAAACTCCATACTCATTAAGCAGTTACGCAGTAGTCCCTGTCTTCTCCAGCCCTAACACGCAGTAATCTTTTTTCTGTATTAATGGGTTTGTCTATTTTGGACATTTCGATATACATTGAGTTGTTCATTTTTGTGTTGGCGTCTTTCACTTAGCGTAGTGTTTTCAAAGTTCACCCATGTTGTAACATATAGCAATACTTCATGCTTTTTTTATGGCTGAAAAATAATTCATGTATGGATATGGCTTTTTTTTTTTTTTTTTTTTGCTTTTTAGGACCTCACTGGCGGCAGATGGAGGTTCCCAGGCTAGGGGTCCAATCGGAGCTATAGCTGCCAGTCTATATCACAGCCACAGCAATGCAGGATCCGAGCTGTGTCTGTGATCTACACCACAGCTCATGGCAACTCCAGATCCTTAACCCACTGAGTGAGGCCAGGGATTGAACCTGCAACCTCATGGTTCCTCCTAGTTGGATTCATTTCTGCTGCACAACAATGGGAACTCTGGTTATGGCACATTTTATTTATCCCTTTATCCATTGATATACACTTGCATTTTTTCTACTTTTTGACTATTATGAATTATGCTGTTATAAACACTACTGTATAAATATTTGTGTAGACATGTGTTTTTAATTCTCTTGGGTATATACCCAGGAGTGGAATTGTTGGGCTCCAATGAAAATTCTAGGTTTAACTTTCTGTGGGACCTCTAAACTCTTTTCTGTGGTGACTGTACCATTTTGCCTTCTTATCAGCAATGTATGAGGTTTTCCAATATCTCCATGTCTTTGTCAATACTTGCCTGTACTAGAAAAAATCAAAGATGACATCGCATTGCCTTGTATAATTTATTAATTCAAACTTATATTTACATTTCAGTCTCCTATACTTTGCTTTTTGTTTTTTTGTTCTGTCATTTGTCTTTTTAGGGTCACACCTGCGGCATATGGAGGTTCCCAGGCTAGGTGTCTAATCGGAGCTACAGCTGCCGGCCTACACCAGAGCCACAGCAAAGCCAGATCCGAGCCAGTCTGCGACCTACACCACAGCTCATGGCAACTCTGGATCCTTAACCCACTGAGTGAGGCCAGGGATCAAACCTGCAACTTTGTGGTTCCTAGTCAGATTTGTTTCTGCTGCGCCACGACGGGAACTCTGAGTCTCCCATACTTTCATTACACTTTTCTCTATTTTATATCTTGCCAGCCCCATGAGGTTATTGGGGTTAACAGCAACTATAAACATTCCTTTTATTAGTAGGGGAAAAAATCATCATGGTCTTTTCCTATATTTTTTATATACCCATAGGGGAAAATGGTGTATTAATTTTCTATTGCTGTATGAGTTACTCCATAACTTAGCAGCTTAAAACTACAAACATTTTTGGAGTTCCCGTCATGGCTCAGCAGTAACAAACCTGACCAGTATCTGTGAGGATTTGGGTTTGATCCTTGGCCTCGCTCAGTGGGTTAAGAATTCAGTGTTATCGTGGCTGTGGTGTAGGCCAGCAGCTTCAGCTCTGATTCAGCTCCTAGCCTGGGAACCTCCATGTGCCATGGGTGTGGCCCTCGAAAGACACATGCACAAGAAAAACTACATACACTTTTTATCCACAGGTTCAGTGGGTCCAGAATCCATAGGCATCTTAGTCCTTCAGAGAGTCTCTCAAGAGTGTAATCCAGATGTGGGATGGAGCTACTCTCTCTGCTCAGGCTTTGTGGGGCAGGATGTTCTGGGACTCACTCAGGTGGTTGTTAGCAGGATTCAGGTCTTCACCAGCTGTTGGATTGCTCGTTGCTAGAGGTGCCTTCAGTTCCCTCCCACATGGGCCCCTCTGTAGGGCAGTTTCCAAGATGGCAGCTGGTGACATCATAGCGAATGAAAGATTCAGGGCAGGTAAGAAGGAAGTCCAATCTCTTCATCTAATTTTGGAAGTAACATCTTTTTACTTTTGTCCCATTCTGTGTATTAAAAGGGAGTCACTTGTTAAGCCCACCCTCAGGGCAGAGGAGGTTACATAGAGCACGAATACCAGGAGGTAGGGATCACTGGAGCTCATCTCTGAGACTGACTACCACCTCTTTAGGGAAAGGGACAAAGATGTTGGGGATAAACATATTCCCTTATATTTTTACAAATGTAGGTACTTTGCCATAAATTTGGGGTGCTTATTTAAAATATTAGTGGGATTTTTTTTTCTTTTACTTTTTTTTTTAACAGCTGCACTTACAGGATATGGAAGTTCCTGCTAGGGATCGAATGAGAGCTGCATCTTGGAACTATGATGCAACTTGGGGTGATGCTGGTCTTTAACCCACTGAGCAAGGCCAGGGATTGAACCTGCATCCTCACAGAGGCGGCATCGGGCCTTTAACCCCCTGAGTCACAAGGAGGAACTCCAGGATATTTCCTAAAGAAATTTAAAAAATAATAATAATTTGCAAAGCTTTTGATGACTTGACAATGCAGAAAAGTTGGCAGACACAGAAAAATTAGCTTGGAATGAGTCAGGAGACCTGAGTGCTACCTTGAGACCTAACATTAACAAAAATTCATGGTCTGCTTGTGCAAAGCCTATAAACTCTTTGTGCTTGAGTTTCATTGTCTATAAAATCAAAAGAGTACTTTTCATTAAGGGTTTTTTTTGGTCTACAACCCACAGTACAAAATTCATTTAACTTGGGAACCAGCCTAGTACACACAGAGGGAACCAGTTCACAAATAATTGGAACAAAAGTTTATAGAAACAATATTTACTCTTACTAAATACAAAGATCTCTGGCATTTTCCTTTCTATTCTATGCTATTTCAATAAAATGCTTTATTCTACTTAATAAAAAGTTATGAGTTGGCCCAGCTAAATGTTTTATTACCTTCTTAATGAATTCTAATCCTCAACTTGAAAGCATTATGATTTCTACAGCTACTTCGAAAACTGTAAGACTCATCTAGGGTTATTCGCTAAATCTGTGAAGATGATGAAAGGGAGGAAAAAAGAAGGACCTGCGTTTCTACTGCTCCTGAAACACCAAGCTGCGCAGTTAAGAGTTTGTTAGCAAGGGGAGTTCCCATCGTGGCTCAGCAGTTAAGGAATTCGACTAGGAACCATGAGGTTGTGGGTTCGATCCCTGGCCTTGCTCAGTGGGTTAAGGATCTGGCGTTGCTGTGAGCTGTGGTGTAGGTTGTAGACACGGCTCGGATCCCACGTTGCTGTGGCTGTGGCGAAGGCCGGCGGCTACAGCTCCTGTTAGACCCCTAGCATGGGAACCTTCATCTGCTGCGGGTGCGGCCCTAGATAAGGCAAAAAGACAAAAAAAAAAAAGGGAGAGTTTATTAGCAAGGATTTCTGCCTCTCTGTTGTTACCAACATGTATAAACATCATTTTGCTAGGGAGATTATGGGCAGCTATTTCAGGAAGCTTATGATTGCATGGGACAAATAGCCCCTGGGTTTGCCTCAGGCTATCAACTCTCCAAAAAAATTTGTAATTCCCCAGATGACCTTGCTTTCTTAGTCTGCCAGGTTCAAGGGGTTATTGATCCTGTCCCCTGTGTGTTTGCTTTAGTCGCTGTTGCATTATCATTTATTTACTCATCCTTGGATATGCAACAGTTGGTGTCACGTGCAGTGCTAACTTCATGAGAGATTTCCACGAAAAAAGGAATTTTACCCAGATGAGGAAATTTTATCTTTGCTGCTGTTGAGCATCTATTAACTGCTTGACAAGGCACAAGGCATGCATGCATTGCTTCTAAGAATTGTCACCAAAGTGTATCTCCTGGCAGAGCACCATGAAATTTGTGGCAGCTGGCTAAAAATCACATTTCTTTGAAGTTTTCTGCTTACCTACCTTAGATGTTCGTGTGAATTGAAAACCCTGTGATACATGCTTGTATTGATATCTAAGCATTGTTTTACTTAAAGAATCACATTATTTTAACTCCCCTTACTCCTGAATTGTAGAATAAAGTTTATGTGCCGGGAGGCTGCGCCATAATTTTTTCTGGCTCAGAGCAAAGTACTCTGAGAAATTTTGAGAAGCACGAGGCATGTTCTTTTCATGTAATCCTCCTAATCACCCCATGAAATAGGTTTTCTGTCCTGATTTAGCAGGTAAGGAATAAGAAGCTTCATAAATTTATATAATTGGTAAATGACAGCATTAGAACTTAAAACAGGGTTTGTCGCCATAGCCCTTGTTTGTCTTACCATGTCATAATGTCTTTAAATCTTGATGAAGTAAGAAAGAATCCAGATAATTCTAAAGTACTCGCTGCAGACATTTTGAGAGTTCTGTACATTTCCAGTGTAAGCATTTGTATCTTGGAAGAGAAGATGTGATAAGCATGGAAATTAAAATACATGACCCTTCAAAAAGGAATTGGTGCATCTGAAGGTCACTATTTTATAAAATAAGGTTTAGAAGCAGTCTATTTGACCATTTTGGATGAAAAAATATCTGGGTTCATAGAATAGTAATCATGTTGTAGGAACTGGATGGAATGACTGGCTTGTTGAGGAGAAGAATTGGATTCCAATGGCATTACAGCCAGGGACTTCTGGATTTCTGTATTTCCTCTTTGCCAATTTTATCCACCCAGGCTGAATTTTCTTTCCTTCCTTCCTTCCCTCCCTCCTTTCTTCTTTCTTTCTTCCTTCCTTTTTTCTCTTTCTTTCTTTCTTTCTCTTTCTTTCTTTCTTTCTTTCTTTTGCATTTTTAGGGCTGCACCCACAGCATATGGAGGTTCCCAGTCTAGGGGTCAAATCAGAGCTGCAACTGATGGCCTACACCACAGCCACAGACATGCCAGATCCAAGCCACATCTGCAACCTACACCACAGGTCACGGCAATGCTGGATCCTTAACCCACTGAGCAAGGCCAGGGATCGAACCTGTGTCCTCATGGATGCCAGTCAGATTTGTTTTCACTGAGCCACAATGGGGACACCTTGTTGGTTGCCAGTTTAGAGGTATTATGAGGGATGCTGCTAAGAAGATTGTTTTATGTATCTCCTGGTGCTCAGTGCGTAAGGGTTACTCTGAGGCATATTCCAAGAACTGAAATTGTTAGGTCACAGGGAAGTGTTTCCAGTTTTACTAGCAAATGCCAAACTCTTTTCCCAGGGGCTATTGATTTTCTCTTCCACCCCTTTCATCTGATAATTCGTATTGTTTCATACTTTATTCTTTTACTCTTCCACATTTAAATTTGTTTTACAATGAGTATGTCTGATATTTAGTATCAGAAAAGAGTTTGCAATATTCATGGTCAAAAAAAAATCTATCCTTACAAAGGGAATAAACATTATTGTCCATTTAAGTATATATATAGAGAAGGAGATTTTAATTCTTTGAAACTGATGTGATGCTATTGATGCTTAACTGTGATTTTAAAATGCATTTATAGCTGTTGGCAAAACAAATAGAAAACAAATAATCTCCCCATCCCCAAGTTAAATGATTGCCTTGTGTACCTGATATGATCCTCGCATGAAGCACAGAGTATTTACCAGGAAGTCCCAGATAAATAACTAAGACAAGGAGGAAGACGAATTCCATTATCTGATTTGGGGATAGTAGAGAAATTTACTTCTTATTTTTTTTCTGTAATAAAACTGCTATATGGCAACTGTGGAGAATTCTTGAATTGTAAGATAAATGGCTGTGATTTTTATAGAGTGTTGGTATTTAAACAGAAGCATGAACTCTTACAGGCTTGAGAAAATAAAGGTCTTGTTCTCTCTGGAGATCACTGTCTCATTTTGGGAAATGATCTCTCTCTGAAATGTGCACCGCTTTCCGGTGCTCAGGCTGTGCTGCAAGACCAGTGAGGTCCTGGGAACTTTTACAGCAGCAAAAACAATTTGCTTCAAACAGGCACAGTGCAATTAGGAGGGATGGTATTTTGTCTGGGAAAATATTGCCTTATCTTATGATCTAATCCACATAGCAAATATATTGATTTAGATATGCTTACTTATGAAATAGAAATTTCTTTTAAGTGTTCTTACTGCATTTGAAGCACTTAAAACTTGTTTTAGGAGTTCCCATTGTGGCTCAGCGGGTTAAGAACCCAACTAGTATCCATGAGGATGTGGGTTCAGTCCCTGGTATCACTCAGTGGGTTAAGGATCTAGCATTGCTGTGAACTGCGGTGTAGACCACCGTTGCGGCTCAGATCCCATGTTGCTGTCGCAAGGCTGGTAGCTGCAGCTCTGATTTGCCCCCTAGCCTGGGAACTTCCATATGCTGTGGGTGTGGGCCTAAAAAGCAAAAAAAAAAAAAAAAAAAAAAACTCCAAAAAACCAAAAAATCTTGTTTTACGTACATCTATCATGTTGGCCAGGGGACTTAGGTCTGTTTTTGTTTTATTAACGTCTAATTGATTTACAGTGTTTTGCCAATTTGTGCTGCACCGCAAAGCGACCGAGTTTTTCTTTTACTGTCTTCCATCATGGTCTATCCCAGGAAACTGGATAGAGTTTCCTGTGCTGTACAGTAGGACCTCATTGCTTATCCATTCTAAATCTAACAGTTTTTGTCTACTCATCACAAACTCCCAGTTCATTTGATTCCTTCCCCCTTCCCCTTTGGCAACCACAAGTCTGTTGTCCACGTCTGTGAGTCTGTTTCTGTTTTATCGACAGGTTCCTTTGTGCCATACTTTAGATTCCACATATCAGTGATGTCATATGGTCCTTTTCTTTCTCTTACTGACTTCACTCAGTGTGATAATCTATAGCTGCATCCATGTTACTGCAACTGGCATTACGTTGTTCTTTTCATGACTGAGTAGTTTTCCATTGTGTGTATGTACCAAATCTTCTTAATCCATTCATCTGTTGATGGACATTTAGGTTGCTTCCACATCTTGGCTATTGTGAATAGTGCTGCTATGAACATAGGGGTGCATATATCTTTTTGAATTGTAGTTTTGTCTGGATCTGTGCCTAGGAATGGGATTGCTGGATCATAAGGTAGTTCTATATTTAGTTTCCTGAGGAACCTCCATACTGGTTTCCATAGTGGTTGTATCAATATACATTCCCATCAAGAGTAAAGAAGGGTTCGCTTTTCTCTACACCCTCTCCAGCATTTCCTTATTTGTAGACTTATTAATGATGGCCATTCTGATCAGTATGAGGTGGTACCTCATTGTAGTTTTGATTTTCATTTCTCTGATAATTAGTGCTGTTTAGCAGTTTTTCATGTGCCTACTAGTCATCCATGTTGAACTGCCTTTTAAAAATTACATATCTCATCAGGTAAATATTTATAACAAACTCAATATACATATATACATATGTTAGTTACTTATACGATTGAACTAGTGTAATTAAAAGTATAAAACATACATGAAATAGAAATTTCAAAAGATTGAAAGAAGTGGAAATATTAATTTTTTCATTTTCTTTAATACTGTTAGATACTATTATGCTACTCATAAAAATTAGCTGAATGTGTAATAAAACTGAATGTGCTTTTTTAAAAAAATCTCTGTTTAGCACTTCATGATATAGAAACTTTTTAAGTTTTGGTTCTAGGTGATGTTTATTTGATCCTAGATTTTTTTTTTTTGTCTTTTTGCCTTTATCTAGAGCCGCACCCACGGCATATGGAGGTTCCCAGGCTAGGGGTCTAACAGGAGCTGTAGCTGCCGGCCTTCGCCACAGCCACAGCAGCGTGGGATCCGAGACGCATCTGCAACCTACACCACAGCTCATGGCAACACCAGATCCTTAACCCACTGAGCAAGGCCAGGGATCGAACCCACAACCTCAAGTTTTCTTAGTCGGATTCGTCAACCACTGAGCCACGAAGGGAACTCCGATCCTAGATTTTTAAGGCTATTATAGCCGAAAAGTTTATTTCACATGTATACATATATCAGAAAGGGTCTGTTTACCAAGTAATACAACAATTTTCAGTAATCCCCAATTTTCCAAAAATTTTTCAAAAATGTGGAAATTAAATGTGTTTCTCCTGATGTTAAACATAGTAGGTGCTACATTTCAATAATATTGAGTAGTAAATTCTTATTGTTTGAAAATTCTTAAAATAGATTTGAAAGGCTCATTTTCAAGTTTTTTCAGTTGTACAAATATGGAAGGTTTAAGTGACTTATTTATATCATTTTCAATGACAAAAATTCCATAAAGTTGGAAATATTTTAAGCATCAATTAAAATTCTCTTTTCATAGCATGAATTTTATTTAAAAAAACAGATATGTGACTTGTTAAAATATTATCCTTATGTTAAAAGTGCAGATTAAGTATGTTAACTTTTCATAAATATTTTCAGGATACCATTGCTGATGACTAATTTTCATCAGATTCACAGATTGGCAAAATTGACACTTTATCTCTCCTTTTTTTTTTTTTGGTCATTTTAGGGCCACACCCATGGCATATGGAGGTTCCCAGGCTAGGGGTCGAATCAGAGCTGTTGCTGCTGGCCTTACGCCAGAGCCACAGCAACGCCAGATCTGAGCCGCGTCTGCAACCTACACCAGAACTCACAGCAATGCCAGATCCTTAATCCACTCAGTGAGGCCAGGGATTGAACACGCAACCTCCTGGTTCCTAGTTGGATTCGTTTCCGCTGCTTCAATAGGGGAACTCCAACACTTAATCTTTTGTAGGAGAAAAATATCCAACTCATCCTTTAAATGATAAAACCCTTTTAAGTACTTTGCTGTGTGACAGCCAGTGAAGCTCTGGATCCTCCAAAAGATTTTTGTATATTCACTCCTCATGCCATTAAATATTATAAGCATTCCTCCATCTTTTAAAAGCTCCCTTTGGAGTTCCCGTCGTGGCTCAGTGGTTAATGAATCCAACTGGGAACCATGAGGTTGCGGGTTCAATCCCTGGCCTTGCTCAGTGGGTTAAGGATCCGGCGTTGCCGTGAGCTGTGGTGTAGGTTGCAGACGCGGCTCGGATCCCGTGTTGCTGTGGCTGTGGCGAAGGCTGGCAGCTACAGCTCCTGTTAGACCCCTAGCCTGGGAACCTCCATGTGCCGCGAGTACGGCCCTAGAAAAGGCAAAAAGACAAAAAAAAAAGCTCCCTTTTGGTGACACAGATCTGGGGCCACAACCCAAAGCAATGGCCCCACTATGGTCTGGTTTCAAGGTTTACTATTCATATTTTATTACAGGAGATTGGAGTTATGCAACAGTGGTAACATCTTGTAGCAGTTTATTCATTTTATTTGCCTCAATCGTTTGCTGCAATGGCTTGCCTGTAAATGAGGAAATGGATGCATTCCATAAGCAAGGCTATCTCTTGAGTTCTTAATGCAGATTCCCTTCCCTATTCCAGTCACAGGCAGCTATCTTTAGCGGCTCACAAAAAAAGGATTCTGTGTATATTTCATTACTGAAACAGCACATAGCAAATACCATAAGCTGAGACATACCGTGATCCATAGTTTCATCCAAAAGAACAAGTCTCCCACAATGTGTGATTTGTGACTTGTTTCCTTCAGTCTTTGGCAATATTTTCTCTTTCTCAGCAGTGTTTTCTGAAAAATAAAATGGTTTTAAGTTGTGTCTCTGTTGTTTTCAGTGCGTTATTGCAGTTCATTTTTACTGCTGCAGGAAAGAGAGTTTCCTCGTTGGTGCCTGACATTTGATTTTCCTGATGAAAACCTCAAGAGACTCCTAAACACTTGCCACAAGGTTTAAGAGAGAAATCTGATAAAATACTACACTGCATATGGCATGACTTAGAATAGGACTGTTTTAAGGGACGTTTATATCTTGGTTGTTCATTTTGGGGATGTTTCTAATGTCATAGCTTTATAAGATCACTAATATCTCAAGGCACAGAATGCACTTAGATTGAGATTAATGTATTATCAAATATGCATGCACACATATATTCCAAGTGCTCTTCTTGACTTATTTTGAGTTATCAGATATTAATTGCTTCTACGGTGTTCTGTGATCTTGTATATGGAGTGAGAGGTGTCAGCTCTACCATTTCAATATTGGCTTGAGCTTGGATGAGTAACATCAGCTGCAATCTGTAGTTTCTTTGCAAGAATCTTTTAAAGACATCTGTCCGTATTGTGAGAGTTACCTTCCTTTAGTTTCTTTAAAACTAGAGGATGTAATTTTGAACCCACTTCAGTGAGCCCAAGCAAACTAAGCCCTGCAATTCTATGTAATACAATCCAAGAGAAGAGATTTGAAAATATTATTGTTAACCCTCTAGGTCGAAAAAATTTCTTCCCTTTCTTTGTTCAGTCCTTAATGATTATTTGTCTCTAGTACCTAATTCACATCCAGTAGGCAAATGGGAATTACTCATTTACCTAGTTGGTAAGTTATTTTCAGAATCCTGAAGTTGTAGTACTATTCTTCCAGTAAGTTTTTTGCTTATTTGTTTTTTGTTTTTTTGGTCTTTTTGCCTTTTTATCTAGAGCCGCACCTGCGGCATGTGGAGGTTCCCAGGCTAGGGGTCTAACAGGAGCTGTAGCTACTGGCCTTCGCCACAACCACAGCAACGCGAGATCTGAGCCGCATCTGCAGCCTACACCACAGCTCACGGCAACGCCGGATCCTTAACCCACTGAGCAAGGCCAGGGATCGAACCCGCAACCTCATGGTTCTAGTCGGATTCGTTAACCACTGAGCCACGAAGGGAATTCCTCTTCCAGTAAGTTTTTAACTTTGCATTTCATTCTAAAGAATTTAAAGACACAGTCATTCCCTTTTTTTTTCTTTTTATGGCCACACCTGCAGCATATGGAAGTTCCCAGCCTAGGGGTCTAATCCAAACTACAGCTGCTGGCCTATGCCACAGCCACAGCAACACCAGATCCAAGCCGCATCTGTGACCTACACCACAGCTCACAGCAATGCTGAATATTTAACCCACTGACTGAGGCCAGGGATTGAACCCGGCATCCTCATGGATACTAGTGGTTCGTTTCTGCTACGCCACAACAGAACTCCAAAGACATGGTTATTCCAATCTTGGAATTTTATGGCTGACTATACACCTGTTTTTCTATTTTTAAGATATTCTTCCTGACTATATAGTTAATATCTATTCCTTATAGAAAATTTTGAAGACTAAAGGAATGTGTAAAGGAGGAAATTTAAAAGACCCATAAATCTGACCACATGGAGAGAAATCTCTGGTTATTTTTGTGAATAAACTTCTAGATATTAAACTATGCACATACATATTTATCAACATATATTCATATAGATATATTTATAAAATCTACATTTGTATACATATTAAAATAAGAATCATGCTGCAATGATGGTTTTGCAGCAATTTCTTAAAATACTATATACATCTAGTAGTAAGATTTTCTGTAGGTTATTCTTCTCCCTGTAAGTCTGTCCCCACTTATATAACTTTTAAGCAACTGTCTTGAGTCTTGCTATTTTGTATGAGTGTAAGTCAAGTCACTAGACTCCACAAGAATCTTGCTTAACTTTGTGGCTAGGCCATCATACAGAAAGGCATGCAGAGGGCATGTCATGAAAAATGACTTATAGATTTTTAAATCAAAACACAGGAGAAACATTTTATTGATCTTTGTACATTCTTATGATATGAGGATATCTCTTTATGATTATGAAAGGTCTTGTAAGTCATTAAAATATTTTTAATTTGGATACTTTGAGTGAAATCAGGTTGATGTTTTAGGGCACTGGGGCTGTGGTTTATTCCTCACTCAGCAACATCAGAAAAGTTTTAGAGTTTTCTAAAGTCATCCCACAGAAAAGTCTTAGAGTGACATGAGACAAAATTCTACCATGTGTTAGTAAATGACAAGAACAAGTAGAAATCTGAAGAAAAATTATTCACTGACGTGTAGTGACATGAAATGAACTAATTGTGATGATGAGGTGCTATTATATTGATTGAGAGATTCATGTCAGATTTACCCCCACTTCACATATAAAATATATCTCTCTTTCTAAACCCAACTCATTTATAAAAGGACGAGAGATAAATGGTAAGATGAAGAACAGTCTTACTATGGAAACAGTTAATTGAGGGTAGAATAAAGAAATGAAATCGAAGGAGAATCTTCTTTCTATGACTAAGGGACTTGACATTTTTTATATCACCTACCACATAAAAGTACCTGCAAAATGGAAGGTCTGATATTTTCCAATTGCAAATATAAACAAGCACTAAAAATTTAATTAATGAGTTAAACTGTCATGTAAATATAGAATGCCATTTAATTGCTAACGATACACTTTATGCTTTGAAAACATAATTCCTAATAGGATGACATGAAACAACTGTATTCTTAGCCAGCATTGTCATTTGAGAGCAGAAATAGAAAGAAGAGCATGCTTCCTGTAGTTTGTTGGAGAATTTGAACTAAACTAGGTTTGCGTTACTTTGTAGTATGAAGCAGTATGCCAAGAAATCCATAGTAATTCGGGGAACTCAATTCTTCCCAACTTTGATGGTCTTTCTTTCTATCATAAATCGGTCACTTAAAATCCTCTGTCCTTGCATGGTTAGCTGGCAATGAGGCACTGATGGCAAAATGTCATAAAACCATTACTTGAAATGTTTGTATCCAAGGTCAAATTCCTTAGTTTAATAAAACGTATTAAAACAGTCAATGACCATTTATAGCAATAACTGCCTTTGCTTTGCCAACATTGCCAGAAAACTAGAAAAATGAAGATATTTGAACCTGATAATGCTGTGAAATTTGATGGGATAATGGAAAAGGGAGAAATGTTATCCTTTAAATCCTCTCAGAGGGAAATTTAAAGTAAAACGTAGCTCTTCTACTTCCCCTTTCATCCTTTTAATTTTTTTCTCTTTAGTTTTATGGTTTTTTTTCTTTTTAAAAGTTTGGTAAATTTGATATGTTATGGTTTGTAAATTTAAGGTGTCCAACATGTTATTTTGATACATTTATATGTTTCAGTTGTCACTTTATTTAAAAACGTGAGGTCTGTCCTCCCTGCCTTCCACCCCACCACAAGTTCGGGACCAGAGCTAGGGTCCCTGATGAAACTGATCAACCTGAAGAGCCTCCACTAAGAGCTCCATCCCTAGTGCATGTCCCCTGAATTTCTCTTTGTAACAGCAGCTGGCTTTGCAAAGCAATAAGATGTATTCAGTATTGAATTAAGAAGGGTTATTCTGGAGTTCCCATCATGGCTCAGTAGTTAATGAACCCAACTAGCATCTATGAGGACGTGGGTTAGATCCCTGGCTTCACTCAGTGGGTTAAGGATCCGGTGTTGCCATTAGCTGTGGTGTAGGTCGCTGACACGGCTCGGATCTAGCATTGCTGTGGCTGTGGTGTAGGCTGGAGGCTATAGCTCCGATTCAACCCCTAGCCTGGGAACCTCTGTGTGCTGCAGGTGTGCCCCTCCCCCCAAAAATATAAGGGTTATTCTGACAAAGTCACCTCCTTTTTATCTCTGTTAAATACTTTGCATGAGCAATTATCTCACAGAGATTGAGTCAAACATTGCCCATGTTAGTGGGGTCCATGTGCTTGAAAATGCCTATGTGACAAAGATGGAGGACATTATATTTACCAGGTTTCTTGCAGTTGACAGACTTGCACCGAGAGGCTGATTAAGTATAAACAAACGGTTACCAAACTATTCTTAAGGGGTGGGCACTACTAACGCTAGTTTTCATGCATGTGTGGCACGATGCTTAATTGTACTGGGACCATCTTAGAAAGACTGAGCACAGGATCTAGGAAAATTATAAAAATGATCCCCTTGTTGCTGGCAAAAGCAAGGCTATCTGGGTAAAGAGCTATGCTACACTTGGAAATGGGGTTCTATAGGATAAAGGATGCAAAACCCACCTGCTTCTCTTCAATTTAATCTAAAGGGACTGTCTGCATTGTTCCCCATGACTTTCAGTATCAGTTGATAATTTCTGGGGTTTCTGAAGAATTTTGAAACCGGGTGTATTGGTAGTCAAAGCGAAAGAGGTATCACAGAAATAAGACTAGTGAGTGAGGGGTGGGGGGTGAATGAATTTGGGACATGCATCCGGAGGAGAAAACTTCTGCTTTCTTTTTCCGGACCCTTATAGGTCATTCTATTTCTTTGCAGTTTCTCCATTTGCTGACATTTTGGAAACCAAAGCCAAAAGCAATATATCACATAAGCAGCTCCAGGCATACGGCTCTTTCAAACCAAAATCGATTTTTTAAAAATCTTTAATCAAGTAGGAATGGCATGTTGTGAATATTTCTAGGGAGTAAATTTGCCAGTGCTTTCAGATTAGCCAAGCCTGGGGACTGTGTAGTACTTTGCTTTCATTTTGATCCTTGGTCAAAACAAAACAGCCCTGCATGTAATTTATAACCAAAATGAAGCAGAGAACTGAGCAGACATTCATTATAAGTTCTTTCATTAAACTCAACGTTTGTTGGTCCAGATCTGTAATTAGATCTTACATGTGGAGTTTGCCATTACACTGAAGGGGAGAAAGTAAAAGCTTGGAAAAACAAACCCATGAAGAAATAAGAAAGAGTAAGATACCTTGATTTTCCTTCCATAAAAAAGCTGCAGTATACTGGACCTGATTTTGGAGGAACACTAAGAGAAAAGGCTGCTTCGATTGTTCCATGTTTGTCCTCTTGAGTTCTTCACTTCCTCATCACACAGAGGTAACTGTTTCCTCTGGATCCGTCTGCTCTGGCCCCATCACCAGCGGTGACCTCTCTGTAGGCATTTCCTAGCAGTTAATGACTGGCTAGTTTAAGGGCCCTGGGCTTTGCCTCAGGCTCTTAACTAGCATCTCGTTAACTGGCAGGAAATGTGTTTCCTTTCTGTTGCTTACTTTTATATACCCTTAATAGAACAGAAGGTGCCTTGGCTGAGGTAGACAACATTATACCTTCGGTGTCTCATTTGTAAATAACCCCGTTATGAGTAATAGGAAGTGATCCGCTGGTTGTAAAAAGACACACGCTTAATGGGCAACTCCTGGTGGACTAATGGTTTTGCTTGGAAAAACATCACACCTGCAGGACACATTGCTCCGGTTTTTGTTCTGAACATAATGAGCCTGCGTTCAAGCAGAGATGCACGTGAATTTCTTTGGGAGTTATAAACCTTGAAATATACAAAAGAAAAGAAAAGCCTAAAAAACAGATCTAGCTCATTTTTCTCCCTAGAGACTAACGTTATACTATCTGAGCATCCTTCTTTCCCAGGGTTCAGTAATTTCCAGCTACCAGGTAGAGCCACTTTTCTATGTAGTATAATGTTCCTTTAACATCTTACACCTGGTCCTTACAAGTTACGCATATACTCTGGGAGTATAGCTACTTTGTTGGCCATTCCCACTCTGTCTTTTGCCGACACTGGAGTAGAATATCTAATACACTAGTCGATGGCATTTACTTCATCAAAATTTGATTCCTGTTTAACTTGACAGCCTAACGTTTTATGCTGATTTACTGTAGTTGAACAAACATTTCTAGGGCACTCACCACAGTTCCAGGTTTATTCCATAAACATCTAATATCCATAGAAACCAGGCACAATATCAACATACCGTGCTATTCCCTGAACATAGCTTGGCACCTCGCTTTGGCTACTATAGCACGGTAGGTAAGGTTATGCCTTCTGATAGCGGAGTGATAGAATCTCGAGCTCAGTGGCTTAGGCAAGTTACTTAACCCTTCACTTTCGTCATTTGTAAATTTTGGAAGAGAGCACTATCTACCTCTCGACGGTATAAGTCTCAAGTGAAATAACCTATGTTAAGTACCTGATGTATTTCCTGGCTTATTATTGACATCAGACATACTAAATTTATCATTTACAGTAGGTGCTTAATGTATTAGGGTTCTCCAGAGAAACAAAACCAGCAGAATATGTATATGTACAGAGATTTATTTTAAGGAACTAGCTCACCATGGTTGTGGAGGTGAGGATGGGGGAGGATGGCAGATTGGAGACTCGGGGAAGAACTGCAGTTTGGGTCCAAAGACCGTCTGCTGGCAAAATTCATTATTGCTCGAGGAAGTCATCATTCTTTGTTCCATGATGCCCTTCAACTGATTGGATGAGGCTCACCCACTTTATGGCAGTTGATCTGCTTTACTCAAAGTTCACCAATGACATACTCATCTCATCTCAAAAAAAAAAAAAAAAAAAAAACACCTTCGTGAGAGCAACCACAGTCTTTGACAGAATATCTGGGCATTGTGGCCCAGCCAAGTTGAAATAAAATTATCACACTTAAATCTAATTAGTTGAATGGAATTAACAAGCCTCAGATAGATAGTGTCATGCAATACTGAGCTTCCTGGGGCATATAGCATCTCCTAGTAAGGCTGGAGTATTGGAAATGTGGATGTCCTTTGACTTAACACTTCTGCAAGGCCCTAGGCCTCTAAATCCAGGTCTTTTAACCTGGGTCCTCTCTGCTCTTGTGACTTAGGATGTGTTCTTGTTTGGTGTTCCTCTTGGCCTTTGTTTCAGGCCTCCCTAGGCAGCTGTCCAGCTCTCTTAGACTTTCCTGGGCTGCAGCTTTTACCTCTGCCCTTTCAAGAGCCACAGGTATCTTCAGAGGGGGAATACGTTAGTGTGACCAACTCCATAGAGTAATCTGAAAACCGCAACACCCACAGCCCTAGCTGGGCCACTGGAACAGTTGTGCAATTTGGAAACTTTACACACAAAAGGGCTTCATCGAGGGGATGTGTGGGACTGAGGTCCAGCGCATGCAGCTTAGCCCCAACCAGGATAGTGTCTGCCACAGAGGAAGGGCAGAACTGTGCCTCCCCAGAGGAGGCATCTCATTTCTAATTTTCCCAAAAGTACCGAAGTGTCTGACCTTAGGAGGCAAAATTACATCAAGCCAACCCCATAAGCAAAGCTGTTTTTTCTGTACCTTAAATCTACCTTCAGTGATTTGGCTTTGTGATAGGGTCATGTGACTGACAACCCCCACCCCAACTCTATTCATGACCCTTTCCTCCCCACCCTCTCTCCTCTGACCCCTAACAGCGCTGACCCCCAGAGAAAGGAGTCCTGACTTCAGCTGTGAGCATACGCTTTCCTTCTTTGTTCATCACCATATATGTTATGTATTCCTTTCATCAGTACTGTAAGGTGTTTTCATTTTATAGCTGTTGACACCAAAATTCATAATTATTTAAATGTCTGACTTAACAAAGTCATAGCAGATGACAAAGGCAGGCTTGGCCTTTGTTACCACGTTTCTCAGCCTCAGCACAATGGCATTGTAGGTGAGCTCATTCTTGCTTGTGGAGGGCTGTCCTGCGCATGGTAGCAGCACCCTTGGCCTCCAACCACCAAGTTCCATAACCCCTTCCCCCCAAGTTGTGGCAAACAAATGTGTTTCCAGATATTACTGACTGTCTGGAAAGCAAAATTGCCTTGAGAGATGCTTTTTTTCACTTGGCACTCATTCCAACACAACCAGAGAGGTATGTCATTGTATTAGTTTGCTTTGGCCTTTATATGTGGGTGGTTTAAACAACAGAAGTGTATTGTCTGATGGTTCTAGAGTCTAGAAGTCCAAAGTTAAGGTGTAGGCAAGGTAGGCTTCTCCAGAGGCTCTGAGAGAAAGGCCTTTCTCCTTCACTGATATCCTTATAGCTGTCCATCTTCTCTGTATGTCTTTTTACATTGTCTTCACACTGTGTCCAAATCTTCCCCTTTTATGAGGATGCCAATCTGGCTAGAGTCATCCTAATGAGCTCATTTTAATTCTACTTCCTCTCTAAAATCCTATATTCAAATAAGTGCACTTATTTGAAGTGACTGGGGTTTAGGACTTTCACATGTGAATTGCGGGGGGGGGGTAATTCAATTCATCATGGTTCTAAAAATATTTATTTTAAAGAGTTCTTGGTGTTCTTGTTGTGGCTCAGTGGGTTAAGAACCCGATATGATGTCCATGAGGATATGGGTTCGATTCCTGATCTTGCTCAGTGGGTTAAGGTTCCAACGTTGCCACAAGCTGCAGTGTACATCACAGATGCAGCTCGGATCTGGTGCTGCCATGGCTGTAGTGTAGGCCTCAGCTGCAGCTCCGATTTGACCCCTAGCCCAGGGAACTTCCATATGCCTCAGGTGTGTCTGTCAAAAGGAAAAAAAAAAGTTATTTTCTTACTTACTTATCACTTTAACCTCCACCTCTTTCCAAAGAGACACTCCGTGGCTAGAATGAACTGTTCTTGCACTTGACACATAAAGAACTCAGTGGTGCACTTGAACGAATGTACAAAGCAAATGACTTCGTAAAATTAGTAAGAGTGAAGTAACTAAAAGTCAGTGTAAATAATATAAAACAAGAATGTATGAGAGCAGTTAAATTGATAAGCAGGGAGGATAATTAAGCTAAAAGTTTCAGGTTAGAAAAAAAACCATTATTACCTTTAAAGGAGATTATGGATTGGCTTATATGTAGGGTAGTGCTGAAAGCTAGAACCACAATTCTATTTCTAATTTAATTTACTCAGCCATTTTGAGATGAAGTGGTAATGGATAAAGCATTTCTCAGGGGTGTGCATTCTACAGTTTTTAGTAGACTTTAAAGAGCTCTTATACTTGAATGTAAGTCACTGATATGAAAGCTTGCCTGGAGTTTTATGTCATGGGAGAAATTGGAGGTAAGCCAAGGAAAATCTGCCAAGACGGGGTGTAAGTTCAGTGTGAAGCACGGAACAAAAAAAAGGGGGGGTGTGGGAGAAGTTGCAAGAGGTCTAACATGAAGCAAAAACTGGACCTCATGACCCTCTAGAGATCCTTGAAAACCATCTTAGATTCTAAAGAAGTAGTGGCCATGTCACACTCAGTACACGGTTTTATCCTGTGGTTTTACACTGTTTATATGAGCGTGTTGCTTCATTGATTTATAATCATGTGCCAAGATGATGTCACTGGGGGAATATCATTCATAGCACTCACTTTGATTTAGACCTGCGTTAATGGCCTCTTCAAGAAAATATGCCGAACGGTATGGGACTTGGGGGAGTCTTTGTCTTGTTCTTTTTAGGGATGTTCCTATTGGTTCACCTAATTGTCATTCAACGAGGATTATCCCCCCCCCTTTTTTTAACTCCTGGTTCCACCTTCACCCTTTTGCCAACACTGTTGTTATAGCTTTGAAGTGTCACTTAATTGTAAAGGCTTAGAATGACAATATAAGAAGTACCTTTGAGCTATAACACAGAACTATAACTCAAGTCTACCGACAGCTGTGTCCAAATATTTTTAAAATAAAAATCTTTTATGTTGTATCAAATATAGAACAGGAAAGTTCACCATGTTTCATATTTGTATTTAATAATGTGCTAGTATACAGTTCTCCTTCCATGGAGTTTCTGGATACTTCCCAAACCTAAGCTTGTTTGATCCCCGTGTACACCTTCGAGATGTCACTGTCTCCTCCATGAGGCTGACCAGGGTCACCTGTATGAGGAATATTGCAGTATACAAGTGCCGGTGAACTTCCTCCAAAGCACTGTCTTTTTTCCATAATTGATCTCTGCATCTACGTGGTTTACTTTTATCTTGCTTGAAGCACTGATACAGTTACCTAAGTTTTTTGCTCTTACTCTGAGCTCTGTCCGTAGGTACCTAGTCTTACCTCTTCCTCTCCAGCAAGGAATGTCTTTGAAACATTGAGCGAGAAAGAACTCTCTTGGATTCAGCCTGGAGCCCATGATATTTGTGTCCTGACTTTCTGGTCCAAGTACTTATTTGGGCCTGCCTATCATCAAATTTGAACAGTTCTGGCCAAACACTGTAAATGGCTTCTCCATTCCTTCCTGAGAAAAAGGTTCATAAAAACAGAATATTACATCACCATCCATATATATTAATGTGAAATTGAAAATTCTTTCAAAAAAGATAATAAGCTCCATCAAGAGTTATTCAGTGACTTTAAACATCTGACTTAGTTTGAGTTGCTATAACAGAAATACCATAGGAGTTCCTGCTGTGGGTTAAGAATCTGACTGTAGCAGTTTTTGTTGCTGCGGAGGTACATGTTCGATCCCCGGCCAGGCACAGTGGGTTAAAGGATCTGGTGTTGCTGCAGCTGTGGTGTAGGTTGCAGCCGCAGCTCAGATTCAGTCCCTGGCTCAAGAATTCTCCTGTGCCATGGGTATGGCCATTAAAAAAAAAAAATTCGTAGACTGGATGACTTCAAGGTCAAGCATCTGTTTCTCACAGTTCTAGAGACGCGAAACCTGAGATCAAGATGCTGATGTGGTCAGGTTCTTGAGGAGAGCATTCCTGCTGTATCTTCACGTGGCAGAGAAAGTTCTCTTCCTTTTTCTATGGACAATGATTCCATCCTGGGGGCGCCACCCTCATACCTTATTTAAACCTCATTAACTCCCAAAGGCTCTACCTTCAAATGCCATTAAATCGGGGATCGAGGCTTTAACATATGCATTTTGTAGGGACACAGATATTCAGTCCATAGCAAAAATCTTGAAAGTTGCATTGTAGCCTCAGTTTATGGGCCATGGCATTGTGCTCAGTGGGCACATTTCCAGTTTGATGGATTACCTATCCAGCACTTGTCTGTTTTCTCCTGTAGAATCCTAAATCTGGGAGGGAAACTGGCCTCCTGAAGGCTTAATCCAACCTCGTTTCATTTACCTAAAAAATTAGGGGGAAAATTAATTTTCAGTGTTTAAAAGATAATCTCTCATAGAAATATAAATATTAATCTTCTTTTGAAAAATGAATAAAAATTAAATATTAGTTAAAAATTAATTGATAACAATGTTGGGCTGTTATTCTCTCATGCCACAGTTGGCCAAACTCTACAGATTTGACTTCCACAGCTTGTCACAGGTCTACTTTCACTCATTTATGTTTCTTTCCTTCCTGGGTGACAAAGCACGAGGCCCCTGAGCAGAGGGAATTCCTGGAAACTCTTGGTAAAACTTACCACCTGGATTTAATTATAATTGCACTTTTTCATGTCTGAAGATATTACATAGATATATTTTCACATTTTCTTATGTTCCTTATAATTGAGTCATCTTAATATTAAAATGATCCTGTGTCTTCCCTCTCTGATCTCTTATCATCGAACCATTTAGCATGCTTCTCTAGTTGTAAAATTCCAGTGTAATATAATTGGCAAGTTCTTACATTTTTTTTTTCTTTTTAGGGCTGCACCTGCAGCATATGGAAGTTCCTAGGCTAGGGGTCAAATCAGAGCTGCAGCTGCTGGCCTATGCCACAGCCATGGCAATGCCAGATCCGAGCCACATCTACCAACTACACAACAGCTTGTGGTAACACCGGATCCTTAACCCACTGAGTGAGGCAAAGGGCAAACCCTCATCCTATGGACACATGTCAGGTCCTTAACCTGCTGAGCCACAAAGGGAACTCCACGGTTTTCAAAAAGTTCCTTATCTTTCTTTTAATGAAATGAAAATATACAAATTATTTCTACCCTTTCTCAGGCAAATACAAGAATTTGCATTTTCGATACTTGTATTTTCTAGTCTGTTCAAAGACAGTCATTCTACTATGCTCAGAATCTCAGAATCAAAACTAAAAGGCGCTGGACAATTCAAGGTTTTGTACTTATAATTTTAGCCCGTAACGTGTACCTTTGTGTCAAGGGAAAATTTTATTTCCATTTACATTACAATCTCAAATATTGCAAGATAAATTCTTTACCTATAATACATATGTAGCGATAATAGACAAATAGCACAGGGGTACCATGGTAGAGAGAAGACTGGTCTTTGGTAAAGAGTAATTGGAAATATGAGAAGTGTCTGCTTCTCCAGTTGCTCCTGTCCAGTTTGACTTCACCACTAGAAAAACATGTACAAAACCCATCAAAACCAGCCTGGCCTAACCTACATTGATTAACCACTGAAATAAAGTTACCTAATATATTTTGATCAAGTCATTTTCAGAGGGAAAGGTGTCACATTCAGTAGCCAGACTCAGATTTCCTCTCTTTCTCAAGAACCTTTGGAAGTGGAAGGCTTCAAAAGTGATGGAAGTGGGGCAGGGGGCATGTCCCACACGGAGATGGCACCTTCCCGGCCCGCGGTTGCATGAGTGCAGGGGAGATGGGTGGTTGGCCAGTCGCCAAGACCTCCTGTGATTGTCGCCACCATTGCTGGCTCCCCAGACGAAACATTGTATTTCTCCTGCTCACTGTAATGAACTAGAATTTCAAACAGTGATGACCAGGACTCCTTTCATCCCTGAAGCTTTTCTGGAGCCAAAGAGGCAGTGCTTCCCACCACGTCTGAGGTCTCTGCTCTGATGTCCCCCAGTTTCTCGATGCAACTCTTCTTTGAAATAACTGCAGCGAGAGGAGCCAAAGGTGTTAGTGCTGGAAATATAAGAAGTGGGAGACATTTTTTCTCTTTGCAGGAGAGAGAACTATGGTGGTTTCAGTGGTGGGGTGTGTGTGTGAGTGAACGTATGTGTTTACTTCATTCCTAGCAGACATACTTGTCAGCTGTTGCTGTAAACGTGGCCCTGTCTGGACATTGCAGATGGGTGACAATGAAACAAAGAAATAGGGACTTTTTTTTTTTTACGTAATTCATCGTGTTAATTGGGGATCAGGTTATGTCTTCCTGGAAGTAAGCAAAGGGCAAATAGTATTTATAGGAGTTCCCGTTGTGGTGCAGCAGAAACGAATCCTACTAGGAACCATGAGGTTGAAGGTTCAATCCCCGGCCTCGCTCAGTGGGTTAAGGATCAGTGGGTTGCCGTGAGCTGTGGTGTATGCAACAGATGCGGCTGGGATCTGGTGTTGCTGTGGCTCTGGCGTAGGCTGGCAGCTGTTAACTTTGCTTAGACCCCTAGCCTGGGAACCTCCGTATGCCCCGGGTGCGGCCCTAAAAAGCAAGAAAAATAGTATTTATAGAAGCTGTCAATGTATAACATGCATGTTGTAGCTTTGACCCTGTAAGAAAAGAGCAGACAACCTGTTTCAAGTTATATTAGGAAATTAAGCGCTTCTTGAGCTAGCAGCTTGTCAAATTTGATGACTTCAAGTATAAAATAAGAAGAAAAGTAGACTTTCTTTACTGATGAGCTTCCCTCACCTCCCCCCCCCGCCCATTTTCCAGCTATCCTGCAAATCTATTTGAGGTTCTGCAGTGTCCTTGCAGTTAATTTCTTTTTTGAATTCAGTCATAATATAATGGTTGTCTCTCTGTACTTTTTGTATAAACTATAACAAAACCCCATTGAAGCTTGTTAAACTTTATATTAATACATACATTTAACTTGTCGTTTCTATATGGAACTGGCTTAGTTGTCCCACAGCCCAGGCTGAATGCTTTGGCCTTGGTGATTATTGTCTATACTGTCTGAATTGGTTATATAATTACTTGATATTTTGCTTCATTTTGACTGTTTAGACTTGGCCTTTGAGCATTTGGCATTTTGCTCACGGGAAGGAATTTACAAACGTCTTCCTCGGCTGATAAATGTAATAGCACACGATGGTGTGAATCCTAATTAGAGAATCACACATCTCTCCTACATTAGGGTCAAGAGCTTTTAAGTATCAGAGTAGTGTGTTTATCTCATTAGTATATGCAGCTTTGGAATTGATTATTGCAATAATAACAGTTGGTTTTTTTAATTAGGGTAATTAAAATTTGTAGTGTTTCCTTTTTATGTTGGGTAAACGTTAGTTTTTTTTTTTTTTTAAACTGTACGTTGGTTTAAAATTAGTCTTTAGGGTTTTCATTTTCTTAAATCTGTGGCTGTCCTTTGTAAATAGACAGTTTTATAGGAAAGGCCAAAATGCTTAAGGCAGATATGACATAATAGAAAGAGAGAAGTCAAGGCCTATTAAGTGGGAAATAAACTCAGATATAAACAGCTCTTTACCTCTGAGGATTATCTTGAAAATGTCTTTCTTTTTCCTTAAATGTGCTTATTCTGCCCTTGATTTCTCTAACAACATTTTCCCCTGTGAGATCTATAAGAATAAGGCAGGAAATTGTTTGGCTAAAGTGATTTTTATATAGATTTACTTTGTGGTGGAAGGAGACATTTGTCTCTTTGTCTCTATTTACTTATCAACAGGTATTTGATAAACATTTACCACATTCAGCGATATGCTGGATACTGTGGAGGAAAACAGAGGTTTTCTAAACAGCGTTTTCTAAATTCAGGAGTTTACAATCTGATGGTGGGAGAACTGGGATTACTTGGGGTTTGGCGGTTGCGGATGTGTGAATAATAAACACATCTGGGTAACTTGTTAAAAGGACTTTAACTTTGAGCAACAAAATAAATACTGAGAGTGTTATTCTGATCCTAAGAATAAAATAAATATCTGAAAGACAATACTCCGATAAATAGATTATTGAATAAATACGAGAGAGGGACAGATCCTCCTTACAGAAGAATTCCAAATAATGTATGTAAACCATCCCCTTGCAGGAGGTGGAGCTTAGTTCCTCTCCCTTTGAGTGTGGCCTGGACTTGGTAATTAGCTTCCAAAGAACAGGGTATGGAAAGGGGGATATGATGACTTCACAATTAGGGAAACAGGGAAGACCTCACCTTAACCAAGGGATCAAGGTTTACAAGGTGAGTGATAAGTCACGTTGATATCACATACTCCTGCTATCTTTAGATGATAAGGTATCTTAGCTGGGCTGTTCTAACAAATTACCATAGGCTCAGGGGCTTAGAATACATTTATTTTTCACAGTTCTGGAGGCTGGGCAGTTCAAGATCAAGGTGCCAACAGGTTCCGTGTCTGGTGAGGGTCCACTTCTTAGTCTGCCGATGATGGTGATCTTCTGGAGGTAGCCTCACGTGGCTAAGCGAGATATTCTCTCTCTAATGCCTCTTCTTTAAAAGATTATTGTTTTATTTAAAATTTTTTTTATTTTTTTGTTGAATTATAGTTGATTTACAGTGTTTCTTTAATTTCTATTGTATAGCAAAGTGACCCAATCATATACAGTTCCCTGTGATGTACAGTAGGAGTCCACTGACCATCCATTCCGATACAGTTTGTATCCACGAACCCCAAACTCTCCATCCATCCCACTCCCTGTTGTGCCTGTTGGCCATCCATACGTCTTCTTCAGAGAAATATCTATTTAGGTATTATGCCCATTTTTCTTTTTTTTTAATGATTTTTTTCCATTATAGTTGGTTTACAGTTTTCTATCAATTTTCCAACTGTACAGCATGGTGACCTGGTTACACATACATATATAGATTCATCACAAGTGATTAGACATAGTTCCTGGTGCTATACAGTAGGCTCTCCTTGCTTTTCCATCCCAAAGGCAATAGTCTACAACTGTTAACCCCAGACTCCCACGCCATCCCACTCCCTCCCCCATCCTCTTGGCAACCACAAGAACAGTGGAGAACCATTGTTCTCCAAGTCCCTGATTTTCTTTTCTGTAGAAAGGTTCATTGGTGCAGTATATTAGATTCCAGATATAAGAGATATCATATGGTATTTGTCTTTCTCTTTCTGACTTACTTCACTCAGTATGAGGGTCTCTACTTCCATCCATGTTGCTGCAAAAAACCTCTACGTTTTTAGAGCAGCTTTAGATTTGTAGCAAAATTTAAAGGAAGGTACAGATTTTTTTTTTATAACCCATACGCTCACACATACATAACCACCATCATTATCAACACTCGACACAAGCGTTGTACACTTATTAACAATTAAACCTGCATTAATGCATCATTATCATCCAAAGTCCATAATTTGCATTTGGGTTCACTTTTGGTGGTGTACATTCTATGGGTTTGGACACATGCATAATGACATGTATCTGCCATAGTATCATAAAGAATAGTTCCACTGCCCTGAAAATCCTCTGTATCTCCTGTCTCTTTTTGAAGGGCACTAATCCCACTGTGAGGGCCACACCCTCATGACCTAGTTATTTTCCAAAGGGCCCCACCGCCAGATATTATCACATTGGCAGTTGGGCTTCTCCATATGAGTTTTGGGGGGACACAAACATTTATATTCTTTTGTTAAAAATGTTATTTTCCATCATGGTCTACCCCAGGAGACTGGATAGAGTTCCCTGTGCTATACAGTAGGACCTTAATTGTCTATCCGTTCAAAATATAATAGTTTGCATCTGTTAACCCCAAACTTCCAATTCATCCCACTCCCTCCCCAAACATTTAATTCATAGCAAAATGCCCTCTTACCTCTGTGGTATTTTTCCCATTCTTTCACTCTAACCCCGAGAAAGCAACAGACAAATAAAAATTGAAGGACATCCCACGAAATACCTGGCCAATACTCTTTAAGACTCTCGAGATCACAGAAAGCAAGAAACACTGAGAAACTATTACAGATTAGGGGAGACTAAGGAAACAAGACTAACTACAGCAGGGTAACCTGTTTTGTATCCTGGAACAGGTAACAAACACTGATGGAAAAGCTCATGAAATCTGAATATAGTTTGTAGTTTATTATTAGTTTTGTACCAATGTTAACTTTTTTAAACTTTGCAAATGTAACCCTCATTAATATTAGGGAAATTAGGAGAAAGTATGTTAAGTACTTTCTGAACTGTCTTTGCAGATTTTCCAAAATTCTAAAATTATTTCAAAATGAAATATTTTTTAAAAGGATGTTGTCATTGAACAACTTAGTAACGATGTGTTATGGAGAGGATGCTAGTGTTCGGAGGAAGGTCAGATCAACACAATAGGTAGAGATGGATTCTGGAAGGAGTGGCCCATATGACGGGCCCTGAAAGTTGCATAGGACTTGAGGCCTAGTCACTGATTCTTACAGACCAGGAGATTTTGTTCCAAATATACTTTCTGACCTTTTAAATAAAAAGAGATTCTTATAGACACAGCGTCAAGTGATTCTGATACCAACGCAAGTTGATTTTTGTCTTAAATTTGGGAGCCTTGAGACTAATTCCTCTCAAGCTGCCTTTGATTCATAATCCCCAGCTGTTGCCCAAATTGAAGTTTCTTCTCATCACCAGGACACTTCTTTTCCAATTTTTCTGACACTTTATGCACCATCATCCCTCTGTCCAGACAGTCCATTCTATTTTTTGAAAGTAAGATTACCACATTCTTAGCTTGATCTCAGAATGTTTCTTTCACCTCAAGGCTGTTACTTAAATGAGGCTCCTTCCCAAAGCAGAACTTATTAAACTTTCTCAGAGTGTTCTTATTAAACTTTCTCAGAGTGTTCTTATTAGAACAAATTGGTGAGGTAACTAAAGAAATCATAACATTCAGGACCAGATCATTTTGTGGCCAGTTCTTTCATGATTTTACTGATTTATTTTTTATTTTTTGTCCACGCCCGTGACATGTGGAAGTTCCGGGGCCAGGGATCGAACCTGTACCACATAGAATCCAAGCCATTGCAGTGACGATGCCAGATTCTTAACCTGCTGCACCACAAGGAAACTCCTCTTTCATGATTTTAAAGGAAAGGGTAATTCTTATATAGTTTACTGAAATACAAAATCATGGGAAAATGAGGAAAGAGTGCCTACTCTTTTGATGAGATTAGATTAACTCTGAAAGCAAAACCTAGTAATAAATGATAACAAGAGCAGCAAAAACATATGCATGAGATAACAGCACAAAGTAATGAAGAACTCATAATAAATGTCTGCAGCCTCATGTGCCCCTTCTCAATCAACTCTGATTAGGATTCAGCCTCTTCAATTCCCTGAAAATTTTCTGGCTGTGGTCAACCCTTCATGCCAGAGTTTTTCTCCACTCTCTTCTCACTTGACCTGCTCTTATGGTGTGCGCTCAAATGCTCTCTTGGCTTTAAGTAGCCTAGACTTCAAGTTTTACAATTTTAATGCAAACCTCTCCTTTGAGTTCAAAAACTATTGACATCCCTCTGCTGACTGGTCACATGGGAATTTCTCATAGGAGTTTCAAATTCAACAGATCCAAAACTAAATTCTTAAGCTTTACTCTTATTCCCAAATATTTTCTTCCTCTTCAGTGATCAGTTATAGGTATAAGTCAGCTATTGTCCATTGAAAACATCACTTTTATCAAGTCTCACATGTGAAAGTATCAGTCAGTCACCTCAGATATCAGAGACTCAAAATAATGGTGTATTAAAGAAGATTTAATATATTGTATACATAAGGTTGCTTTCCCACTTGAAAATTATTTTGTGGCTCTAAAACATGCAATGTCTTGTCAATGATCTGACACTTTACACACAGAAAACATATCATTTTAACTACATTTTATAAAATTAAGGTCAAAAAGAGACTTTATTTATAGTTAGCTATTTGAGTCAAAGTTTTGGATTTTATTCATTAATTTAGCCAGAAGGGGAGCTATTCCAAATAGGTATAAATCTTAACACCCTTTTCTGTGTTATTTATTGGTAGGTCATCTGTTATGAAATACTGAAGAAAAGGATTGTACACCTATAGATTGTTCAATGGGAAAATCTGATTCAAATCCTTAGTTTCGAAAGATCTTGTTTAGTTGCATCTATAACTTCTATTAGTTCTTGATTCATCTTGGATTTGAGGGTGGTCATGAGAAAAAAAGTGGCAATACATTATAACTTATAAATGCCTATGTTTTGGAGTTCCCATCGTGGCACAGCGGAAGTGAATCCGACTAGGAACCATGAGGTTGTGGGTTCGATCACTGGCCTTGCTCAGTGGGTTAACGATCTGGTGTTCCCATGAGCTGTGCTGTAGGTCACACACGTGGCTCGGATCTGGCATTGCTGTGGCTGTGGCATAGGCTGGTGGCTACAACTCCGATTGTACCCCTGGCCTGGGAACCTCCACATGCCATGGGTGTAGACCTAAAAAAAAAGTCTATGTTTTCCTTTAAAAATATAAACTATCAAAGCGGGATTGAGTTTTGGTTCAAGTTAAAATAAACAGAAAGTTATTTTTGATCATTAGCATAAAATATTATATAATCTCTAGGGCATAGTACTGAACTAATCCTAGAACATAGTCCTAGAATGCAGGGATCTTAACCTTGGGTGAGATCTCAAGAATGACATAGTTTAAAGGTCATGAACTAGTACCTATAGGCTGAAGGCGATCCGCTGTGTGTCTAAGTGTGTATTCTGAGTGCTTTAAAAATAATGTGAAAGCCGGAGTTCCTGTCGTGGCTCAGTGGTTAATGAATCTGACTAGGAACCATGAGGTTGCAGGTTCGACCCCTGGCCTCGCTCAGTGGGTTAAGGATCCGGCATTGCCGTGAGCTGTGGTGTAGGTTGCAGACGCGGCTTGGATCCCACGTTGCTGTGGCTGTGGTGTAGGCCGGCAGCTTCAGCTCCTGTTAGACCCCTGGCCTGGGAACCTCCATATGCCGCAGGGCAGTCCTAGATAAGGCAAAAAGACAAAAAACGAAATAAAAAAAATTAAAAAATAATGTGAAAGCCATCAACTGGGGCATGAGGTTGGGGACATTGCTCTCCAGTGTGCCACATACTCCACCCTTCCATACTAACTGGTCTGCTTCCTCTCTCATACCTGCCGGAGCCTTTGAAGACCTTGGCGTTTGTAACTCCAGCCGGTTCAACTTATCTTCCAATTAAGCACATCTGCCAGGTGGTGATCCAGGCTCTGCTTCAACACTCTTGGGGATGGGGAACAGAGAGCTTATTAAAATTTCAGGCAGCCTTCCTTGTTAGAAAGTTCCCTGAAATTGTGCAGAGACTTGATTCCCGGTAACTTCCACCTCGTGGTCAAGCTACACAGAACAAGCCTAATGCCTCCTTCACAGGACAAAATTTCAGATAATTGATGGGATCGATCACGTCCTGCATTTCATTCCAGGGCTTTTCTTCTCAAGGTTAAACACCCTCAGTTTCTTTAATGTCCCTCATTTGGCATTCACCATCCTGATAATCCTCCTTTGAATGAATGTAATTCCATTTGTCAATGACCCTTATAAAATGTGTTTCTGGGAATGAACATAGTGATCTACATGGGGTCTGCCCAGCCCAGGGTAGAGACGGGCTATTAACACCTGTGTTCTGGGCATTATGCTTCCATTAATGAAATCAAGGGCTGCAGTAGCTATTGTTAAGCCGTTTGCCACAGAGTTGAAAACGATGGTTAAAGCATGAAATGCAGCTTGACCAGGTTCAAAGGAAGGAGTTTGCCGTTTAGAAGTTAGTGGATAAGTAATAGAGATAATGTTTTAAAACTGAGGAAGAGCCTCTAGTTCAAAGGACGTAGGAAATTATATATGCAAAGATGTAGATTTTAAAAATCTAGAAGAATGAATAAAAAATAAATGGACGTATTTGAAGTAATAATGATTACCCCTGTTTTTCTTCCTGTAATGGTGCGGCCCTAGATAAGGCAAATCATTTTTTAGAATTATAAATTATACATTATAAAATCATGTTTTATAATTTAAAATTTTAATTATAAATTATAAAATCATGTTTTATAATTTAAAAATTTAATTATAAATTATAAAGTCATGTTTTATAATTTAAAAATTTTAAATATTAGCAACCTATGCACATTACTAGTCTCTGCTGGTAGGCGGTATTTTTATCCCTCACATTTCTATATGCTCTGTTTTGTACACATTAAAGCAATGCTCAAATTGACATACATGTTCATATCACTACAGTTTCTGATATCCAAAGTTATCATTTGATATTTGGCAGGGGAAGTCATTATTCTTATCTCGCTTTAGCAAATAAGAGGTTTCCCTCACTTCTCCCAATTCTCTTTTTTTTTTTCTTTCTAGGGCCACACCTGTGCCATATGGAGATTCCCAGGTTAGGGGTCAAATTGGAGCTGTAGCTGCCAGTCTACACCACAGCCACAGCAATGTGGGAACGGAGCTGCATCTGCAACCTACACCACAGCTCACGGCAATGCTGGATCCTTAACCTACTGAGCGAGGCCAGGGATCGAACCTGCATCCTCATGGATGCTAGTCAGATTCATTAACCACTGAGCCATGACGGGAACTCTCCAAATTCCGTCTTTTGCATCTCGCCATGACTGGCCTCTATTAGTCATCACGGTTGAAGGTAAGGGCTGCTCTGATTCTCAGGCCACTCAGGGCAGAAAATACTTAAATATTTCAGCTTTATTGATTTAGAAACTTGTAGGTGCTTCAGGAGCAATAAGATCTCACACTGACCCTTTCAAGCCCCTTTCCCCATCCAGCTTTGAAGCTAATGGAGTTTAACTATAGCATCCCTTTTGCACCGACACCTTTCAAGTTTCTGTGATGAGTCCTATACTTTTTGTATTTGTCATTTTGTCATCTTTAAAGAGGGCCTCAAAGTTATATAAACTTCGGGCCCCACAAGACCTGGCTTTACCCTGCCTACCTCCCCAAACTTCTTTTGCACACCTGGCAGTTTTTCATTTACACATGTATTGGCCTGAGGTGGAGGTGTGCCTTGGTCCTTCATCCAAGTCCTACCTCATCATCATTGGGCTGAAGCAGGGAAGAGCCTGGTACAGCATGTCCCTGCCTCAGCCCAGTGTCAGGGTTGTGTCTCCCCTCTCATCTTCTTGCCAGTCTCCTTGCCCGGGGAGCCTTTCCCATTCTTCTCGGCCTGGTTGGCATCTGAGGCTGGGATGATTAGGAGCAGATGATGCCTGCTGGCCCTTAAACTTCTGGGCTTGCCCACTCTGATTTCCTTCACTCACTGCTCTTCCATTCCCAGAAGAGTGGCTTTGGTCACTACCTCCCTTGGGCACCGAGCCGTCTGCTATACCTTATATCATATCATGTGATATAAGGTGGGGGCTCCTCCAGTCCAGGTTAGCCCCAGTGCACGTCTGAATGAGGCCCTGGCTCTTTCTTCCTGGTCACCTGCTTTGGGTCACCATAAAGAAATTACAAATGCCTTGTATCAAAGATATAATGTATATCGTTCTGCATATTGAACACGAGGCTAGGCTAAATGCATGAAGGTGAGGTCATTTTCAATTCCTGGCTTCTCTAAGATTTTATCACCTGACTCCGTGTTCTTTTCACTCTAATTCCTGGCAGCATTCCCAGTGACTTCAGTATCATCATAGGTAACCCTGCTAATATTCTGGGTTCCTTTTTTTTATAACTTCAACTTTAGTGATCTTTGCTTTCCACTCTGCTTTAGGGTTGCAGATACAGATGGCTTGTTTATCTGACCCTTGGTGGCGGGAATAAAGGATGGCATAGCCATCTTATACTTCCAACAATAACTAGCACAGGCCTTTAAATACATATTAGGAGCACGTAAATATTTGTTGATTAAATGAATCTATAAATATTTGGAAAGTGTAGCTGTAAAATCAAGAGTGATAAGTGAAGCTTGAGTGATGTATCTTGGGAATAATAATTAAAAATTATACTCTGAAAGATATTTTATTATCATTCAAGTTTCAAGAGTATTCTCCCTTTTGATATAGTCTAAATAGGAATAACATGTTTAGGAATTATATCTTTTTCTCTCTAATCACAAAGATTACTTTTTGTATTGAAATGATTCTCAATGTATTTTATTTTTTAAATTTTTTGGCCTTGCCCTCAGCATGTGGAAGTTCACCAGGCCAGAGATCAAACCACGCCATGGCAGCGACCTGAACCTCTGCGGTGACAATGCTGGATCCTTAACATACTATGCCACCAAGGAATCCCCTCTCAATGTATTTTTAACCGTATAATACCATTTAACATTTGAGTAGTCCCTCAAGAAGCAAATTTTACAAAGCGGTTCAGAGCATATCTAAAATCTCATTTGGACAGTTAGATAATGGAATTGCAAAATGGTTTATTTACATTGTTAACCAAATAACAGTTACCAAAAGCTCTTCCAATAGACCTGATGCATTATATATGTAATACATTATAGATATATACATAAAACACAAGACTCAAGAGAGTTTTCTTGGAGCAGTTTTTGTTGGTATTTGGAGATATAGGATGACTTGAAAGCATCCATACTGTTTTTGAAGATTTGCTAAAAAGCTGGCAATATATCCTCTTCTTTCCTTTGAGAGTCATGAGTATACATATCATCAAAGATCTCAGTGAAGAGTTTGTCCATAAAAATAACTCTGATGTAACTCGAAGCATAACTTTTATGAGACCCTTCGATTTGTTTCCCAAAGGTCAAGTTCACTCCTGGTGGCTTGCTATAAGAATGTTTTAATTCTTATTCAGTTACCCCTCCTTCCTCTAACTGCCCTGCACATCCCATCACCCAGCCAATAAAAATCCAAGCAGTAAAGTTGGTTAGCTAGGCATACTCTGTAAACCATGATGATTTATTCTTTCGGTGACCTTAATGATAGTTTTAGTGTAGTAAATTTTTTATTACGATAAATTATTTATTGCAGGAGAGGCATGTGAGTCAACAAGGAATGCGGAAATAGTAGTAGAGAAATTTATGTTGTTTTTCTGAAGCATCTCCCCACCACCTTCGTGCTTCTAACAAAACCATGCATTATATGAAGTAAATGCTCGAAATAACACGGGGCGGATTGGATTTGTAAAGAGGGGAGATTGCACATTCAGTTTCCAGAATTTCCCTGAAAGGGACTCTTCTCATTCTTCATACTTATTCTGGAGCCAACCGGCTCAGTAGTTTCCTACCAAGAGAAGCTTTCCCAGTGCTACAGTCTGACAAGGATCAAAGTTCTAACATTTTCCAGGTCCTTTTTTTTAACATTTAAAAAAAAAATTAGAGTATAGTTGATTTACAGTGTTGTGTCGATTTCTACTGTACAGCATTATATATTCATATATATATGAATGACTGGGTCACATATACGTGTGTGTGTATGTATGTGCATACATATATATACACATACACACGTTCTTTTTCTCATATTGTGTTGCGTCATGGATCCCAAAGGACTGGATATAGTTCCCCATTTTCCAGCTTCTTGATATTCTTCCAAGAGATGGTGATACTTTGCACTAAATGATTACAAAGTTTCTATTAACCATAGTATTGGGTTAGTCAGAATGTGTCAGCTGTGACCTTGCCAAAAAAAATAGTTAACCATAAAACACCTTAATGGTAACTAAATTCCTCTCCTTTAAATGAGAAGCATTATATAATATTTCAACAGTCCATTAGCCATGAGTTTTAAAGGCCAACATCATTTGATGAAAAGTGATACCTTCACTGTATTATCAAGACAGTGGGCCAGAGGCCTGATGGAGATCAAATATTCTCTCCTCTCACTCCTTGTCTCATCATTTGGAGAATAGAATGTGACAGGTAAACTGTCACTTAAATTTAAACATCTCTGTGGAGTAGACTATCTGTTACTTACAATTCTAGAAACAGGCACTGCTGGCATCTATCAGACAATAACGCATCCTTATAATTAGAACTGTGAAGTACTCCATGATCTTGAAGCCTTCTCTGAATCTTATAAATGAAGGTGACCAATGACTGTACAATCAAAATATTTTATTTCTTTACTTAATTACTCCTGTACTTATTAACTGGTTGCTCCCATTTTGTATAAGCAGTAAATGACTACAGTTTCTATTAACCATAATATTGGATTAGTCAGAATCAGTCAGTAGTGACTTTTCCAAATAAAACAGTTAACCGTAAAACACCTTAATAGTAACTAAATTCCTCTCCTTTAAATGAGAAGCATTATATAATATTTCAAAATCCATAATTAGCCATGAGTTTTAAAGGGCAGCATTCATTTGATGAAAAGTGATACCTTTTCTATGGTTTCCCAGGACTGCAAACACATTAATGATTTAATAAATATTTAACAAGTAAATAGATAAACTCATTCTTCGGTTTAGTGAGGTATCTCTCCCTCTCTCTCTCTTTCTCTTTTCTTTTTCAGAAAGAGCTTGTGATTTACTGATTTCTTGGATCTCTCACATATCTGCAGCTGTCTTTCTGTTGTTTTCATAGGTGAAAGCCAATTTGGCTGGAATAAAAATATGGCGCCACACACATTTTCCTTCAAATATTTAGAGAAGTCACACTCACTATCGTTTTATACAGTTTCTCTTTAATCTCAGTCCAGTCTCGTGATTTTCTGTTTCTGTTCTATTCAGATCATTCCTTTATACGTATTATTGAGAATCAAGTAGTTTTCTGGAAAAAAAGTTATTCTGGTTCTTTTAATAGATAATATCTACAGAATGATTTCCTTTAAATTTTTAAGGTAGTTACCTTTTCTTGATTTATAGCATAATCTGCACCAGCTACATGTTGTTTTATTTCACTTTTATCATCCTGATGAGGGGAGATTCACGCACCTCTAGGGCTTCCTGTTAGCCAAGTTCTATGGATCTCAGTCAGTCCAGGCATTTTTTTTGTGTGTGGAGGCCTCAGCCTCTGAGACCCCAGGATAACTGTGTAAATATCAGAGTGACCTATCGTTACTCCACGCTGAGTAATAAAATGTGCCCAACAACATTAGTCATTAGAGAAAGGAAAATGAAAACCACGATGAGATACAACTACATATCTGTAAGAATGGCTAAAATAAAAAACACTCTACCACGTGGGGCTAGAGATTGAGATGAAGTGAAATTCTCATACACCGTTGGTGGGAATGTGAAATGTACAACTTGGTAAAATAGTTTCTGAATTTTTTTTTGCTTTTTTTTAGAGCCGCACCCATGGCATATGGAGGTTCCCAGGCTAGGTGTCAAATGGGAGCTACAGCTGCTGGCCTACACCACAGCCACAGCAACGTGGGATCCAAGCTGCATCTGCGACCTACACCACAGCTCACGGCAACCCCAGATCCTTAACCCACTGAGCAAAGCCAGGAGTCGAACCCACAACCTCATGGTTCCTAGTCAGATTCGTTTCCACTGCACCGTGATGGGAACTCCTGTTTGTGGATTTTTAAAGAAAACCTCAACATACATTTACCATACGATCCAGCTCTTCCACTCCTAAATATTTACCCATGAAAAATAGAAGCATATATCCCTACAAAGACTTACAGGCAAACGCTCATGGCAGCTTTATTTTTGGTAGCCCCAAACTGGAAACCACTCAAGTGTCCAGTTAATAGTTGTAGACTGTTGCCTCTGGGCTGGAAAAGCAAGGAGATCCTACTGTATAGCACTGGGAACTATGTCTAACCTCTTGTGATGAATCCATATATGTATGTGTAACCTTGTAACCACACTGTGAAGCTGGGTATAATGGAAAAAAAAAATGAATGGATAAGCAAACTCCAATGTGGCCCTTCTGTTGAATACTACTCGGCAATAAAACAGATGATAAACATTTTTAAACGTTTAAAATTTAAACATGCTGCAGACTGGATGAATCTCAGAATAACTGTGCTGTACGAAAGAAGCTAGACAAAATGGAGAACAGACTATGGTGATATAAGATTCCGGAAAATGCAGACTAATCCATTGTGACAGAAAGCAGATCGGTGGTTGCCTGGGAGTAAGAGATGCCTTTGGGGAGGGGAGGGATGGAAGGATTCAATCTGGAGTAAAGGGTATCTTCCTTATCTTGATTGTGGTGATGGTTTTCAGGGGTGTACGCATATGTCCACTCTAATCAAATTGTATGCTTGAAATAAATAGTTTATTGCATGTCAGTTATACCTCAATTAAGCTATAATAAAGAGACATGATAGTTTATAAGTCTTCGTAAAAATTTTTGAAATTTATTATCTCCATTCAGCTTTTTCTCATGGGACTCAATGATGACCCAATATCTTCAATTAGATGGGTACTAAAATTTTTGTTTTCTTTGACAGTTATTGGTGAGATATTAGCCAGCACATCCAGTAGTTAAGTGTGAGTGGGGGGGGAGGCATAATTACTGAGGGGAAAAAAAGAAAAGAATGACAAAAAAAAATATGATTCTAATTCTAGACATTCCTGGAAAGCCGCACCAGGGAAACCTGGCCGGGAGTTGAGAAAAGATTATATAAACGCTGCAGGGCAGTTCTGCCAGGAGGAAGTGATAAATGACTGAAGGACCATGGCATTTATGATGAGAAAGGAAATTAATCTCCCTTGTAGCTATGCTTTTAAGTTTTTCCAGTTAGAATTGCCTCCTCTAAAAGGTAAAATAAGTGATTAAGGAGTGAAATTGTGTCTTTCCTTTTTCTTATGAGTAATATGTTCTGAATATGTGGTTAAAATGTTTGAATTTTGGAAAAAGCCATTTAAAAAGCAAAAGTAGAATTTTATTTTTTGGACTCAGTGTTTCTTTGAAATTTGATCTGAGAAAATTGAGTTCCCAGTTAGAGCTGAAGTTGAAGAAACCATTTTGTCTGTATTATAAACTTCCCAGATTATTAGAAAAAGTACAATAATAGGAACAGGGGACCCGGTTCTTCTTACATGGCCAAAAAAAGAAAAAAATTTCTGGGGCTATAGCCAGCCAACTCATGTAACTTCTATGGGTCTCAAATTCATCATCTGAAATACCACATATTTTAGGAGTTCCTGCTGTGGCCCGATGGGATCAGCAGTGTCGTGGAAGTGCTAGGATGCAGGTTTGATCCCCGGCCTGGCATAATGGGTCAAGGATATACCGTTGCCTCAGCTGTGGCTTAGGTCTCAACTATGGCTCAGAGCTGATCCCTGGGTCAGGAGCTCCAAAAGCCACAGGAGCAGCCAAAACAAACAAGCAAACAAACAAAGAACAAGTTGTTTAATATAACTCTCAATTCCACTATAGCATATAATTTATGATTCTGTATATTCAGATTAAGGGATATCAGCATTTTCAGACCATTTCTTATCTTTCTAAAGATAGAACAGAAGAAGAATACTTGATAGACAATTTAAATGAAGAAAAGGGAAAGAACTGATGCTATGGTGGCAGAAATTAATTTATAACTGATATAACTGTAGTAGTAATTCTTAACAGTATTTTTTTCTCAGTTATTCCCTAAAATTCATCTGTATTTGTAATGAACATTGCCCACAAACTATAGTGAGTGCCATTCCAAGGTAATGCCTTAGTTGTGTACAAATACATAATTTCACTTAACCATAGATTCCTACAGAACCCGTGTTGTTTTGGTTTGAATTTGCAGTTATACTTTTCCTCCTTAAATTCACTCTCAGTATATATCCATTCTTATGGGACATCCTTGGTTGGCAGAGCTCAAACAGAAAGCTAGAAATATGGTAATTGAAAAGAAATTGTGACAACATAAACCATGGGAAATTTTAGGGGAGAATGTTTAGAAGATTATACAGATCTACCAGCATAATTCCAGTGAGAGCTCTATGACTCTCCTACCCCCAGGCTTATTGTGGCTGTTTCTCCTGTGAAGTGGCAAGTCACACAATTGCCATGAAAACTCAAAATAAGGATCTAATCCACCAACAAATCTATCAGAGAAACAAGCCAAATAAACAAACAAACAAAAACAGAAAACAAGGAGTGAATGCAAGAAGGGATGGGAAACATTGTCACTAATTCTATTTGGGGGAAGCTGGCTCTGTAATGTGGTATGGTGGGCAGCAAATCAAGGAAGGCAAAGGGAAGAAAGTAAACCTAGTGTGTTTCATAGGCATTTTGTCATCTTGGATACAGGAAGTGAATATGTTCTCCTAGGTTTGCACACATTTGGGGGAAGATGGTTCTGTAGGAACAGCCTAGGCCAAGACACAAGGCAGTCATTTAGCTGAGCACCTGTCGCCATGAAAATGAATTGCATGCATGGCACATGCCAAGAAGATTTACTCACTGCAGAGGGTTTATTTTTCAGGTAACGGCCCCAATTGAATCACTGCTTGGTCTATGCAGGAAGTACCTCTAAAAGCACCAGGGCACAAGTACCAGTCAAACTGAGAGTGACTGGAACACCTCTCCAGTCAAGAGACAACACTGAGGAAGGTAGAAATCATGGAGGTAGTGTTTCAGATTCTCCTACCCCCAGGCTTAAGCTGGAAGGAGTTTTTTGAGTAGGTTGGATATTGTGGGTATTATGTTCTGAGGAGAGGACTGGTTAAATTTTGGAGTTCCCTGGTGGCTCAGTGGATTAAGGATCCTGAGTTTTATTACTTCGGGGTCAGCTTGCTGCTGTGGTGTAAGTTAAGTTCCTGGTCCAGGAACTTCTGCATGCTGCAGGTGTAACCAAAAAACAAACAAACAAACAAAAAACCCAAAGAACAAAACAAAAACCTGTTTACATTTGTTGCTTGAAATCTTCAAGAACCCTGAATAGGAAAAAAAATCACATGATCACATGACCTGTTTTGGGAATGGATATGGTTTACAAATCAAATGCCTGGAAATTATATCAGCTTCACAGACAAATTGTTGTGGTTGCAGGTTCATCAATTTTTAAGGGATTCTCCTTGCAGTATGCTCCCCTTTCTAACTTGGGGAGTTAAAATGCTACTGAGTTAAAATGTGTCCAAACAGTGGATGAATTTTCATCTCTTGAGGCCATTAAAAGGCGAGGTCTTCCCACCAGAAAATTCTTCCTTATATTAAACTCAAATCTAAATGGCTGAGACTTGCACTTTTTCTTTCTGATTGAACCTTAAAAACCATACTCATTAGACTAGCCTTCAGTAATGTTTTTCTGTTTTGCTTATAAGAGGTCATGAAAGGTCTTGCCTTTCTTTGCTTAGGTTCAGATGCATGCATTATATAGCACTGACTTGACTATGCATAATATTAAATACAAAGCTCTCTTTTTAATTGAAATATATTAGACTCATGATATTAGCTTCCGATATACGGCATAGTGATTCAGTATTTTTACAGATTATATTCCTTTAAAAGTTATTAAGACAGTGGCTATAATTCCCTGTGCCCTACAACATATCCTTGTTAATTATCTGTTTTATATATAGTAGTTTCTACCTCTCAATCTCATATCTCTAACTTGCCTTTCTCCCATTCTTTATCAGCACTGGTCACCATGGATTTGTTTACTGTATCTATGAGTCTGCTTCTGTTTTGCTATATACACTCATTTGTATTATTTTTTAGATTCCACATATAAGTGATATTATACAGTATTTGTCTTTCTCTGATTTATTTCACTAAGCATAATACCTCTAGATCGAGATATGTTGTTACAAATGGCAAATTTTCTTTTTTATGGCAGTGTAATATTCATCTATTGATGGACACTCGGGTGCTTCCATATCTTGGTTATTATAAATAGTGCCACTATGAACATTGGGGTGTATGATACTTTTTGATTTAGTGTTTTTGTTTTTTTGGATATATATTTAGGAATGGAATTGCTTTATTGTATGGTAGTTCCTTACATAGTCTTTTGAGGAAGCCTCATAATGTTTTCTATAGTTATTGCACCAATTGTTAAGCCCTTATCTGTCATGTCATTTGCAAACATTTTCTCCTATTCCATAAGTTGTCTTTTTGTTAGGAGTTTAGAATTAACATATGCACTGCTATATATAAAATGGGTAAACAACAGGACTTGTTTATAGCACAGGGAACTACACTCAACCTATAATGAAAAAGAATCTGAGAAAGTACATATATATATATATATATATATATATATATATATGAAAAAGTATATATATGAGAAAATATGTATATGAAAAAGTATATATATATACACATATAACTGAATCACTTTGCTAAACATGTGAAACTAAGACAACATTGTAAATTAACTATACTTCAATACAAAATTAATAAGGACAGTTTTTAAGCTGGTATAAAAAGGAAATAAATCAATTCAGCAATTTTTTGCTGGGAAAAATATTTGTCAAGTTATTATCTAAATATTTTTTCTTTGTTCCCATAATGTTATTTATGGTTTGTGTTGATGGCTAATTCTCAAAAACATCAGCAACTCTTTGTTTCAATCTGATGTACGTTGCATATTTTTAACCGATTTTTATTTTAGGTAAATTCCAAGAGAAATAAGACATTATTAGTTGATGAACATAAAACTTATTTAGCCATGCCTTTTTAGTGTGTAACTTTTTAATCTTTAATTTTAATAATTTCCAAGACTACTTCAGTGGCTTTGTGGATGACTTAATCAAAGTTAATTCATTGATTGTAATTCCACTGGTCTTTACATTAATTCAGTATCTGACGCGTATCGCCACATCTTGAAATAGATCAAAACCTAGCACTCTACTACATATGAAATATTAAATCTCAGTCCCTCACTAGCTCTCTAACTATGACAACCTATCTGTCCTCCCTACTCTGTAAAACTAATATACCTACTCTTTGACCTTAGGAAACCTTTAGCCTGGACCACTCTATTGCCTTCTAATCTGTCTGCTTCTTTCTAGATTCACCTGAAGGCCTTTTGACCCTCGATTCCGAAGTCTGTGATTTCAGTCACTGCCATTATTATTCTGCTTCTCCTTCTCCTTGCATTTCAGTTGCAACCGCTTGTAAAAAATCTCAACCGTGGGCTGATTTAACAGTTCTACGTCTTTACTTTTTCACAGGTGAGGATTATTGAAATAAACAAACAAAATAAGACAAAGTTTTTCCCATGTTTAAAATACTGCCTTTTGACATCACAACCCTTTTTAGTTATACCTTAGTTTTGAATTTCTTATGAAAATGGAACTGCCTTAAAGATAGTAAACATTGGCTGCTGTCACTTCTGTGCATAGTCATTCCTTGCTTTTTCCCCAGGACGAGCAATGGCATATAAAAGGGACCCTTTTTTGCTTCATCTTGTTATTGTTACTTGTCATTCTCTCTTTTAAGCAAGAAATGTCTCCTTAGCCTCTGTAACTTTATTTTCTCCTGGATTTCATCCTATTTCCTAGATTTTTCCTTCTTAGTTTCCTTTGCAGGCTTATGTTTTTCTGCCATTCCTTAATTAGTTACGTTTTTCCAAGATGCTTCATCAGCCCTGTGTTCTTTTTACTCTTCACACTTACAGGGCAACTTAAACTACTCTCATGGTTTCAACGATCACTTATACATTGTATTCTTAGCCCTAGATTCTGCCTTGAACTCAAGACCCATAAATCCAGCTAGTTCCTGGAAATCTCACACGTCTTACGGGAGTTTTGAGCTCTCCATGACCTAAAAATGGCATAGGAATTTTCACCTCCAATCTGCTTCTCAACTGTATTCTCTACTTGAATGAATGGCATGAAAATTTCCTCATTCATGGAAGCTAGAAATGTACAAGTCATCCTTCACTCCTGTCTCCCACTCAGTCTCCACATCCAATCATTCCTTGGGGTCCTCCAGATACAACTGTTTTACTTCTGTAATGTATTTCTGCTGAGGTTCATCTGTTGCAGTGCTATTAAATGATGATTGTTGAAGGCAACCTTTTTCCTTTTCAGAAGCACTCACAAATGACTAGGCACTCGTGAAGACCATGCGGTGACAAAGATTCTTAAAAACTAGAGCAGATGATTCTGCTCTGTTCCGCTCTATACTGTTGCTAAAATATTAGCAGTCTTGAAAGTATCCTCTTTCATAATGTAGTATCTAATGAAACTATCATAATACTTTAGGAAACATACAACCCACCTACTGATTTTTATTTCCATGGATGGTGTTTACAACTAAGACATATAGATAGGACTTTGGAATCTAGGTGAGACCTTGGTAAATTCATTAAACATCGCTTTTTTTGTCCTGTTTTTTTTTTTTTCTTTTTCAGGCCATCCCTGGGGCATATGGACATTTCTGGGCTAGAATCTGAATCAGAACTGCAGCTGCAGGCCTCTGCCATAGCTGCAGAAACATTAGATCTGAGCCGCATCTTTGACCTATTCTGCAGCTTGCAGCAATGCTGGATCCTTAACCCACTGAGCGAGGCCAGGGATCAAACCCGCATCCTCAGGGATACTACTCAGGTTCTCAACTTGCTGAGCCACAGTGGGAACTCCTAAACATCCTTTTTAGGAGGTAATTCTCTTGTAGTGCAGCAAGTGAAGGATCCGACATTGTCACTGAAGCAACTTGGGTCACTGCTGTGGCCCAGGTTTGATCCCTGGTCTGGGTGCCACATGCCACAGGGTGCAGCCAAAAAATCCCTTCGTTTTAGGAAAAAATTATCATGATAGATAATATTTATTTTATGGGCTTATGTGAGGATTAGCCAAGATATAACAAAGATGTAGAGGTGCTAAATATTTATTTCTTCTCATTCTTTTTATATCTGCTTTTAAAGTTTGCCTGAGTATTTTCTATGTATTTTTCTTGAATTGACCACTCAGAGTGCTGCTTGAAGGGGAGAGAGCTTCTAAAGCATTACTGGCTGTGTACGTGGATGCACGTACCACTCCGTATACATTAACTCCATATGCATTCTCACGGGGGCACCTCCAATGACTAGAAGCATGAACATATTAGAAGATCCTATGCATACAACCTCCAAATAAAATAAAATAAAATAAAGTAAAATAAAATAAAATAAAATAAAATACAGTGAGTATTTTTCAGTTGAAATAAAAAAAAAATAACTTGAAACCAACATATATTTCATCAAATGGCAGAAGCCTACCTCTTCTTATAGCTGTAACAGGAAACACTGATGAGAGGATTAGTAATGACAACTACCCAGAAAAGAATGACATTAATAAAGAAATAATTGAAGCCATCCATTGCTTGTCATCCATAAAAAAAGGCTTTACTTCCAACACGGTTAAAAATACAATCAGTCAACACAAGTCAAGACATTCTCCTGAAGAGATGAGGAAGCCACGATGAGCTATGTGCTGACGTAGAGAAAAGTGAACCATTGCTGAACTTTGAAACACAGTTTACGGAGTCTTTGCCAGTCACCGTTTTTTTTTTTTTTTTTTTGGCACTTCTAATGTCCTTAATGGATGAGGAATTTCAACAAGTCAAATGTTTAAAGGCAAACACATGGTAAATGATATGACAGGTAGGTCACAATACAAAGGGAAGAGAGAGAAAACATGCGTTTTGACCTCACTCCTAAGAGATATGCAGACAGAAACAGAAGCCATGGCAGCAGGCACTCCTCGCTTCAGCAGCATTCAAGGTCACAGTTGGGAGGGAAGGTCTGAGGGTCAGGCGGTCTCAGAGAGTGCAGCTGGGGTCAGTGGGCACCGCCAATACCCTGAGTGAGCTCCTGGTTTGGCGCTTGGACCTGGTGAAATCCAGCAGCTCAGTGAGGCCTGGGTGGAAAATTGCTGGCCTGAGTCAAGTCAAACTTCAAGGGCTTAGGGTCCACATCAGTCATTTCCTGGAAGCCGTCTTTTTGTCTCTCTGGGCCTGGCTTTGCTGGACATGGCACCTCCAGGAAACCTCACATGTGGTCTTCTGTGTTTGCTTTCTTTCCTAAGCATCATATCCGTCCACGTTGCAGCAGGTGGCACTGTTTCCCTCCTCTGGTTGAATGATGTACCACCACATCCTGGTCCTCCAGCCACCTGTCCAGGGCCACTTAGATGGGGCCCTCCTTTTTGCTCTTGGGAGTAGCTCTGCTATGAATGTGCGTGTACAGATATCTCTATCCCTGTCTTCCTCTCTCTTGGGTGTACACCTGGGAATGGACTTGAATTATGTGGCGACTCTTTATTTAACTTTTGGAGAAAGTGCTGGCTTTCCATAGAAGCTGAGCCATTTTACAATCCTGCCAGCCATACAGGAAGGCCCTGGCTTCTCCACGTCTTCATCTGATCAGTAGCCACTCCAGTGGGTGAGAAGTTCAGTCCTATGGTGGCTTTGATTTGAATCCCCCTGATGCTAATGGCTAATGTTGAGACTCATCTCCTGTGCCCACTGGCCTTGATCTCTAAGGTTGGCTTGATTTTGGAGAAATGCCTACTCAGGCCCTCTGCTCACTGTCTACTTGGGCCATCTCTATGTTGGACTTAGGAATTTGGCCAAATTCTGTATACTGGGCCCTTGTCCGTCAGGTCACTCTCACATTTTTATTCAGTGTGGGTTGTCGTTTTCTGGACAGTGTCACTTGAGGCAGGTCTGCTTTAATTTTGACCAAGTCCAATTTATCCATGTTTATCTTTTGTCGCCTGGGCTTTTGATGCCTAAGCAAAGCGTGAGTCCCATGAGCCTGTGGGGCCCTCCCCAGCTGGCAGCTGCCCTTCCCTCAGTGCTGCTGATCCAGGGAGCTCACTCTCCTGTACTGCAGGACAGCTACTGGCCTAGGCCTCCCGGCCCCCTTCTCCTTCCTCCTCATCTCATTGTGACAATTTCTCCAGGCTTCTGGGAGAGGTCTGTAAGTGGAAGTGTTAGGATGTTTGGGATGTCACCCACCCAGGCGGACAGTTTTCTCTCCTCTGATCAGACAGATGGGGAGCTGCCAGGAGGGAGCCCACTTCAACCTATTGGGGCTCTGAAGCTCTTTCGTGCACTAGAATGTTTGGATTTTTTCTTTCAGCATCAGACATGGTAAAGCTGGAGACCCTGCTGGCCCTCAGCGTGCCCTCCAGGGGGCCGGGTGGGCAGGGGGCTTCACTGGGCGGGCAGGTCCTCATGGTCTCTGCAGGACCTCATGGTCTCTGCAGGTCCACACGCTCTTCTCAGGTCCCTGTGGGCGTCACAATCCGCCTTTGCTTTCTGCCTGCCCGCAGCTCCTGGGCAGCCTGCGTCTCTCGGGACGTCTCGCGCGACGTCCTCCAGGACGTCTCGTGCGGCCTCTCGCGAAACATCTCACTTGTCCTCTCGCGCGAGGTCTTGCCCGATGTCTCCCGTAACGTCTCGCGCGACGTCTCGCGTGTTGGCTAGCGCTCCCGGTGCAGAGAACATGTCCCTCTTCCTGAGGCCATGTCCGCAAGCGTCCGCTGTTTTTTCGGCACAGTGGACACTCGACCTGACTTTCCCTGGCAGTAGGATTCATGCCCTGCGTGTTGGGTCTAAGACTCCCTGCCTTGGGTCAGCATTCTTCTTGTGGCTGCAGCAGCTATCTGCAAGGTAGGAGACGAGCGAGTGCCTTAGGTAATCTAGCGAAGCCCAGAGGAATAGTCTGCGCCTTGCTCTTGGGTCAAGTTGGGTTATGGGCAGCACACAGATTTGTGCAGGGAATTAACATAGAATGTGTTAATCTTCTAGGTGTTTGATGGTGACCTACCTTGGAGTGTTTACTCCATTTCGAGTTTATTTTTGTCCATGGTGTGAGGGTGTGTTCCAGTTTCATTGATTTACATGCAGCTGTCCTGTTTTCCCAGCCCCACTTGCTGAAAAGACTTTCTTTCTCCATTTTATATTCTTGCCTCCTTTGTGACAGATGAATTGACTGAAGTTGTCTGGGTTTATTTCTGGGTTCGCTCTTCTGTTCCTTTGGTCTGTATACTTGTTTTGGTACCAGGGCCACACTGTCTTAATTAATGTAGTTTTTTTTTTTTTTTTAAATGGTGTACAGGATTTAATTTTGAAATTTTATCAATGTATGTTAGAATATCTTGACTTGTAGCAAACCTTTTTTTTTAACTTAATGAATTTTATTTCAATTATAGGTGTACAAAAATCATCACAAGTCAGTTTGATAGCATTTGCGTCCCAAACCCTCAGTGCATCCCCCCACCCCCCAGATTGTCTTATTTGAAAAACCAAGGTTTTCCAAAGTCTGTGAATCATTGTCTGTTCTGCAAAGAAGTTCTTGTGTCTTTTTAGTTTCCACATGTAAGCGGTACCTTTGGGTGTTGCTGTCTAATTGTCTGACTGGTTTCACTTCGCAGGATAATTTCTAGGTTCATCCATGTTGTTGTAAATGTTATTTTGTTCCTTTTAATGGCTGAGTAATATTCCATTGTGTGTATGTACCATATCTTCCCTATCCACTCCTCTGTCGATGGGCATTTAGGTTGTTTCCATGACCTGGCTATTGCATAGAGTGCTGCAATGAACACTGGAGTACAGGTGTCTTTTCGAGTCATGGCTTCCTCTGGATAGATGCCCAGGAGTGGGATTGCTGGATCAAATAGTAATTCTATTTTGAGTTTTCTGAGGAATCTCCATACTGTTTTCCACAGTGGTTGCACCAATTTGCATTCCCACCAACAGTGTAACAGGGATCCTTTTTCTCCACACCCTCTCCAGCACTTATTGTTTGTAGACTTTTTGATGATGGCCATTCTGGCTGGTGTAAGGTGGTACCTCATAGTGGTTTTGATTTGCATTTCTCTAATGAGGAGTGATGTTGAACAGCTTTTCATGTGTTTATTTGCCATCTGCATGTCTTCTTTGGAGAATCGCCTGCCTAGATCCTCTGCCCATTTTTTGATGGGTTGTTTGTTTCTTTGGCATTGAGCTATAGGAGCTGTTTGTAAATTTTGGAGATTAATCCCTTGTCAGTTGATTCATTTGCAAATATTTTCTCCCCTTCTGTGGGTTGTCTTTTCATTTTGTTTAGGGTTTCCTTAGCTGTGCAGAAACTTTGAAGTTTAATGAAGTCCCATTTGTTTATTTCTCTTTATATTGTCCTTACTCTGACACATGGATCTGAGAAGATGTTCCTATCATTTATGTCAGAGAGTGTTTGGACTATGTTTTCCTCTAAGAGTTTTATAGTATCTGGTCTTATATCTAGATCTTTAATCCATTTTGAGTTTATTTTTGTGCATGGTGTTAGGAAGTGTTCTAGTTTCATTTTTTCACATGTAGCTGTCCAGTTTTCCCAGCACCACTTATTGAAGAGGCTGTCTTTTGTCCAATGTATATTCTTGGCTCCTTTATCATAGATTAGTTGACTATAGATGTGTGGATTTAATTCTGGGCTTTCTATCCTGTTCCACTGATCTATATTTCTTTGTGCCAGTACCATATGGTTTTGATGACTGTAGCTTTGTAGTAGAGTCTGAAGTCAGGGAGCCTGATTCCTCCAACTCCATTTTTCTTTTTCAGGATGTCTTTTGCTATTCTGGGGTTTTTGTGTTTCCAGACAAACTTTAAACTATTCTGTTCTAGTTCTGTGAAAAATGTCCTTGGTAATTTGATAGGGATTGCAGTGAATCTGTAGATTGCTTTGGGTAGTATAGTCATTTTGATAATATTGACTCTTCCAATCCAAGAGCATGGTATGTCTTTCCACCTGTTCAAGTCATCCTTGATTTTTTTCGTCAGCACCTTATAATTTTCAGAGTACAGGTCTTTTGTCTCTTTAGGCAGGTTTATTCCTAAGTATTTGATTCTTTTTGATGTGATGGTAAATGGGATTGCTTCCCTAATTTCTCTTTCTGATCTTTCATTGTTACTATATAGAAATGCAGTTGATTTCTGTGTATTAATTTTGTATCCTGCAACTTTGCCAAATTCATTGATGAGCTCTATCAGTTTTCTGGTAGAGTCTTTAGGATTCTCTAGGTATAGTATCATGTCATCTGCAAAAAGTGATAGTTTACTTCTTCCTTTCCAATTTGGATTCCTTTTATTTCTTTTTCTTCTCTGATTGCTGTAGCTAGGACTTCCAGAACTATGTTGAATAGTAGTGGCAAGAGTGGACATCCCTGTCTTGTTCCTGATCTCAGTGAGAATTCTTTCAGCTTTTCAGCATTGAGAATGATGTGAGCTCTGGGTTTGTCATAGATGGCCTTGATTATGTTGAGGTAGGTTCCCCCTATGCCCACTTTCTGAAGGGTTTTTATCAGAAATGGGTGTTGGATTTTGTCAAATGCTTTTTCTGCATCGATGGAGAGGATCATATGGTTTTTATTCTTCAGTTTGTTAATGTGCTGTATCACACTGATTGATTTGCGGATATTGAGGAATCCTTGCATCCCTGGGATAAATCCCACTTGATCATGATGTACAATCCTTTTAATGTATTGTTGATTTGGTTGGCTAGTATTTTGTTGAGAATTTTTGCATCTATGTTCATCAGTGATATTGGCCTCTAATTTTCTTTTACTGTGGTATCTTTGTCTGGTTTTGGTATCAGGGTGATGGTTGCTTCATAGAATGAGTTTGGGAGTGTCTCTTCATCTGCAATTTTTTGGAAGAGTTCTAGAAGGATAGGCTCTTCTCTAAATGTTTGATAGAATTCACCTGTGAAACCATCTGGTCCTGGACTTTTGTTTGTTGGAAGTTTTTGAATCACAGTTTCAATTTCAGAACTTGTGATTGGTCTATTCATATTTTCTGTTTCATCTTGGTTTAGTCTTGGGAGATTGTACTTTTCTAAGAATGTGTCCATTTCTTCTAGGTTTTCCATTTTATTGCCATATAGTTGCATATAGTAGTCTCTTATGATCCTTTATATTTCTGTGATGTCTGTTGTTACTCCTCCTTTTTCATTTCTAATTTTATTGCATCTCTCTTTTTTTCTTGATAAGTCTGGCTAAGGTTTTATCAATTTTGTTCATCTTTTCAAAGAACCAGCTTTTAGTTTCATTGATCTTTTCTGTGGTTTTCTTTGTTTCTATTTCACTGATTTCTGCTCTGATCTTTATGATTTCGTTTCTTCTACTAGCTTTAGGTCTTGTCAGTTCTTCCCTCTCTAGCTGCTTTAGATGTAGAGTTAGGTTGTTTATTTGAGCTTTTTCTTGTTTCCTGAGGTAGGCTTGTATTGCTATAAACTTTCCTCTTAGAACTGCTTTTGCTGTATCCCAGAGGTTTTGGGGTGTCCTGTCTTTGTTGTCATTTGCTTCTAGGTATTTTTTAATTTCCTCTTTGATTTCTTCAGTGATCCATTGGTTATTTAGTAGCGTGTTGTTTAGTCTCCACGTATTTGTATTTTTGGCCATTTTTTTCTTGTTGTTGATTTCCAGTCATATAGCATTGTGGTCAGAGAAGATGCTTGAAATGATTTCAGTTTTCTTAAAGTTACTGAGGCCTGATTTGTAGCCCAGGATGTGATCAATCTTAGAGAATGTTCCATGCGCACTTGAGAAGAATGTGTATTCTGTTGCTTTTGGATGGAATGTCCTATGAATATCTATTAAGTCCATCTGATCTAATGCTTCATTCAGGGCCTGTGTTTCCTTACTGATTTTCTGCCTGGATGACCTGTCCATTGCTGTAAGTGGGGTGTTAAAGTCCCCCACTATGATGGTGTTCTTGTTGATTTCTCCTTTTAAGGTTGTTAGCAGTTGCCTTATATATTGTGGTGATCCTATGTTGGGTGCATAG
>PVHT021183727.1:9877833-9903558 GCA_004024745.2 Catagonus wagneri | reverse complement strand
TTGATCCTTTGATCATTATGTAGTGCCCTTCCTTGTCTCTTAAAATGTTCTTCATTTTAAAGTCTATTTTGTCTGATAGGAGTATTGCTACTCCGGCTTTCTTTTGATGCCTGTTTGCATGGAATATTTTCTTCCATCCTCTCACTTTCAATTTGTATGTGTCTCTAGAAGTGAAGTGGGTCTCTTGAAGACAGCATATGTATGGGTCTTGTTTTTGTATCCATTCGGCTAGTCTACGTCTTTTGGTTGGGGCATTCAGTCCATTAACATTTAAGGTAATTATTAATATATATGTCCTTATTGCCATTGTATTAACTGTTTGGGGTTTTTGTTGCTCTTTTTTTTTTTAGATTTTTGGTTTGCAATTACCCTGCAGTTTTGATATAGGAGTCTATATATAAATGAGATTGTAGGAGTTCCTATCGTGGTGCAGCAGTTAACGAATCCAACTAGGAACCATGAGATTGTGGGTTCGATCCCTGGCCTGGCTCAGTGGGTTAACAATCCAGCATTGCGGTGAGTTGTGGTGTATCGCAGACATGGCTCGGATCCTGCGTTGCTGTGCCTATGGCGTAGGCCGGCGGCTATAGCTCCGATTAGACCCCTAGCCTGGGAACCTCCATATGTGGCCCTAAAAAATGATAAAATACAAAAAAAAAAAAACAAAAAAACAGAGATTGTATTAAGTTGTTGGTACCTTAATTGCATGTGCTTCTCCAGTGACCTGCATTTGTGCTCTCTTCTCATGATTTCTGATTTTGGTAGTGTAATTGTGCATGGATGATTTAGTAGCTTTAGTGTATATATGCCTTTACTGGTGAACCTTGTCATTTGTGGTGTTTTTGTTTCTGGTTGTGGCCTTTTCTTTTCTGCCTAGAGAAGTTCCTGTAGGATTTGTTGTAAAGCTGGTTTAGTGTTGCAGAAATCGCTTAGCTTTTGCTTATCTGTAAAGGTTTTGATCTCTCCTTCAAATCTGAATGAGAGCCTTGCTGGATAAAGTAATCTTGTTTGGAAGTTTTTTTCTTTCATCACATTTAGTATATCATGCCACTCCCTTCTGGCCTGCAGAGTTTCAGATGAAAAATCTGCTGATAACCTTATCAGGGTTCCCTTGTATGTCATTTGTTTCTTTCCCCTAGCTGCTTTCAAAATTTTCTCTTTGTCTTTAATTTTGGTCATTTTGATTAATAGGTGTCTGGGGGTGTTTCTCCTTGGGTTTATTTTATATGGTACTTGTTGCGCTTCCTGGATTTGAATGAGTGGTTCCTTTCCCATATTAGGGAAGTTTTTGGGTATTATCTCTTCAAATATTTTTTCTGTCCCCTTCTCTCTCTCTTCTCCCTCTGGTACCCCTATAATACGGATGTTGGTGCGTTTAACATTATCCCAGCGTTCTCTGAGACTCAGCTCATTTCCTTTCAATCTTTTATCTCTTTTCTCTTCCACATTAGTGATTTCCACTAATCTGTCCTCCACCTCACTTATTCGTTCTTCTGCCTCCTATATTATGCTGTTGGCTGCTTCTAATGAATTTTTTATTTCAGTTATTGTATTCTGCATCTCTTCTTGTTTAATTTTTACATTTTGTATTTCTTTGCTCAGTGTTTCCTGTAAATTATCAGTCGTTGCCTCCAGTCTATTTCCAATGCCTTGTATCATCTTCAGCATCAACAGTCTAAAGTCTCTTTCTGGGAGGCTGATAATCTCCTCATCACTGGCTGTTTTTCTGGACTTTTCTCTTTCTCCCTTATCTGAGTTATAGTTTTCTGTCTTTTCATTTGTATGGGTTTTTGGTTGTGGTGACCTTTTTGTAGACAATAGAGTTGTAGCCTCTCTTAGTTCAGGTGTTTGTCTCCCCTGTGGCTAAAGTTGGTATGGAGGGGGCTTGCTGTAGGCTTCCTGATGGGAGGGAGTGATGCCTGCCCACTGGTAGGTGGGGTTGATTCCTCTCCCTCTGATGGATGGGGCTTTGTCTCTGGATGAGATTAGAGGCTGACTGTGTGCCTGAGGGGTCTTTAGGCAGCCTGTTTACTGATGGGTGGGGCTGAGATCCCACCTGGCTTATTGTTTGGCCTGGGCCTTCTCGGCACTAATGGGAGGGACCAGATTTTCCCAGAAATGGCCACCTCCAGAGAAATGCAGGCTGATGAATGTTCCCAAGAGCTTCACCTCCAATGCCTTTCCCCCACAACAAGCCACAGTCACCCCTATTTTCCCAGGAGATCCTCCCAGAATTGCAGTCAGGTTCCACCTGGATTCCTATGGAGACTTTGCCTTGCCCTGGGACCCAGGGCATGTGAAAGTCTGTGTGTGCCTTTCAGGAATGGGGTCTCTGTTTCCCCCAGTCCTATGGAGCTCCTGCACACAAGCCCTGCTGGCCTTCAATGCCAGATGCTCCAGGGGCTCTTTCTCCCTGTGCCAGGTCCCCAGGCATGGGGATTTGACATGGGGCTCAGAACTCTTAGTCCCATAGCTGAGTCTCTGTGATGCAGTTACTTTCCAGTCTATGGGGCCTCCCACCCGGGAGGTACGAGGTTGCTTCTATCATGTAATCCCCCCTCCTACCTCTTGATGTGGTCTCCTCTTTGTCTTCTGGAGTAGAATATCATTTTTGGAAGTTTACAGTCCATTTGGTTGAAGGTTGCTTGGCATTTGGTTGTAGTTTTGTTGTATTTTGGGAGAGAAGTGGAGCTCCAGTCCTTCTATTCCGCCATTAATCCAGTCTCTTAATTCGCCAGTCACTGCTGATGGTTAAATTTGTGTGCCCAGAAACCCATGCCCATAGGTGATCAGTGTAGTAGGTCTTTTTAAGTGTTGTGGAGCCTCTTATGAAGTCTTTCCCGTTTTCCTATAAAAGCTTGAGAATTAAAGAAAGGAAAAACATCCTGGCTGATTCCTACCTGAGTGAACACATATGATAAATCTTTAAAAGAGCACTGGGGTAAGAAATTCTTTTTATTTTTTATTTTTTAATTTTTTTAGGGTCTCACTTATGGCATATGGGAGTTCCCAGGCTAGGGGTCCAATCAGAGCTACAGCTGCTGGCCTACACCACAGCCACAACACCACCAGATGTGAGCCGCGTCTGGGACCCACACCCCAGCTCATGGCAACATTGGTTCCTTAACCCACTGAGCGAGGCCAGGGATCTGACCGGCATCCTCAGGATGCCGGTCAGATTCATTTCTGCTGCACCACAACGGGAACTCTGAAAATTCATTTTCTTAAAGAAGCAGTAATGTGAAATTCATAAGCTTACCCTAATTTAATTTAAAATGAAAAAAATTCCGTGAAAATACTTGTTCCCCAACTATCAGAATTTTCAGGAAGGTGAAAAGATCATATTGGTTTAAATACAACATGGTTTAATGTCCAGATCATAAAGAAGATTGGCAGTTTGACAGAACTGGGCAGTCATGTGAGTAAAGTCAGTCAATTTATTGAAAAAAAGTTTAAAATAATTACATCAATTGATTTGTTGAATTGCTTAATTGTTTGACATGTCATCTTTGGTATCATTCTTCTTGTAAATCTGATTTATAAGTGATACATATGCCTTCAGAGAAAAGGAAGTACTCTAGAGAGAAAAAAGAAAATCCATTTTAGTTATTTTTCAGTACAAGAGGGAAATTAAATCAGAATTTAAGTTAGAAAGACTATAATTTGGGGGAATTCCCATGTGGTGCAGCAGCTTAAGGATCTGGAGTAGTCACTGCAGTGGCATGCATTTGATCCCTGGTCCAGCAACTTCCACATGCCATGGGTGTGGCCAAAAAAAGGAAAAAAAATGTAATTTTGGAAGATATTTGCTTAGAAAATTGCAAATAATGCAGAGATTCCGGAAATTCAAACACTTGTGATAATATTTTAATTATGTAGAGTAATTAAACCCATTCAGACAAAAGTGGTTCCTCTTCTTTGCATGTATATTTTTACATCTTTACTTTTACATTTTTAAAATTATAGTTGATTTAATATGTTTTTCCAATTTCTGCTGTACAGCAAAGTGACCCAGCCATACACATACACACACACACACACACACACATTTCTTTTCTTGTATTATCTTCAGTCATGGTCTATTCCAAGAGATTTAATATAGTTCCGTTTGACTATGCTCAAAGGCAGTAAGTTTATGGCAGCTCGTCAGCTTCATCACCTTCCTTTAAACTTTTAATTTTCAAGAATTGATAAAATAAAGGAGTTCCTGTTGTGGCTCAGCTGGTTGAGAATCTGAGTAGTACCCATGAGGATGTGGGCTTGATCCCTGGCCCCGCTCAGTGGGTTAAGGATCTGGTGCTGCCCTGAGCTGTGGTGTAGGTCGCAGATGAAGCTTGGATCTGGCTTTGCTGTGGCTGTCCTGTGGGCTGGCAGCTGCAGCTCCAATTTCGACCCCTAGCCTGGGAGCTTCCATGAGCCATAGGGGTGGTCCTAAAAAAGATGGAAAAAAATAAAAAAGAATTGATAAAGTAAGAATAAGTTTTCACTGCTAGTGCAGAATTTTTAAGATGGTACTTTTATTTCATCCTTTTCAGGTCCCAGGAAGGCCATTCTGGGCCTCCAGCACCTGCACTGATTAGCTTATGCTTCATGGGACTCCATCAGTCTCCAGGCTCCAGGCTGAAAAAGGGAGGACTCTTACAGGACCACTGACCCTCGCTTCAAACAGTAAGTTAAACTTGTACCTGGACATCTTTTGCGCTCTAGTCTGTGTGCTCTGTTGTGTTTATATTGTCATATTATCTGGATATAACCGTTTTTTTCTGGAATTATTTTTTTTTTTTCTCTTAGAGAACATTTTACGTTTCAAAATTGCTATACAGCTAATTCTAAGTAAGCTTTTTTATATTGCTAAGAAGATTGAGCTGGCTAATAATAGACAATAATGTTATTTTTTTCACCAAGGTTTGGAAGAGTATATATGCTCTTATTCTAAAAAGTTATCTCAGAATCAACTTCTCATGATTATGTGTTCTGTTTTGGGGTATGAGAGAGAGAGTTATTTGGAATTCTTCTTCTTCGGCTACAAATCCCAGATCAATAATTTGATATTTATTAGAATTCCTAGGCCATTAGATAAGGCTCTCATGAACTGTTTGTATATGCTTCTTGTATCCCTTACCAAATAATTGCTCTTAGAGTTTCTTTTTGTATGCTATATTTACTTAAATATAAATTCGTATTCGTATTTACCAAGTTGGATGCCTAGATCTTAAAATAATTGAAGCTAAAAAAATACCACTTGAGAGATGGTGAATGGCTTTGGAATTTCAGAGCAGAAGACGGAATTTAGGCTGGGGATTAAGCCTCTTTCATTATGGTAGAGACCAGTTCTGTGAGCAGTTTTAACCAACTAGATGTCAAGTAAATATCTAATTCATGGTATTCAGGAAACTCAGAACTGGAAAAGTGATTCAAATATAGATGCCTCAGACTGAAATGTTAAACTGGATGTATACTTATTAAGGGTATGGCCTAGAAAAGCCCAATATGGCTTTTGGCTAAACTTTCCCTGAAAATTAATGTCTCTCATTGACAGATTACCCCCCACCCCACCTCTTTTTTCTACTCCACATATTCATTCACTGACGATCCAAAGACTGGAAGGGTATCAAATATAATCTCCTTCTTAACAGTGCATTCAGAGGAACTGGTTATGATGTTTTCCAAACTTTAGAAAATGTACCCTTGACTATTATCATTTTTTCTAGATGCCCCCCACCCTTGACTACATATGGGTGGCAGGGGGCAGGTCTTGGATTGAAGTTTTAGACCCAGGCAGGCAAGCATGATACTCTTCTTTCCATGGCTGGGAGCATAGATAACTGGGTTCTTAGCAGGAAGGATATGGTCTGAAAGAATTTCAACTGAGAAGAGATAAGGCAGCTTCCATAGTGTGTTGGCAGGTAAAATTCTGAGAACTATTTGAAGGGCTAAAAAGATTAAGCAGTATGCCTGAGAAAGAGCTATTAAAGAGTAACGTTTTATTTTCCTGCGTTTCGATGACCTTCCATTTGTCTATGGCTTCTTACTTGGTCTTAGCTGTACTGTGGGTGTTTGAAGGGCACCTTTCCTGTGTTTCGATGACCTTCCATTTGTCTGTGGCTTCTTACTTGGTCTTAGCTGTGCTGTGGGCTTTGAAGGGCAGGCATGCTCATACTTGAGAGGAAGTGACCCAGAGAGTGTAATGATGTTGCATGCTCGCATTCCTTAGCAAGTCCCCAGTGGTGGGCGAAACTGGAAAAAAGGGTGGTGACATGACCAAAACTACTGCTATTTGGATAGAAAGGAAGAATGATGCCCAAAGGCTGGAGAAAATGGGACCATCTGGGTGACACTAAGATTGTTTGAGGAATGAGTTACCACCGTTATTATCGCAATGTCATCAACAATACAAATACTGAAATTTGTAGTGTGCTTTTTTGAAAATGCTTTGCCCTGATATCATCTTACTTGCTTTTTATCTGAGACTTTTGATTATGGAGTACTGTTGGGAAATATCTTTTCCGCAAGATACCAGTCTAATAATAAAGTAAGACATCTCAATGTAACCATTTTGGGGAATTTCAGTGCCCTAAAATAGTATATAATGAGAAGAATGTATATTAGTGACTTTTTTACTGTAAGTACCTATTTTTACATTCAATTACTTTCTTTGTATTAACTTTCTCAAACATTTATTCATAGGCACAAAATACAGATATGCATATGTAAATACACATATATACAAAAATGTACACATACAGAAGGCACTACATTTCTGTTTGTATCTTATCCTCCCAACGTACGACCCTGTGCCATAGGGACTCTAATCACCTTCATTGCACAGACATGGAAGCAGAGGAAAAAGCATATTCAGTAACTTACTCTATGCTGTGGATGGGGATTTGAATCTATTGGACTTCTTCCTTCGTCTCTGTGGGACGTGAGTTTGCTAATGCTCTGAAGGCAATTTCAGAAATAGTTTCAGTGTATTGAGTTGGCTGAAAGATATTGAGATAATCTCTGGTTGAAGTTGTATTGCAAGGGGAAACACTTCCCACTTGTTTTACATTTATCATATTTATAGTCACTAGGTATTTGTAATATTGTAAATGGGAATAAATTTAAATGCAATGTTACATACCTTGAAAATGTAATACATTTTTGTTGCTCGGTTTAAAATTCATCACAGAAGTCATTTTTCTCTCAAGAAATGTCTGAGTACATTAGCTTAAAAGATGATATTGGTGAGCTCATCGTATGCATGTTACGAAAAGAATGTTCAACTCTACTTAACGTGCATTTGTGAGAAATGCCCATGCATTTATGGTGTCTATGATGCGCTAAGCTTGTTTATCTTTCTCTTCCAAACCGGTTGACTATTCCTTCTTTGCAAACCGTCAGTCACCTGACTTGAGGTTGAAGAAAAGGCTATTTTATAAATTGTTTTCTCATCTGTAGATATCATCCTGTAAGAGAAAGGAGAATTTACCTTTTTTGGGGTACAGACCTTTTGTTTTGAGTAAGGTACTGGACTGAAGAGAAGAGAAACATTTCAGTTTATTGTACTGCTCTGCCTGGATTACATAATGGAAACACATGTCATGATTGACTATGTTCTATGTATTAATCATGTTGTTCTTCAGGTGTTAACAGTAAACACTGTTATAAGCCTTCTCAAGCTGTAGGGTTGACTTGGAAAGCATCTGTAGATACGTCAAGGTTTATGCAGTTTTGGCAATTAAAGAACCTCAAGTGCAATATTTGGCTGAAGAGAAGAAAAAAGTTATGATTTGTTGTACTGCTCTACCTTGATTATATAATGGAAACCAATATCATGATTGAAAAGGTCCTAAATATTAATGGTCATCATTTTTTATTCAGAGGCTAGCAGTAAACACTGTTATAAGCTTTGTGTACTTGTAGGATTGACTTGGAAAGGTTTCGTAAATGCACCGGGAGTCTATGCAGGTTTGTTAATTAAAGGAGCAAGTAGTAAAAACTCCAGAAAGGGCAAAAAGGAACAGGAGAAAGAGAAGATGAATATGATGAATTACATGAGCAGATGTTAAGATTCAATAAAATGGAGCTTTCCTGATTTAAATTTATTCAGGAAATCAGAAATAACTGCTAGTTATATGACATAATTGACCATGAAAATGTAGGTATGGAAAACTGCTTATCAATTAGGAAAGCAAAAAATGATGTCTGTGAGCCAGGCAGGGTACCAGAGAAGAGACATCATCAGGAAAGGTGAGGCAACACTGCTTAGGATGCTGCCTGCTATTTTCTAAGCGAGGGGAGCCCATGGTTGCAGGCAGTCTTCTGTTTAGTGGGTGAAGGTCTCCTATGAAAGAGTATTCAATCTTCGATATGTTATTACTGACCAGCCATCAAATGCATAGAATTAGAGTGAAATTGGTTTAACTAGACAATCACCAGGAACCCTTGGAAGCTACTATTTTGGAGAGTAGATCCTGTTGCAGGAGAAGGAGTTTGAGGAATGATGTCCTATGTTCTTATAAATATTGAAGAACTTTCTCAGTCTGTACTTGGAAGAGCATCTGTATTAGAATCACCAGCAATGTTTGGTAAAAATTGGGATAGGTAGGTGCAAACTAATTCCTTTAGAATGGATAAGCGATGAGGTCCTATTGTACAGCACGGGCAACTCTATCCAGTTTCGTGGGATAGAACATGATGGAAGATAGTTTGAGAAAAAGAATGTGTGTGTGTGTGTGTGCGCGCGCGCGCGCGTGTGTGTGTGTGTGTGTATGTGTATGACTAGGTCACTATGCTGTATAGCAGAAATGAGCACAAAACTGTAAATCAACTACACTTCAATAAGAAACAATAAATAAATTAATAAATATTGATTCCCTCTGCCCTACCTCATCTTACTGAAACAGAATTTCTAGGGGATGGGCCAAGGAACCTGCTGTGCACTAAACATAAAAATCATTCCAAGTGATTCTTAAATCCACTAAGAATCAGCTTATTAAAGTATTTTGAGGTGGAAGGAATCTTTATAGAATTCTTAGTGTGACTGTACATCTGTTGCAAGAGATCAACAGAGGAAAGATTCAGAGGACAAAGCGCATAGCACGTGTTAAAGAAGGAAGGAATTTTTTCATCAGTGGTAACTTAGACCATTCTGAAAAAGACTGGCCACTACACAGCTGCAGGAGGATTCTGGTGGGAAAGCCCTGGGACTATTGGTGGAAGTGGCTTCTGTCCGCTCGACAAGGTCCTGAGTGTTAGCAAAGACTTAATACAGAAGGTCACACTAATGTTAGGTGGCAGCTACGTGTAGTGCCTGTATTCCTGGACTTGAATTTTTAAAAAAATGTGAGTGGGGATTTGGTAGATGTCTTGTTTACTGAAGGCTATTATTTCTGCTAAAGCAAATGGACCATGATAAAAATCTCTCATACAACTCTAGCATTAAATGGACCCAGAGAAAATTCCAGGATCAGCTGGATATGGTCCCTCAGTACCAGTGACAATTTCACTTCTTCTGGTTGATGATAGTGACACTGGAAGAGAACAAAATAGAATATGAAGAGGAAATAGCAGACTATATGGATGCTATTGAATAAAATGAAGAGTGTCTGGTAAGCAGTTAGCATACACTTAGTGGAAACTATGAAAGGTATGTTTGAAAGAATGATAAAGCCTTATCTCTTGGTTTTAATCTAAATTTTAATGGCTGGGAAGAAAAACTCCCAATAAAACTGCCATACACTTTTGTAAGCAGAAGACAGAAAATGAGAGCCAGATAAAGAAGGACCCTTGGCAGGAAAAAAAAATTTCATAGTTTTTAGATGGACATAACAGGGTGTTCTTCTGTTTCCAGATGCCTTTGTATTAAAAGCATGCAGTACACACGATTACCAAAGTACTGAAATTTTTAATACGGGAATGAAAAATGTTATGGTAGGCATAGCTTGAAACTTCAGTTGAAACTCAATATAATATAAGGTAGCGTTAGAAAGGAACAATTTGATCAAAGATCCTAATTCTAGATAGTTCCCGTTGTGGCTCAGTGGGTTATGAATCTGACTAGTATCCATGAGGACTCAGGTTCAATCCCTGGCCTCATTCTGTGGGTTAAGGATCTGACATTGCTATGAACTGTGGTGTGGGTTGCAGATGCAACTCAGATCCTGCTTTGATGTGGCTGTGTTGCAGGCCATCAACTGTAGTTCCAATAGACCCCTAGCCTGGGAACTTCAAGGAGGGTACGATTTTGCAGGAAGTCAATGAATGTAGATCGCAAAACTGCCAGGAAGCCAAGCTACAAATAGGAAATTCAGCTGACTTAACAAATCCTGCAAACTTTATTTTCTCAAAGGAGAGCACAGAAATAAAAGAAAATTTTAATTTTTTCCCTGATATAGCCATTGCTGAGACGTTGTTTTGTTGCATTTTATTCCAGAATTTTTTTACGTTGTGATTTAATGGTAGATATGTTTTAGACTGTGTGTTTCATTAATATCACATAACAAGAATGTTTCTGTATCATTAGTTTTTAATAAGTAATATTTTAATGATGGTATAATATTATGGATGACTCACAGATATGCTTAATTAATCATCTGTTGTTACATATTTAATTTCTTCCGAATTTTTTTTTTCCTATCATAAGACTGGTGAAAAGTTTTCATTAAAGTAAAATTCTGTAAATCTCCTTATGGTCAAAGGATACGAACACTTTTTAGTTTCTGGACTCAATTTGCACAATTATTTTCCAGAAATGTCATTTCAATAACAGTCTCACCAGAAGTTTGTGACTATGTCCATCCCAATGTACCTTCTTATGTACTAAACATTATAATAATTACTTTCACTAATTTGAGAGGTAAATTAATGTGCATAATTAATTGTGCTGAGGTTGAATATTTATGTTAACTGTTTTACTTATTTGTTTATATATATATGTGTGTGTTTGCACATGTGTATGAAGTTAGTTCTTATACCTCTTTCTCTATAAAAGACTTAATTATTTTTTCTTCTGCATTTCTGTATACTCATTACATAGCTAATTCTCAGTTTGGTTTGTTGTGTTCTTTGAAACCTCTGGGAGTTTTGGCATGTGGGTAGCGTTGAACCTTGGTTTTCTGTGCTGTTGTAGATTTCCCACTTTTTAATCTATGTTTGACAATTTATGATAATTAGAGGGGAGGGCACAAGGAGCTAGACTAGTTACTCATCCAGTTAGTAGGGTTTTTGATGTATTCTTGAGTATTTCTGCACGGGCTTCCAGGAATGGGGTGTTATTCATTAAAGAAATTTCATCTCCCGAAAAAATGAAAGTCTTATCAGTCTGGCTCCTTGGGGATATTTGTAAAACTTACTTAGCCTCCTAAACTGCTCTGGAACTTCTGACATCATATTTACCCACCCTGAACACAAAGCCTGAACATTTACCACAAAGAGCTTTAGACAAATGATTCTTGTAGCTGTCATTAGAAAGTACTGGGTAGTTCTTGGGATGTTTTGTTATTGTTTTTACCAGAACCTAATAATTTTGCAAATTCATGCTCTGATTTGATAAACAGACATCCATGTTCATTCTGTCTGAATTAACCAGTTGCTTCTAAAAACCACATCTTTCCAGCTTAGATTTGTCACAGAGTGGAATTTTTTCAACAAAAAAATATTTTGTTGGTTATACATACAGCTAACGTTCTGATCCATCATACGTGCTACGAATAAACTTATAAAAAAGACCCAAAGTGATAATCTTAAGAATTTCTTTCTCTTATTTTGCGTAATGAATGATTATTTGTTCCTTCTTTCCTTCCTCTCTCCCTCCCTCCCTCCCTCCCTCTCTCTTTCCTTTTGCCTTTTTCTCCCCTTAATAATGAAGGCTATCTAACTTTCTCTGAGAAAAGCTTTAGTTGTCTTTCATAGTTTTTAGCCTTTTTTTTTTTCTTAAGGATCACACCCTGCCACATATGGAAGTTCATGGGCTAGAGGTCGAATGGGAGCTGCAGCTACCAGCCTTTGCCATAGCCACAGCAATGCCAGATCTGAGCTGTGCCTGTGACCTACACCGTAGCTTGCAGCAACACAGAATCCTTAACATACTGAGCGAGGCCAGGGATCAAACCCTCATCCTCATGTACACTGTGGGGTTCTTAACTTGCTGAGCCACAGCGGGAACTTCTAGAGTTTTTAATATCAAGCAGTTACTTTAAATTTTCTCAGGGAGGTTTTGATTACCCTTTTTGATTGAAGCATTAACTAGAAATATATATCTTAGTTTCCAAGAACTTTTCTTGCCACACTTTTGCTATTAATTTCCATATATATTGGATTATGATCAGAAAATGTGATCTTTGTTTTTTTAAGTTGTTAAACTTTTTCTTTGTGGGCAGGTTTATATTAATTTTTGTAAATGTTCCGTGTAAATGCAAAATTTTGTAGAGATGTGAGTATGTAGGTCTATTACATTTTTTTACTGTTTGTATCAGCGTCCGCCATGGTCCTTTCATTTTTAGTTTACTAGAGCTGTTTAATCCTGAATGAAGCATATTCAAGATTCCAACTATGTTTCTATCTGATTCTCTTGCATTTTCTAGTCAGATGCTATCCTGTGTGTTTCATGCAGGTTTATGACTATTATCTTTAAAATGTTTGCCTTTTTTTTTTTTTTTTTCCTTAGGGCTGCACGCAAGTGTGGTATATGGAAGTTCCTAGGCTAGGGGTCAAATTGGAGCTACAGCTGCCGGCCTGCAGCAACAGTAAGAATAGCCTGCCACAGTCACAGCAACGGCAGATCTGAGCTGCATCTGTGACCTACATGGCAGCTCAGGGCTACACAGGGTCCTTAACCCACTGAGTGAGGCCAGGGATTGAACCTTCATCCTCATGGATACTAGTTGGGTTCATTTCTGCTGAGCCACAGCGGGAACTCCTAAATGTTACCTTTTATCATCACAGGCTTTTCCTAAATATCTTATTTTGTTTTAAGAGCTTGCATCATGTATTTCCAAATGGTCCATTATCATTTGTTTACATTACCAATATGAACTGTAAAATTCATTTCTTACCACTGTTTTGGCTTTCATTTATTTTCTCCTTTTGATTCTGCTTCATGTGTGTTTCTTAAGATCTGTTACATGGTCACACCATCTCCGACTTCTTGCATATTTTCAAATATCTATTTATACCCTGACAGATGGCTGATGTTTTGGTTGGCTGTAGGGTTGTGCAGTTAAATTCTTTCTTTCTTGGTAGTGGTTCTACACCTTGTCACATTTAGAGTGGCATCAATGATACCATGAGGGTCAATATAATACTTTTTTTTTTTATATTGACTCCTAGTCTGTTTAATATTTGTAGGTTTTCCTCTTAATTCATGAATCTCATAGATTTTACCAGGATATGCTTTCTCTATGTCATTTATCATAAATCAGGATTGAAACTTGGCATGGTTTTAGTGTAGTTTTTTTTCCTCTCTTGTTTGTTTATTGCTTGTCCTCTACTTGTTACTTTACTTTTTCTGGAAATTTAGTAGCCACTTTTCAGGGTTCTTGGATATTTCCTTTGATTCTTTTAAATTTTCTAAGATTTCATCACTTTATAGATTTTTTTTTGGCTTTTTAGGGCTGCACTCGGGATTCTTTTTTTTTTTTTTTTTTCCATTATACCCAGCTGTACAGCGTGGTGACAGGGTTACACATACATATATGGATTCATCACAAGTGGTTAGACGTGGTTCCCAGTGCTATACAGTAGGATCTCCTTGCTTCAGGGGATTCTTAACCCACTGAGCGAGGCCAGGGATCGAACACGCAGCCTCATGGTTCCTAGTCAGATTCATTTCTGCTGCGCCAGATTTCATCACTTCACATTCTCGCATATTTCTTCCACTTCTTCCTTTTGGATTTGTATCTGGGCACAGTTGTGGGGATGCTTAATCTAGTAAATTGTGTAGTAGAGAAATTATGTTTCTTTTTTTCTGCCACAGAATCTCCAGTATTAGTACTATTCCATTCATGTTACTGTCTTTCTCCATGTAGCAGGCAGAATCCTAAAAGGGCCTTGAAGACTCTGTCCTCCTAGAGTATACACCCAGTATAATCCTTCTGCCTCGAGTGTGGACGGACTCTGAATATAATGGGATAGTTATCCTCTTGGTTAGGTTATGAGATATGAGAAAAGTGATGGGATAACATTCATGAGCAGTGAAAAACAAGTTAAAATAGTTTTTGTATTTTAACGGTATGTTTAGTTGCCCTTTTGGACTGTTACGGGAGTTCTTACAGGTAATTCTACTTATGAGCACTTATATGTAAAACCGCATACTTTGTGCTTGAAATGCTACCTCATTTAATTCTATTGTAATTTCAGTAGGTGCTTTGATAGTTGTTTGGGGTAGTTTTTATCCCTGTTAAAGATAAGGAAACTGATGGGCAAAAAGTGCCAAAGCTCACAGATTTGGTGAATGGTAGAGATGAAATGTAAAGACACACCTTTTTGGCCTCAGATTCTTTCCTCTTAAACACTGCATCATATTAGAGGGTATAGATGGTATCCATAGTTTTTTTTTTTTTAGGACCACACCCTTGGCATATGGAGGTTCCCAGGCTAGGGGTCAAATCAGAGCTATAGCTACTGGCCTATGTCATAGCCACAGCAACGCCAGATCTGAGCTGCGTCTGCAACCTGCAATACAGCTCACAGCAACGCTGGATCCTTAACCCACTGAGTGAGGCCAGGGATGGAACCTGCGACCTAATGGTTACTAGTCATATTCATTTCCACGAGCCACGATAGGAACTTGCATCCATAGTTTTAACAGCAAGTGCAAAGGCTGCAACTACGTGATTCTCTTTATACCTCTACTGCCTAGTACAGTAATTGTCTTATAATAAATATCTGTAAGATGAAACCAGAAGGTAAAAAAGAGGAAAGCAAGCAATTAAACATTGAGATGGTGTTAGGTGGAAAAAAGATACTAGGGATCTTGACAGAGTATAAAAATTAGTGACTTGGAAAATCAGATGATTGTAATACTGCTAACAGCCTCCAACTGAAATGCCTAAGATCTCTAACTTGGTCATTGAAACTTGAGGATTTTTCCTTCATGAAAGTTTGGATCCCCAGTTTTTCCCCAAACCTGCTTAAAACATTTATGTGAATAATACATAGAGATCGTTGTAATATTTTCATTTGTAATGGCTTATTATTTCAGAGAAATTTCACCTGTAATTATCTTATAATATTACTTCTGTAATCTAGACAACCTCAAAATGTACCTGATACAAGGATCAGGATCAAAAATAAACATTTCCACTTTAGAAAGGAGGGGTAACCCAGAGGTCTGTGAGGTCTTTATTTACTCAGCAAACATTTATTAAACACCACTATGTGTCAGGCACCTTACTAGGCAGAAAGGTTATAATGGAGCTCTTGCTGTAGGAAAAGATACACTCTCCAGGGATAACAGGTGTTGAACAGCCAGTTAGAAGTGTTATGGAAGTACATGATGTGTATCAGAAGGATCTGAAAAAAACTGCTGTGAAGGTGAGGTGGGGTGGGAAATAAGAGCATGTACCATGATGAGAAAGAATACTGATGATCCAGTAACTCAAAGAAGGCCCAATGTAGAGAGCATCAAAGGGAGAATGGCAAGAGATGGTGCCAGAGAAGTGACCGGGAGGCCCACCATCTAGGCCTTGCCAGGGGGTCTGTCAGGGATGTAGACCTTATCCCGAGAGAAATGGAAAAGCATTGAAGAGTTGGTTAGAAGCTGAAGATTGACAGGATCAGGGTTACATCTTTTGGCTGGAAATTATAGAATAGATTATGGCGAATAAGACTAGAAGGGGGGTGGAGTTCCCACTGTGGCACAACCAGATTGGTGGCATCTTGGGAGCACTGGGTTGCAGGTTCGATCACCAGCCTGGCACAGTGGGTTAAGGTTAAGGATCTGGGGTTGCCACAGCTAGGTTGCAACTGTGGCTTGGATCTGATCCCTGTGCCAGGAACTCCGTATGCCACAGGGCAGCCAAAAAAAGGAGGAAAAAAATAGAAGGGGGAGGTCAACTGGAAAATAGCCAAGAGATAAGATTTGCTTGAATGAGTATGAAGGAGGGAAGATGAACAGAAATGGTTGGTTTCGGGAGATAGAAATGATTATTTGGATATTGTGCTTGTAAAGGACATATCAAGGAGACTTTCAGTTTCTGATCTGAGAATGCTAGTGGGGGGGTTATTTAGGGGAAAGTATGATGAGATCAGTTTGGGATGTTTGAGCTGAACTGCCTCTGAAAACATACACAAGGAGAGGTAGAGTGGACTGTTGGAAACACCAATGTGGAGCTCAATTTGAGATTTATTGGCGTAGCTGTAATTGAAAGTATGGGGATAGCTGAGTATGGACTGAGAGAAGAGGAGAGTGAGAGCTCTGGTTAGGTGGAAGAGGGTGAGATAGGAAAGAGCAAGGACACTGAAAACAGAGAGTACAGCTGCTAAGAAGGTATAACATGGTTGGTTATATCACATATTTCCAAGCTGTCCACAAAGATGAGAGTGGAAAGTATCTTCTGGCTTTAATAACATGGCAGTCACTGGGGTCTTAGCAAGAGAAATTTGGTGGACTTGTGGGGCCTGAAGCCAGACTAGAGTGGGCTTACAGATGATCAGAACCAGAGGAACAGGAGGGAACTGAAGTGAAATTTGACTATGAGTAAGAGGCGAGGCAGGGTGATTACTAGGTAAGAATTAGGGGATTATAGGAGGCTTTGAATTGTGTTTTACTTTGTTTTTTATAAATTGCAAGAAGCTTAAGCATATGTACATTCTGATAAGGAGAAATAAATCAAGAGAAAGATATTGTTACTTCTGTCTTCCATATCCTCCAGATAGAGCTGGGATTAGTGGTTCAAATCTGGGGAGTCTGATTACTTGACAATTCAAGAGTTAAATTATGAACTTGGATTAAACAGAGGAAAAATGTCATTTTAGAGCAGCAGATAGTGTTTTTACACATATTGAATTATGGAAGAGGGAGAAGCTATATAGCAAGAGTTGCCAGGTCAGTCGTAAAGTTATTATGAAGTACGTGTATCTGTGTGTCAGCTTGTCCCAAAGGGAAGAACCATGAGCACACTGAATTATGGCTTTGTGAGGAGGGCTGGAGGAAATGGGTAATTTGCACTGAGCACCTGCATGAATCTGGCTGAGATTTTGGCAAGAGACGTAGCTTCAAACTTGCTTGTTATTATTATAATTTTTATTGTTGCCATCAATTTTTGCACAGTGTTGGGATTTGAAGTGGTGGAAGCAAGCCAAGCCCACTCCTGACCACAGCCTTCCTAGCTACTGATAGCCTAAAAAGGGAGCAGTTGCCGATCTTAATGGGTAGAAGGCCAGGATAGTCTCTAAATCAGTTTTCCAAGTAAGAAAAGGTTTCTGTGTTAAAGACATGTAGCCAGTCTCTTCTCCACAGCTTTTTCTTCATGAGACTTGATGATTGAGAGGCCAGAGGGCTATGCTTAGCAGCTCTTACCAGTGTCCTTCCTCCATGCAGCTGGCTGTGTATTATCAGGGCCTGGAAGCAGTTATTAATAAAATAATAACTGAATCTTATGTGGCTGCTGGTTCTTTGTGTGATTATGTTTTGAAAATCTGTGGCAAGGGACATAGGGGCTAAGGGGGCATAAATGATTTATAGGCTTGGATTTGGCTCTGGAAGTAGTATTTGTGGTTCCTCGATAAGTCCTAGTAATGGGAGAGGTGATAGATTGTTTTAATAAATGTATCCAAAAACATCAGTTTTAATAAGTCACCGTTTGTGGGAGATTATTGGCAAAAATAGCTGCAGATCTTTACTTTTGTCTATGCCCTTTGTCATGTAACCTTACAGCCCCTCCCATCATGGACTGAAGTCTGTTTTCTACCCTTAAATCAAAACTTGCTTAGCCAGTACAATTCAGTGGGAGGGATGCAATGGCAGTCCCACACCCAAGACTTATGAACTCTTAAGTACTTCTGATCACTTTCTTGGGATCCCTACGAGGGCCATATGAACAAGCCCAGGCTAGTCTCATGGAGAATGAGGGACCAGTCACCAGAGCCGTGAAGCCCAGTTGTCCCAGCTGAGACCCTAGAGGTGGAGAGAGCCCAGCCAAGATTAGCAAAGCCACTGGCTCAATTTACAGCTGGCCATGGGACATGAAGGTGCCACACCAGAACATCTCCACTGAGCACAGCCGAAATTGCCAACACTCAGGATTATGAGCTAAATGATTAGCTGCTTTTTTTTAAAAGAAAAACCTAAAAACCAAAAACCAAAAACCAAAACCAAACTTCTTACTTTTTTGGCCGCACCCATGGCATATGGAAGTTCCTGGGCCAAAGACTGCATCCAAGCCACATCTGCCACCTAAAGCTGGATCCTTATCCCACTGAGCCAGGGATCGAACCACTGCCTCCACAGAGACAAGCCAGATCATTAACTCTCTACGCCACAGCGGGAACTCCAATGATTAGCTACTTTTTAAGTGACTAAGATTTGGCATGGTTTGTTACTCAGTAACAGCTAGCTGATATATCATTCCATTATATCCCTTTATGCTAATCGTGTCTGTCATCACCCAAGAAATGTCATTGCTGCTGACAGAGAGTAGTTTTTAAGCAGCTACACTCTCATTAGGCTGTGCTGGCTGTTGTACAACACAGTTTACCCACAAATATTTTTAGGAGCTCAAATTCTGTTGATATATCAGAGATCCTGTTTCAAATAAGCAACTACATTTATTTTAAATCGTATTATTTAACACATCAGTTGCTTACATACAATATGTCTCTGGGCACAATACAGATCGCCTTTATTATAAGCCACTGGGTGTGACCTATAGGAAACAGCACATTTTTCCTTGTCTTATTTTACACTGTAATCAGTACATTTAAATCACAGAGTGAATCCAGAATATCAATCTGTTTAGCCTGCCTCTGTTTAATTCGCTAACAACATAAAATATATGTGCATTTGGCAGTTGAAATGAAAAATAATGAGGCACTTAGCGAAATTAGATTACAACATTAAAATATAATAAGAATTTAATGATACAAGTAACATATACCCTTCATACACTTTGATATATGGGAAGCTACACAATTATCAACAGTGTGAATTTTTTCCTTTTGGTTGCCAGAAAGTATTCATGTGATTTATAGTCAGATGTAATACTGTTGTTCTACTGGAATAAAACCTATTATGACATTATATATGATTTTTATTAATTCTATTCTATTGGATAATTGGAGCCCGCCAATGTGTTTTTTTAAATGACAGAGTAGAGATCTCAGCTTATTTTACACTTTTTAATTTCATGCTCGGCTTTGGCTGAATCCTTTCCATAAATTTAAATTCCACAAAACACAGATGCAGCACCAAGCTCTAAAGCTTAATGAATTGGTTAGAACTCATCCAGAAGTCAAAGCAACTGGATTTTTTTAGACTCAAATGTTTCAGCTTATGTGAAGTTTCGTTGAAGAGAGTCATACTCAAATCATTCATATTAGTATGCATAGTATCTTTGATGCTAAGATGTCAGGGCAAATACAGATAATTTAGGAGTAATAGACAGTGTTACAATCAGAGCCACTGAGGATGTTGAGGTCCTTTGGCATGAAATCTCTAGCAAATATGTGGCATACTGGTAGAAGTCCATGGAAGAGTGCCTTTTGGTTATGGCATCTAGCACTGACATCCCTTTTTCAGAGTGACAGTGACACATACCCATTTCAGGAAGTTGATTTTGCCAAGTTGTATGACTTAATGTGTGTAAAAACTTCAAGATCAGCCAACAGAAAGAGTAGACAAGGTAGTATATCAACATGGGAGAGGCTGGCATAGCATTTATAATCTATCAAGATAAAATTAAGAACAATCTGTTTTCTCTATTAAAGACAATTCAGTCTGAAAGCTGTCTTTGCGTTCCTGAGCAGAACTATCTACCTAGACACATGCCACTAAAGACTAATATTTAGCTTTACTAAATTCAGATGCATTTATTGTTCTCTTTGGGAAACTTTTGTTGAGCTACTACTTCACTTTGACATTTAATTTAGAACTATTTTTCCTCTCTTTCATAAAAATGCACACATTTTTTCCCTGACCTTGTTTTTAAAATATTTTTTTCAAGGCAAACTATTATATTTAGAATGGATAAGCCATGAAGTCCTACTACTGTATAGCACAAGGAACTATAGCCAATGACTTGTGATAGAATATGATGGAAGATTATATGAGAAAAAGAAAGTATCTGTATGGATGACTGGGTCACTTTGCTGTACAGTAGAAATTGGCAGAACATAGTAAATCAACTATAATAATTTAAAAAATAAAATACTTTTTTCATTGAAAAACTAAAAGAGAAAGTTAACCACAAAAAATGGGCAAACCAATAATAATGTTCATCTTATGAAATCCAACAGAATCATCCTTTTCTCTTACCTAACATGTTTTTTGGGTCTAAATAAAAATAGAAGACTTAGGAAGCTCTACCCCAATTGGAATGATGTGACTCATGCAACTCAGTATCAGAGGAAAAGGTATGAATTGTCTAGCTTCTTGTTTGAAATGTGGAGGCAGAACACAGAGACAGAAGGGCTGTAGAACCAAAGAGATCCAGGATGGGTCAGGCATCAGAAGGAATTTAGTTCTAGAAACTCTTTTTAAGTACAAGGCAGAAATCTGAGATTAGCTGTGCTATTCAGTGAATGAACACACAGAGGAAATCAGAATCGGGCCCTGGATCTCAATCAGACGAGAGCCTCAGGCTCCCAGGCTAATGTTACTGAAGAGCAATGCAAGGGAAATGGGCAAACAGGTAGGCAGGTTAGGACCGGGGGGTACACAGGAAAAGAAGTTGTGAGTCAAAAGCTCCTAAAGGAAGCTTTCTGAAATCAAGAAAGTCATGGGTCAGAATATACTAAGCAGCATGGATCAGAAACATTGTAGAAATTTCACCACTGGGTCACTTTCTTCTCCAACCAGGGGGAAGCTGCTAATCAGGGTTAGGGAGATGGAAGCTGCTGGTTACAGTTAGGGAAGTGGGGGCCAAGCTGAAGTTCAAATTGACAAAGCTCCAGAGTCAAATGTCAATAAATTATTCAAAGCATGTATAGTCCATACACAACTCATGTAGCACCTTTTCTTTTTTGTTTGTGCTACTTTCTTGCACAACCTCCCAATTTGATCTTACAATTAGCCTAAGAGGTATGTGGTGCAAGCACTACTGGAATGCAATTTGCTAATATAGAAAGAGAACTGAGGAATGTTGGTAACTTGTTCATAGCAACTCAGCGGGTCTGGCAGAGAATTGAAACTAGAACCTGAAGGTTTTAACAGCTGCATTTGCTTTCTTTCCTCTTTTCCAGGGGTCAACAAACTGTTTAGGTTAGGGGTCAGTATTATGGGTGGAATTGGGTCACTCCCACCCAAATTTATGTGTTGAAATCATAACCCCTAGCAACTCAGAATGTGACCTTATTTGGAGGTAGGGTCTTTACAGAGCTAATCAGTCTTTAGGTCTTTAGGGTAGCCCCTAATCCGGTATGACTTATAAGAAGTAGAAGTTTGGAATCAGTCATGCACAGAGGGAAGATGATATGAAGACCCAGGGAGATGTCCACTAAAGGCCAACAGGAGAGACCTGGAACCCTTGAGGAACAGCCCTCAAAAGGAATCAACCCTGAAGGTGACCTTGATCTCAAACTTCTAGCCTCTAGAACCATGCAAAAATAAATTTCTGTTATTTAAGTCACCTAGTCTGTGCTACTTTGCTATGGTAGGCCTAGCAAACCAAGAAGTCTATACCTAACCATCTTTGGCTTTGTGAACCACATGGTTTTAGTCACAACTACTCAAGCCTGCTATTGTAGCTAGAAACAACCATAAAAATACATAAATGAGTCGGGCGCATGGTGTTCCAATAAAACTATATTTACAAACACAGTTGACATGGGCAGTAGTTTGCTACTGTCGTTCTATACTTTGTTGCTCTGATAAATGGATGATGATGATGTTGTGAATGACCGTATTTAAGCATATCCATATGGATGAGTGAACTTGGCCAGCAGTCAGCAAAACAGAAGGGAGAAAAGAATTTTCTATAGGTCTTTCTCAAGCTCTCCCTTTCTCCTCTACTTTCTACCTGGTTTAAAGTAACTGCCAGATTTTACATGCACGGACATTATTGTGAATTAAAGATGGTCACACATTTTTGCTTCTCTTCTTACCCTTTGATCTGTGAGTTGTTTGGACCGACAGGAATGCTGCAGACATGACACTGTATCAGTGGGAGGTCTAAGCCATAAGAGGCCTAGAACTTCTGCCTTTACCCTCTTGGAGCTCTGAGCCATCATGTAAGGTGGTCCAGCTACCCTGCTGGAAGGACTCTATGGAGAGAGAGGTTTGTCCAGCAGGTCCCTATGTATTCCAGCCATCAAAGCTGAAGCATCAGGAGTTCCCACTATGGCTCAGCAGAAGTGAATCCACCTGGTATCTATGAGGATGTGGGTTCAATCCCTGGACCTGCTCAGTGGGTTAAGGATCCGGCATTGCCCTGAGCCATGGTGTAGGTCGCAGACGTGGCTTGGATACCATGTTGCTGTGGCTGTGGTGTAGGCCAGGAGCTGTAGCTCAATTTGACCCCTAGTCTGGGAACTTCCATATTCCACAGGTGCAGCCCTAAAAAGCAAAAAAAAGCAAAAAAAAAAAAAGCTAAAGTATCAGACATGAGTAATTTCGTCTTGGATGTTCCAACACTCAGTTGAGCTTTCGCTGAAGCCTTTTGAGTGACCCCAACTGAGGTCACACAACATAGAGACAAACTGTTTCGACCCAGACTGCCCAAAATTGTAGACCTCTAAGAACACAAATGTGGTTTTAAGGCACTGAAGTGGAATGGATTTTTATGCAGTGACAGCTAAATGATACGATCAATATACTGCCCTCTGGTTGTCCAGGATTTCCCTCTCAGCCCATCATTGATGTTCAGTGCTCCTAATGCCTTCTTGTCCCCATCAAGACTCACCTGTTGGAGCTCCCATCATGGAGTAGAGTAAAGGAATCCGACTAGGAACCATGAGGTTTCAGGTTCAATCCCTGGCCTCACTCAGTGGGTTGAGGATCCAACATTGTCGTGAGCTGTGGTGTAGGTCGCAGACGTGGCTTGTATCTAATGTTTCTGTGGCTGTGGCGTAGGCCAGCGGCTGTAGCTCCAATTCAGCCTCTAGCGTGGGAACCTCCATATGCCCCAGGTGTGGCCCTAAAAAGACAAAAAAAAAAGAAAAGAAAAAACTAACCTGTGCTGAGAAAAATTCAGACATTGTAGTAGGTGGTTGGGGTTGAAACAGGGAGCACCGAGGGTTAAAACCCTATAACATTATGCCTTAAGTCTTTTACCTAAGAGCCTTGACAAGTGATAGGACTTGTTTTTTTTAATGGAGAAAGATGTGGTGAAGAGAACTATTTTAATCCTAAAGCATATCAAGTTATCCTTACCACTATCTCACTGTGAAGAGCTCCAGAGACACACCACGATTGTGAAGTTATGTAGGTCTTTCTCAATCCAGAGTGTTTCTCTCTTCGACCTTCCTTCATAGGGCACCATTATATACCATTTCATATAGCCATTCCCCTTTCATCCAAGACGTGTTCTAATTGCAGTTCTGTAGTTGAACTTTACGCATGCTTCTTAAGATGCAGATTTAGATTATGTCTCATTGATTAACAGGAAAATGGGTGACCTTCTCCTCAATAGAAGAAAACACAGACTTGTATCATTTTCTGCAATTATGGTTTTGGAAACATCATACCAGAGACTATAGTCAGAGTGGCCACTGGGGTAAGGTTACCAATGAGCTCTCCTTAACGCTTACAGATGACCTGTTCTAATGTACTAAGAAACAGCCATTCTCTATCTTGACTCCTTCACCCCAGAAACCACTGAACAGAAACTCCTAGAAACACATAAAGGCTCCTTTGTTCTTGCCATGAACTATATGGCAAGAATGGGGAAAGAGGAGTTCCCCTTGTGGCTCCATGGGTTAAGAATCGGACTAGTATCCATGAGGATGTAGGATCTATCGCTGGACTTGCTCCGTGAGTTAAGGATCCAGCTGGATTGCCACAAGGTGGATTGTAGGCTGCAAATATGCCTTGGATCTGGTGTGGCTGTGGCTGGGGCGTAGCCGGCTGCTGCAGCTCCAATTTGACCTCTGGCCTTGGAACTTCCATATGCTGCAGGTGGGGCTCAAAATAAGAGAAGAAAAAAAAAAAAAAAAGAGAGAGAGAGAAAGAGAGGAGAAAGATGGGGAAAATCTTCAGAGATTAAGATGACCTTCTGGGACCCTAACTTTGGCAGACTCTGGGGGACAGGCTGTCTGCATGATCCCTTTGCCCAGAGTGCCTTTCTTCCAAATTACTGAATCTATTTCACGTGTATTTTTAATACTACCTGAAAGTTTACCAGTTAGAGATTAATTAGAGTTAGTTATCATTCACTTGTTAAAGTCTATGTACTTCTCAGAGTGTTAATGGGCTTCACACATTTGCGTAAATTAGTTCAACAAAATAATACTTAGAATTTGATTTGCAATTTAGTCAACACCACGCATCCATGCAGCCTGTATTTTAAATTTTATTCCTCACGATGATCATGTGATTTAGGCAAAGAGCTATATTACATGCTCACCTGAGGAAAATGAGACACAGGTTTTAAATTAATGTTCTTTTTTCCTACCTTCTATCCAAGAGCCACTACACAAAGAGATTCTAAGGCGGAGTTTCAGGAAACTGAAGTCATGATTTCTGGGGAGTAAATGAAGCTGGGGGAAGAGGAGTTCAACAACAACAAGGTCATGGTCATCAGTGAAAAAAGGCACCATTTGCTAAGGGGGGCAATTTAAAAAGTGAAGTGAGAGATTTCTCCAGGCACAGTTTGCCTGTTTCAAAACGCCGAGGCTCATCCTGCCGTATAAGGAAGAAAAGCTTTGCTTGTCATCTTCCCCAGGACATAGATCTTAGGCCCCATTTGTACTTTCTTAACAGTTGGATCAATTTTGTGTGATGTTTCAACCTCATGATCACTATGTATACAGTAGTTTGTAGGCAAAAAGTAGTCAGGTTGAACAACTGCTCTACACATTTTTAAAATAAAACCTTTTTTTTTTTTGCCTTTTTTGGGCCCTACCCATGATATATGGAAGTTCCCAGGCTAGGGGTCAAATTGGAGCTACAGCTGCCGGTCTACATCATAGCCACAGCAATGCGGGATCCGAGCCGCCTCTTCGACCTACGCCGTAGCTCACAGCAATGCGGGATCCCCAACCCTCTAAGTGAGGCCACGATTGAACCCATTTCCTCATGGATACCAGTTGGATTCGTTTCTGCTGCGCCATGACGGGAACTCCCAAAATTAAGATTTTTTTTTTAACTGAGACTTTTCTATCTATATTTCAGAGTCAGTTTTTTGTTACCTCTCTAAAGAGAGTGGACCACATCTTAAATATCAGCTTGGTTTAGAAAGAATGTCTTATGTCAGTTCCCTAAAACAGGAATAGAATAAGGCATTTTTCCAACATAATGGCTCAAAATGCTTATTCTAAAAGAGAAAAAAAAAAGGCATCTTCTTTGACAAGTGAATTTGCAGTTTATCAGTTTCCTGATTCTGCTCTCTAAATTTAAAAGTGGTGAATTAACTATAATTTTTTTTT
>PVHT021183727.1:9855532-9874443 GCA_004024745.2 Catagonus wagneri | reverse complement strand
AAAAAAAAAAACCTTCAATTCTATCAGGCATGAATATGAGCCCTAATACACTGGACTCTAGCATTTTCATGTTGCTACTTTGAAGCACATGTGGGAAAGCATGCCACCTGGCTCAAAATCACAATTCATTTATTAAAAATCTCCATTGAAACCACACCCACGAAAAGTATTAGTAGGAATCCTCTAGCTCTGAGCATGCCTCCAAGGTTGTTTTAATGATTATAATGCCCTCAGAGATGGGGGGCTCTATGTGAAATCTTAATTCCTGCTCTGAGCCTTACAGACTTTATCCAAGAACTAACAGTGTTAGTGTAAACTACTCTAAAGGGTCAGACTTGCTAATGCACATCTAATTCTTTCCATGGATGATCATCTCCCTTGAGAAAACTATCCAATCATAAAAGTAACAAAGATTTGCAGCAAAGGTCTGACACTGAATATAGAATAAGGAGAGAATGAGAGAGCTGGGTTTTGATCACAGACCTTAACAAAATCCTTTTACTGCTGGGATTTTGGGTTACCTAAAGCTCATCACTTCTAATCTGGAGAAATGCAGGAGGCCCTCAGGCCCAAATAGAAAAAAGTTCTATGGTCAACATGGAAAATACATCCCTAAAAGGAGAAATGTCATTTCTTTGTTAGTGCTCACCAAAATTCTGATAACTTAGAAGGAAACCATCATTATTATTCATATTCTCTGAAGGTGCCCGCTCTTTACTACTAAGCTTAATGGAAAAGAAAATAGCAACACTTTCAGCAGTATAATCCAAAATTTCTACACCGGATGCTTGCTATTGCAAGGAAATGACAATCCTCAAGAGTTTTGTAATATGTCTCTAATAGCATTCATTCATTAGGACGTAATAAATAGTCATTCTGAAAAAAATTCCCACTAGGGTATTAAAGCTTATTGGAAATTATGGCAAATGAGCAATGCTGATTTGCTATTTGTAAGTAATGCAGTTCAGAAGTTTTGCCTTCAGACTGGGCTCTGAGTTAACCTCATCTGCATTAACAACTTTCAGTTTTAGGTGTATTCTTTTTTCTATCTGAAAACATGAGTGAAGGTTAGAAATAGTTTGACTTAATGAAGCTAGTTCTCCTTTAGAAAGACATTGTCATAATCACAGGCTTGGATTTACATGGATGAGGAATTCTCTGCCCAAACTTTAAATAAATGAAATCACTTAGGTGTGTCTTTTTATTTACTGTCACCTCGATTCCTAAAAGGGCTATGACAATCTTTCCCTGACACACAGTTGACATTGGGGAGGAGGTTCAACAGAATATGTGCCAGTTACCCCAACTTCTACTCCTACTGGGCTTTGACTTCACATCCAGTCCACATACTCTGACCTAACAGCCAGCTGTGTAACAGGGCACTTTCCGAATAACTATACAGAACAATCTATAAAGTGCTTCATGTGAAAATAAACTTCTTAAGGCAAACCACTGACCTGTCAGGAACTTGATCTTCTCAACATCACAGACAAGTTCAATCACAACTTTTGCCCTTCAGCACATTCTAAACGCTAAATATACTCACTTCTTTAACATTTACTGCTCCAAAGTCATGTTAATTACTTTAAGTAGTTAATTAATTAAAATTAATTACTTTAAGCAATTACAGCATTTGTATAATTATTACTGGAAAATTTATATGAAGGTATTCAGAATCCTGTCTATCTAAGAAATAAAATCATCCCATGTGATGATTAATTTTATATGTCAAGTTCACTGACATGGGATGCCCAGATAGATGGTCAAACATTATTTCTGAGTGTATCTGGAGAGATATATCTAAAACAGATCAGCATTTGAGTCAGTAGATGGAGCAAAGCAGATGGCTCTACCCAGTGCGGGGAAGCGTCATCTAATCCCCAGTGTAAGAGCCTGAAAATAGAAAAGGCAGAGCAAAGTTGAATTCAAGGATCTCTTGCCTGAATGCTTGAGCTGATGCTCCTGGCTCTCAGGCCTTTACACTCAGACCAGAATCTCTGTACCATCAGATCCTGGGATCTCAGGCCTTTGAAGTATACACCTGTGGCTTTCTTGGGTCTCCAGTTTACAGAAAGGCAGACAGTAGGACTTTTGTACCTCCATAATCATATGAGCCAATAGTTTATAATAAATCTCTTCATACACATATACATGCACACATATGTAGATATAATATACATGTAATACATACATATCTATCTACCTATCTTATTGATTCTATTTCTCTGGAGAGCCTTAATATACCTTCTCTTTGCAGACCTGTTTTTCCCCCTAATCTGTAAAGGTTATCAATGGGACCAGTGAAGCATGCACCACTGAAACATAACACATCCACATCCCAAACACCTCCTCTCTGCCAAGAGCCCTCCCAGAACAAAGCACAAACTCACGGTTAATTATACTGTCCTTCTACAGCCTACCTATTACATCACCGGACTCTCAGACCTCACAAGAGAGGTAGCTAGGTCCAAGGCTTTGGGGATTTTATACTAGTTATTCACCTAATCAAGAGTTCACAGTCAATGGGTAGTCTTCTGATGTTTTAAAATTAGTATTTACTAATGTCTTCTGCATCTTGCCAGCTAATAACCTTTGTGCAGGAAAAGACTAGCCCTGGGTCTCCCAAACTAGCCAATCATCCAGCCACCAAGGAGGTCTCTGGTTCTCTGAGCAGTAAAGCAAATTTCAAATCATAAATTCCATTTGGTGTTAAGGGAACTGAAATAGATTGGTGTGTTTATTCCCCAGAGTTCCCTTTGTTTCTGTCAAAGGTAATGCATTTTTAATATACAATTAAATATTATGATAAAAAATACATAGGCATATAATTCTGAACTTTTCTACAGCTGAACGAATCCCACATTTATTTTCAATAGCTACTTCACTGAATTTAATTGTAATGTTAAGAAAGATCCTATTGAAAATTATTAAATGATCTGTTCTCTGTGATACGAGTCAACCTAAAGGATACATTTACATTTTAATTATTCATATAACTAACATTAAAAGCTAAAGCCAACAGAAAAGAATAACTAAGCAAAGTTCCAGTTTTGTCTACTCCAAACAAAAGAGAGAAAACAAAACTGAGGCTCCTTGATGCGCATGTAGATTTGGGAAATTCCTATACAACTCAAGTCTCTCATCCAGAGAGTCAAGCTGACTGAAAGAAATGAGCAAAATTGAATACTTCCTAAGAACTTCCCCAGGAACTGGGGAGGTGGATTACCTCATCCCTGATTAACCCAGAGTTCTTCACGGACCTAAACCCATACAGGTTCATGCAAGGCAGCCCAGTTTGGGTAGATGATTGTTTTTGGTCTTTTGTATCACCATCCTCCTTCATGTTCAGCCTCTTGGAGGCGAATGTCAAAAGGTCATTGGCTAGGAATTCAAAGTCAGGAAAGCAAAGTCCTCCCTCTACAAAGAGAAGGAAACTCCAGAAGTGTTTTTTCTCCGTTCTTAAATCCATAGGCTTCTCGGCTTATGTTTCCAAAGTTGGAGAACATAGTAGAGGAAAAAACAGTTACTATAAAATAATAATGGGGGGGCTACATGAGAATAGAAGAGGCTTGATTTTAGAAGTTCGTTGTTGCCATTATTAAAACACCTCGTTTGTCCAAAACAAACCACTAGGAGCACAGTAAAATATTACAGCATAAAACGAAAATTAAGATAAAGTTGGAGTAATAAGAATTGCTGACAGATAATCATGTAAAATAAGGGAGTTTTCATTTTGGAGATGAACATAACAGACAAGAAAATAGGTAACTGTGTGTCTGCCATTTAAGTACAAATTTCAACTGCCAAGAAGATATCACTAATTCTTGTTCCAAGCAAATATATATACTTGCCTTCTTTTCAGAGGACTCTTTATTTAAACTCTGGAATTTGTTTCATTTTTCTAAGTCCCCTACCTTAATTGCTAAGGGACAAAGTTTCTTTTCGTCTTCAGCTAGATATTACTTTCTTAAAGAAAGACAACAGTGTTTTTCTTCATTTCTGCCGGGATCACTGGGGCCTGATCATTTGAGATTCATGTCTTTGACAAAGCAGGGAGAGTCAATATGGTTAGAGCAAAGAGATTAATGAAAACACATCAAAGATAATGTGTATATATATACACACACACACACATATGTATATATTAATATATATATATATATATATATATATATATATATATATATATATTAAGCTATTAGGGACCTGCATGAAAATAAGTACCGAAGAGAGAGATCAAAATGGGATGAAACTGCTTAGTCATCAGTCATTCAATCCTTCACTATTTGTCTTCAAACACAGGGTGCATGTTATATAAACTTCTCATGTAAGTTTAAAAAAGACACTCAATATAATTGGATGTGTGGGGTGCGTGTGTGTGTATAAACATACATATATAGCTGATGGGAGAAAGAGGAAGACTTATAGTAGGAAAGGACGGAGGTTACAGGCAAAGTTAAAAGTTAAACTTTCATGACATAGTCTTCAAAAATTAGAGCGATCATATTGGATCATCAAACCATTTTTATTTAATTCATGCTTTTAAACACCTACCAGAATTAAAAGCATAGATACTTAGAGATCAAATTTATAGAAATCACATTAGACAGATTTGATACTATAAATAAGGTCATAAGATTTAATAAATAAATACACAGGACATCAATTAAATCTGAATTTCAGATCAACCATAAAAGATGTTTGGTGTAAGTATACTCCAAATATTACACGGGGCATAGTGTAAAGACTTCAACAGGCCAACATAGGATCACATATAAGGCAACCGCTAACAACCTTAAAAGGATAAATTGACAATAACACAATAATAGTGAGGGACAGGTCAATTACAGCAAAGGACAGATCATCCAGACAGAAAATCAACAAGGAAACACAGGCCCTGAATGAAGCATTAGACAAGATGGACTTACAGATATTTATAGGGCATTCCATCCAAAAGCAGCCGAATACACATTCTTCTCAAATGCACAGGGAACATTCTCTAGGATTGATCATATTCTGGGCCACAAATCAGGACTCGGTAACTTTAAGAAAACTGAAATCATATCAAGCATCCTTTCTGACCAAAACGTTATAGAACCGGAAATCAAAAACAAGAAAAAAACTGCAAAAGACAAAAAACACGTGGAGACTAAACAACATGCTATTAAACAACCAATGGATTACTGAAGAAATCAAAGACGAAATTAAAAAATACTTAGAAGCAAATGACAATAAAGATACAACACTCCAAAACCTATGGGATGCAGCAAAAGCAGTTCTAAGAGGGAAGTTTATAGCAATACTAGCCTACTTAAGAAAACAAGAAAAAGCTTCAATAGCAACCTAACTTTACATCTAAAGCAGCTAGAGAGAGAACAGACAAGACCTAAAGTTAGTAGAAGAAAAGAAATCATAAACATCAGAGCAGAAATAAATGAAACAGAAATGAAGAAAGTCATAAAAAAGATTAACAAAACTAAAAGCTGGTTCTTTGAAAAGATCAACAAAATTGATAAACCCTTAGCTAGATTTATCAAGAAAAAAGAGGACTCAAATCAATAGAATTCAGAATGGAAAAGGAGAAGTTACAAAGGACACTAATGAAAGAAATCAAAGATAACATAAACAGATGGAAAGACATACCACACTCTTGGATTGGTAGAATAGATACTATCAAAATGACTATACTACCCAAGGCAATATACAGTTTCAATGCAATCCTACCAATGTACCATGGACATTTTTCACAGAACTAGAATAAAATATTTTAAAGTTTGTTTGGAAGCACAAAAGACTCAGAAGAGCCAAAGCCATCCTGAGAAAGAAAAATGGAGCTGGAAGAATCAGGCTCCCTGACTTCAGATTATACTACAAAGCTATAGTCATCAAAACCATATGGTACTGGCACAAAGGAAAAAACAGAGACTAGTGGAACAGGATAGAAAGCCCAGAATTAAACGCATGCACCTATAGTCAACTAATCTATGACAAAGGAAGCAAGAATATACAGTGGAGAAAAGATAGCCCCTTCAATAAGTGGTGCTGGGAAAACTGGACAGCCACAGGTAGAAGAATGAAATTAGATCACTTCCTAACACCACTTTTTAAAGGTGTTATGCCTTTAAAGGTCAAGGCTGGGAAGCGGAACCTTGAGGATGGGCTATCATGTATATTTCAGGATATAGGTAAGATATGTCTACAAAAGTGCAGAGCATGTCTAAGCACAAGTAACAGAGTACAGAGGTTAAAGCTAAAGGAATAGATCCAATATGGAGTCAGGTTTATCAATATCATGCCGTTTGATACAAACTATAACTTAATGTAGAGCCCACAGATAACTTCCAGAAAATCTCCCTCTAGACAGCAACAATAAGAGCTAGTGCCACTTAAGAGATGAAATTCACTGCAGCCAGACTATTCTCATCTTAGCTCTAAAGAGGGCTCCTGAAAGTAAGATTCATGTCAGAGATTCATTGGTTGCATGAGGTGGAAATTTAATAATTCAAGTATCTGTACACAACAGAGTGATCTTGTAGGCCACTATGAAAAGGAAAATTAGACTTTAAATCATCTCAATAGGGAATTTAATACTGTGAAAATAATAAACTCCCAAATGAAGTATACCTGCATGAAGAGTATTGTAAGAGTTATTTACAGATTCTGGAGACAAATGCTTTGTCAGGTAAATGTATTGCAAACATTTTTCCCCAGTCTGTGGCTTGTCTTTTAATACTTCCTTAAGAGTATCTTGATGAGCAGAAAATTTAAATTTTGACAGAGTATAATTTACATTTTTACTCTTAGAGTTCAGTCTAAGAAGTCTTTGTCTACCCTAAGGTCATGGATATATTTTCCTATGTTTTCTTCTAGAAACATGATAATTTTATATTTTATATATAGGGTTCTAATTCCTCTTAAGTTATTTTTGTGTACCATGTGTGAGGTAGGAGTTGAGTATATTTTGTTCAGTGTGACTTGCTTTTTTTGTTGTTGCAAGAGTCATATCATCACCAGTTTGTGTTTGACTTTGTTTGCTTTCCAGTCACCTTCAAGCAGTAGCTTTGTTTGTTGCTGTGGTTGCTTTTAAAATTTTGTCTAGAGTCTATAATTACTACCAGCAGTAGTGTGTTTTAGTCCACTGAGGCTGCTATAACAAAAATATCACAGGCTGGGTGGCATAAAGAACAAACACTTATTCTTCACAGTTCTAGAGGCTGGGGGGTTCAAGATCAAGGTACCCATAGATTCAGTGGCTGGTGAAAGCTTATTTCCTGGTTGCAAGATGGCCATCTTCTCTCTGCATTGTCTCATGGCAGAGCGTTAATCCAGTTTGAGCTCCTCCTCCAAAACCAGAATCCCTTTCAAATACAACTAACCTCTTCAATGTCAAGGGAGCTGAGTGATAACACCCAACTAGCTAGCTCTTTCTTCTAGTAACACTCCAGACAACGTTGTACCAGTTAGTTGTGCCATGCTCTTAGAGATGCACCAAACCACAAAGTCTCTAATTGGTGGTGTCTTTGAGAAACATGAAAAATTTCAGGTTAAGTTATGGAAAAACTGTGTTTAGAGAGTAGCCTAATGCTCTCATGAAAGTGATTTTGTAACTTATCTATAACATTTATTCATTTTACTGTTTGGTACTAATCTTTTAGTTTGTAATAAACACCTTCTATAGCAATGAGATAAAAAGCACATGTTAAATTAAAAATTAAGTAGTGAATTTCCATTTCCCAGGACATTTGATGATAAGCAAGTGATTCGTTTGTCTATATGACTTTGTGAAGCACAACTTTTCAGTTAGCCCCATAACTCCTCTTCTAAGTTAATTTAACTTATTTTCAGCTCCAAGATTTTTTTATGTTTACATAAGTAAAGCAGTAGCTCTTAATATACTGGTTCCAAGTTAGTTTTATGTTGATATCATCAAAGGCCTCAAACAGATAATCAGATTAATGTTTTAAATACTTTGTTCTCATCTAATTTATCAAATCTAAATAAGACTCTTTTTAAGTTCATTCTTTCACTTGAACATATAACAGGGTCTGAAACCTGTTGTAAATTCAGTTATAAGGTTCAAGATTAACTATGCATGCTTTGGTGATATTTCAAATACAATTTTTTTTTTTGTCTTTTTAGGCCACACCCATGACATATGGAGGTTCCCAGGCTAGGGGTCAAATCAGAGCTGTAGCTGCTGGCCTACTCCACAGCCACAGCAATGCAGGATCTGAGTCGTGTCTGCAACCTACACCACAGCTCACAGCAACACTGGATCCTTAACTCACTGAGCAAGTCCAGGGATTGAACCCTTTTCTTCATGGATACTAGTCAGGTTCGTTAACCACTGAGCCATGACGGGAACTCCCAAATACAAATTTTGATTGAGGTCAACATTAAAACTAAAATATTTTTATTATAAATGAAGAAATACATGGAGCAAAAAATTGGAATTGGCCATGTATATAATTCAAAACTGCATCCAATATCTTTCGATATTCTGCCATCTTGAAATAGAAGTTGTACTTATATAAATTTCTAAACATTTTTACGTATACAAAGAAAAACTGAACTATACAATTTTTGTTAGGCTACTCTTGAACATAAAACAAATCCTTCATCATAGCACGTATGCTTTTTCTCTCTTCTAACCAATGTGAATAGAATTTTAGTACATATGAGAATCTGGAGAACTACATTTTAAATTAATTGTCTAAAAATGGTATTGAACATTTGGAAATGAGCCCTTCAAATTTCAGCTGCATTTTGTTCAAAATCAAATCTTGAATCAAAGCATTCAATGAATGAAGTGCCAGAGCACTTCAGCTTTGAAGCTTTTATTGAATTGCTATTATTGAAAACAAAGCTTGCAAACAGGAAGACATTAAAATGTATTGCTTAATAATAAGGGAGCGACTGAACAAGCATGAGTGATATGCAATATAAAAGTTTGAAATTCTATAACTGTGCTTTAGAGTGATGCTTTCCAAACTGTGATAAATTTTTTTTTTTAACTTTCAATCCTTCACAAAACAATACTTCTGTAAAGTCCAATAAAAATAAGTTAACAGAAATGGACCAAAAAAATACAAAATTCAAGCCCACGTTTTCTGTCATTAGCTTACGTCAACATAAAATTATATTTTAATAAATATAATTAGAGCAATCATAACAAAAGAAAAATAAAAGAATTACAAAAATTGTCCAAGTTGCTCATTGTACATAAAGGCAACTAAAATACAGAAAAGTTACTAGATGTCTAACTTTTTGTCATTCTGCAATCAAAACCCAAGTAAAAATTACGACTGAAATACAGTTTCAGGAGTTCCCATTGTGGCACAGCAGAAACGAATCCAGCTAGGAACCATGAGGGCGCGGGTTCCATACCTGGCCTCTCTCACTGGGTTAAGGATCTGGCGCTGCCTTGAGCTGTGGTGTAGGTCTCAGACGCGGCTTGGATCTGGCATTGCTGTGGCTGTGGCATAAGCCAGCAGCTGTAGTTCTGATTCGACCCCTAGCCTGGGAACCTCCATATGCCCCAGGAGTGGCCCTAAAAAGCAAACAAAAAAAGAAAAGAAAAAAGAAATACAGTTCCTTATACTATATATACACATTCAACGAGTAGTAAGTACACCAATATTTAATTGAAATCATATATAATTAGCTTTTATAATATGTATAATTTTTCATATATAATTGGATCTTATGATTTTATATATAGTTCCTTATAGAATATCAGATATGATTTGGGGGAGGTGTTTATTTAATTTTTTTGTTCTTTTGCTTTTTCTTTCCCTGTGTATTTTTTTTAATCAGGTATAGTTGATGTATGATATTGTTAGTATCAGGTGTACAACATAATGATTCATAATTTTTGAAGGTTATATTTCACTTACAGTTATCATGAAATATTGGCTATATTTTTTGTTTCATATAATATATCCTCATAACTTATTTATTTTATATATAGTAGTTGGTACCTCTTAGTTCCCTACCCCTATCTTGTCCCCACTCTTTATCCTCTCCTACTGGTAACCAGTTATACCATATAGTATCATATATGTTATATCACTAGTTATATCATATAGGACTAGTGATATCATGTAGTATTTATCTTTTCTGACTTATTTCATTTAACATAATACCTTCCAATTCCATCCCATGTTGTTGCAAATGGCAAAATCTCATTCTTTTTTTTATAGCTGATTAGTTCTCCATTGAATATATGTACCCTATCTTCTTTATCCACTCACCTATTGATAAATAAAGGTTGCTTCCATATCTTGGCTATTGTAAATAATGTTGCTATGAAAACTGCTGCATGTGTATCTTTTCAAATTAGTGTTTTGGGGCTTTTTGGATATATACCCAGGAGTGGGATTGCTGGTTCATATCGAAGTTCTATTTTTATTTTTTGAGAAACCTCCACACTGTTTTCCATAGTGGCTGAAGCAATTTACAATCCCACTAGCATTTACATTAATATTTAAAGGGTTTTTTTGTTTGTTTGTTTTTTGTCTTTTTGTCCTTTTATGGCCATACCCGCGGCATATGGAGGTTCCCAGGCTAGGGGTCTAATCGGAGCTGTAGCCGCTGGCCTACACCACAGCCACAGCAACAGCAACATGGGATCCGAGCTCAGTCTGCAACCTACACCACAGCTCACGGCAACGCCAGATCCTTAACCCACTGAGTGAGGCCAGGGATCGAACCCACAACCTCATGGTTCCTAGTCGGAATGGTTAACCGCTGTTCCATGATGGGAACTCCAATATTTAAAGTTTTTAATGTGACAATTGAACTTGTTTCTTGGTTGTTAATTTATCTAATCCAGGTTGGATTAACAACAATGATACTTGAAGGAGATAATATGCCTAAACTATTTCTTTTTTGATTAGTATAAAAACACAGTAGAGAAACCAGTCACAAAAATATTGACAGGAATGGAAGAAGATACTTTTTATAATTTCAACAAGTTCAAGCTTTTTCTAAAATTTTTATCTAAAATCAAGTAAGTGATATTGTAGTTTCAAAATGCATATGTAATCCTTCATGGGTAACCAGTTCTGACAATTTTTCCTGTGAGGTCATAATTAAATCTATTATATGATTTTATGAAAGCAATGAATTTCCTATGCAGGATCTTCTTGTGATAGAAAATAAAATTCAAAACAGTCCATCAAATCCATGAAGTATTTGGTAGTAAACATTTTTGGATATACAGTATCAAGAGCATCACCTACTTCCTTGATAAAGATTGGTTAATCATGGAAAATGTTATAATAATCTAAAGAAACCCTATCTTCCAAATTTCTAACACTATATTGTGCCCTTTGGAGTTTCCGTCATGGCTCAGCAGAAACAAACCTGACTAGCATCCATGAGTATGCAGGTTCAATCCCTGGCCTCCCTCAATGGGTTAAAGGATCCGCTGTTGCCATGAGCTGTGGTGTAGGTATTAGACGCAGGTCAGATCTGACACTGCTGTGGCTGTGGCATAGGCTGGTGGCTACAACTCCTATCCGACCCCTAGCCTGGGAACCTCTATATGCCCTGGGTGCGGCCCTAAAAGGGCAAAAAAAAAAAAAAAAGGTGCTCTTTGGTCTTTTCTGCCAGTGAAAACTATGTTGCAGCCCTTCATTGTATGTATGTAGTAAGATCATTAAAAATTCTAAAAGCATCAGACAAATGAACAAGAGACCAATTTACATCTCTAAAAACCTGGAACCAAATTGTCTTCTTATATATAAAAACACATTCTCAATGGAATTTTACCCTCAGTAATACCAATCATACCTCCACTTGCAATAGCAGTTATATATAATGAACTTCCATATTATCGCATGATAAAGAATATTCTGAAATTTAACATCTATTCATAAATGGTATGAAGTCAACTGGTCTCCTTTTGTCTGAAATCACTTCCAACACCATCTTCACCATTTTCTTTACTGTAAACTATCACATTCAAAGAAGGTATATCTTTTCAAGAATAAGAGCAAAGTTGATTTTGCTATCAGTAAATTAGGGTCAAAAAAATTTTAAGTTAAAGAAAAAATAGGGAGTTCCCACTGTGGCTCAGTGGGTTACAAACCCAACTAGTAACCATGAAGATGTGGGTTCAATCCCTGGCCTCGTTCAATGGGTTAAGGATCCGGCATTGCCATGAGCTGTGGTGTCAGTCACAGATGCAGCTCGGATACTGCATTTCTGTGGCTGTAGTGTAGGCTGGCAATTGTAGCTTCAATTTGACCCCAAGCCTGGAACTTCCATATGCCACAGGTGCAGCCTTATAAAATAAAGTGTTTGGAACCAAAACAATCCATTGAGCTATATAAGTACAGTTTCTTTTTAAATTTATTAAAAAAAAACTGAATACAAAAAGAAACCTAAATGAAGCAAACCCCGGAAAATAACAAGTCTTCAAAAGAGAAAACCGAATCCTAGCTGCTATTATTTCTGAAGCAGAGGAAGAACAATCATCTACTGAGAAGGGTAAGGGTAACAAGCCTAAGGTTAAAAAAAGAGGCTTAGGATTGTGTATGAGCTGGCCTGATGGATCAGTAACCCAAGGAGCCCAAAATACAAAAGGAAACTGCATAACCCTCCAACTTTCCCTCACATCCTTACTGAGGGTGGCACCATAAAATCGGGGCAGGAAGGGAGAGTTGAGAGAACTCTGCTGGCATTCCAGGTTTGTGGTAAAGAAAGACAGGGCAGGAAAGCTCAGAGAAATCTCTCAAGGGGTAGTCCCTATTTTCACAGAGTTTAGGCCAGTTACAGCCACCTTCCAAAGGCCAAGGGTGGTGGAACAAGGATGAAAAACATATCCCAAGGCACAGAAAGCAGGGAACAGAACTGGAGATCAATATGAATTACCCAAACTACCCTACCCCAGAGTGCTGGCACCCAGAACTAAAAGCAAGGAGATCTGCCACAGTGGAGAAGGCACACATGGCCCAGCTATGAAATGCAGCAGATGTCCTGCAACTTGCCAGTGCCAGGATCCCAGGGCCTGATGAAGAGAATGGCTACATCTATTTTTTGTTGTTGTTGTTGTCTTTTTAGGGCTGCACCCGAGGCATGTGGAAGTTTCCAGGCTAGGGGTCAAATCGGAGTGTGGCTGCCAGTCTACACCACAGCCATAGCAACGCCGGATCTGAGCCATGCCCGCAAACTACACCACAGCTCAGGGCAACGCTGGATCCTTAACCCTCTGAGCAAAGCCAGGGATTTAACCCATATCCTTGTGGATACTAGTCAGGTTATTTATCAATAAGCCACGATGGGAATTCCCACTAGATCTATTTTAGATCCTACCATGCATCCTTATCAGTGTTTTACTGACTCAACAGTCATTTAGATTTACCCATATAATTGACCTTTCCATTGCCCTACATTTCTGCCTGAATCTCCGCACTTCCTTTTGGAATCACTTTCTTCCTCAACTTAAAGGACATTCTCTGGTACTTTCTTTAAAATAAGTCAGCTATTAGCAAATTATCTTAATTGTGTCTCCATTTTTGCTGGGTAAAGAGATTTATTATGCAAATGGAACTGCCAACTTCATGCTCCTTATGAGGGCTATTCCTTGACATTATAGAGAATTTCCCTCTTCATAATCAAGTCATAGCTAATTTGGACACTGTGTTATTGGGAAGCGTGCGTTCAAGTGAACTTAACTTGAAGATCGCTGTAAAGGATCCAACTCTTTCTTCATGGTCCAAAAATATACCAATCTTGGCTGGATTTTTAGGAACTGAACCTATCAAAGTTCAGGCTGACCTAACCAATTCTTTACCCAAGCTTGTACAATAACCTTTGAAACCAGAACGAGAGGAAGGATTATGGTCCATGGTATAGACATGGTATAGACAGTAGAAACAGATGTGATGCGCCATTGCGCGACCCTTTGAATTATTTCAAACCTGCCTTGGATAACAGTTTAAGATCTTAAGACTATTAAGAGAATGATTAGACCTCACTTTCCCAAACTGCCTGATCCTCTAGATAAAATCCTAACAGTCATTACTCTACACTAGCTGGAGAATCACTTTCCTTCCATTGGCCCCTTCTGCTATCTGAAGTATCCCCACAGCATGAACCAACTTCCAGTCATGGACAGATAAAAATAAAAATAAAAAAAGACTCTAACCCTGGAAAAACAAGGTGCTTCTGCAAAATTGTGGCAGGAATGCTCACTGAGATAAGGAATGCAATGAGGTAAGAATAAATGTTGGAGCTATTTTTTCTGCATGGTTCATTTTTTTCTCCCCAGAGAGTTTTCAACTGCTTTAAAGAAGTTATTTAACCCAAGGGAATCTGCCCTTCCCCAAACAGAGCTCATATACCTGTCATGTTAAATGATTCCTACACTACCACACAGTTTGTGCCCTCTAGGACACTATTTTGTTTTCTAAGAAGCCAGTCCTTTGCTTGTTTATCACAAACAAACCATCCCTTATGAAGCAGGTCTCTGGCAGCAGATGCCCAGAAACAGAAAATGAAGACACATAGGATCCTTTGGAAAATGATCCAGAAAAATCACTAATTTACTCTTGTATGCACAACATCCAGGCAATAGTTCCTACAGTGAGGTTTATACAGTTGGAAAAGGTGATAAGAAATTTACAGAATTGAATAGCGTGGTGAGAAATTAAATCTTAGCTGCTCTTATATAAATGATACTTCCACAGCTCTTGAAGTGCTTAGACAAATCTGAACTTTTCAGCCCAAGTGGTAATGATGAAAGTAATAACTTTATAGAGTTTCTCTTAGCTTGTCAAGGGGATGCCTGTGTCATTAGTAAGAGTTTGGTTGCGCTTGGGTAAATGCTATTGGCCAAAGAGAAAAAACAATTCATCTCTAAGATGTCCACATGGCTCTTCAAAGTAGACCCCAACAGACTCTGCATGTGTTTCCTTGCTTTGGATTCTAATCATCATTCTGCTCTCAGAGCATGTCAGCACTGTAATTGCCAGGTGTGTACTCGCTAGAGTTCTGCACAGCCACTGTCACGTCCCATGATTTAACAACTCCTCATTTGATGACAGGAGGAAAAAAGGGCAGACCCTGGTCTAACCCCAAACTATTATTTGCTGTTTTTTGAGATAATGCACATCTGGAGATGACAATGGTAACGGACCTCTGGAATACGAGTCTTTCCTGCCCACCTCTCTGGCCAGAAGAAGGAAGGGGTTCAGCAGAGGCTGCTTGTTCAGGAGAGAACAATCATCTTCACCGAATATGCAAAACAATGGACAGTCATGTTTATTAGTTATGCAATTATAGCCACACAGTGTCATATGATTTGCATAATACTTTTGAGTTCAGAATATCATCTAGTTTGGGATTGATCCTCACCTTAAGAAATCAATTGGTGTAAAGGCTAGCCCAGCTTCTGACACAGCATTCCCTAAGAACTTTTGAGTCCAATTCTTAAGCAATAAAAACATCTGCTTTCTTTGTTAACGACTACACTTTTTCAAAGTTTTCCATATCTTGTCCCCCCTTGCTCTAGTAGGTCAATACAACTCCGGTTACTTGTGTCATAGCAGTACTTTATTTTACCTTATTAGAGTAAAAAACTATTCACCAACAGAATAGAGTATAGATATATAAAGTAGAAATAAAACATATCCAATTAGGTTACAGATTAACACAAATATTCATGGCTTAAAAGAGACGCAAGTGATTAAGGAGAACTTGAGGTGCTACAGTAGCAAATTGATCTCATCATAAAACATCAAAATACTACACTGCTTGATAACGCTGTACCATTCTTCCTCTTAAGAATGCAAGGGAAATGGGAATACCTTGAAAATGGCATTTTTAACTACACTAATATTTATTCTAATACTAGTAATAATAGTAGAAGTAGTCCCGAGTCACTGTTGAGATGAAAAAAAATTTAAATCTCAGAACAAAGTAACGGTACAAACGAACACTAGAAAAACTATCCTGGATTGAAGGCAGCTCTGACAATCCATAACAATGCAGCACAAGGCAAGTCACTTAACTTTTACATTTCAATTTTCTCATATATAAAATAGAAGAGGAGTTCCTGTATTGGCTCAGCAGTTAATGAACCCGACTAGGATCCATGAGGATGCAGGCTGGATCCCTGGCCTCACTCAGTGGGTTGAGGATCCAGCACTTCTGTGAGCTGTGGTGTAGGTCACAGATGTGGCTTGGATCTGGCGCTGCTACAGTTGTGGTGTAGGCTGGCAGCTGTAGCTCCGACTGGACCCCTAGCCTGGGAACCTCCATATGCCATGGGCACAGCCCTAAAAAAGCAAAAAAAAAAAAAAAAGGACAATAACATCTGCCACATTTAACTGAAACTTACTCAAAAAGAAAAAATATATAATGAATGTGAAAGGAATCGTAAAAAGGCAAAGTATTATACAAGGTTCTGATTGAGACTGTGCATATGTTTTAGGTTCTATATAGCATTTTTCATGGATTTACACTTATCATCACACCCACCTACCCTGCTAGCCCCACATCCATCCATCCTAATTTCCCATGCCAAAAAAAATCTCAGTATTACGGCTTCTAGAAAATTGAATATACATATTGTCAACTGAAGATTTCATTCAATTTAGTTATTTACTTGAACCAGTGATAGAAAGTAGGGTTGAGGGGTCGGGGGGCAGCATAGCAAATCAACTTCAATAAATGCTAACACTGAGAAATCAGCTTCTCCCAGTGCTTTGGGTAGCTGTAGGACTCAAAAACAATTCATTTCAAATGTAATTTTGCATGTGATTAATCTATCATCTGGTCTGATTGCCTGCGGTACATTTTTATAATTATAAATTGAATGGAGAATAAAGATAATTCAAATAATCTTATTGGCTAAAGCACAGGGCATTAATTCAGTTTATAATAGCAATAATGACCTCAGCCCAGGACATTTCTAGGCAATTAATGACTGGTTGGAGTTAATGGCCCACATATCAGCCAAGGACCATCAACTCCTCCTAGCTGGCCATCAATCCTCAAAAAATGCCCAGTGCTCAGAGCACACAGTCAAATCCATTCTGAGTCTGACATTATCCCAACCTTTTATTTTCAAGTAAATTTGTCGCTCTACTCTTTTCCCTAAAAACCCATTTTACTTGTAAACAAGGTGAAAATGATTGATCTTGTTTTTGAATAACAAATTAATTCATGGAACATAAGAACAACTAAATGCCACCATAACACACTCAATACTATCGTAATATTGAAAACATCATACAGACTCAAAATGCAAGGCATCCATGCTCCTACTCTGCAAATGCCCCAACATCAGTCCTACAGGGGGAGCCTGGGTCGGGTGCCTCCGTTTCCTGTTTTTATCTTATCGCTTTAAAGGAGAAAGTTGGAGATAAACTGTAATCGACGCAATGCGACTTTCTACCTAACAAGCTGCCTGACTTGCTTGACTTTGAACCCTTTTCCAGAACAGAACACATAGGAGACAGAGAAGAGAGAAACATGACTTTCCATATGCAAGCCCAACTGATACCACATTGACAACACCATCAGTCATTTCAAGCTCCTCTAGAACACTTCGTGTATTTTTGTCCCCTCTCACAGGAGGCATGCAGAGGCTCTTTGTGAACCATTCAAGCAGAGAAAGGGATTCAGCCGCCAGTCCCCATCTCGATGGGAGGCCACCGGGATGGTGTTCACCCTGGAGTTACAGCCTATAGGAAAAGCACTGCAATGTCTCATTGACTTTGCCTCCCACCAGCTACCTCCCCACCAGCCCTCCTTTTTCTACTGAGTCCCTTGTTGTTGTAATCCATCATGGGAAAGGCAGAAGTCATGAAATAACAGTGTGTCAAGTGGCCTGTACAGTCGGTCACTGGCCCTGAAGGCATGAACTCGGACCACCTGTGACTGTTAATGAAAGAAAAGATGCTTCATTCACAGATCACGCATGTCACAGTCCAGTCTTGGCTGAACTTTTTGCCTTCTATTTATTACCAGTCTGAAAAGGAAAACCTTTGAAAACTGTGTATATGATATGCAAGTGGACAATTCATTATCATTATCACCTACATGAAAAGCGATGTCCACAACAGGCCTCATGCAGACTGTGCCAAGTCACTGTCTATACAGGGAACGAGAAAGGCCCTCAGTAGCAGATCTAATGGTTCCCAGAGGGGAGTTCTCAGCAGGGATGGGAGATGTGTTGCCAAAGAATAAAGTCTAGTCATTGAAGTTGATGGCTGATAAGAATAGTCAAAATAATGTTAATAATAATACACTCTTTAAAGTAAAGGAAAACATCACATTCCCATGTTTCCTTACTTACCAGGATGATGGGGATCTATCACTAAAACCATTATTTCTCCTGTCAAAAAGTAGACATAAAAGAACTTTAAAACTGTCACCAAGAACACTTATGTATTGATGGTTTGATGGAGCCATAAAAAATAAAAAAAAAGTTCAGGAATTCCCTTTGTGACGCAGTGGGTTAAGAACCTGACTAGTGGAGTTCCCATTGTGGCTCAGTGGTTAGCGAATCCGACTAGAAACCATGAGGTTGTGGGTTCGATCCCTGGCCTTGCTCAGTGGGTTAAGGATCCGGCGTTGCCGTGAGCTGTGGTGTAGGTTGCAGACGCGGCTCGGATCCCGCGTTGCTGTGGCTGTGGCGAAGGCCGGCAGCTACTGCTCCTGTTAGACCCCTAGCCTGGGAACCTCCATATGCTGCGGGTAATGATGTGTTTTAGCCTATATGGTTATCAGGCCACAGCAAGCAGATATAAGAAGGTGTTAACATACTTAAAAAACAGGGCAAACACAAATCAAAACAGGACATCTAACCCACAAATACTGAAAGGAAAAAAACTTAAGTATAGAATAATTGGAACCCATCCATCCAAAAATAGAAAAGAAGAAAAGAGAAACATAGA
>PVHT021183727.1:9623023-9843893 GCA_004024745.2 Catagonus wagneri | reverse complement strand
GTTCCTCAAGTTCGTGATTTTCTTTTCTGTTGAGATGTTCATTTGTGTAGTGTTTTATTCTCCAGTTATAAGAGATTTCATATGACATCTGTCTTTCTCCTTCTGACTTGCTTCACTCAGTATGAGGGTCTCTAATTCCATCCATGTTGCTGCGAATGACATTATTTTATCCTTTTTTATGGCTGAATAGTATTCCATCATGTATATATACCACTTTAATTTTTTTTAAATCTTTGCTCACAAACCTTAAATAGGTCCTCATTATCCTCATAATAAAGAAGAAACCCTGGAGTTCCCATTGTAGCTCTTCAGGTTAAGAACCCAATATACTGTCCGTGAGGACGTGATCCCTGGCCTCGCTCAGTGGGTTAAGGATCCAGAGTTGTCACAAGCTGCAGCATAGATTGCAGATGTGGCTCACATCTGGTGTTTTCATGGCTGTGGCATGGTATGCAACTGCAGCTCTGATTAGACCCCTAGCCTGGGAACTTCCATATTCAGGGTGTGGCCCTAAGAAAAAAGAAAGGTAGGAAGGAAAGAAAGAAAGAAGAGAGAGAAAGAGAGGAATAAAAAAATAAAGAAAGCAAAGAAAGAGTGTGAGTGAGAGAGAGAGAGGTAAAGGAAAGAAGGAAGGAGAGGAAGAAAGGAAGGAAGAAAAGAAAAAAAAGGCAAGAAAGGAAAAGAAAACTTTCTACCTGTTCTCAAAGTCAGTTCAGTCATCCACAGTGATTTCATTGTTCCTACCCTTTATCCCTCACCGAAGGGCATCTCCTGACCCTCCGCCATGTACAAGTGCGCACACACGCGCGCGCGAGCACGCGCACACACACACACACACACACAGTTTCATCTCAGCCTATAGTGTATCTCCAGACAAAAAAAAGAAGTCCCTAGTCCATTTTACTAATTTCAGGTCAAATCAGCTCATGCCAGGCCCTGGTCCTGATCTGTGCCTCACTTTCAGAGATTCAATGTTGCCCAACAGCAGTCTCAAGTCCCTCAGTTCTGGGCCCGCTGAATGTTTCCCCTTGTCCTTCCAGCTGGAGGTGGGTATGTGATTTAATTCTGGCCAATAATATAAGGGAAATCTTTTGGGCACATCTCAGAAATATTTTCTCTTCATGATTAAAAGATAGAGGCTCACAGGAACAAGCCATTAGCCTGTTCCCCATTCTTTCACTTTCATATATGAGGTTATATGAATAGAATTTTGGGGGTAGGGTGGGGAGCTCAAACAACTGATATGGGACCTGGAGGCAATAAATGAGAACACAAAACAAACATAAGGACGATAGCAGAGATGAAGGGCTGGGAAGGGTGGAGAGAAACTTGGGCCTTGAACTTCATGCCATCTTTGCAGTTGCCTACTTCCAGACTTCATGATGAGTGAAAAATAAATGCCAGAATGTTTTAAGTCATTGTGAGGGAACTCTGTCACTTGTGGCCAAATCATGTTCACTGATTTACTAAGATTCAGTTACCAATAGCAAATATTTTGAGGCCAGATCAGGCTGGTAATAGCCTACACAGAAGGTAGTCTGAGTAAACATAGGTAAGAATCTCATTGTCAAAGTGTCAAGGCTGTAACAGGCTGTCATTGTTTTATATATTAAGGTTAGGTTTCATACGGAAAAGGGAAAATGACTGGTGATGTTGATCATCAGGTGGGAAGAGAGCATTCCTAAGCAATGGATGAGAGAGGACTGGGACAAAAGAAGTAGGCTAGTACATGTAAATGAATGGGACTAGTCCCTTAAAAACCAGTCACATGCAGTTTTCTATAGCTTTGCTGTCCAATATGGCCACCAAAAGCCACAGGTGGTAACTTAACACTTGAATTAGGGCTAATGCAAATTGAAATGTATCGTAGGTATAAAACACATATGGGATTTTGAAGACTTAGTATGGATTTTAATTCTAAACACCCACTGGTTTAGGGCCACTACCCAGGGCAGTCCTGAGATCGCACCGTAGGTAACTGTGTTGCCTTTTCTGAAAGCTTAGGAAGCGAACTCTTTAAGCTCCAGGAACCTATCCATCTCATGTCTCCAGATTCTAGAAGAGTGACTGTAGGCTCAAAAAAAATAAAATTGGAATAATTGATTAATTAAAAAATAAATAGGGAGTTCCCTCTTGGCTCAATGAAAATGAATCTGACTAGTATCCATGAGGGCACAGGTTCGATCCCTGGCCTTGGTCAGTGGTTAAGAATCTGATGTTGCCATGAGCTGTGGTGTAGGTCACAGAGGTGCCTTGGATCTGGCATTGCTGTGGCTGTGGCATAGACCGGTGGCTACAGCTCCAAAGCCCTAGCCTGGGAACCTCCCTAGGCTGAGGGTGCGGCCCTAATAATACCGAAATAATAATAATAATAAAATAACCTTCTGATAATGTCAAGGCAGTATGTTCTTTCTACCCCACAGACCTCTGAATTCAGCTCTGGCCCTAGCTCCCCTGGCCCATACTGCCAATGACTGGCTAGGATAGATGGGTGGGTAGAAGAACAAATGGACGGTTGGATGGATGGATGGACAGAGACAGAAATATATGTACCACAGGATCTTTTTATTTTATTTTATTTTTTTGTCTTTTTGCCTTTATGTAGAGCCACACCCGCGGCATATGGAGGTTCCCAGGCTAGGGGTCTAACAGGAGCTGTAGCCGCTGGCCTTCGCCACAGCCACAGCAATGTGGGATCCGAGCCGCGTCTGCAACCTTCACCACAGCTCACGGCAACACCGGATCCTTAACCCACTGAGCAAGGCCAGGGATTGAACCTGCAACCTCATGGTTCTTAGTCGGATTCGTTAACCACTGAGCCACGAAGGGAACTCCCACAGGATCCTTTTAAAATGTTGATAATATTAAGAATTTCTAGGAAAAGCTAGAAACTTAAACAGCATCATACTTTCCATGTCCAGCCAAAATAAAGTGATTTTCACCTCCCTTCCCTTTAGGTCTTGTAATTTCAATATGAATTTGGGAAAACTGGGTAGGAGTGCTACTATAGCTGTTTATTGGTTTCTTAGTTGACTCTTCTTGGTGACCCTATACAATTTTTTTTTCATCCTGATATTCCCATTCCACTTATCCCACGTTATTTTTCTCCATAATTCACATCAACCTCTACATTTTCCATGTGTGTGTTTATTATCTGTCTCCCTTACTAAGTTCCAAAAGCCAGGGGCTATTTTGTTCCCAGTGTCTATAGTGGAGAGTGGTAGATGGCAGCTGTTCAACATGTATTTGTTGAGTGGATGAATCAATGAATGTTCATATGAAAGTGGATGTGTGCTCAGCATCTCTGTGGGCAGTGTCAGAAAGAACTGTAAATAAAAGTTACTCCTTGCCCACAAATGTAATACCAGATGTGGAATGTGAGGGAACATCAAAAAAGGCAAAGGGGGACATCAAAAAAGACAGAAAAAGAAAGGAAAGGGGGAAAAAACCTAGATTAAGTATAATTTAACTAAAAAGAGAAAGATAAAAAATGAATTATTTTTACTCTAGAAGTAATACACTCAGAATCATAGACTTTTGTACATGTACTAAGTATAAGGAATGTACTGTCTTTAAGAGGTTAGTTGAACATAGAGAGATTAGTGAACTTACAACTCTGTTTTTATCTCACTGTACTGAAAAGGCCTTTTGCATAAATAAATGCCAAATGCCGAGATTTTGAGGCCCATGGTAAAGAATTCCAACCATGTGAAACCTGTGCAGAGGTACACTGAGGGAACATGAAGTTAAAAGCAAGCAACTGGAGTTCCTGTCATGGCTCAACAGAAACAAATCTGACTAGCATCCATGAGGATGCAGGTTGGATCCCTGGCCTCGCTTGGTGGGTTAAGGATCCAGCATTGCCATGAGCTGTGGTGTATGTCGAAGAGGCAGCTCAGATCCTGAGTTGCTGTGGCTGTGGTGTAGGCCAGCAGCTATAGCTCCGATTTGATCCCTAGCCTGGGAATCTGCATATGCCACAGGTGCAGCCCCCCAAAAAAAGCAAGCAACTGATTTACCTGTTATCTTTATAATCCTAATTTAAGATATTTTCCTTTGTCTATTAATTTCCAGATCTTCAAATTTTTCCATCAATCCACTTATGCTTCTTTGTGATATAATCATTTTTAGAGTTGGAAAAAATAATCACTTTTGAGTCTCTTTTACTTATTTACCTAGACCAGTTTGTAGCCAGGAGGGAATTAGGCGGATAAAAGCACCATCTTACTTTCACCTGCGGGTGTTTATGGTTATTTCAGAATCAGGAATTCTCAAGAATAGTGTTTTTCACATCTGCCTTTCCTCAGTCTTTTTTGCTCTAGTCATGTCCTTTGAACTTTTCCCACAGAAGTCGCAATTTTCTACACAGTTTTTATTGTATTTGTGAGAAACAAAGCAGAAACAGAGACTCGAAGAAGACATGTCTAAGTTTCAGGTGAGAAGATACAGAGCTGTGTTTGGAAAGCCGCATTTTCCATTCCCAAAGGCAGGGCAGACCTGGGGCTGGAGGAAGGGGAGGAGAAATCTGCTCACTGTGGAGAGGAGGGCCCAGGTACAACTGGAGTCCAGCAGTGGGAGGAAGGGGAAGCTTTTTTTTTTTTTTTTAATTGTATAAATCCAGGAGCAGAGTGGAAATGACTTTGGACCAAAACAGTGAAATTCAAGGAAGCTGAACAAAATAGTTAAAATGTTTGTGTTCATACCTGGATGAGGGTACGTCCCTGGGGCCTGACCTGATAGTGGTAGAAAAAACTGCAGTAAGAGAACTCTGAAAAGGAAGTTACCTCACAGAGAGAGAGAGAGAGACAGAGAGCGTGGAGGGACAGGGAGAGGCAAGGAAGAGAGAATGTTTGCATTGGTGTACCCAAACTGCTGAGAACCCTTTTCTTTTTGAATTTGGAGGATTCAGCAAATATTCAGCAGACATCTTTGGAGCTCACAGGGTCCTGTCATAGGTGAGGGATTGACAAGCTCACAGCCCAGACCTTGAAGCATTTAGCGAGTCCTAGGTTGTAGGATTTGCTTTAATAGAAGACCAATTTCATCACAGAAGTTAAGACCACAGGACCCACAGTAAAGGAAGACTTGGTCTGGCCGTAGTCTACTTCATGTCTCAAAATAAAACAAAAGAAAAATAACCCTCACAGACATTATTGTTAATCACAGACATGGTCCTTAAAATACATGTTGTTCCTCTTCCTGTTTTTGCTCATCTGAACTCTAAAAACAGCCATAACTTGGAGGCAAGCGGGATGGTCATCTATCAATAGACACTATTATTTTTCTAGATGCAGGGAAATAGAAAATGACAAAACAAAAATAACCCTTAAAGAGCATCTATTTAATAGAAAACAGTGTGAGGTTTGTGAAGTACCTGACTTCTCAAGAAATAGTGATATGAATACTTACTGAATTTTGTATGGAAAGAAAGCATGATGAGCAAAACAAACTAGGAAAAGGAATAAACAAAGACTTACATCTGGAACTGGGTGTGGTGGCATAATACTGTTATTAAAACTTTTGTATTTCCACTCAGAACTTAAATGTAATTTGAGTAATATTTATTAAACTCCTGTAAGTATGTGACGTGCACCTTTAGCTAAAGATCCAGTCAATATCAGTATCTTCAAGAAACTTCTATTTCTGTCATTTATTTATCAAAAAGACCAGAATTTGAGACATATATTTTGCGATGAGGGGAAAATGTTAGAATGATAAAGACAGGACTTCCACCATAGATTTTGAAGTGTTTAAATATGTAATGATTTGAATTTATATACTGTTTTTATTGTTTTAAATATTTCTTCAAATAACTCATTTATTTGATAGGTGACAGAGCAAAGTGTTGCTGAAATGGGGGCAGGTTTTTAATCCCAGCCCTGTCACTTACTTGGCCTAGGTCAAATTATTTAAAACCTTCTGAATGTCATTTTCTCCTCCTGTCAAGTGACAGTGTAATTTTGAGCATAGTATTACCATGAGGATTCAATGGAATAGTTTTTGTTAGGTGCTTAGTTATAGAGCGTGATATTAAGTCTTCAGTAAATGTCAACTACCATCCTAATTGCTGTCATTGTCACCTCCACAACCACCATCGTCATCATCATCATTGTGAACTTCACCATTATTGGAGTATATGGGGATTATAGTAGATTAACAAAAATAAGTAACATCCCTGGCATCCAGTGGTAATTCGAAAATAGTAAAAATTCTGTCTGCACAAGATATATCTTATGTGTGATCAGTATGGTCCAGTGGATACATACCTTACATCTAATTGCAAATGGGAAAACTAAGAAAGAGCAAATGATTTGCTAAAGGCCACGGAGAATTCACAGTGACCCTGTGTGCTTGGCCCTCTCTCATGGTTAGGAGTGTGGGCTGTAGAGCAAGGTTACCTGGGCTTAATCACTGATTCAACCACTTTGTGACTTTGGAAAAAAGTTGCTTACCTTTCTACGCTTCAATATTTTATCATCTCTAAAGTGAGATGAGTGTTAGTGGCTCCCTTTGAGCATTGTTATATACCAGGGGCCCGTGCTCTTGCTCACTGTGACAGAGGTATTTACTGTTCACAAATAGGCATGTGCACCCCCACATTTCACAGACCTTCATGATTAGGCCACGTGGCTCTCCTGACCAATGGGATGGAAGAGGACCCTTGCTTCTGAGCCAGAGCATCCACGTCTGTCTGCTACCGAGGTGATCTGGAAATTGCATGTTAGTATGGCAGTTTCACAGATCAAAACAGCTTGCATTGGCAGTTCCCGCCATGGCTCAGCAGAACTGAATCTGAATGGCATCCAGGTTCGATCCTTGGCCTCATTCGGTGGGTTAAGGATCCGGTGTTGCCATGAGCTGTGGTGTAGGTCGCAGAAGCTGCTGGTTTCTGGTGTTGCTGTGGCTGTGGTGTAGGACATCGACTGCAGCTCTGAATCAACCCCTAGCCTGGGAACCTCCATATGCTGTGCGTGTGGCCCTAAAAAGACCAAAAAAAAAAAAAAAATAGCCTGCATTGCTGAGTCACTGCATAGAGTACAGCTTCTTTGGGAAGACACTTGACTGGCATTAGAGTTACCCTGGGAAAGAAATAAAAACTTTGTTGTGCAAAGTCACTGAGATTTTTGCTTTGCTTTTTTTATAACAGCATAACCTATCCTGTCCTGATTGTGCAACCATCATAATAGTTCCAGATTTAAAGCCAATGAAGAGTAAGAGTATTGGGAGCTCAGAGTAATGATAGGACAGTATTGGAATGAATTACAGTCCTAAGGCTATTGAAAAGATCTGGAAAAGTTGTATTTCCTTCCTCTGTTCTTCATATTTTACACTAGCCCCGAGTTCTTTCCAGGTCTTGTCCACTGAAATTGCTGGCTCTGGTATCAAAATGCAGTTAATAATGTGGCATACGTGATTTTATTTTTTAAACCAGTTTCTGCTAATCATCTCCTTAGCCAGAAAGTCAAAAGTAGAGACTCTCTAAGCCCTTCCAACAACTAAAAGCAAGTAGTTCATCTTGGGAAAAGGGACAGAGGATGCACAGACAAATTAGATATGGCTATTAAATTCCATAAAATGGTCCTTGATTAGTTTTAGAACTTAAGTAATTACTGTACTTTGCATGCAGTGAACTCAATAAATGTTTAATGGTGACAGCCATGTAGTTGGGGGAGCATGTTCCAAAACCACTTAGAAATCTGGAAATATCAGAGCTTCCTAGGAAATAAGAATAAAAGCAATTAATTAAAATGTTTATTGGACATAAGAGCACTCATTATGCTATTCATTAAGAGTTAAAGCCCTGTTATTCTTTGATTTTAATCTGGGTTTTCCAACCCCACAAGAAATTTCCTGTTTATCAAGGGACCATGTTAAAAAAAAAAAACAAAAAACCCCAAAACCCGTAAGAATAAGATCCAGGGAGCCCACAGGATATTGCATTATGGCTTGCAGAAAACTCAGAATGCAAATTTCTGACCTCTTTACTTGAATTCTGTCGAAGCATTTGAGAGTCTCCAAAAAGGAACAGGCTGAATAATATCTCAAAGATTCTGGAACCTAGAATAAGGGCAAGCAAATGCATAGCTGAGTTTACCAGTACAGACTTGCCTTTTCCTGGCAGGGCATAGTTGAGTATGTGACAGCATGAATCTACGCTTCAAGGAAAAACAACTTGGTTTTAAGGGAAATAGTTCAGAGTGATTACTGGATGCCTCCTGTGTTTGGTACTAATGAGTGTCATTGAGATGACTCTAATCATCTACTGACCTACTTGCCAAATGTGTGAGCTACAAGGTTAAAGAATGAAAAGCCACCAGGAATTTAAGAAGCTGCCTCAGATAAATCGCAAAAAATTGGCACATCCACAACGCAAACGGCTGTTGTTTTGCAAGAAGACCTTTCCATTTTGATAATGAGTGAAGCGCTCCCTCCCTGAAAAAACAAAAAACATAAAACTATGTGGATTAAGATTCACGGATCTACCCTCTAAAACATATCCTTAAGCTGTAGTTTAGCTTCATTTGATACAATTTCCTAAATCTCTTATGGATGATACAGTTTCATTATGCAAATAGTTTTGTTGAAGTATTTATTTTATAATGCAGCCCGGGGCTAAAATTCCCCACTGAGTCTTTTCTTTAGGTTCCCAAAGAGACTCTCTTTCCATGAAACGCCAGGCCATGAAAAACTGTTTTGGCTGTGACTTGTATGAGATGGCGACTGTACATGGAATAAATATTCAGTAAGGGGTCCGGAGGGAACCAGCGTGGCTCAAACTATGTATCTATTGATCCACAAGACTCAGCATTATCAAACTGATCATTGAACTGGCTTCCTGAGCGAGGAATCCATTGTTAGAATGACAAAAAGGTATTTAGGGGAAATAACCATGGCCAACACTATTTTGAATACTTTGCAGCCGTCTCCACCAGGCACCTGTTAAAAGTTCACTGACATTACACCTCCAGGGGCCAGATGGTGAGGGACATTAGTCAGCCAACAGATGTGGTGTTCTGGTTATAGCGATTATCTTTCACATAGAGGAGGAACCTAAAAAGCAGGAGGGCAAAGTCTGGTGTTAATATATTGGTTATTTTTTGTTATGTGCATCGGTTTCCCAGTGGAGAATCTGCAACTGCATGCCTGACACAGACCATATTTTATACATTAAGTGCTACAAATCAGCTGTTAGCAACTGATTTATTCCCTTGTTATGCACCCTCTGCTAAGCCAGTGCAATGGGGACTTGGCATTCTCTTTCATTAATGTCCCATAATAGAGTATTTATGATGCTACTGTTGACTCATGGAGATATACTTTACATCTCTGCATAACAAGTTATAATGCAAGACAGACCTAAGTTTCATGATGGGGGATGAAGAAAAAAAGAGTTTGATAATGATTACAGCAATGTAATCACTACACAGCGGAAGTTAGCAATTGCAAACTAGGAATACATAACAGCTATATGTATTCTTTTTTCAGATTCTTTTCCCTTATATGTTATTACAAACTGTTGAGTAAACCTCCCTGTGCTATGCACTAGGTCTTGTTGGTTATCTGTTTTATATAGAGTAGTCGTATATGTTGATCCCAAGCTTCTAATTTATCCCTCCCTGCCCTTTCCCCTTTGGTAACCTTAAGTTTGTTTCCTGTGTTTGCGGGTCTGTTTCTGTTTTGGAAATAAGTTCATATATATCTTTTTTGTTCTTTTGTATTCCACATATTAGTGATAAAATTTAATGTCTGTCTTTCTGTATCTGACTTCACTTAGTATAATAATCTCTTTATTACTCAATGAATTTTATTACATTTATCGTTGTACAATGATCATCACAACCAAATTTTATAGGATTTCCATCCCAAACCCCCAGCGCATCCCCCGGCCCCCCACTCTGTCTCATTTGGAAACCACAAGGTTTTCAAAGTCTGTGAGTCAGTATCTGTTCTGCAAAGAAGTTCATTATGTCCTTTTTTAGATTCCACATGTAAGTGATAGCATTTGATGTTGGTGTCTCACTATTTGACTAACTTCATTTAGCATGATAATTTCTAGGTCCATCCATGTTGCTGCAAATGGGCATTATTTCTTTCCTTTTAATGGCTGTATATTTACCACTTCTTCTTTATCCACTCCTCTACGGATGGGCATTTAGGTTGTTTCCATGTCTTGGCTATTGTATGTAGTGCTGCAATGAACACTGGAGTGCATGTGTCTTTTCGAGTCATGGTGTTCTCTGGATAGATGCCCAAGAGTGGGATTGCTGGATCATTGGTTATTCTATTTTTTCTTTTCTGAGGAATCTCCATACTGTTTGCACAGTGGTTGCACCAATTTACATTCCCACAAACAGTGTAATAGGGTTCGCTTTTCTCCACACCCTCTCCAGCTCTTATTGTTTGTAGACTTTTTGATGATGGTCATTCTGGACTGTGTAAGGTGGTACCTCACAGTGGTTTTGATTTGCATTTCTCTAATAATGAGTGATGTTGAACATCTTGTCATGCATTTTTTTGGCCATCTGTATGTCTTCTTTGGAGAATTGTCTGTTTAGATCCTCTGCCCATTTTTTGATGGTGTTTGTTTTTTTGGAATTGAGCTGTAGGAAGTGTTTATACATTTTGGAGATTAATCCTTTGTCAGTCAATTCATTTGCAAATATTTTCTCCCATTCTGTGGGTTGTCTTTTAGTTTTGTTTAGGGTTTCCTTTGCTGTGCAGAAACTTTTAAGTTTAATTAAGTCCCATTTCTTTATTTTTGTTTTTATTGTCATTATTCTAAGAGGTGTATCTGAGAAGATGTTGCTGTGTTTTATGTCAGAGAGTGGCCTGTGTTTTCCTGTAAGTTTTATAGTATCTGGTCTTATATCTAGGTCTTTAAGTCATTTTGAGTTCATTTTTGTGTGTGGTGTTAGGAAGTATTCTAATTTCATTCTTCTACCTGTGGTTGTCCAGTTTTCCCAGCACCACTTATTGAAGGGGCTGTCTTTCCTCCATTGTATATTCTTGCCTCCTTTGTCATAGATTAGTTGACTGTAGGTGCATGGGTTTAATTCTGGGCTTTCTATCCTGTTCCACTGATCTCTATTTCTGTCTTTGTGCCAGTACCATATGGTTTTGATGACTATAGCTTTGTAGTATAGTCTGAAGTCAGGGAGACTGATTCCTCCAGCTCCACTTTTCTTTCTCAGGATGGCTTTGGCTATTCTGGGTCTTTTGTGCTTCCAAACAAACTGTAAAATATTTTGTTCTAGCTCTGTGAAAACTGTCCATGGTACATTGGTAGGATTGCATTGAAACTGTATATTGCCTTGGGTAGTATAGTCATTTTGATAGTATTTATTCTTCCAATCCAAGAGCATGGTATGTCTTTCCATCTGTTTGTGTTATCTTTGATTTCTCTCATTAGTGTCTCATAGTTTTCAGAGTACAGGTCTTTTGTCTCTTTAGATAGGTTTATTCCTAAGTATTTGATTCTTTTTGATGTGATGGTAAATAGGATCATTTCCCTAATTTCTCTTTCTGATCTTTCATTGTTAGTATATAAAAATGCAGTCAATTTCTCTGTGTTAATTTTGTATCCTATGACTTTGCCAAATTCATTGATGAGCTCTAAAGTTTTCTGGTAGAGTCTTTAGCATTCTCTAGGTATAGTATCATGTCATCTGCAAATAGTGATAGTTTTACTTCTTGCTTTCCAATTTGGATTCCTTTTATTTCTTTTTCTTCTCTGATTGCCAAGGCTAGGACTTCCAAAACTATGTTGAATAGTAGTGGCATGAGCAGACATCCTTGTCTTGTTCCTGATCTCAGTGGGAATTCTTTGAGCTTTTCACCATTGAGAATGATGTTAGCTCTGGGTTTGTCATATATGACTTTTATTATGTTGAGGTAGGTTCCCCAGATGCCCATTTTCTTAAGGGTTTTTATCAGAAGTGGATGTTGGATTTTGTCAAAGGCTTTCTCTGCATCTATTGAGAGGGTCATATGTTTTTTATTTCTGTTTGTTAGTGTGGTGTATCACACTAATTGATTTGTGGATATTGAAGAATCCTTGCATCCCTGGGATAAATCCCACTTGATCATGATGTACAGTCCTTTTAATGTATGGTTGGTTGTGGTTTGCTAGTATTTTGTTGAGGATTTTTGCATCTGTGTTCATCAGTGAAATTGGCCTGTAATTATTTTGTGGTATCTTTGTCTGGTTTTGGTATCAGGGTGATGGTGGCCTCATGGAATGAGTTTGGGTGTGTTGCTTCTTCTGCAGTTTTTTGGAAGAGTTTCAGAAGGATAGGTGTTATCTCTTCTCTAAATGTTTGATAGAATTCACCTGTGAAGCCATCTGGTCCTGGACTTTTGTTGAAAGTTTTAAAATCACAGTTTCAATTTCAGTACTTGTGATTGGTCCGTTCATCTTTTCTATTTCATCTTGGTTTAGTCTTGAAAGATTGTACTTTTGTAAGAATGTGTCCATTTCTTCTAGGTTTTCCATTTTATTGGCATATAGTTGCATATAGTAGTCTCTTATGATCCTTGTATTTCTGTGATGTCTGTTGTTACTTCTCCTTTTTCATTCTGAATTTTATTGACTTGAGTCCTCTTTCTCTTTTTTTCTTGATAAGTCTGGCTAAGGGTTTATCAACTTTGTTGATCTTTTCAAAGAACCAGCTTTTAGTTTCATTGATCTCTTCTATGGTTTTCTTTGTTTCTATCATTGATTTCTACTCTGATCTTCATGATTTCTTTTTTTCTACTAACTTTAGGTCTTATCTGTTCTTCTCTCTCTGGCTACTTTAGATGTAAAGTTAGGTTGTTTATTTGAGTCTTTTCTGGTTTCCTTAGGTAGGCCTTTATTGCTATAAACTTCCCTCTTAGAACTGCTTTTGTTGTATCCCATAGATTTTGGAGTGTTGTGTCTTTGTTGTCATTTGCTTCTAGATATTTTTTAATTTCCTCTTTGATTTCTTCAGTGATCCATTGGTTGTTTAGTAGCATGTTGTTTAGTATCCACATGTTTGTGTTTTTTTGTAGTTTTTTCCTTGTCGTTGATTTCCAGTTGCATAGCGTTGTGGTCGGAAAAGATGTATGATATGATTTCAATTTTCTGAAAGCTACTGAGTCCTGATTTATGGCCCAGAATGTGATCAATGTTAGAGAATGTTCCCTGTGCATTTGAGAAGAATGTGTATTCTGCTGCTTTTGTATGGAATGTCCTATAAATATCTATTAAGTCCCTCTGGTCTAATTCTTTATTCACTTAGTATAATAATCTCTAGGTCCATCCATGTTGCTCAGAGTGGCATTATTTCATTCTTTTTTATGGCTGAGTAATATTCCATTTTATGAATATAAATATACACATGCCACGTCTCATTTATCCATTCATCTGTTGATGGATGTTAGGTTTCTTCTATGTCTTGGCTATTATAAGTAGAGCTGCAGTGAATATTAGGGTACATATATCTTTTCGAATTGTAATTTTCTTTGGATATATGTCTAGGAAGGGGATTGTTAGGTCATAAGGTAGTTCTATTTTTAGTTTTTTTGGTGAACCTTCATACTGTTCTTCATAGTGGCTGCACCAATTTGCCTTCCTATCAACAGTGTAAAAGAGTTTCTTTTTCTCCACGCCCTCTCCAGTATTTATTATTTTTTAGACTTCTTGATGATGGCCATTCTGATGGGTGTGAGGTGATACTTCACTGTAGTTTTGATCTGCATCTCTCTAATAATTAGTGATGCTGAGCATCTTTTCCTGTGCCTAGTTGGCCAACTACATGTCTTCTTTGATGAAACATCTATTTAGATCTTCTGTCCTTTTTTGATTTTTTTTATATTGAGCTATATGAGCTGTTTGTATTTTGGAGATTAATCCTGTGTTGGCTGCAAACTAGTAAATTCTTAAACATGTAGAAAAATGCAAGCAAGAGTATGGTATTATAGTATTTCCTCTACCAGACTGATATAAGACATACAGTCTCTGACACCCAGAGGCAGGATCAAGTAGGATATATTAGTAGGGTAGCTGTCTTAGAATCTTGAATGAAAAGAATTCTTAAAACTTTTTTCAGTTATTGGTTCTTTTCTAGGAAACTGACCTTGTAAATTTATGACCTCGCAGATACCATGTGTTGTCTCTTTGTTTTCTGCAATAGCTGACTTTATGAAAACTCTCCCTCAGGATGGGTTTAGATTATTTTTGTTTCGAAAAACTTAGAGTTTTATCTTTAAATGCTACTACTGTTTCTGGGAAGATTTGCCAAGCTTGATTTGCTTTATTAGGCCGGTGCAACGGTATCATGCACCATTACATTCCATTTAGCTGAAATGGAATCATCTTCCTCGTTTGTATATAACATTTAAATCACCACTTACGATGGAAATGTTGGTTTGGCATATGGCCTTCTTAGTCACACTAGAATTGCAAAGTAATGCTGAGAGGAAGATATAGTACATCCATGCTTAAAAATAAGATTTCATGAAAAGAATCAGAAAAAAAATATATACGTGTGTGTGTGTAATTGAATCATTTTACTGTATGTCTGAAACTAGCACAATATTGTAAATCAACTGTACTTCAGTAAAATAGAATTTCGTATCTAATTTTAAGCCATTTATCTGGAATGTTATTGCGATGTTATTCCTGAGATTCTCATCTTAACATTAATCTTTACAAGTTAGAGAATAACTGTTGAATTACCATTTATCAATAAAGAAACTGGGATATATAGGTGTTTGAGACCCAAGAGCATTTCTGAATCCAATCCTTTGCTAGTTTCACTGGCTAGACTATGTTGGATGGTCTCAGAGCTTCACTGCTTGTCATTTTTGTATAGCTGAAATGAGTTACATCAATCATGGGAGACTTTTCAAACCCCTGTTAATTCCAGTTAATAATTAAAGATGTGTCCAGTGTTCTCCGGCCACACCTGAAACTGGGTAGTCCCACTTTCCTGAGGTTTGTCCCTCCCCTTTAAGGAGACCATCCACTCCCCTTGCTCTCTTTTCAGTATCTCAGCAGGTAGAGGGGAGGGGTCTCCCATGTGCTCTATCTACTGAATGATTTGCTTGGTTTTCATTCTCCCCTTCTCCAGTTTACATCTTTGTTTGTGATGAACACTGGGACTCCCTCAGTTGCCCCATTCGCCCTCCATTGTTGCCCCCACTGGACCAAGTTGAGGGCTCTTGCTCCCTCAGGCCCTTCAGTAAAAACCCACTCATTGTGCCAAAGCCAGCATGAGGTGCCAAACTGCAAAAGCTGTCAATAATGACAATGCCCAGGGACACCGAAGGGTGTCACATCGAAGGAACCTTTTTCCTACTACCTTTTTTTTCCATTTCTTCAAGTTTATGGAAGTATAGTTGATTTACAATGTTATGATACATTCTGCTGTACAACAAAGTGATTCAGTTGTATCAAATTCTTTTCCCATATAGGTTATCACAGAGTATTGGGTAGAGCTCTCTGTGCTATGCAGCAGGTCCCCGTTGACCAACCATTCCACATACAATAGCATTGCACTATTTTAATAGCATGGGCTTTGGAGGCTGAGCGACAGGGTTCAAATCCCAGGTTTTCTACTTACTGGCTGTGTTAACTTTGGGCAAAGTTTCTTACCCTCTCTATGTTGCAGTTTACCTGAAGTGTTAAGTAGAACAATACCTATCTCATCATATTGAGAAGATTTAGTAGCTTCAATATACTTGGAACCATACATGAAACGTGGTAGACATTCTAAATATAAGCTGACTTGCTCTTAAGTGCCAAGTCAAGGCCACCTTGTATCTCCAAAGCCTCAAGGTGATGCTTATGAAAACAGTTCTTTCAAATTTTACTTCTAGTGATGTCATGCTCACCTTAATCCCCAGTTTCTGTTGGGAATCCATAGAGTCTGGATCGAAAGACTGTCTGAATGAGAAATATCCTTCTACTTTGCTCTTACTCCCTACATACACTGGCTGATACTCAACAGGACTTATGTGCCTCCTTTGGAGTCATTCTTTCTCTAAGGTGACTCATTGCCCTGCACAAATAGTCTGATGAAGTGGAACCCAAGAGACTTTAAGATATATCTGAATTCTGAGTGAGCAGGCTTAGGCTTAGGCTGTGAACCAGCATATGAAGGTTCCTAGGCTAGGGGTCTAATTGGAGCTACAGCTTCAGACCTACACCACAGCCACAGCAACGCGGGACCTGAGCCATGTTTGCAACCTACACCACAGCTCACGGCAATGCTGGTTCCTTAACCCACTAAGCGAGGCCAGGGATCGAAAGCACAGACTCATGGTTACTAGTCGGATTCATTTCCACTGTGCCACAACGGGAACTCCAGAAAATTTGTAGGACAAATTTTCGCTCTGGTTAAAGCAAGGCTTCATGTATCTTCTGCAGGAAGTTCTATGTTACCCAAGCTTTGAAAAAACACATTTCAACTAGACAGGTCCAGTAGAAGATAAATGTTTTGAAAAAGGCAATTTTTTTGTCATTACTCTCCCTTGCCCATCTTCTGTAGTACTTATTTCATAATGTAGGTAGGCCATGGTAACATCATTCAACTCAGAAGAGCTCATCTCATAAAAATTGCATAAACTTCTAGCAAAGCTCCTTCCAGTACCTAGCCTAATCTACAATGTTGTCTCTTCAGTAAGAAAAATTTAAGTCTCACACTTTAAATCAACATGTATAAAACCTACCACGTCCAATATTTTCTTTTCCCTTTTTTTTTATTTTTTTGGCCATGCTCGTGGCAGGGGAAGTTCCTGGGCCAGGGATCAAACATGTCTAATATTTTCTACTATGTTTCCTTTTTTTTTTTTTTTTTGGATGAACTTTGCAGGTCTTGTTTTGTAAGGATGCTCCATTAAACTGCTCTCCAGCTGATGGCATGGGCAAGCATGTGCTATAATTCAAGTCATCAGATTAGAACAGCTCTGTGATTAGAATTCTTAGAACACCCTCACCAACTGGAAGCTCTCCTAATTGACTCTCGCTTACCTAGCCTTTTCAGAGCATTTACTCTTTTGAGCTGAGGTATCAGCTTAGGGCTTTTACCAACACCTGAATTCTCAAGTGGTGATCTGGGTCCCTTGGAGCTCGAGCTAAGCTCTCCAGACTTCCTGTCACTTGCCTTTGTGTCCTGGGATTGTGCCAGCCTGAACAACTTGCAGGCGATGGAGAGTGTCCTGCATTTTAATGGGGCTGCACCTTTACACATGCTGCTCTCTCCTCCCGCAGTGCCCTCTGCCTCTCCTTCACCTTCTTTGCCTGATTTACTTCCACTCATCCATCAAATCTCATTTTAGATATCGGCTCTTCAGAGCCAGCCAGTTGGTGTTTAATACTGACACAGTGCATCATTCAGAACCCATCGTGGCTACGTGATCCTGTGATATAAACTGTTGCTTTCTTCTCTTCCCCACCAGAAGGTGAACTTCATGAGAACAGAAACTGGATCTTTTATACTTGTATTCCCAGTGGCTGGCACTAGGGCTAACACATAGGGTCCGCTCAATAAATATTCTAAATGAAAAAAATGAAAGGATGAATGAAAGTGAGAGAAAAAAAAGAAAAAGGGAATTAATAAATGAGCTTCTAGTGATTATATCAGAAAAAGAAGGAATTTTGGATTTTGCTAAGTAGAAAATATATAATTATGAAGATTTAAGAGAATAGGGAATAAAAGTAGATAAATATGTAGAGGCCTATGCATGTTGAAGTATAGGGGAGGAGTTATCAAAAAGACTTCATATATACATAAATTTTCTACTTCATATATATATATATAAATTTTCTAAGTCATAGAAGTACTAATTCACATTTGTAGAGTAATTTAATTTTCTTGTTGTATTTTAATTTGAACAATGACCTTGCAGCGTAGATGTGTTTATTATATCCATCTTGCAGATGGGGAAATTTGATGTCATAGTCAATTAAGGGTCTTTGCCTAAGGTCACCAAATTATAGTGATGGAATCAAAATTCATACCTGGATCTCAATATCCAGCCATGTGGCCTCTTGTGTGTGAGAATGATAAAAATTATATTTAGGCCCAAAGGTTGCTCTCATGAAGAGATTTTTAAAATGATGCATAATTAAAAGACCTGCTCTAAAGAGCCTGAGTGCTGATGTCTCCATGCCCGCAGTACAGATCTGCGAGTAGCCATTTATTAGCTGTGTAGCCTTGAAGAAGTCAGTTGGCTTCTCCTAGTGTGTCTTTCTCTTTGTTAAATTAAAGACATTATTACCTGTCCTGAGCAGTCTTATTATAAGGATTTTCAGAAATGTGTATAAAGTTCCTAACATATAATAAGCACTACTAAAAAAGTTATTATTTTTATGATATTCAGTGCCTGCAGAAGTTAGCTGTGTTGGAGTTCCTGTCTTAGCACAGTGGAAACAAATCCGACTAGGAACCATGAGGTTGCCGGTTTGATCCCTGGCCTTGCTCAGTGGGTTAAAGATCTGGTATTGCCCTGAGTTGTGGTGTAGGTCACAGGCACGGCTCGGATCTGATGTTGCTGTGGCTGTGGTGCAGGCCGGCAGCTGTAGCTCCCATTGGACCCTGAGCCTGGGAACCTACATATGCCACTCGTGTGGCCCTAAAAAGCAAAAAAAAAAAAAAAAAAAAAAGTTAGCTGTGTAGCTGTGCACTACATGAGGCTAGGAACTTAGAGGTGCGTATTCCTCAGTGCTGACGATTGCATAAAACGGTATGAGAAATGTACATGTAAATTCTGAATATCACTTCCACCTGTTGCATTTTTTGGTCCTTCTTGGGCAGAGTACATTTCACATTTTGGAGCTGACTAGTCTGTACACACAGAAATTTTTTTTTTCAAATATGTAAATGCTCAGTGACACCACAAAGGGAACTTCACAAGCCGAATTTATTACTGTGCATTTCCAGGTAATGTAAGCAAAGAGATAATGATTTGTCATCCTCTGAATGTGCTAAAGCAGATGAAAACACATAATTTGCACAGCCGTTGGAAAGATTTTCAACATCGAACCGTGTTGAGCCTTGATGTTGGCATCCCCCTACGGCGGATACAATACCCAGTTGTGTCTGAAAAATTGGCCAGTTCGGGACAGCACATTCCTGCATACTTGAGGCTGCCTGGCTGACTTCTTCCCTTCACCTCAAACCCAAGTCAGGCCAGGCTCCTCCAGTGCACAACAACAATGTGGAGACCAGGAATGAATTTTTCCCCACCCTTCACCCCCCCACCCCCAACGCCCTCCCTTCAGACAAATCATCCTGCCCAGATTTCAAAGAAATCCCAGAGAGGCATTCTTGCTGTTATATCTCCAGGACTCCAGCCAGCACAAATCAAGAAAATGGTTTCCAGGTGCAGACTGCCTCCCCCCCTCCTCCCCCCTCACTTTAAAGTCTGGTGATTGCTCTGAGCTTTAAGCTGGGGATGGACGGTAGGGGGAACAGGAGGCTAACCTTAGGATTCAAAAGCCCATGGAAAATTATTTTGCCTTTTTCACGGTAGTGAAGTAATGTCCATTCTCTGAGACATATCCCACAAGCCAGTATGATTAATTCCGTTTCTTTTGATAAGACCGAGACCCTGAATAGCTAGCATACATTGTCTGGACTGTAGAAGGAGCCCTACAGAGTGAGGCTTTGACAAAGGCAGTTCTAATCCAGTGCTATTACTATCTCCCAGTCACCAGCTCCACTTTAACACAAAGCTGTAATTGGGGGAAAAATCGCCCACTTCTCACAATGGTCCTGGATTTTCTAAATTCCAGTAATAGCAGATCATTATTGATAAACAAAACACTGGAGGGAAATGTCTTTGGGAAACTTTTCTAGACACTGTAATATTCATAGTGGAGTAGGAACAATTGGGGGTGACCGTGTTTAGAGTGAATACCCTTGGCCCATGTTTGTTTTTGGTTTTAACTGTAGTCATCTCACCTGTGCCCCAGCACGAGCATGTTCATCATTCTGAACCCTTCTGCACCTTTGTTTATTAGGTGCTTTGCTCTGTTCATATGTGGAATAACTTCTTACACTGGAAAATGTAAAAACCATTAGATTCTATTCTATAACTATAATTCAGTCTTCTGTATTTTTTTCTGTAGTGTCTAAACATTTTAAATCAAATAATTTTATTTACCATGCATTATTGTGTAAGCATTATGCACTGTTGAGAAGTGACATTTAGGGCTTGTCGAGAAAGAATATTCCTATATCTCTAATTTTGTGACACACAAAAGACGTTTCATATATCAAGGTCAAGAGCTTTTGTTTTTTGTTCACCCCATGGATTCCTCAAAATCAGGCAGATTAGAACTTGCTATCATCTATCAATCATCTATCTCTCTATCTATCTTTTTTACTTTTAGGCCTACACCTGTGGCATATGAAACTTCCTAGGCTAGGGATCAAATCAGAGCTGTAGCTGCCAGCCTACGCCACAGCCACAGGCAGGATCCAAGCTGAGTCTCTGACCTATACCACTGCTCACAGCAACACCAGATCCTTAACCCCTAAGAAAGGCCAGGGATCAACTGAGCCATGACAAGAACATTCCCTGCTTTATTTTTATTTATTTATTTATTTATTTATTTATTTATTGTCTTTTCAGGGCCACACCCACGGCACATGGAGGTTCCCAGGCTAGGGGTCTAACCCGAGCTGTAGCTGCTAGCCAATGCCATAGCCACAGCAACGCGGGATCCGATCCGCATCTGCGACCTACACCACAGCTCACGGCAATGCCAGATGCTTAACCCACTGAGCAAGGCCAGGGATTGAACCCGCAACGTCATGGTTCCTAGTTGGATTTGTTAACCACTGAGCCATGACGGGAACTCCATCCCTGCTTTATTTTTAGAACATTACCATTTGTACAGTTTTCCGCCCTTGAAATTCCTAGTTTAATTATTATACTCTTTTTTTCCTGGACTATTTTGTCTCTATGTTATTGTTACCTTGCTTTTTGTTGTTGTTGAGAAAAGAAGCAGGTGCTTTCTAATATATCAGTAAGATTTTCAGCTTCCCAATCCAGTAATTTCTCTAGTTTGGACCCATTAAAATCTTTGGTTTTCTGTGTCATGGAACAGATTGATCTTGGAGCCTTGTGAATTTCTCTTTTACTTTGATTTAGCATCAGAAGCTGCGAGTGCTTGGCAATATTCATCTTGACCTCCTCTTTGGCACAGAGCTATTACGTTTGCAGGCTTCTTGTCATTAGAAGGACAACATGGCAGAGTTGTGGCCAGTAGAATAGGGTCAGAGTGATGTGCCCGCTTCTGGGACGGGGACACAAACATTCTCTATGTGTAACCCTCTCTGTCCACCAGCAGAATGGGAAAGACTAGAAGACTCTGAAGACCTGGGGGAGAGCAAGGCCCCCAGATGGAGAATCCTGGATGCCTAAGTGACAGAGTGGAACATTCATCCTCCTCCCCACCACTGACTCAAACTGGATTATGATAAGAATAAAAAATACATGTATATTGTTTTGAGCCACTGGGATTTGGGAACTGTTCATCAGAGCATTTAACCTATCCCAGCTAATGCAGAAATTGGTACCTTGAAGTGGGTTACTGCAGAAATGCCAAACCTAAACTCCATGGCTTAGCTGTCGGGTGGCAGATTGCAAGAAATCCTACTGAAGGCTGGAATCCTGTGAAGACCTGTTATACAGTGGGAACATTTATGCTAAACTTTTATTTATGACCACATGAAGGACACCATATGCCAGCTGAGCCTGAAACTCTCAGGAAGCGTTTGGGAAGAGTCAGAGTGAACATCTGTGTTAGCTACTGTTGGCTAAGGAATTACTTATGAGATGAGTTTAGATAAGAATTGGCTGGTTTGCAAGCAGAAATGAAAGGAAACAGAATCCAGAAATTGAAAGTCATGAAGGAATGGAAAATCCAGCTGTTTTCTAGAATACAAACTGCAGGACATGAGATTGAAGGAATCTTTGATCCACGTCACTCATTAGGATTCTGGTTTTGCTTTCCCACTCAACCATGATGGCCTCAGGGCAGCCAAGAAATCAAGCTTGAAATTTATGTCTAGAAATAAGGTTTGAGTTTATTGCATGGTTACTGATGTCTGAACTTGACTGGGAACAAATAGGTTAGTGATTTACATATTTTTGAAGGAATGTTATTACCAAAGAAACTGCAGACCTCATGGGAAAGACTATTAACCTCCAAAGACAATGGTTCTGAATAGGGGCAATTTTGCCTCCCAGGGGATATTGGGAAGACATTGTTAATTGTCATGACCAGGGAAATGCTGCTGGGATCTAGTGAACAGACGCCAGGAATGCTGCTGACTACCTTGGAGTGCACAGAATAGCTCTCTACAACAAAAATGTATGCTGCTCAAAATGTCAGTAATTCCCAGATTGAGAAACCCTGGTCCACAGCATACCTCAGCATCCCCAAACTTGCATGAGGAGAAAGTGAGCTGCAAAAGCTGAGGCTCCTAGGAAGAGCATAGACCTGACACTCATCCAGAGGGGCCATGAAGAACAAATGACAAAGCAAAACCTCCTGGAGGACAGGAGGAGGAGCCATATAGAACTGTATGCCTCTTGGTGCTGGCAACAACTTGAGTATATGTGGCACCCATTTATTAAAAAACTTGGCAGGCTGCAAGCAGAACATCCACCATATTTGAGATGGTCTTGTTGGTTTTCTTTCCACTCACACTTGGTTGGTTTGACTGGTATAGAATTAGCAGTTCAAAATAATTTTCAACACCCTGAAAGTATTATTTCACTGACCTCTGACATTCACTATTGCTGATTAAATTCTCATTGCTTCTTTTTCTCTGAATCCTTGGTATCAGAAGACACCAGCCACTTAGGACACACATGCTTCACCAAGTACTTAACTAAATATTTTTTTCCAGGGAGTTCCTGTTGTGGTTCAGTGGTTAATGAACCTGACTAGTATCCATGAGGATGTGGGTCCAATCCCTGGGCTCGCTCAGTGGGTTAAGGATCCGGCATTGCTGTGAACTGTGGGTGTAGGTCACAGATCCCAGGTTGCTGTGGCTATGGTGGAGCTCCGATTTGACCCCTAGCCTGGGAACATCCATATACTGTGGGTGCAGGCCTAAAAAGACAAAAGACAAAAAAAAAATATTTTTTCCATAATGTATTGTGTTTCCTTTCCCAACAAGCAAACATATTTTTATTGGCTACTAAGATAATACTTTTCCCCCATCTCATTGTGTTAATATATGGTATGTAAAAAGATCATTTTCATCTTACGCGCTCCTCAGAGGGTTTCAAAGACCACATTACTTTCATCAAACACCGTGAATTTGCCTACATCTAACTTTTCTTTCTTATTTCCTGATGCTTGCCACTAGTCACTCCTTTCTAAACATGTTTGCATCATAAACAAGACTCTCAGAGTTTCACATCTGCCATTTCCTCTGTCTGGACCACTCCACTCATATTATCGTTCCCCTTGGACAGGTCAACCCACCTTTAAGGGTCATTTGAAATCTCATCTTTTCCATCGGATTTCCCAGACATCTCAGCCTGAAGTGGTACTTCATTCTTTTTCCACTTTATTTCCTTCATACAGATTGGCTCATTCATTTAGTACTACTTTATATTACTGACCCGTTACACTTTCGAATGAATGTGGTACAGCAGAAGTTGTACAGGACGTGACAGGATATATTTTAATCTCTTCCTGGCTGTATGTCACCAGGCTTCTCTCAGTTTCAGTTTCCTCATTTATATATGGAGAAATACCTATTTTCTTACTCCATAGAATGGCGATGACAAAACCTGCTTCAGAGGCTTTTGTGAAGATTAAATGAGATCATTTGTGTCCAGTGCCTAACCCAGTTCCTGACTCATAGTAGCTGCCTGGCTAACTTGACAGGTGTTAATTTCCTGTGCCTTTGTATTGTTTTTCTATGTTATGTAATAGGTTACCATATAATTTTGTCAGCTTAAAGCAGTATACATTTATTATATCACTAGTTCTGCAGGTCAAAAGTCTGGGCATAATTATAGTTAAATCCTCTGCTCCAGGTCCAACCAGGTTGAAAGGAAAGTGTCAGCCAAAATGTGTTCTCAGTTGAAGCTCAGAGTCCTTTTCCAAGCATATTTAAGCTGTTGGCATAAGTCAGTTTCCTGTGGTTGCAGGACTGAGTTCCCTGTTTTCTTGCTGGCTAACGTTAGGGAATCAGTCTCAGCACTTAGAGACTACCCTCAAGTCCTAGACACCTGGTCCACTCACATTATGGCCACTTAGGTATGCAAATCCCTCTCTAGTTTGCTATGATAGGGAGTCTTAAATACCCTAATAAAATGACCAGAGTAACTGTTCCATCATTTTCACTGGTCCTTTCCATATTAAAAGGCAGGGAATTATGTAAAACATATACATCCAATGATAAGAATCTTGGGGACCATCTTATAAGTATATCTACATAACCCTCAAGGCTAAAAAGTTAGAAAGGAGGAAGAATTTAAAGATGCAGGAGGGTCAGGAAATAATTGGCTGATAGCCCTGAAAAAATTCAGGCCCTCAGTGAAGATGTGTGTGTGGATAGGTGTATTTTTCAAGGGGTTCTCAAGAGAGACAGAGCCAATAGAGTCAATCTCACAGTTCCTTGGTAGTGCAGTGGGTTAAGGATCCAGCATTGTCACTACTGTGGCGTGAGTTTGATCCCTGGCCTGGTAACATAGGCACGCTGCAGGTATGGCCAAAAAGGGAAGAAAAAAAGTAGTCAGTGTCTTTTCCTTCTTTCTTTTTTTCTTTCTTTCTTCCTATCTATCTATCTATCTATCTATCTATCTATCTATCTATCTACCCAAGAGATTTATAATAGGAGTTCCCATGGTGGTGCAGTGGTAAGGAACCTGACTAGTATCCATGAGGATGCAGATTCAATCCCTGGCCTCGCTCAGTGGGTTAAGGATCTGGCATTGCCCTGATCTGTGGTGTAGGTTGCAGACGCAGCTGGGATCTAGTGTTGCTGTGGCTGTGGTATAGGCTGATGGCTATAGCTCCGATTCGACCCCTGGCGTGGAAACTTCCATATACTGTGGGTGTAGCCCTAAAAAGACAAAAAAATAAAATAAAAAAGAGATTTATTATAAGGAATTTACTTACATGACAGTGGAGGCTGAGGAGTCCCATGATCTGCTGGCTGAAAGCTAAAGATGCAGGAAAGTCAATGGTTTAAGTCCCAGTCTGAGGGCAGAAGACAGATGTCACAGCTCCATGGTCAGATAATTCTCCCTTCTTCCTCCTTTTTCTTCTATTTAGGTCTTGAACTGATTGGATAATAGCCACACCTATTGAGGAGGACAGTGTGCTTTCAAATAATAATTTCTTCCAGAACTCCCTCTCAGGCACACCCAGAAATAACACTTATCCAGATATTTGTGCACCTCATGGCCCAGTCAAAATGACATATTAAATTAACAATTACAACAGGAGAAGGAACACACAATCTAATGAGATAATTAGGTAGGAGTTAAGGATGGGTGAGTCTCAGAAAAAAATGTAGCTTAGGGGATGCTGTGAATAGAGTAATGTATGAATATTTTCACTCGTACTTAATGGTGCTGTTTTTGGAAGCATGAATGGCTATGTGAATGAAGGAATAAGTCCTCAAAATGCACGCACAGACGCATTTGTTAAACCAATGTGATTTCCATTATATTGTGGAAAATTTAGGTGAATCATTTTCCACTGCATATGACAGAGTATTGGGTCCTAAAACCTAACCGATAAAAGTTATAAGATTCAAATTGTAAATATACAGTGCATTTCCAAAGCTATTATTGATACTAACTGCAATAAAGTTCCCATGAATCATTCAAGTTTAAGCAGGTTCAAATTTTCATGAATTCATTTTAAAATCATATCACAAAATTAAGGTTGCTATTGTTATTGTACTGTTGTATTAACCTCATTCTCTGGGAACCCTCACAAATTTACTAAAGTAGTAACACGTATACTGTTCTTTCCTTCTAACCAACAACCCTAACTTGATATGAGCAGCTTAATGCCACTTTTTAATTCAAACCAACAGATACTTATTGAGAAAGTATTATGCTGACAGCACTATATTAGGTGCTTTGAGAAATATACAGATAAGATATGGTTTATGGGAACAAGTAATTTACATTTTTGTAGAGGAGACAGACATAAGAAATTCTAATTTAAGGCACAAATTCCCCATTGCTGTAAAAACGTACAGATGTAAAGCTATGACAACGTGGGTTGAGGGAGATTAGTTTTGCATAGGAAACTCTGGGTCGACTTTTAAATGAAGTGCGATTTGAACTGGGTCTTTAATGAAGATCAGGACTGGAATGGGTGGACACGGATAAAAATGCCAATTCAGGATATGATAGTAAATTCTACAAAGACAGGAATGAAATAGTTTAGATTGTTTTGGGAGCTACTGAAGTATAATTCATAATGCATGCTCTCAGGATGGACGGAGATGTTTGAATGGAAGTAAAGGAGGAAGGAAAAAATTATGGCCACCTTGGAGCTCAGAATGGAGAGGTGCTTAATTATTTTACATGCAATGAAGTTCTGTTGAGGTTTTATAAATAGGGCAGTGATGGGAATGTCCTTAAGAATAGGACTGTGGTGGCAGAGAAAGAAAGAAGACTTGAGGTTAGGGAGATAAGTTTGGAGATTGGCATAAAATTCAATTAATAAGTATTTGTCAGTTGTCTGCAGTCTGCCTGAGGATAATAAGCACCAGGGATTTTCACTGGGAATTCAAAAGAAATAATATGCAACGTCTACTCATGAAATGATAGAACATAGGCAACCTTCTGGTGATAATCTGTTGCCTTATGCCTCTGTACAAAGGTATGGCCATAATGACAAGTAGATGATAAAACATGGTACAAGGTAAAATGATGCTAACAAATTGTGAAGGGTCTTGCATGAAATATGAGGCACTGAAGGGTTTATATGATAAAAATATTTTCGAGAAAGATAATTCTAGTGTAGGGCTGAAAATTTTAAAAGAGGGAAAACCTAGCATTTGTGAGGTCAGTTTGGAGGCCATGGCATGTTTATATGGAAGCTAATCAGAGTCTGAAAGAGAGGAGAAATAGAATATGGACAGATGAGTTCGGAGAGGGCGACGTGAGATTGGGTTAGGAGTGCAGGTGCAGGATTTAGTCTTGGAGATGAGGAGGCTCTTCCTCAAACTGAAAGCCCTTTGTAGGTGACTGAAAATGGGAAATTAGGAAGCTGGAAGAGTTCCTATTGCTCAGCTCTATCTTCTATGTTGAGAAGACAAAATTAACCTTGTAATGATAAGCCAACTCTTAGCAGATGACAAAGATTGAGTAGTTCTTTTTGAGGGACAAGAATGATATAAGACAAGGGATATGCAAAGGCATCAACAGTGACTGAAAGCTGTATTTTTTGGATAGTTTTTATTGCTCCCCCCACCCCCCCTTAAATTGAATATTTGAGGGTATTCCCTATTGGAGAGACCAATGGCTTAGAACTCCAATACAGGTATAAGTCTCAACTCTTGAGTCCTGCCAGTCACCATTTTTGGCTCTGGAGGCAGCACACTGCCCAACTCCAGGCATCACCTTTCATATAGACTATGGTGTAACTCATTCCCTTGAAGTCGCAAATACGGTGGCCCTGATGCAGCTAGTGATGAAGACATCACAGAAGCCCATTCAAGGGGATTCCTGTCCCAGCACAATAAGAGGCTCTTCTTCAGCTCTTACTCTCTAAACAGGAGTAAAGGAGACCGCTCTCTACACCTGCTGAGGCATTAGTCTCACCGTAAGAAAACACAAAGATCTCTCTCAGCTTGTGGTGGATGATGCATTGAATCCAAGATAAAGAAAATGGCTTATTTCTCTTGCCTTCCCTCTAGATAGTTCACGCTTGATCTTTGAAAAAGAACGTAAGCACTCCAAAAAACCTTTTTGTAATTTTTTGAACAGGAAAAGGAACATAACAATTTTACAAAAAAAAAAAGTGTGCCGGTGAAGCAAGGTGAGCCTCTGTCATTCAGCCAACTGTTCTTGGACATACCTTCTCTGGATCTGCTACATTTCCAGGACCCTTTGACCATGAATTGCACTGCTCCTGCCAGATACTAACTGTAGTTCCTTCCAATTGCTTCAGGAAATGGCAGGGCATAACAGAAAAACAAAATAAAAAACAGGAGTGTCATGCCAGAAAAAGTGGTCATGTGCCTTTCTAAGCCTTAATTTCTCAACTGTAAATGGAGTTAATTGTACTTTGCACAAGCTTAGTGTGAGGAATAAATAAGATAAACTATATACAAGGTCCAATGATGAAAGGTAAAAACCATTGAGTAAATGTTAGCTTCCTTTCCTCAATTCCTACACTTGGTTAGGTACTCGTTGTGTTGGCCAAGAAAAACCATGTACAAAATCAAAATGGTAATCCATTTTGTAGATTTTTAACTTGTATTTATCTGGATAATATCGTCAAGAGATGGGCAAAGGTAAAGGAACACCTTTCTTCACTTTCTCTCTTCTAACTCTTTCAAGTCTGCCTCTGAATTCCTAAATTCCCCAGAGAATACTAGAGGAATTCTTGGTGAATCTTCTGATAGAAATTCCTCTTTTCCCTTCTTCTTTTCTGCTTTCATTTTCAGTCTAGCTAAAACTCTCTTTTCCACGTAGCTGTCCTTAAAATAACAGTTACATTGGTGAATTATTAGAAATTTTACAAAATCTGTCCACCTACATCCCCTTGGGGTCTCTTACGCTGGCAAATAGCTGCCAGGAAGAACAATGGCAGAGGCATCTGAAACCACTTTTTTGTCAAAGTCTAATTTTTATACAACAGAATCACACAAATTTTGGTTTTTTCTCTACTTCTGGGAAATTTGATGCCTGAGGCTGTAAAAAAAAAAGGGTTCATATTTGTAGGCAGAATCATGAAAACGTCTCGGGGCTTTCCTTTGGAAAGCTTCAAAGAAAACAGAACTCTAATAACTTTATATTCAGGTTTAGAACAGTGCTTTATGTGTCATTATATTTTGGGTGAGGACGTATTGTTTGGATTCTTAGTAAACCATGTTTTCCTGTAAAATATTCCATACAGTATCCCCCCATGATCAACTCAAGACAAGGTCTGTGGAAGCTGCTGAGAAACGTCACCCATTTTACTACCCAGCAATGATCCATGTAGCTTATACCTTTATTATTGTGATAAATCACTATTTTACATTGGACTCTTAGTTGTGAAGTCTCTAGGTGGTATTGTCCTAAAGAGTGTAATAATATACAAGGAAGATCCCAAAATATTATACTAACATATCCTCAGAAATCATGTCCATTTTCTGAGGGGGGATCCTGTGGTACAGAGAGATTAAGTGCCTGTTCTATTGAATAAGGGGCAAGAACAGAGTTAACTGCTCTGCACTCTTTCTACAATATCATGCCTCACTTTTAGGTTATATAGTAACAAATTAAACTGGAAAGAGGATTTAAAGTTGGCAAGAGGATTGTGTGGTTTCAAACCAATAATAAATACCAAGATCAATTTTATATGTGAGATTTATTTTTTCCTCCTGTCTTGTTATCTAATGTCATTTCATAGTGGTATAATCATAACTATGGAAACATAGGAAGTCTTCACAAAACAGTCGTGATCCTGTGTTTACAGACAAATCTAAAAATTGGATTTGGCTTAAGCCTTCTAAATCAAACTAATTCCCTTTCTCAGGTTAATGCCCCGAGGCTAACATAATATACACAGCTTAGGAGATAACTTTAGTGTTATATTTAAGATGAATGGTTTATTCAAATTTGAACAGCAACATCTTTAGTAAAAAAAAAAAAAAACTGAGCTCTGTGAAAGTGAAATTTAATTCAATATGATTGCAACACATTGTGAACAATCTAATGATTTTGTCACACTCTGAAATTTTCCTTTTTCTAAAAAACATTGTACTTAATGTGAAGAAGTCCAGTGAGACAGCTGCTAATATTTGTTCTTCTTGTAAAGTAAATGGTTGCCTTTTCTTTTCTGTCCAAATCAAATAAGTCAGATTGAAAAATCAACTAAACCATGAATTCACACTTGGAAGAGCTTAGGCACATAAAACTATATCAATTTATATGTGAGTTTTCCTAAAAACCTATTCCCAACACTTCTCTTTGAAGCTATATTGAATACAGAGCTGGAGGATTTATTCTGAGAGACAGAAAAACAGGACAATTATCAGAATTTTTCCTTGGCAATTTGCCCATTAACGATCGAGGATTCTCACAGCAATCTGATGAAATTATAAGATCAGGCTTTGAAAAGCAGCCTGAATGTTGACTTGCTATAGTCAATACATACTTCACCAGCTGCTCTGTAGAAGCCTGACCCTGTCTGACAACACAGCCAATCTCTTGCTTCAGGATCCGGAATTACCAGCAAGAAACGTCATCTCTAAAGAGGAAATTAGAACATCTTCAAACTTGAACCATGGCTCCAAAAAAGAAGTGCTGAGCAACAACTTCTGCTTTAGGTCAAGACCAAGTAATTGAATTCCAGGCACTGTTCACTGAAGAGCTAGGGTGCTGTAATCTGATTTGACTCTTTTGGCTTTGTGTAGGAAATCTATCACCCAGATTGGGAGGTGCTAGAATTTTTAATGTGTAGCTAAGGTGGTGTCTGAATGTATTACAGACCAGAAACTGTCCCACTAAGGCTGTAAGCACCTGACATAAGTTTATTTTAGGCGGCCATAAGCGTTTAGGTTGAAGGGTTCAGTTTCAATGGGACACTGTACTGTGTTAAAAACAGGATCCTTTCTCAGCCAAATAAAAGAGAAACATGTAGAAGCTAAAGGAGCATCAGGCATGGCTTGGTTTGGGGCTTCACACTAAGTGGATAACAGATTGTTGCCTGTCATTTCAGCAAACAAAGAATGTTGCCTGTCATCAACCCACCAGGCATCAGGCATCAGAAGGTGTGCCCTGAGGGGAATTCAGGATGGAGAGACAAACAGGATACTGGCCCTAGAGAGTTAAGATGCATGTCAAAGGAATAATTTCAGTGAACCCAGACTCTTCCATCTTCCCCTACACAGAAAAGCACTAAAACCGTTAACTTGAGATGTCTGTTCTTAGTGATTACCAGTGATCTTTTGATGTTCAACTACATTTTACTTTTCCTCACACCATATATATCCTAGCTCCTCTCTATATTTGGAGCTGTTCTAAAGAACTGTCTCAGAGGCTACCTTCCCAGGCTCTAGTCCTCAGTAAGGCATAGAATGTGATTCTCAGCTTTGAGGGTGCATGTTTTTCTTCCATCAACAACCAAGAAAAGAATTCAAGGTGTGTGACAAGGCCCTTATGTGTTCAGCAGGATGGAGATTGTTACTGAGAGCACAACCTGTGTGTCTAGTCCAAAAGGTGATCATGGCTGCAAACCATTTCTGGGACCTTCACCACAGTCTAGGAGAAGGACAGAAACCCAAGCATCCTCCTTGAGTTGACAGAAGTAAACTTTTATTGGATTTGGTGTCAGGGGTTAATTAGTAGTTACTTTACTTTGAGAGAAAAAGCCCTGTAAGTCTCCTGGCAGTTATTTTTAGAGTATCAGTCTGAGTCTGGGCCATAGAAACTGTGTTCTGTTTCCAGGAACAAGGAGTTGGCAAGGGAGAAGCAGGGGTCACGTTCTGAAGTATGAAGCCTAGGTTTCAAGACTAGGTTCAGTTTTTCTGCAGTTGAGTTTGGTCGCAGTCCAAGGCACGAATTCAAAGGACACATAGACTATGGACCTAGGGTTGTCTGGTGCTAAGCAATTGGAGATCCAGGAGCTATGCCGCTAGGCTTGTTAGAGACCAACTTGAGGGCTGTAGAATTAACTCAAAGCCTGGATGAGTCGGATGGGACCCATGTGACTATTCCTAAACAGAATGGCACATAGTGGGCACTCAGTAATTACTTCCCTAAACAAAGCCGAACCTTGTATTTGGAGATGCTACAATGGAATCAAGTTTATAAAATAAAGACAGTGATCAAAGCACATTATTACAATGTTATGTTATAATTCTTTAGGAAAAGTTCATGAACTCTGCATTTTACTTCCATTTCTCAGTGTAGGCACAAAGTGTAGGCAACACTGGTTTTCTTATATTTACTTTAGAGCTAAAAGAGCAAGCAAAAAAAAAATGTCTGTAAGGTTGGACTTCTAGTCCAATGTCACATTTGAAATGGCACTCAAAGATTTTACATTGCCTTAAGGGTTCTTATTACACTGTGTAACCCCAAGGCATTTCCCCTAGATTCCCTGTGAATTTTAACATAAATTCTGATAAGTATCATTGCCATTTGCTCTTGATCCAGCCTCAAACCCCTCCAATCCACCTGGCCCATTCTGGGTTCTGCTCACACTAAAGGATCACAGTCTCTGAATCTTTGTTCCTGATTTGCTTCTCCCTCCTCTTACCCACTTTGAAGGATCCATCTGCCTCCTTCAAAGCTCAGCTTAAGTCCTGTGAATCCTAACATTTAGCACAAATTGTTCCCGGGTGCTTAGCACTTTTTCTCCCCAACCTGTTTGGGAATTTCATTTGATGTGTTTTGGATTTCCACAGCCTAGAGGACATAAAGATCAATTGAGTCAATTGTTCTGCAGCCCTTAATATTGGATAACATGACCTGTGCATTTCAATCCACAATACTAAGGTCTAGAGTAGGAGCTACTAGTCTTGGGAGATATAACAGATCAGAAATATCCAGTGACTCACATATATTCCTTAAGTATTCCTTTTTCTTAAAGGTATAAACCAGGTATATGATCTTAGACTGTTTGTTTGCATTACTGTGAGAGTGGGAATGCACAGTCCCTAAGAGTCCCTCCATATCTGTGAGTGTGTCTAATAGGAAGCCCTGAGCAGCCACTCTATGGAGACAATGCAAAGCTCAGCCTGGATGATTAGACGATTCTGGGAGGAGCAGTTATGTTGCCCTGTTGGTGACAGAGAAGGTGTGTGGTTAAGGGGAATCTAGAGCCAAGGCTGAAATGGGAGGCAGAGCAAGTGATGGGGAGAACCTTGGAGAGCAGGTCTGGGAGAAGTTCATAGTGGGGAGGGGGCAGGATTCCATGGTAGACACAGTAGGTCAGGATCTGGCAGGATCTATGTGATGCTGTAGGAAAGTTCAGCCAGCAGGTAGCAGATACCTACATAGAGACTGAGGTGTGTGGCTGGAATTCCACCTGTTGGATAATATGGGGAAGGGAAAAGTTGGGGACTGTGGGTGAAAAGCATCACCTGCCATATCAGTAAACAAAGGGTGTTGCAGCCATCAAGCCATCTGCCCTGTAGCCGGCCCTGACTGTGTACCCTGAGGGGATCCAGGATGGAGAAAAGCTGGATACTAGCCCTGGATAGTCAAGGTGCCTATCAAAGGAATGATCTCAATGAGCCCAGACTCTTGGCATCTTCCCATACGTAGAGAAGCACTAAATTCATTAACTCGAGATGTCTGTTTTTCTTTAATTAATAGTAATCTTTTGAAGTTTCTATTACCTATTTTTTTGCTTTTGTTTTTCAAAAACTCTTATATATCCTGGCTTCTCTCTTACCTTTTCAGAGAGGTCCCCCAGAGCTATCTGAGAAGCTGTCTCCTAGGCTTAGGTCCTCAGCAAGTCTGCTGAATAAAATGTAATTCTCAACTTTTAGGTTGTGCTTTTTTTTTTTATTCTTCAGTCAGTGGGATCATTTAGTGAAATAGAAGGGACAAGGAAGTAATTTGTGAATTCCAATTCTTTATTACACTCTATGGTCAGATCTTGACCTGCAGCAATTCTGAACAGAAGCTGAGAGAGAGTGCTCTTAGCTTTGGGCTCCTTACAAGGCTGGGGAGCCCAGCCTAGACTGAGAAGCTGATCAAGGCTGAACCTCTAGGGCTTTAATGATCTCAGTTCTGAAGGTCACTGAGAGGCAGTGACAGGGAACCAAGCAGATAGTTATAATCTATTGTCTGCCTGGAAAAGCAAAGTAGATTTGAATTTAGTACTTGTATGTTTCTTTGAAGATGAGTTAATATTTATACAAAGTTGACTTTGATGGAGACACTGCTGATTGCAGGAGAGATGGATGTGCTCTCGGGGGGGTAGTCGGGACAGATTGCAAAAAGAAATTCTTACAAGCTTTTCCCTAAATCACAGATTTCTCTTCCAGTGCATATTTTATCAGGTGATTATGTCACAACCTGCAGCGATCTTTCTGCTTTACTTCTTTCTTGAAACAAAATAGAACAAATAACAGCACTGTTATTCAGTTGATTCATTCTGTAATCTTTATGCTTTTAAAAATGCTTTCCTCTTGCTTTTTTCTATGCTGAAATGTGTGATTTTCCTGACTCTAAAATAAAGGGATGTGGCAGTTTTTATCTCTAAAGCTCATGGAAAATGAAATCATGTGTTTTAAATCACTTCCATTCCATTTCCCACTCTTGGCTTTTGTGCCAGAAACTAATTCTCCTTCTAGTCTTTCCCACATCTCTAAAACCTTTCTTAAAAATCTTCCCAGACAAAATGAATGCATAATCCTTGGTAGGAATACTTCTATGTGAGCTGTATGCTTCATTATTTATGTCTCATGTATCATGTGACTATATATACTTGAATATCCTAATTTATTTTAGGGCAAAGAAGACTTACCAGAGCGTTAGAGGATGTGTGTGTGTGTGTGTGTGTGTGTGTGTGTGTAAGGATTAGAAGGGATTTTTACAAGCACTTAAGGAATATACAAAAGATTGAGTTAAGAAAGGCAAGAACTGAAAGGCATCAGACTGAAAAATTGAGCGAGGCTGGTGAAGTACAGACAGTTTGAAGGTCTTGAACCAAGAAGGACAGTGCATTGGCCCAGAGAACTGCCAGAAAAGCAGTTCTGTTCAAGAAGGGAGATGAGGAGATCCCGCTGAGACTCAGTGGGTTAAGAACCCAACATAGTGTCCATGAGGGATTCCATCTCTGGCCTAACTCAGTGGGTTAAGGATCCAGTGTTGCTGCAAGCTGCAGCTTAGGTCGCAGTGGCGGCTTGGATCCGGTGTTGCGGTGGCTGTGGTATAGGTTGGCAGTCGCAGCTCTGATTCTACTCCTAGCCTGGGAGCTTTTACAGCACATGCAGCTGTAAAAGAAAAAAAGGAAGAAGGGAGATGAGATCCAGAACCAGTCAGAAATGGGGGCAGGCCCCCATTTCTTTAAAGGCCAGGATCCAAAGATGGCTTCTTTGGAGAGGAGTGGGGTACATTTTTTTTTTTTTGTCCTTTTTACTTATCTACAGCCACACCCGCGGCATATGGAGGGTCCCAGGCTAGGGGTCTAACAGGAGCTGTAGCCGCCGGCCTTCGCCACAGCCACAGCAACGCGGGATCCGAGCCGCGTCTGCCACCTACACCACAGTTCATGGCAACGCCGGATCCTTAACCCACGGAGCAAGGCCAGGGATCGAACCCACAACCTCATGGTTCCTAGTCGGATTCTTTAACCACTGAGCCACGACGGGAACTCTGGGATGCATTTTTGAAAAGGACCTAGACATAGCTAATAAACTGGAGTTTGATGGACTCTGATTGTGTTAGTAGCTTTATTTTGGTGCTACATTTTAGAACAGATCCACTCACAATCATTAAGGATTAGGCGTTTGGCTATTGTTGATTCACCTTCTTTTCAGTCTTTGGAGAAATTCAGGTGGCACTTTTGATTATAGCAAGCTGTAAGGTACTCAGCCTGACTTTAAGTTTTTCCAGGGGAGGGTGTGAATTTTCCAACCATTACATGCCCTGTACTTATCACAGTGCCTGAAATATTAAAAACATTTAAAAATTTGCTTCTTTTCCTCAGGAACAGAAATAGTTATGATAAGCAGGTAGAACCATAGAACTGCTTATTTTCTGAAGACATTTCTCTAAATCAACTACCACAAAAATATTATTTTGTAGATATTTGAAAGCATATCAAACAGTCATTAGTAGATTTTTTTTTTCCACCCAGCTACATGGGCAAAGAGGGTTGGGTATTTTGAAATATATTCATATTGGCAGACCCAGAGAGAAGATAAATCCATCTCCTTGCAGAATTAAATGTTCCACAGGGGCCAAACTGAAGATTTTGGACTGGAGTTCTGGTTTTGTATTTGTTTTTAATAGCTGAAACAATCAGCCATTATCCTAAGCTTGACATATTTTTTTCGGTTGCGTTCATAATAGAATTTTGACAATTCTGTTGTCAATTTTAGCAGTTATGCAATTGCCAGGGAAAAGCCAAAGATCTTTTTTGCCGAGACAAATTTGGGTTTCATGTTTATGTTACTCGAGTGGCGAAGGTCCATGTTGACCAATAGGGGACATTCAGAGCCAAGTTCATTCCCCTAATCCTCAAAGCTGACCACAGCTTGGCTGTTCCTATTCCAGGGACATCAGGCATATAGCTCAATGACTGATGGCTTATAGATAAGAAATCCACCAAAGTGTACTGAAAATAGCTCACATTTGAGAGAGATTATCTAACAGGCTACTTAATTGCTCTGAGGCAAATACTTTTTGAGTTCCTTTACTTTGCAGCTCTGTATCCTTTACAAAGTCATAAAGAAAGAAATAGGGGTGGCAGAAAAATTATTTGCTCCATTTTTTTTTTTTTTGTATTTTACAAAACTAGATTTGAAAAGAACATCCTCTTTGATTTTCAGGTTCTCTTACACAAAGCCCTATTGGAAAAATTTCAATTTGAGTTTAGCCGGAGTTAAAAAGAAAACATCCACAGAGCATATGCAATACATTTGTTCCCTCCAATCCCTTTCACATGCTCAGAACCCTTAGAAAGAAATTCAAAGTCCGGGTAGAAAGCAGATTCCCGGAAATCAGTACCATCCATTTTCCTTCAGTCTTTGTATGGTCTCTGTTATACTCTGGGCCCAAATCGCCATGTTTTGTGTGCTAGTCACTCATATATGTCCTGTTAATTCCTTTCAGAAATATGCCATAAGCAACATGAAAGCAAACAGTATGATTTCCTAATCTCCTAATGAAACACTTAGTACAAAGAGGGGTTCTTTAAATATTTACTGAATAAATTAATAAAAGATATCAACATATATCACGTGAAATATGGAGCCAGTTTTCTGACACAGTAATAAAAGTTCCTTCTGCTTAAATTTGTTGAATGTAGGAAATGTGTTACATGAATCTCTGTGGAGGAGGAGTGCTGGGGAAGGGCATAGCATGAAGGGGGCAGGTTTGCGTTGGAACACTGGTTTGTTTGTTTGTTTGTTCCTTTCTTTCTTTCTTTCTTCTTTTAATTGAGGTATAGTTGGTATATAACATTGTATTAATTTCAGATATATCATGTAATGTTTTGATATTTGTATGTATTACAAAGTGATCACCACAAGTCTAGTTAACATCTGTCCACATTAACAAGAGCTTTTTTTCTTTCTTTCTCTCTTTAAATGATTTTTACTTTTTCCATTATAGGTGGTTTACAGTGTTCTGTCAGTTTTCTACTGTACGGCAAGATGACCCACTCACACATACATATATACGTTCTTTTTTCTCACATTGCCCTCCATCATGCTACATCATAAGTGACTGGATATAGTTCCCACTGCTATACAGCAGGATCTCATTGCTTATCTATTCCAAAGTCAATAGTTTGCATCTATTAACCACAAATTCCCAGTCTATACCACTCCCTCCCCTTCCCCCTCCGCCTTGGCAAGCACAAGTCTGTTCTACATGTCCAGGAGTTCCTTTTCTGTGAAAAGTTTCATTTGTGCACGTATTAGATTCCAGATATGTGATATTATATGGTATTTGGCTTTCTCTTCCTGACTTACTTCACTTAGTATGAGAGTCTCTAGTTCCATCCACGATGCTGCAAATGGCATTATTTTATTCTTTTTTATGAATGAGTAGTATTCCATTGTATATGTATACCACATCTTCTTAATCCATTCATCTGTCGGTGGACATTTAGGTTGTTTCTGTGTCTTGGCTATTGTGAATAGTGCTGCAGTGAACATATAGGAGCAGGTGTCTTTTTTCAAGGAAAGTTTTGTCCGGATATATGCCCAAGAGTGGGATTGCTGGGTCATATGGTAGTTCTATATATAGTTTTCTAAGGTACCTCCATACTGTTTCCATAGTGGTTGTACCAATTTACATTCCCACCAACAGTGTAAGAGGGTTCCCTTTTCTCCACACCTTCTCTAGCTTTGTTATTTGTGGACTTATTGATGATGGCCATTCTGACTAGTGTGAGGTGGTCCCTCATAGTAGTTTTGATTTGCATTACTCTAATAATCAGTGATGTTGATAATTTTTTCATGTGCTTGTTGTCCACCTGTATATCTCCTTTGGAGAAATGTTTATTCAGGCCTTTTGTCCATTTTTTCAATTGGGTTGTTGGCTTTTTTGCTGTTGAGTTGTATGAGTTGTTTATATATTTTAGAGATTAAGCCCTTGTCTGTTGCATAGTTTGAAACTATTTTCTCCCATTCTGTAAGTTGTATTTGTGTTTTTTTTTTTTATTGTTTTCTTTACTGTGCAAAATATTGTCAGTTTGATTAGGTCGCATTGGTTTATTTTTGCTTTTATTTCTGTTGCCTTGGGAGACTGACCTGAGAAAACATTTGTAAGGTTGATGTCAGAGAATGTTTTGCTTATATTCTCTTCTAGGAGTTTGATGGTTTCTTGTCACAAGAGATTTTTTTCTTGTGATGAAAACTTTTAAGATTTATTCTTTTAGCAACTTTCAAATATGTGATACAGTATTATTAACTGTGGTCACCATGCTGTGTGTTTTATATCCTTGTAACTTATTTATTTTATAATTGGATGTTTATACCTTTTGACCCCCTTCACTCATTTCATGGCCCCCAGCCCCCCACCCCCCACTTCTGGTAAGCACTAATATGTTCTCTGTATCTATGAACTTGGTATTTATTTCTGGCTTTTTGTGTGTGTGTGTGTTTTTAAGTTCCATGTATATTTGAAATCATGTGGAATTTTCCTTTGTCTGTCTTAACTTCACTTAGTGTAATGCCCTTGAGGTCCATCCATGTTTTTGCAAATGGCAAGACTGTATTCCTTTTTATGGCTGAATAATATTATATATGTGTGCATCACCTTTTTATATACTACAAAGAGCACTGGTTTCTTTGAAGGAATTCCCTGTCCTCTTTATAATCCCATGGAAGACAGCAGTGGACAGGTCAGTACATGGATGTGGGAGATGGGGTAGGTCTTTATTTGGAAGTATGTTTTCATTTATTCGATTAAGTAACCTGTCTCCATATACAGCATTGAACACATGGACCATGTGTGAACAGGTCAGGTACTGGGCTTGAGAAAAGTCAGGGACAGGCTGCCAGAGGCTTGCCACCACAGAAGCAGACATCTTTGGTAAAGACGAAGCCATTGCTAAAGAGTGGAAAAGGGGGAAGAGCAAGAAAGGGCTATGGGATCAAGAGATGAAAACTACTATAGATAAGTAGATACGCAATAAGGATAGCTTTACAACACTGGGATATATAGCCCTTATTCTGTAGTAACTTTTAATGGAGTATAACATGTAAAAATACCAAATCACCATGCTGTACACCTGAAGCTTAGATGATAGTGTAAGTCAGTTGTATTTCAGTTTACAAAAGTGAGGCTGTTTCCGAACCTGTTTTTATTGTCATTTTATAACACATAAATCCTAGGTCTCTACCGTCTATTATTACCAAATAAGTTGTCATTTTTTTTTTTTTTTGACATAGTCTGATGGCCTGCTTGCTGGAGGCTGTCCCCTCCCCCAAGTTTCCCTAAGCTGTTTCTCAGAATCCTTGTGATGCCATCCTACACGTGTTTGGGATCAAGTCTCTCTGGTTCCACCTCCCATATTCATCTTGCCACCTCAGCCATGATGTGGTGGATCCTTGCAATATTGTTGATTTGCTGAGCCAGACTGCAGGCTGATGGTTTCTACTCCCTCCAGCAAACCTGTCCAACACACACTCATGCTGGTCGGAGGGCGAACGACACATCACAGTCAGAGGTGGTTCTTCTGCAGTTCGTCACTGGGTCACTGACTTTACTGAAGCCTTGAAAACAAGGAATATCTTGTAGACAGTCCCTTAAAACTGCTATTAGATATGGCTACTCCTCGAGTTTAAACCAACATCATAATTCCTTCCCAGCTTAGCTCCTTGACCAGCTTCTGGAGTGTTACCCATGACAGAGGGCAGCTTCCCCCACCACTGTGAATACTGGCAGCAATGTGTTGCCTTAGCCTCCAGAATCAGTTAACACCTGGACCTGTAGGGGAAATAAAGAAGACTTGTTTCTTCCAAAGCCAGGCCCACCTCATTGTTAAGCTTTGCCCAGGACAGTTTACAATGAGAAAATTCATACAGGTGCAATCTCACTTTTCACAAGCACGGGCTTGATCTGGCCCCATGCCCTTGACAAAACAGCCTTAATCATAAAAGAGTATATTAACCTCTCAAATGGTTTGTTTCATCTGGAATAAACACAGTTCTACTCAAGTTGTGTAGCACCACGTCTGGTCTAATTCCTGTAACTTTTTTTTTTTCTTTAGTGTAACGTCAAGAGAAGTTAAGGTGTGAATCAAGTTATTCCTCCAAAGCTCTTATCATCAAATGCTTTGTTGTACATAGACCGAGCGACCAAGAGTTGACCATAGCATTTAGGCATAGATGAGGCATTTACAGATTGAGAATAGAAAAGCTCTTCTAACTCTTAGGGGCACGTATTTACTGTACTGAGTAAAAGTCTTCCTATCTCAGCCTAAGTCAGCTATGGGGCAAGTTCACAGAATGTACAACTAACTGCCCAGGAGCCCCGGTAACGTGCCCTTAGATAAGCTTCACTGAATGTCCATTTAAGTAATTTTTCCCCAAAGAAAGATGAACTCTAGTCTCCACCCGAAGTGGAAAAAAAATGCTTATTACTTTGAAAAGTGATCATTTTTAAGTTTCAGAAATGTTAGGGTCAGGAACTCCTGCCGTGGCTCCGCGGTTAATGAACCCAACTAGTATCCATGAGGATGCGGGTTCAATCCCTGGCCTTGCCCAGTGGGTTAAGGATCTGGTGTTGCAGTGTAGGTCGCAGACACAGCTCAGATCTGGCATTGCTGTGGCTGTGGCATAGGCCAGCAGCCATAGCTCCGACTGGACCCATAACCTGGGAACCTCCATATGCCACAGGTGAAGCCCTAAAAAGACAAAAAAAAAAAAAAAAAAGAAAAGAAAATAAATGTAGAAATGTTAGGGGCAAGTTTTTCTAAAGCATTTCCTCTCCTCACATCTTAACACTCTCTTCCAATATGAAATCATGAAAGTTTATCTAAGTGCTGTTGACTTATCTTAAGCCTACTCAGTTACCTCCATTTGTAGATGGTTTCATTTTATTTTTTTTTCTAAAACTAATAGGCATTCTTTGTATAACAGAAAATAGGGGATCAGTCATAAGGAGAACACATGGAAATGTGCAAGGCAGGGAGGTGGGAGAGAGTAAGCCTATGTAATGCAATCACACAGACCTGGCTTTGAGTTCTGGAAGTGGGAGATAGTAGCATATAGGCAGTGGAATCACAAAGACCTGGCATTGAGTTCTTGCTTTACCTTTTATGAACTTATGGTCTTCAGAAAGTTATTTAATTTTCCTGAATCTTATCTACACTGGGGACAGTAGAAATTTCCTCATAGAATTTTTGGGAGGAATATATGAGATAATTCATGTCAGCCATCTAGCTCTATGCGAATCTATTACTCCTTTAAAAATTAATTTTAATAATATTATGTTAAATTGTAATTTTCTAAGCCATAAGAACCCAATTCATGATACTACATTGATAGTTCCATGGAAAGCTTTCTACAGTTTCTGTCACAATCTTCTTATCTTTGCACTCGATTAATTGAAGGCTCTTTGAAGGGGGGAGTTATACTACTACAGGAGACTTAAGACTAAGAACAGATGGTGAATCTTTCTCCCAACTGGCTGAAAAAAAAAAAAAAAGCTCTGATTTGATAAGAAAATATGTATGATGCAAGGAAAAGCATAAAAAAGAGAGCAGGCAGGAGGAGCAAGAGGTCCTTGTCCTTCAGAATGGTTTCTTAAGTACCATAAAGTCCTGGTGAGCTATGAATCCCAAAGTCAGTCAGATTAGAAGCATCTTGAATGTTGGGCTTGTCTTTTACTTGTGTATCTAGGAGACTCAGCACAGATAGAAGAGCATCCATATGTCAAACTTGACTGGCTGCTTAGGTTTGGGGTTTGTGATCAGTAAACTCATGCTTACTTCTCCGGTTGTCTGCTCTGAAATTGTAGGGTACCCCTTGAGAAGAACAGACATATTTTAAGCAAATACATTATTTTATTGATATCCACGTCTGAGCTAAATATGAAGCAGGGAGGAAGCTTGACAGGGGCATATCTTGGTGTTGAGAATGAAAATTTGTGATACTCAAATTTTAAAATACAATTTTTAAGCCAACTTTATCAGGGCTAGTCTTTACTCATCCCATCATCTTTAAAGAAAGCAAAGTGAGCATATTTACCTGACCTTGTCTATCCTGGGTTTAGTTACAACTCATTTTGGGGGGTGCCTGAAGTTCACATACTCCAGCAGAAGCAGAACTTCCAGGATTTGGAAATGGTATGAGTGCTTTTTTTGAACATTAATAAACACATCTTCCAAAGGCATATTTTGTTGAATTACCTTCGATTGAATCAGACACACATGAATTGAGTTTATTTGGAACAGTGGTACTGAAAATTATGAGGCTGAAAGTTTCAGATTTTGACAACATTTGCTGGTAAGCAGTGGAGTAGGTGGGTTCTGTATTCGGTACAGTGAGAACATTTGAGAAGTCCTTTGCCCTAAGACATGGTCTAGATCAGGAATTAGAAACTTTCTGTAAAGCACCACATTGTAGATATTCTAGACTTTGCAGACCACATAGTCTCTGTGGCTACAACTCAACTCTGCTGTTGTAGCACAAAAGCAGCCCTAGACGGTACATAAGCAAGTGTAGCTGGGTTCCAGTAAAGCTTTATAAAAACAGGCTATTGAGGGAATTCCAGTAGTGGCTCAGCAGTTAACAAACCTGACTAGTATCCATGAAGATGCGGGTTTGATCCCTGGCCTTGCTCAAGCTGTGGAGTATGCTGTGAGCTGTGGAGTAGGCTGTTGGCCGTAGCTCCCATTTGACCCCTAGCCTAGGGAACTTCCATATGCCAGGGGCGTGGCCCTAAAAAGACAAAACAAACAAACAAAACAGGCTATTGGGCATTCCCATCTGGCTCAGCAGGTTACGGATCTGGCATTGTCACTGCTGTGGCTTGGGTTCCTGCTGTGGTGTGGGTTTGATTTCTGGACTGGAAAATTCCACGTGCTGCAAGCGTGGCCAAACAAAACAACAACAATAACCACAAAGGCTATTGGCTGAATTTGGCTCACAAGCCAAGTTTGCTCTCCATAAAGAGAGTCCCTAACAAGAACTAGGAGTGTATACTGGCTGGGAAGCCTCTGGGACCTCTGGGGTGACCTGAAAGCAGGTGTAAATGACCCTGGAATATAGTTCATACCCTGTTTCCCTCCTCTCACTCTTTATTGTTGTTGTATTGTATAAGTTACAAATGCTAAATCTAGAAAAACCAGAAAGTACAATTGAAAAAAAAAAGGAACATCCCTAATCTTATTTCTTGGAAATGATACTTTGTTTTTCATCATTTCACATATTTTACCACATGAAGAAATACTATGTATCTGTAAGCACATAATTTACAAAAATTAGATTATACTATTATACTATGCATATGTATACATGTCTGTGTGTGTGTGTGTGTGTGTGTGTGTGTGTGTGTGTGTAGCAACCCATTTGGTAGACATTACTTGCCAGTCATGTGGCAGGGGATTTTTCTATATGTTTTATTCTTGCCAAATGTAAGTGAAAGAACACAGCCTTTATTTGTTACATTGGAATATAGAGATAAAAATGGCTTAATACTCCTTGTGATCTTAAATTCTAATTTTAATTGAATGTAACTTCGTCTTCATATGTTATATTTTTAGATCATTTTCAAGTGCACAAATAAATTAAATAAAAGTTATTCCAAACTTTTTGTCCACCAGATTATTTCTGGGCATTAGAGTTGGACTTTTGAAAACAATGATTATTTGTTTTCAGTTGTGAATTCTCTTTCAAAATGTCCCACACTTTGGGAGCAGGTGTAAGGATCTTATTGAAAATCTTGACCTTCCTGGCTGTTCGGTGCAAATCTAAATCTTGACTTTAAAAAACAATCCTTGTTGCGGGGAGGTGTGCCATTTGATTTTAGAACTTGCCTAGTATGAGGATTTCTTAAAGACGTTTCCAGAATCTTAAGTACAGAGCACATCCCTAAGGCCATCTTGTCTAAAAGTCAAGGGAATAGCGATGCCTCAGCAGAAAGGATATGGTCAGAAAAGAGCTTCCTCCTTCATTTAATCACAGTCAGCTTTCCTTCCAGGGGTTCTGAGTTAACAGTGAGGCAACTTTTTTTTTTTTTTAATTTTCCACATGAATGAGCAGGTGTTTCTTCCATGAGGCCCATATGTTCCTTTACAAGCTTTATCCAAAGTACCTATAGTGTAGCCCATGATAACGTGGCACATGGCCAGTCTCCTCACAAGACTTTCCTTTTTATTCCAAGGAGAGGGAGGGAGGGAGTTTGTGTGTGTGTCCGTGTGTGTGTATGTTGAAGAGACAGAGCAGAACAGCAGCAATCTCTTTGGGTTGGTGGAGCATCCGCTCACGTGCCAGCAAACCACAGTGAAGATGAGTTGTCAGCAAGGCCTGAGGTCCAAACTGACCCCACGCCAAACCCCTGCCCATGGCCTATTTCCCAGCAGGCTGCTTCAGGGCTGTGGCAGACCCCGAGAGCAGCTGTCTGCCTGGCAAACAGGCCAGAGTCCAACTGGGGTGGTTCTCTCAAGTTAAAAATAACAGTCATTACCAAGAAAGAGGAGTGCCACTCCAAGTTGACTGCGTCCTGTTTCATCAGAATCATCAAGAGGAACCCAAAGGTGAGGACAGAGGGAAGCGGGAAGTCTATGGAGGTAAGAAAATAGGGAGGCTTCTGCTGTAATGGCAGGAAAATGGGAAATACCTGGAAGCCCAAGCAGAACTGGCCAAGATACGTGCTGGAAAGAATGTTCTGTGAAAGCCCTGCTTTGTGATCATGGCTAAAATGCGGATGGCTGGGGAGAAAGCACACGATGTTTATGAAAAGAAAAAAAGCTTGTACTTCAGAACGAGTGCCTGCTCCTCCTGTTCTTACAGGGACCGTGAATAATCCACAGTGTATGATTCTAGTTATGAAGTGTCTAGAAAAGGCAAGTCTATAGAGATAGAAAGTAAATTAGTGGTTGCCTGGCCTGGGGACACTGAACTGCTCATGGTATGAGATTTATTTACGGGATAAGGAAAATGTTCTGAATAGCTTTCGGTTTGTTGCACAACTGGGAATACACTAAAATAAAATGAACTGGCATACTTTAAAAAAAAAAAATCTATAGTGAAAGCTCTGTGTGTTTGTGACTTATTCCTCTTGCAAGCTTGACAGTGAATCCACTGGTGTACGGTGTACTCATCCTAAGCTCATTTTTGGTTCCATGTGAGCCTGAAAGTGAAAAAGTAGGAGCCCCTTCATTTCTACACTGGCCAGAAAGGCAAGTATAAATCCTCATCAAAATACACTGCTCCAAAAAATTCTTCCAAGTTGGATAGTTAATAAATATAAATGGAAGCAAAACAACAAATAGAGAAATTCGAATAATTTTAAGAGTAAATTCAGTGACGGTGTCCTGTCTGGGCACGAATTTATTTTTTGGGGGGGCTTTTTTTGTGTTTTTAGGGCCGCACCTGTGGCATATGGAGGTTCCCAGGTTAGGAGTCTAATCGGAGCTGTTGTTGCCGGCCTATGCCAGAGCCACAGCAACACCAGATCCGAGCGGCGTCTGCCACCTACACCACAGCTCAAGGCAAGGCCAGATCGTTAATCCACTGAGTGATGCCAGGGATTGAACCCGCAACCTCATGGTTCCTAGTCGTATTCGTTTTTGCTGTGCCACAATGGGAACTCCAAATGTTTTTTTTTAATAACTGTTTATTTTCAAATAAAGAAGGTGAGCAGGATAGAATGGCTCCCTTTAAGTTACTTTGCATTCGGTTTTCTTTCTTTCTTTCCTAATATGTCTTCTAGTGACTGGCCACCCAGAAGTGTGGTCTGTGGATCAGCAGCATCAACATCAGTTTGTTACGTAGAATCTCTAGTCTCACTCCAGACCTACTGAATTAGAATGTACATGTTAAAGAAGATCTTGTGATTAGCACACACATTAAAATCTGAGGTACTGTCCTGGTATGGTCAGGAAAGCTTAAGTTCTGTGCTTAGTTACACCTATTGCTTATTTCAGGCAATACTGATTGTAATATTTACCAAGAGTTTTTGGGTCAAGAAATCATCTCTTGCCCTTTCAACTGATGTGGAGATTCAGAAGGAAGAGTTGAAAACCTTCTAAGTGTTTTCGGCTAGAGTGGATAACCCTGGAGGAATTACGCTTACAAGAGTAATAAAAGCAGAGCAATGTGTATTTACACATTTTGAACTGTCGTAGTTGAAATGTGTTTGCTTTAATCACGTTAGACACTGCTGTATTACTCTAGGACATTTACTTCGAGGAAATGATGGCATTACGAAGTATCCTGTTAAAGGCATTGATTAGCTGTCATAAAATGTCAACATAGAAAGACATTCGGTGCTAATTAAATTGAAGCCATATGTCTGAGATAAAATTGTACGAGGTAATCTTAAATTTAGCCTATTAGATAACTTGACGTAGTCTATTTGGGGTCATTGATAGTCTCTTCAAAGAATGGGGTAAAAACGAATCAAACTTCAACTTAGTGCTAAGTGGCTGGTGTGAGTTTGCACCTGGGACCCTGGGTGAGGAAGTGACCAGAACAGCAGCCTATGAAGTGTGATGCATAGAAGAATTTGGCAGTGGAAGGGAGGGACTACGGAGTCTCTGCCTAGGTAATCTGAGCCGGCATCCTGCTATTGACCTCTTCCCTGAACTTCACCTAACTCTTATGGAAATATCCCGTGCATGAAACAATAGCAGGATATCTCTGGAAAAGTTGCAGAAAGTCAGGGCTCAAAACACATTGTTCGTAAACTCATGGAATCTTTACATGCAGCCCACCATATTAAAAATATTTTTAAAATGTCTAAGGAAATTCCTTGCTTATCAAATTCAATGGGCTTTTACTTTAAAAGGAAAAAGCAGTTTCGGCTCCTTTGCAGATAAAAGTACTTAAACCTAGACATTCTTAAAAAAATGTTAATGACCTGAGGTAATGGTTCTTGAATTTCAGTGTGCAACAGAATGCTCTGAAAGCTTTACTAAAACAGATGATTTTAGACTCAGTAGGTCTGAAGTGGGGCCCAAAATTTGTATTTCTAGCCAGTTCTCAGATGATGGTGATGCTGCTAGTCCAGAGATCACACTTTGAAAGTCCCTAAATTAAAGTAAAGCTATATCATTGATGACTCCAGTGAAAGATAATTTCATATGCATTTATTCTACAAACACTATTAGGCCTTTTCTGTGTGTCCAGGACAATATTAATTGCTAAGGTTGCAAAATTGAAAAATTCAGCCTTGCCCTCCAAGAGGTCGTGGTCTAATGGGATCACCAGTCCCACAGAAGTCCCTACACTTCTGAAGGACTAAATGAGTAGCAGAATTCCCTATGCTCTCAGTACAGGAGGAGAAATTCATGTCCACCATTGCCTGTGCTTCCACTTTCCTCAGCCCTTAGGAGGCCTCAAGACAGCACAGAGAGGGGACAGACATCAGTTCATGGTCTTATCCAAATCTGATGACCTCAAAATAATAAACATCGAGTTGAGGGGGAGGTATGGAGGTGAAGAAGCAAACACATTTTTATCTGGATTATAAGTATGTCTAGATAAGAACTTTGAGTGTGACTACTGTCACATGGCACTGTCTGGAAGCAAATAGATTTTATTTTTTAATCCACAAAGTTTTTAAGGTAATTATACTGCCAAAGATGCATATATTTGACTGTTCATGCCTTAAAAGGGCATCTGCACCTCCAAACTTTCATCAGAGGCATAAGAGTACTGAGTCACTGAAGAAGGCTCACTTTGAATGTAGGCATGAGGATAATTTCCCAGAGGGCAGAACTAGGGATCACAGGGAGCAATGGCCAAGGGGCTCTTCCCAGAGATCAGAGCAGGGTGTAGTCTAGGAACCTTCCCCATTTGCATTCTAGGGGGCCTTCCCAGTGCCCAGCTAGCAGGATGTTATCATCACAAGAGCTAGGCGTCCACTAGATAGCTCCCATTGCCATTCAGTGGAAGTTCCTACAGCTCTTATACTGTCCCTTTTCCATCACCGTATGCTGGTTGAGTATGTATGTTGGTTTGAGAGGATGAGGGAGCTTTAGATACCTTGTTTTTTATTCTGTAAGTTGCCAGAGCAAATGAAGCCACATATACTCTTGATGAAGTATTAAGCATATCATTCAAAAATCCTAGACTCTGAGCCACAGTAACTGGGTGAATTTTGGATTGTCACTTGAGTGGTGAGTGTGTTTTGTATGAAAGGTGTGCTTTGGATATTTGAGGCTTAGACTCTGTGAGAGATGATTCACAACAGATACTTGTGCTACCCTTTTATATTGCAGAAATGCAATTGGGAGATGTTATCCTAGTTCCTCTTTTATCTGGGTGGACCACTTAAATAGTTACTATCAATGAACTGTAAGTAGTTGCATGTTCGCAGTCAGTGATTAAAAGTACCGTGTATCCCTTCCTGGCTTCGGTGGTTAAGTGTCAGTATGCCCTCTTCAACTCCTTTTCCCCATCCACCACCTAGATATCGATGTCCAGGGTGTCTGTGAGACTGTTGAAGATGTAGAGATAAAAGGTGAGGGAGCCTGGAGTTACTGCTTGGAAGAGAGTCACTACACCACATCCACACTGGATCATTGCATGACACTTTACTTTGTAGATGAAGTCACTGAGATTTGAGAATTTATCCGTTAGTATTACTTTAATGCAGCTGTTTGTTATTTATTTTTCATTTAAGCATGAGTAGGGGCTTAAGAGAAACAGTAGACTAATATGAAATAAAATGGAGGTATTACACTTTTCTCTACATTTCTAAATTCTAAGATGGATTAAATGTCGTGACCTTATCACACATAAGTTATGTCTCTTACCGTAATCCTAAGAGGCAGCTCTTATGAGCTCCATTCTACAGAAGAAAGAACAGAGACTCGGAGAAATTAGGTAATGTGCTTATTAAGTCATGGGTGGCAGAATCAAAATTCATGCCCTGAGCACTCTAACTCCAGAACACATGCCCTTACCCCTGTCCCATTCTACCTCTCCATCAGTGTTACTGGCATGAGCAGTTTCTCTGCAGTTGGCTTCCTACTGAAGATCAACTACTTTTCATCTTGCCTATTTTTTTGTATTTTTATCACCTCTTTCAAGAAAAGGAGACTTCTACTGAAAGTGAAACCTTCACCTGATGACATGTATATAAACTAAAACTGGTAGAAGAAAGGATGAGTGTTAAGACTGGGGTATAGACAGAATTCAGAGACTTTCATCAAGGCCAGTTCATTCCTGCTGCCATTCACCAACCCCAGCACCCTACAACAAGATACCCTAAGGATAATATTCATAAAACTAGAAAATCAAAATTATCCTGAAAGATTACTTGGTTTCTCATGACTAACCAATTGAGAATCACAACCATTTATTTAGTCTATAGGAAAACATTGCTGCCAAGCCTAGCTAGTCATTGAAGACATTCATTTGGAGTAAAAATATGCCTAATCTTCTGATATGTTCCGTATGGGTCCAGTTTGGTCTTGTCACTGCAGTTGTCCTTAATTTACCCCAGTGTAAAATGAGATTAATTTTTAAGGAAATATGAAGCATGCTGAATACTGTCATAGTTTAAGTTAACCATAGGTTTTCATTTGTTTTATTTATTTGACTAAAATAATGCCATACTTTATATCATGTTATTAAATTAAAATATTTAATTATTCTAAAGTTCTCCTATAAAGGCTACCCCCAAGAATATTATGTCTGTTTCAATTTGCAGAGTTAGCTGGAATATAAAAGATTTGATTTTTCATGGAGTAGAGTTTGACCTTCAGGTTCTAAATTTTTAGGCTCCCTCAGAAGCTAACAATGAGAGGGAGATATGAACTTGGGATAAACCTGTCTCAAGAATCTCTTACACATGACCAAGTAGAAAATTAGCTCCTGTGTGTCCTGTGTGATGTGACCCAAGAAAGGATAAAGGGACAGATACTGATCTCTGAAGTGGAAGTCAGGAAAGATAGCATGAGTTCTTGGGCCAGTAATTCAAACTTATTTTTTAGTTGGCACTTTCTTGACCCCCATTTCCAGTTTTAAAATACATATAGTCCAAAGCATTGCTACCTGCAGTGGACTGAAGGTTTTTGTCCCACTCCCAATCCCCAAATTGATATGTTAAACCTAATCTTCAATGTGGTAGTTTCTGGAGCTAAGCTTTGGGGAAGCAGTTAGATTACAAGGGTGGAGCCCTCATGAATGGGATTAGTATCCTTATAAGACGAGGCTAGCCTTCTTTCTCCTTAGTACGGATACAAGGGGCAGTCCTTGGTCTGTGAATCAGGAAGAGAGCTCTCATCGGAAGCCAATCATGCTGACCCCCAGATCTCAGACTTCTAGCCTCCAGAACTATAAGAAATAAGTTTTTGTTGTGTATAAGCCACCTAGTCTATGGTCCTTTGTTATGACAGCCTGAGCTAAGACCCTGACCTTACTCTCAATATTATGCCTATAATTCAAGTTTAAATATATAAATCTTTGCATGGGCAAGATTAAAACATGGTACCTACATAGTGCTCATTTATCTAGGCCCAGGTGGAGATAGACAAAGGAACTAGAAGGCAGAATCATGAAGGAAGTATGTAATATTACTCTATGGTGTTTTTAGATGAGCGTCTTCATTGCTTTTATCCTTAATGACACCTTATTTTGACACCGATATCTGGAGTCTTTGTCCCTTCCTTGGTTGTGCACTGACTTGAACAAATCTTTCCAATTCCCATAACCAAACCATAAGCCTCCTACTCATGGACTTGCCTCATCCCAGGCCTCAGGATCTGTGGTCACAGGACCCAACATCTCATCATTTTAGATATTGTTCTTGAGATAACTTATGTTTGTTTTTTCTGAGAACTGGGTCCTGTCCCTAGTACACTGAGTGTCTGCTGTGCTTTCTTATTAATAATACCAAGACTATGTTAATTATAATCATAAATTAATATATTGTTTTTCTGGTTGGTCATAATTCAGCATCTTTTTTTCGCCCCATCTTTTAACCCCTCTCATCTTTCAGCATCATTTTGCATGTGTTTTATAATCAATGGCATCTTTAGGCATTTGTGACATGGTTCTCATTGCTCATATTTGGTTGATATCCCTGGTGTCATAACTGGAAAATCTCTACCCTTGTTTTAGTCAAAAAACCATTTAGGACCATTTTAAAATGAAATATGAGTTCTAACTTGCCCAATACCTTCAGCTGGCCCTTCCTGGTAAGCTTATGAAAGCACTCATGCTGAAATCTGCAGAAAGAGTGCCAGTAGGTTAGAGGAAATGCCAAAATCGAGAGTAAAGGATTTAAGATGTGCCTCATCACGAATACCCTTCATAACAAAGAGCAAACCTGAATGTGTATCAGAATCCAGAGAATAGTTTGTTAAACACAGTGCTGGACTCTGACCCAGAGGTTCTGTTGCAATAGATCTGGCTTTGGGCCCAAGATTGTGCATTTCTAACATGTTTCCAGATGATACTGATGCTGCTGGTCCAGAGATCCCGATTTCAGAACCAGTGTCCTAGAGAATGACTATAGATAAATATGTTCCTCCATCTACTGGCTCTGAGGGCAGCTTGGCAGTGAGCCAGCTTCCCATTCAGTTCTCTGGAACCCTCAACCAACGTTTTCCATCTCCTGGGTTATAAAGATGTCTCTTCACCCTCCTCTGCAGACTTCCTTCTTTTTCTTCCCCAGCCCGTAGCCATTTCTTCAAGCTGTCCCCACAGAAACACTGGCTCTGTAGATATCTTTCAAATCCCAAAAGGTACTTACCCCATTTTGTTTCACTGTTCATGGTGGTTATTCACAATTTTTAATGTGATTGGGTTGCACAGGAGAGGGACATCTGGAGAGGCGGGCGATTGGGCCTTTGGGATTCATTTGAGAGAGTTCAGAGGCCTGGTGAGAGAATTTAGTGTGAAAACCTACAACAGAAAATGATATTTTACACTTTGATACTGCTTCAGGTCCTTTCCTGGTTCATCTTAATTTTTATGTTGGGTTTTCCTCCCCTAGAATTGCGGAACTGGAATTCCGTTCCAGATCTTTTTCTTCCAGATAGTTAATGTCCACCTGCTCCAAGAGTGAAGCGATGAATATTCCTCCAGCATGTTAGCAAGAACAAATTTTACTTTCACAAATCTGATGTTTGCAAACAAGGGCTTTGCTTTATTTCGTACCTGACATCCTTCCCTTGACTCTTGAGTTCCCCATCTGCTTAGAGCAAGCTAGCCATGTTCTCCGAATTCAGACAACTCAGTGTAATCTAAAAGCATTCTAGCCTAAATTAGGCATTATTGTTGTAGGCACCATTCAATACAAGCTGCTTCTTCGAGGTACAGGGAGGAGCTTTCAGGGGAGGGCCAGGGACAACACCCAGCACCGTCCTAGGGCTCTGCTGCTGCCTGGCTTCTGCTTCTGCTTCTCCTCCTCCTCCTCTGCCTTCTCCTCGCCTTCCTCCTTCCTCTCCCTCTCTCTTCCTCTCCCCCTCCTCCCACCTCCTCCTTCTTCATCAATTACATTTTATTGGCATATAGTTGACTTACAATATTGTGTTAGTTTCAGGTGTACTGCAAAGTGAATCAGTTATACATGCAGATATATCCATTCCTTTTCAGATTCTTTCCCCCTATAGGTTATTAAACAGCACTGGGTTGATTTTCCTGTGCTATACAGTAGGTCCTTATTGTTTCTCTGTTTCATATATAGTAGTGTGAATATGCCAGTCTCAACCTCCTAATTTATCCCTCCTCCCCATGTTTCCCCTTTAATAGCCATAACTTTGGTTTTGAAATTTTTGAGTCAGTTTCTGTTTTGTGAATGAGTTCTTTTGTATCATTTCTATTATATTCTGCATATTTGTGATCTCATATGATACTTGTTTTTGTCTGACTTATTTCATTTAGTATGATAATTTCTATGTCCATCCATATTGCTACAGATAGCATTATTTTTTTCTTTTCTATGGTGGAGTCATACTCCATTCTATATATGTACCATATATTCTTTTTTTTCTTTTAAGGCCACACCTGCATCATAGAGAAGATGGAAGTTCCCAGGCTAGGGGTCAGATGGGAGCTGCAGCTGCTGGCCTGCACCACAACTTGCAGCTGCAGCAATGCCAGATCTGAGCTGCATCTGTGGCCTACACTGCACCTTGCAGCAATGCTAGGTCTTTAACCGACTGAGTGAGGCCAGGTATCAAACCCTCATCCTCACTAAGTCATGTTCTTAACCCACTGAGCCACAATTGGAACTCCGATTTTCTGCCTCTTCTTTATTCAATCCTCTGCTGATGGACATTTAGGTTGCTTCCTTGTCTTGGCTACTGTGAATAGTGCTATGTTTGTTGCTATTGTTGTTTTAGATTTAAATTTATTGGAGTATAGTTGACTTACAGTGTTTTATTAGTTTCAGGTGTACGGCAAAGTGAATCAGCCATACATACAAGTATATGCATTCTTTTTTCCCATGTAGGTTATTACAAACTATTGAGTAGATTTTCCTATGCTATACAGTAGGTTCTCTTTATAATCACCTATTTTATACAGTGGTGTGTATATATTTTTCCCACCCTCCCAATTCCCCCCCTCCCCATGGTTTCACCTATGGTAACCACAAGATTGGTTTTACAAGATGCCCAGCTCCTAAGTCCCTGATGGTGCCACCTTAGTGTGGATGGAGCCCACTAGTAGCCTGTCTTGGATCTCTTTTGACCTTTAGCGGGGCTTGCTCAGTAACTGATTGGAGATGATAATCCTGATATGGCACAATTGGGCTTTTATCACCTCCCCAATTCTCCCCACATGCCAACTAGCGAGTTTTCTACCTATCAGAGCTCTATTAATTGGGTCTCTGTGCTACGCTGGCAAGATTTTTTGATTGACAATAGCAAATAAAATGCTCCCTGCTAACACCTCTATCCTGCTGTCTTGCCTTAGAAAGTCTAGGATTTTTCACCTCTCACACATTTGCTTTCTTTCACTTTGCTCCATCACTCTACTTTCTTTCTGTGCTTCATCCCTACTGACCAGCAGTTCCAGTTGGATCAGGAGTTCTGCCAAACAGCATGTGCCAGGAAGATGCAGCCACATATTCAAAATCACCCCCAAGCTGGGGAGGAAATTCATCCATTCATTATCAAGATGAAACAGAGAGGAGGCCATTCTGCCTCTCCTGCCCCCAAATCTTATTTCCTCCAAATTCCCAGACATGTGTGTATAGGCCATGGAGTGGGGAGTGGGGGAGAGTGGAAGTGATAGATTGGGAGAGCTGACATAGTTTACTTTATTTGTAACTCTGCCTAGGGACCTGGGGTAGGGAATCTGGCTAAATGGAAAAGGTGCTTCATTGAACTTTAGAAGTTAAATAATATAAACTTATGTACTCATTTCTACATATGAGTGCAGGTGACCACCTGGCAGCCTAAAGAAACAAGAAAAAACAATGAAAAGGGGACGTTCGTTGAGGGTTCATATTCATATCATTTTGTTACAGACTTCATTCTGCAGAACACATCCCTCAACTAAAGGTTCTACCAAATTCACAGCCTGAGTGGTTGAGAACCTGCCTCTGAGCCAAAGTGAGTTAAATAAGATAACTCATTAGGCCACCATGAGTTGAGAGATCACCAAATCCTACACACTCATGAGGCACTCACTAGATAATAAACATAGGGCTACACATAGTAGGAGCATGGAGGTGAGGAAGAGAGTCAAGAAATATTACTTAGAGGAGTCTGGTTGTCAAACTGTAAGGACCAGCTGGCCAGTGTGCCAAGAGGCCACACAAACTCATACCATTAGCTCCTCTGTAATAAATATCCTACCCCAAGCATTGCAGTTGAGATACCTTGTAGTGCTTTTTCATGTCTCTAAACCATAAGCACTTTGAGGGCAAAGCTTGTACTTTACCTGTTGCCAAGGCCTCATACCTCACATGGTACATATCAAATGAGTATGAGAGTTAGTAACTTTTGGAGCATCATTATTAATAGAATGCTAAGTAACATTCCAAAAATTATTAAACCTTAAGAATTATTTGACATAAACAAAATGTAATCATTCTTTAACCACTTGTATGAAAATTGCATTCTTATATCAACTGCTCACAGCTGAAATTAAAATGGAATCTCTCTCATAACAATATTAAAAGAAAATTAATGGCTTTGCATTAATGAGCTTCCTGGTTTATTACTTAATAGATTACTGTCACAAAAAATATTTTAGAAGACTTTAACTGTTTGATACTCAGGATTCTCTGGATATCGATGTTATTTTGACTTCTTTTTACAAGTGATAAATGAACAATAATTTAAAGAATTATAAAGATGCAAAATGCTGGTTCTGGTGACCTGACGTTTTTATGATTTTATCATATATACCACAAATAAATCATGGATTTTATATTGTTGTATCTTATTAAATTGTATGAATATTTAATTTAAGGACAATGTTGATAACATTGTAGATAAATGAACCATGGTCTTTGCATGGATGGTTTTATAGCACAGACTCATATTGGTTAGTAAGTTAAAACTCTGTTAGAATTTCTGTTATAAATTTCCAAAGTCCTCTCATTCTCTAGATTGAAATTTAGTAGCAAATCTAAGACTAGACCTGTCTTACTAATCAAAAGAAATTATTTTACCCTGGTTAAAAGATGCAGCATTACAAAAGAAGTTGGCACATTCCTATTTGTTGGCATGATTAACAAAGAGTGGTTTTTAAAACACCATGTATTACAAATATGAGCAAGAAATTCTGCAGTCCAGAGTGAGCTAAGCACTAACCAGTAATTTGAAACCTCTGGGTCTCCCTTGCTTACTTGTTAGTGAAATAAAATTTGGAGAGAAAGATATCTGAAATCATTCTATTTATATCTATCTATCTATCTATCTATCTATCAATCTATCAATCATCTATCTACCTATCATCTATCTATCTATCTATATATCTATCTATCTATCATGTATCTACCTATCATCCATCTATCTATCTATCTATCTATATCTATCCAACTATCGCTCTATCTCAAGCTATTACCTACCTAAGGTCTATCAGTTACATTGTATCACCAGTCATCTCTACTTAATGTATCTGGAGTAATAAAAATAGACTAAACTCAGAACTCAGAACTGAAAAGAACATTCCTCATTCCATCCTCCCACCAAAGTGCTCCTTTTCTTAAACTCTATTGTATATTATGAGGATTCAATCCTTTCTTCAGTATCACCTGGAAGAGCCTGCAGAAACAACTTATGTATTAAGGGTCCTTACATAAATACATCTTTAAAAAGCATTTATATTTGCAAAATATATAACCTTGTAAATGAGTTGCCATTAGAGTTGTAATATACATGCCATAAATATGAATTAATGTGTATAATACACAAAGATGTTATACTGTTATATTTTGGTGTAATTTAGATCTGGAAAGATTAATTTGCATAATAGACTATGACCACTTAAGAAAATGACAGTACTGCCTAGCCCACAGTACTTTATCATAAAAGCACACACATCCACATGGGAGCTAATTTTCTATTTGGCTTCTTTCTGTAAATCAGTATCTAAGGAAGCCTAAAGTTCCTTAAGCTAAAAACAGAATGAATTTTTTCAGGGGATGAGATTCCACTCCTGACCAGTGTTCACCAGTTACAGGACAGGAAAATAGTTATTGTTTATTACAACAAAGACCACATCAAGGGCTTAATCACAAGCAGTGTTGTGTTAAACACTGTATGATAGGACTTGGACCTAAAAAAAATGTACTTGAGTGATATGACCAGGGCATGCATTTAGCGTGTGTAGAAATATACATACGTACACACACACACACACCTAATACGTATCTGTATATATCTATATAAATCAAAGAGTCCGTGAATAGGAAGTGAATTTCAAGTTTGGCTGAGTAGGGAGATGATTATAAATCTCTTAGGCTATTGGACTTAGTGCCAATTTTCTTTGATTTTGTCAACTATGGGACATGAAAAGGACTTACCACCACTGTCTGACAACACTTTTTCTATTGAATGTCTACTAATTTTTCCTTAGCTTTTTTCTTCTTTTTTCTTTCTTTTTTTTTCTTTTGCAAATGGAACAAACAATTCTCTCAATGTTTCTTTCAGCTTGATATTCAAATACAGAATCTTTGTCACTCTCCTCGATTCTTTACAACCTTCATTAATTTGTCAAACATAAACCAATAATATTCTGACTGATTTTTCCCCAGGACAATGGCTAGACCACTACACTACCTCCTAAAAAAATCTTAACCAGTTTTTAAAAAATGAAGTATAGCTAATTTACAATGCTGTGTTAGTTTCAGTTGTACAACAAAGTGATTAGTTTTATATCTATCTATCATCTGTCTATATTCTTTTTCAAATTCTTTTCCATTAGAAGTTATTATAAGCTATTAACCATTGTTCCCTGTGCTATACAGTGGGTCTTTCTTGTTTACCTGTTTAATATATAGTAGAGCATATATGTTAATCCCAAACTCCTAATTTGTCTTTCCCCCTCCACCTCCACTATCCACTTTGGTAACCATATATTTGCTGAAAAATTTTTTCCTATAAGTTCAAGGTCTTGCTTGCTTTTTACACTGTAGTCGTGGGTTCACTACGGACTCAAAGCAAGCTCGTCACCCACCCTGTCCTACTTTCTTGTCTACCCCATACTTTGCAAACCGTTGCCTATTGAACCTGCACAATGTCTCTCTTCTCAAGTATATGATGTAGCAATTACCCCGTGTGATCCTCTGCTGTTGATTCTTCAGTTTACTGGGTCACTCTAGTCTATAGTTGTCTTCTGACATGCTGAGCATGCTCATTAAGGGCAGTGCTCTTTGCAAAGTCACTCACCTGTGAGCGTTCTCACCGACCCTTCCTGATTAAAACACAGAAGAACACTAAGCACAGAACTGAGCATCCTGCAATGTCATTTCCTTGATGCCTCTCCTTTTTTTAATCAGTAATTACCCATAGATGTTTTGTAGTGTAGGATCCCTGTACCTGATGAAAGTTGGTGTTATTTCTATTTTGATATACAGACCCATGCCAAGTGAGACTAAATAAAAGTCTTTGCAGTTGTGAAGATAATGTCTCTGATTTCCCTTAAAAGTTCTCCAACTTATCATTAAAGAAAGTTTTTTCTAACTGGGACCAAAGGCTTGTTTTATGCAAAAGCAGTAGCTTCAGTAAGGGAGGAGGCGCTTCCTGAGGCTCATTCCAAGGCAAGCTGGCTCCACGCATGCATCTTTTTGTCTTTCTCCAAGGGACGATGGGTTGCTCATTTTAGCAACGTATCCAGAGCCCAGAGTATTTACTGGGCTGGATTATTGGTAGTAGGGTGGATTATTTCACTTAAAAGACAGAAACTCAGACCCCACTTCCTTCCTGGCATTCCCTGTGTTCACAAAAGATCAGACTTAGTCAGGGCTACCTCCTCAAGGCGATTCCAGGTGGCTTTTGTTTCCTCCCTTTTTCTTCCCCTTCACCCTTCAGGCTTCAATCTTCTACCGTCAAAGGTGCCAGGAGAGCCATCTTTCCTTCTCAGAGCCTCTGGGCACACCTGGGATTGCTGGTCCTAAAATTTGTATGAAAGGGGGAAATAGCAGTTCTTCTTTGGATTCAGATCACCTATACACTCCAGGATGCCTTTACCAAAGAGACTTTGTGTTGAGGCTTTGGATGCTGGTTTAGTTAATAATAAAACGGCATAGAGATTCATATTCTTTAAAAAATTATTCCTTGTGTGTGTAGTATCCTAGGGGCTGTCCATAGAGAAGAAAGATCAAGGCAGATTATAAATACCTTAGGGTCCCTAATTGTAAACAAACTTCCCCTTAATGTTCAATATTGATAGCCCAGTAGGAGCTGAGTGGATACTGTCATTGGGAAACAGTTTTCAGATAAGAAGATGATGTGAAAACGTTCATCTGGCATAGTCCATTTGTCTCATTTTAGCGAGGAAAAAAATTATTTTACAGTTAAACAGGCTTTTTCAGGAGTTTAATGTATCCATTAGCTGAGTGAACAAGGATTTAGTTCTGATTAAATATGGGAATTTCTTGGGAAAACGTTTTTTATGGTGGTGGTTGTTTTTTTTAGGAAGAATTTTAGAGTTTTTGTTTGTTTGTTTTCAAAATGCTCATTTTTTATTCGGGGATAGAGAAGCAGGAAACTCAGCAAACGCAGAAGGGCTTTGTCAGATCTGCAGCTGTGTATTGCCCTGGCTATGGAGATGGAGCCCAGCAGAAAGAGATGAAACAAAGGGTGTTGAAGGTGGGGGTTGGGGACAGACACTGCTCCTCCTTTTCTCTTTCAAGCCTGCCTTTGCCCACCTTCCCCTTCCTCTCTCTCTAGTAGATTTCATGATGCATAGCACTTCGGTTCATCTTTTTTCTCTAATTCTACTGCAAAGATTTGCCCTTGGCTGCTTTCTCATTCTAAAATCTGTTCCCTGGAGACCTCATCTACTCCCACCCAGATGAATCCATGCTCCATAGACAGATTTTCATTTGCTTGTGTCATTTTCTTTCTTTTTCTTCCTTTTTTTTTTCTTTTTTTTTTTAAAGCCACATCCATAGCGTATGGAAGATCCCAGGCTAGAGGTCAAATGGGAGCTTCAGCTGCCAGCCTACACCACAGCCGCAGCAACATGGGATCCGAGTGAGCAGTGTCTGTGACCTAGGCCACAGCTCGCGGCAACGCCATATTCCCAACTCAAAGCCAGGGATTGAACCTGCGTCCTCATGGATACTAGCGAGATTCATCCCCACTGCACCACACCAGGAACTCCTGTTTGTGTCATTTTCAATTCTTTTCATCAAAGTCAGTGTATAGATTTTTTACCTTCTAGGAAAAATTTATTCCTATGTATTTTATCTCTTTTGATATTATTGTGAGTGGATAGTTGCCTTTATTTCTTTTTTACATTTTTTGCTATTAGCATTTAGAAATGCAACTGATTTCTGTATGTTAATTTTGTACCCTGCAGTTTTTCTGAATTTATTGATTAGTCCATAGTTTTTTTTTTTTGATAGTCTTTAGGATTTTCTATATAGAAGGTCATAATCACTTATTCACAAAAATAATTTTACTCTTTCCTTTCCATTTTAGATGCCTTTTATTTTTTTTTTTCTTGATTGCTCTGTCTAGGACTTGTACTACTATGTGGCCTAAGAGTGGTGGAAGTGGCACCTTTGTCTTGTTCCTTATCTTAGAGGAAAAGCTTTTAGCTTTTCACTGTTGAATATGATACCAACTGTAGGTTTGTCACACATGACCTTCGTTGTGTTGAGTTATGTTCTTTCTATACCCAGTTTGCTGAGCATTTTATCATGAAAGTGTGTTATATTTTGTCAAATACTTTTTCTCCATATATTGTGAGAATTGTATGATCTTTATCTTTTAGTCTGTTGATTTATATATTTTAAACATCCTTGTATCCAAGGAATAAATCCCACTTGATCACAATGTATAATCTTTTTAATGTACTGTTGAATCCAGTTTGGTAATACTTTGTCTAGAGTTCTTAAATCTGTATTCACTAGGGATACTGGTCTGTAGTTTTCTTTTCTCAATTTTTGAAAGTTAGAGTTCTCCCTGTGGGAGAACAAAGATACATACATGGAAAGAAGGAAGTTGATTAAGAACCCAGTGGTGTTAGATTAACATTACAATTATCAGTATGAACTTATGATTCAGTATGTACATGTGATATATATATATATCACATATACATGTGATATATATATATATATATATATATACACACACACATAAACGTATAAAAGTATATATCCATTATTAATATATATGTGTAATTTGTTTTTCCTCACTGGGTCGCTGAAAAAGTCTAAAAGGAAAGACACTTTAGTAAAGATAAACAACCCTAGCATCTATACCTTTGTTTCTGAATACAAGTTCCCATTATCTATAGCTTATTTGGGGACTGGAACAGGGAAGGGAAAAGAAGAACCTAGAAAATCTTGTGCTAGAAAGTAAGGAAGTGCATAAAAATGATACAGTTGTTTCACAGGAAATAAGGAGCTAGTTTAAAGGGCTCCCACTGGTCAATTAAAGGACAATTTTAAAAACAATGTTTTAAATTAAGCTAATTTCTTGAGATTTATGACAATAAGAACACCAGAAAATCAAAAACAGTGCTTGCACAGAGCAGCGGGAGGATCATGTCCAGTACAGAACTTTTTTTTTTTTTTTCCAGAAACCAAAAGTTCGTTTTAAGTGTCATTGGAAAATCACTCTCTAATCCTAGAGACAAACAACCTTAGTTCATCTCTTGAAATGTGACCAAGGCTAATTAAGTCCCGGTCAGTCAACTTAAAGATGGTGCCACACCTCTCCCTCTGATGTAATAATATCTTATTTATCACCAATCCTTGGCAAGACTTTAATCTTTCAACCTCTGTTTCTGTGTTCCTGCTTCCCGCAGTATGGAAACTCCTCCTTGTTTCTTATTCATCACTCAAGGATCGGTTTGAAAACAACCTCCTTCTCTCTACCCACTCTATTAAAATATATCTAATGACGTCCTCCTGCTTGTTCGTACACAGTATGCACATACCTCTGTTCTCTTTATACCATGTGTGTTCTTTTCATAGCGCTATCCTCCAGTAACTTCTAAACTGTTTAAGGAGAGGGACCATGCTTTATTAATATTTACATATATACAAACTAACTTTCACTCCTTCCATTACCTTTAGCAACTAGTCAACTGCTTTTCATACAGTGAACGTACAACAAATGCTCTTGATTGTTGACTTAAGTGAACAAAGAGTTAAATGGAGATTTTAAACTGTTCCTAGTGTGTACACATCCAAGCCAAATTCAAGATGAAATTCAGTAATTTTAACAGGAATAAATTTAAAATCCAGGAGAGAGAAGACAGGGGAAAACATTTGTTAAGTGTATTCCTTGTGCCACGTACTTTCATAAGAATTGCCTTAATAGATAGGAGATGCTAGGGCAGGCTAAGTGATAACTCAATGGACTGCAAGTGACATGGCTGGGATGTGAACCCAGGCCAGTCTGACCCTAGAGCCCATGATCTTTCACCATCCTAGGCTGTCCACACCGTAGCTCATTTGGAAAAGATCCTAGGGGTATAGTAGCCTGAAGCTTAAGAGTAGGAATTAATGATATAAATTAATTCAGGTTTATTAATAACAACGTAAAGTCCAAGTCAAAGGAGGAAAGAATCCCATTGCACATTTAGGCTGCCTAGTGCTGCTTGGATTAGGTTTCAAGCACTGTACCCATGCTGCCCTCTAACAGTATTTGCCAAGTGAAATGTGTCTGAAGAAGGGTTCTGGAAAGGGATGGATCTCAAAATGATAATAAATAAAGAACAGTTAAAAGCTGGAAAATATTGATGCCATAGAGGATTAGAATAAGGGAGTACCAAGGAGCTGCATTCATCTTGTGGAAGCAAAAACTGGGATTGAAACAAAGAAGAAATAAAGAGAAGCTCAACATTGAGATATCTTTTCCTTCTTTCCAACTAACTCCTAACATAGTTTAAATACAGGAGGGGTGACAGTCTTGAATGTGCATGGAAAGGGAAGTGCCTGAATCAAAAAGGAATTGCAATGCTTGACCTTCAGGGAAGAGTGACTATATCATGAGAGTTATGAAAAAATTAACTCAGTGTGCATTATATTATATATATATATATATATATATATATATATATATATATACTAAGTATATAATATATATAAAATATGTGTGTGTGCATATTACATTCATTTACATATAGTTCCCAGAACCAAGCTTTATAGAAGGAGAAATAGATAAGGGGAATATTTTAAAATATTAACAAAAGATTTTCTCCTGGGTCTCCACAGTTCCCCATCCCCCATGAAGTCCATCTCCAGGTATGGCATCTAAAGTACACTGTGCTGGAGTTCCCAGGTGGCGTAACCTTGCCATTGCTATTGCTGTGGCTCGGCTGGCTGCTGTGGTGTGGATTCAATCCCTGACCCCATGAACTTCCACATGCTGCAGTCTCAGCAAAATAAAGAAAGAAAGAAGGAAAGGAAGGAAGGAAGGAACGAAGAAAGAGAAAGAAAGAAAAAAAAGAAAAGAAAGACAAAGACAGAAAGACAGACAGGAAGAAAGAAAGAAAGAAAGGAAGGAAGGAAAGGAAAGGAAAAGAAAAGAAAAGAAAAAAGAAAGGAAGGGTAGTTGAATGCAGATGACAAAGGAATAAAATTCCTGGCTTTGGTTATCCAAAACCTAGGATTCAGAGTAAAAGAAAAAACATTTGGGAGACTGTATAATAAAGCAGAAACTATTTGAACCTCTTCTGAGACTAGATAAAAGGTGTTTGGAATAAGGAGGAAGGCTAGAGAGAGTCACCCCAGAATCAAAGAGAGGTGGGACAATGACAAGCATCTCTTCCCTGATATCCTGTCTTAAGAAAAGGCTAGGGAGCTCCAGATGGGTTTGAGAATGAAAGCACAGAGCTGTGGCCATGAAAACACAGTTCCCATCCTAGTGCTAGAGAAGAGAAAATGTCTATTTCCTGTGCACAGCTTCATAAAATTTCTCAGTACCTAGTAGAATATTGCTTGCATAACTGAGAACATGGTGGACCTAACACAGGACAATGGAGGATCAGGAGAAGCCTCAAGTGGGAGTTAGTTAGAGATGGAGACCAAGCTGGAAAGAGAATCATTGATGGCACTTCGGATCAGATCTGAGCCAGTGTTGTGTGGGAGCTGATTTACTCTGGCATGTGGGAGCCAACTCTATACAGTTATTCCCAGTTTGTACACCTTCAGTGATGGGAAAGCTAATATAAATTGGCCTTTGGAGGAATATTTACACTGCAGAAATTGGCAAACACTACTAATTAGGGCTCTTTTTTCCTTTTTCCTTTTTTTTTTCACACAGCTGGTCTACGAGCGTACACAACATTAGATAGAAGCTCAAGAAACTTATTTTCTACCATCCAGTGAAACAGTAGTTCAAAATGGAAATTAAATTAACATAAAATTATGATACCATTTTTCGTACACACCTGAGCCTATAGACTGAGATTCATACTGTATCTAGTAACCTTGCGACTGTAAGAATTAATTTTTAGAAATGTTGTAGTAAATATCTGAACACATCTAGCAAGTCATGAAACTTATGTTGGCTCTTCGTTTCTTTGATGAGAAAAATTACTGTGCATTTGGCATGCCACCAGAGATATGCCTAATGTTTCTAATACGATAGCTTATTATACCAGCAGTGATAACTATTGTCTCCTCTTCACTTTTGGAAATTACTTAAATAAGAAGTTTCATTTCCTCATCCTCTTTTGCAAATCTTCCCTTTCTTTTCAATTCCTTCATTAGTGTTACTTGTCTTTATTTCTTGGTGTGAATGTGCAAACATTCTTAGGTTCAACCCACAAGAAAACTGTTGGTTGTAGAAGAAAATACAGTCACGACATAGACCATTATGGTGTTGTGATATTTTAACGCAGATAATGTATCTAAGTGCCATTAGAAAATGTCCATTTCAATGGTCATATAATGCCATCTCTGTCACATCTTAACAGCTCGTAATACTTCCTGTTGGATATGTAGACCCTTAATAATACCATCCAGCCTTGGCATCTTGCAACCCATTAATAATCGGTGGTAGTTTGACTGACCTGGGTCTGTGTTTTATATTTTATAATAGCTTTCATGTTACTTTACTGTAATAATGGGCTGGTTGATATAATAGACTCCCATTAACATTCTGAGACATATAATAGTTTATAATATTCTTATAATCTGGAGACTAAAGGACTATTTAGACTAACACGTTTTTTTTAACAGAGAGAGTGCTATCATAATAATTTACTAATCTTGTGGATTTTAAAACAGAGAAGTAACTATTTTTCTAAAGTTCTTAATGAGTATTGTCTACCATGAGAGGGATGGGTTTCCATGGTGTTTTCTTCTAAAATGTTTATGAAGGAAAACACAGAAGAAAGAAGAAAACTCGAGAGAGCTGTTCAAAGCAACCAAAGGGACTTAATTACAAGAGAACATGTCACTCGTTTATTCAAGAGCTTTGGCAGGAGGTGATAATTACTAAGATATTCTGTTAAACAGAGAGGCGGGGCACACCCTGAAGTTCAAACCCAACCTGAAACATGGGTTTAGAACGTTATCTTTGTCTGGCTCCCAGCAATGCAGCTGAGAAAGGGGCAAGCCATCATGAATACACAATGAGAGTTCTTTAAATCGAAGGACAATAAAAGATTTTAAGCACTATCTGTTTCAGTTCCCTGGAGGTGAAGGTACAAGTAGGAAAATGATAGCTTGCAGGATACATCCTGAGATGTCTTTTAAGTCATAGAAAACCATTACGTCATTTGCAAACTTATCAGATAAACATTTATATGGTTACAAAGAAGAAATATGTACGTTTACTTTCTGCCGCAGGAACCATGAATAGATTGCATAGCTTATGTCCAGTGAAATTTATTCATTAGACTCATGTAAAAACTCAGAGGCTTCTCAATGTTAACACAATCAAAACTCAATTTATTTTCCTTCCTGAAATTTTACTCATTTTTTTTAAGTCATTGTAAGCAATATGGTAAATAGGTAGAGTCTAGAATCTCTTCCTTTAAATGACCTTATACACTTAACATTGAAGAGAACCTGCCACAATACATAGCATTTAGCTTTTTTTTCTTTTACAAAGCTTGTCTTTTCCACTGACTCCGAATGCCAAAAGTGTAAGGATACATTTTATGTACTGTTGTGTGACTGGTACCCAGTAGAGTTGTAGCATAAGTAAGGTGTTCAGTGACTAACTGTGTGCAATTGATTCAGCTTGAATATTTAATTTGTACTCTTTCTCCCAAGTGTTTGTATCCTCTTGCAACGTGAGCATTCCTAAACGCCCTTTGACACTTTCTGTCCGTAATTAGATACCCCACTCATGGAGTTTCTGTTGTGACTCAGCAGTAATGAACCTGATTGGTATCCATGAGGCTGCAAATTCAATCCCTGTCCTCGCTCAGTGGGCTAAGGATCTGGCAATGCCATGAGCTGTGGTGCAGGTCACAGACACAGCTCGGATCTGGCATTGCTGTGGCTGTGGTGTAGGCTGACAGCTACAGTTCTGATTTGACCCCTAGCCTGAGAACCTCCACATGCCATGGGTGTGACCCTAAAAAGACTTAAACAAACAAACAAGCAAACAGACACCTCACTCCTTTCTTTTCATTGCTGTGAAGAAATCCTGGCGTAATACCTTTGTTGATCAGTTTAAATGCTCTTACCAGAAAAGAAGTTGCATAAATTAAGTAATATTGTCCTATCTCTTCCTCTCTTGCTCAGTATTACTGGGATGTTACTGAAATATCCAACAGTAATTTTAACAGAGTTTTCCAAAAGGAAATTTAAGATTTAAAAGAAAACACAGCAAGCATCATTGATAGTTTCATGTGCAAGTCAACATTTTCTGTGCCCATCAAATTTCAACCTACACGAATTCTTCACTCGGCCCACATGGTTGAGGGGTGGGCAGGGGAAAAATGAATCATCTTTCCCAGAACTCAAGTTCTGGGCCTTCCTCCAGACTTTTTTCACACTGAAAATGGAGAGGTTCTCCTGTCTGTGACACGTCTCCTTGCTCTCAGGTTCATTTTAAACCTTCCGCTCATACCTCAGACCTCTATGAATGGAGAAGAGGAAAGAAAGAGTCCTTGATGCCCTTGATATTCACTTCACTCGTCTGCTCTGAGAGCTGTGTCATTCCTCTTTCTATGATCTTTTGGGCTACCTTCTCTGTCTCTGACCTTCCTCTGATGGCCAGGGCCTCTGCCAGTCATCTTGGGTCTCCTTCTGTTCGGTCCTGGATCGGCTATTCCCACTGTTCTCACCTTGCAACCCATCCTGTGTACACAGAACCTGCCTTTTTGAGCCTACATCTCTGCCCCTGATTGAATGAAGACAGAAGCCCTGTGTAGGTGTCCAGCCTTTACAGATCTGCCAGTGGCTACCTTCTGTTGCTATCTCTGGTCTTGAACACTTGCCTTCCTGAAGTGAAATTTCCTCTTCCTTGGTCTTGACTGCACAGCTCCATCTAGGCCATCGAACGCGGGCAGTCAGATTCATGGTTCTGGTTTTAACTCCTGCCAAGTAGAGCTTTCCTCAAACTTTTTCTTTTTTTTTCTTTTGCTTTTTAGGGTCGAACCCACGGCATGTGGAAGTTCCCAGGCTAGGGGTCGAATCATAGCTACAGCTGCCAGCCTACACCACAGCCACAGCAACACAGGATCAGAGCCACATCTTCAACCTACACCACAGCTTACGGCAATGCTGGATCCTTAACCCACTGAACGAGGCCAGGAATTGAACCCGCATCCTCATGGATCCTAGTTGGGTTTGTTAACTGCTAAGCCACGAAGGGAACTCCCTCATCAAACTCTCTTTGACTATATCCTCAATAAGCAAAATGCAGTGAAAGTCCAACCAGCCTTTTTGATCAAGAGTCCCAATTCTGAAATTACATATCTGCTCAATAGCATGGCTAAATTTGTTCTCATTCTTCAACATCTACTTTTATTCTCTTTCCTTCTGGAAGACTTACCCTGATTCATTAGAAGTGGTTTGATAAACCCCAAAGTCAAGTAAAGAAGGTACAAGTTGGGAAAAGATGGGTGTCTACCAGTGGGAATGGGAAAATTAAGAAGGAAGGAGATGGAGTTCCCATCGTGGCTCAGTGGTTAGCAAACCCAGCTAGCATCCATGAGGACTCGGGTTCGATCCCTGACCTCGCTCCGTGGGTTATGGATTATGGCATTGCCGTGAGCAGTGGTGTAGGTTGCAGATGCGGCTTGGATCCCGCCTTGCCCTGGCTTTGGCATAAGCCGGCAGCTCCAGCTCCAGTTGAATCCCTACCTGGTAACCTCCATATGTCACGGGTGCAGCCCTAAAAAAAAAAAAAAAAAGACAAAAAAGACATACAAAAAAAAAGGGAAGGAGAGAGAAGGCAGATGAGAGAGGGCCAGCTGGTCTGGGGCAGTCTGTCTATAGAGGAGTGCACCAACTGCCCTCCTTCTAAAGAGATGGAGGGGTGATGGCCAGGCTTCCTGTTGGCTTCTCCACTTGGACCACAGTTGTAGTTGTGTTTCTGAGAAGAGGTGGAGACTGTGCTTCAGAAGCTGCCCAGATCACTGCAGTCAGCCTTTTGGGGCCAGCTGCCAGGGCCAGGGAGCAGCTGCCTCCATTAGGGCCACTGACAAAGGGACAGCCAGCCTGTGCGAATCACTCACTCCTGGAGGAACTGGCAGTGCCCACAGCGAGAGTGGATGGCGTGGACCCGAACTGAACTGTGGCGGGTACCCAAGCTCCATTCATGGGGAAACAGCCTGATTTTGGCCACTATGTCTGTTTCACATTTGCCTCCTGATTTAACACTCCCCCCACCCCATTCCCTGCAAATACTCTGTGCAGATAGCACACCAGACTCCACAAATCCCCAGAGGGTAGGTTTTCCAAGGTAGAGGTCTAGGCTGCACTCACTCTGTCCTTCTGTCTCATTTTTGTCATCAGTAAAATTGAAAATCAAAAGAGAAGACAAAAATGCAAGCCTGTTGGCTGTCTGATTTATTTAACTGCCAAAGTATTCATTTTTTTAAGGTTTAAACATTTTTTTCCCTAATTATAAGAGTAATACTGGAGAGAATTTTGTAATGCTGAAAAAGGTAAAGAAAAAACCCTCAAATATGATTTCATGCCAGTCTTTACATAAAATATAAGATGTATTTATTTAACATGTAACAAAGTACATAATACAATTATAATACACGTTTTATTATATAACATAGACAATCTGCCACATAATGCATAAAATATTACAATGTAATATGTAGCATGCAATTTAAAAACATATAACATGCAATATATGTCAGGTAACATTACCTTAATTCCATGATATAATTTAACCTCAATTTAACATTTTCCACAGTGAGAATAACTCTTGTAATCAATATTTAGAATAAATTGATGATGTACCTTAGGTAAGAGAAAATATGAGTTCCACGGGTCTATTAGAGTTTTTACAAAAATTTTGCATCATTGAATAAAGTTTTTGTAGCCTTAAGTTTATCAGTAACTGTCTCAGGCCAATAACATCCTTCTACCTCATGAATTTTTATAGTTGCCTTTTAATCCGTTATATGGATTTATTATGGTTTATTTAACCTACCTCTGCTTAAGATGATTCTAATGTTTATCAAACCATATGGCTTTAGGGCTTTAGAGAGTTACAGGAGACAAAGGCAATCTGCTTACCTCTGCAGCCCAGGGAATCTGAAACGACCCCTCAGAGGACATTACCTTTGAAAGAAGTCATTTGTGCTTGGGCAGTTTCCATACCAACCAACATATGGAGAAGGATGGGCCACCAACCCATTTCCACCCATTTTATTTTTCAGGAAATTTGTGTGACTACACCCATTTGGGGAAAGGAGAGATTCAGCTCTTTTAGTGACCCACTCCTCCTCGGACGTGGAGCCCTTTTCAGCTAAAACTTTGCAGGATGCTGTACTGTTTTATTAAGAGAGGCATGTTCCCTGTGATACTCAAAACTCCTATTTAATTACTTCTACTGCAGGCTGGGGGTGGCCAAGGGTCCCAACAGTCTCAAAACACTGGAGACCGTGACAGAACAGCCAGGAGAGCCAAGGGAAATAAGGAGAGAGAAGAGTAAAAAAGGAGACAAATGGGAGGGTTATCTAAATAAGTTCACGAAATCAGAGCAAAATGACTTTTATTATGGTTGATGTGCTTTGTTTTGCTGCATTGGGGGAGGGAACTTTCATAACAGCAATTGTTAGTATTTCATATGTCATTTTCTAACTTTATTGAATGTCTGCCAAGTGTAGTTTGGAGACTAGGCAATCCTAGTCCCAAATTGTTGCTACTGGGCAGGGGCTGTGGGAATGGGGGAAAAGTTTATGTTTACATCTTTTATATCTGAGAAATCAATGCTGTATGTCACCTGCAGTATCAGTTTGCTAGATTATTGGCTTTGCTTGAAAGGAGAGATAGTCAGAAGTACTTGGTTTTCCTCATCCTTAACAAGGCAATTAATATCTTTATAAAAGGAAAAATTATGTCTGATAAATAGCTTTTATAATTTTTTTTCTTTTAGGTTTGGTTGACAGCAGCAGCCGACTAAATAAAATGTACCGTTAGATGTTTAGCAACTGGTCAATCTCAAAAGCATGGGCTGGTATGATTTAGGAATTGACAACTATAGCATGGACAATACTTTGCTTTTCAGATTAACGTTACCAAAAAACCCAGAGTTAATGCTTTTCCACATGCGGTTATGAACGGTGTAGCTTGAGATAAGCAGAACACTCACATCAGTTTCAATAATGTTAGGTGTCCTCTTCCCAAAGTCTTTTCTACAGAGTTTACTAGAAATTTCATTTACTTTTGATTAGATCAAATCAGCATTCATCACAGTCTAAGTCATTTGGATTACTGTTCATTATGGCTACCAAATAGTCTTGAAATATTGATAGAATATTAAAATTGGGAAACTAATCATATGGTCAATAAGTAGCATCTATCAGTATTGAAATGCCTCCTTAATTAGTAAATAGATCACTTCAATGATTGTAAAACAATTAGGAATGATTCATGACAAACCGTATTATAAAATAATTTTTTGGGTTTTTTTTTTTTTTGCCTTTTTAGGACTGCACCTGCAACATACGGAATTTCCCAGGCTAGGAGTCGACTTGGACCTGCAGCTTCAGACCTGCACCACAGCCACAGCAATGCCAGATCTGAGCTGCATCTTTGATCTATACCACAGCTCACTGCAATGCCAGATCCTTAACCCACTGAGCAAGGCCAGGGATTGAACCCGCCATGCTCATGGATATTAGCCAGGTTTGTTGCCACTGAGCCACGATGGGAACTCCCTATAAAATAATATTTTGAATTAGAACATTTTGGCATTTATGCTTCTTACTAGGGAATTTCAAAGGGACTTCCTTTCCTTCTATATTTTAGTCATTGACAATTATGTTAACATCGAGGAGCAAAGCAGAGACGGACATCGAAATTAAGGCAATTAAAATGAGCTACGCTACTTTGTGGTTGGCTGTTCATACTGTAAGAGAGCATATCATATTTTGACTATTAACACTCTCCTATCATAACGAGAAATATCCTTATATATTAAAATATGTATTATTCAATCCTATTAGCTCAGCTAGCTTAATAAATTACCCTTAGATGTCCTGCAATCTGTGATCTTATTAGATTTTTTTCTTTTGATTCCCTCTCGCTCTCTTCTTAATTCCACAAATGGATCTTTTCAATTTTGTAAGAACTATGAGATTTGAATTCCCAGAGAGACTGATATCTTTTTCTAGTCCAACTCCCTTAATAAAGAAATGAGGAAATCGAGAGCAGAGAGCAAAAAGACTTTGTTGGAACCCCATGGCTAATTAGTGATGAAACATGAGCTGGAATTCATGTTCTCAACTCCCAGCTCAGTGTTCTTTCCATATTCAATTTTGTTTGGATTTCTAAAAAAATATATATATATCTTTTTTGGCCTAAAATGGGTGTTTATATCAAAATGATCATATCTGTGAATATTTGCTTTTAAAATATTGATGCAAAGTGAAATCCATCCTTCTTTATTATCTCTTCTTTAATCTCCAAGTCACTAAATTGTGTGTTCCAATATTTGTTACATCGTCACACATATTTTGTGGAGTTGAGGCACTTAACTTATTAGGGAATGGGGAAGGATCTGTGTATTTAAAATGAAGACCAGGTGGGATTTTAAATCTTCATGGATACCAATGAGACACAATTAAGGACAAGGTCTGAGACCCCAGTGCCATGACAGGGGGGGAACTTGGAAACTGATCTGTCTGAGGAGACGTTGAATCAATTTAGAAAAATTGGAAGTGATTTTTTACGTAGAATTGATTGAATCTGGCTACGTATTAAAATAGGACCCAAGGTACAAATTCGCTTGGCTACAGAAAAATTGAGAAAGTTACATGTCCTATGCTCTTGAGCTTTACAGGCTCTGGTGTTTGTTTTCCAGCCTACAATGCTTCTATTTTTTCTGTATCGTAATGATCTTCTTACATATTTGTCTCTCTTACCAGACTATAAACACATATGTATTAGTGTTAGTCATTTTGGTATTTCCAGACCCTTGCTACATTAGAGATGATGCGGGGTTGTTTCTCTATTAGGTTGATTGCAGAAGCATCACCAGTGGCCCCTCACCCTGTAGCCATGCTCCTTGCTGTGTAACTTTATAGCTCTTCCCATTAAGAGGTAGAGTCTATTCTTCCACCTTTTGAACGTGGAGTGTCGTTTTCTTTTGCTTTGCCCAGTGGAAGGTGATGAAAGTGACAGGATTCTAGTTCTGAGCCTTCACCTAAAAAGGTCTTCTGCCCTCTGCTCACGCCCTTGGTACCCTGTCACCACCCCAGTTAATGAGACTGGCTAATCTGCTGGATGCTAAGAGGCCACAAAGGACAGTTCTGTTGTCCCAGCTGACACTCTTCAAAACCGACCTATGTCCAGTCAACATCCAGACATGGAAAGAAATCCAGATACAATCAGCAGAGACATTAGTCCAGTTCAGACCTTTTTGTAGATTCATAAAGAGGCTCAGCTGAGACCAACGGAACCACCCAGAATACTCATGAGCAAGACCCAGAAACTCATGAGCAAGAATATATGCTTATTGTTTTAAGCCACTGAGTTTGGGGGAGGTTTGTACATGGCATTATTATAGCAACAGATAATTGATATGTTTTCTAAAACAAAATTGATCAATTGCTCAAAAATGATTAAGTAAATGATGACTTTAATAAGAAAGTAGTGAAACAGTATTCCTGGGCTCAGGGCTTTTGTTTTCTATGACTCTTTTCATTTTTCTTTCGCTAATTCCTCACTGAACATCACTGTATAAAGAGCAAAGTCCTGAAAGAGATGTTATTCACACATTTGCTTCCTTCTAGATGTATGACCTTAGACAAGTCATTTAATCACAGCTTCGCTTTCCTCTTTTATAGAATAGAGATAATGATCCTATCTCTTCAACCTCACAGGATTATTGTATTGAATGAGAAAATATTTTGGACAGTGTTTTGAAAACTGTTGCATGCACTTCACATGCTGAATAGAGAAACCCAGCTGCCAGCCACTTTGGTGAAGGGTGAGAGGAGGCTGAGAGAATGACAGAGGAGGGGGAGAAACAGGAAGATTGATAACCCTGGAGACACCTAGGGTCAAATGGTAACTGTGAAACTACGTCCATGCCTCACTCCCCACTAGTGTTATCAAGTTTGGTGATGGATTTTCTTTTCTTGACAAATTGCCATTGCAGGTTATTTCCTAGATGATATTTCCACAAATGGAAAATCATTCTCTGTTGCCTGAATGGCTCTAAAGAAAGTTATTATTTCACATCTGATTCCATAGAGCTTGCATTTAGATTTGCCAGCAAGAGGGTTAATAAAAACAGAACTGGAGCCAATAGCAATTGAAAAATGTCACTTCTCTATCTGGCTACAATGTGTCACCGTATAGGTTGCATCCTCAGATGATAAAACATAATTTACTGCATCAAAAAGTAAATCTGAAACCCATTTCTACATTCTCCATAACATGAGACTTGTTTAAGAAGATTTTCTGTTGGCTTTGAAAAAGAAAAGAAGTGGTGAGAGAACATTTTTTAAATCAACATATATTTGAACATATATTTACAGATCCTGGTGTTTGTTTTAACACCAGGCATTTTAACAACATGGCCTTTTAACATTTTTGTGAAAAGAACTAGTCATATAGTTAAATTGCCTTGCCTGCTGATTTATAAGGTGACTTATCCATAAAAATATTGAAATAAATTTTCAATTTATTTGAAGAAAATGGTTAGATTATTATTATGCAACCATTACGTTTGCTTAACTCTATGTTGTTAGATGCCTCTGTTCTCTGCTTACTGAGTCAGAAGAAAAGACATTTAATAGCAGCTATTTCCTCTCTGTAAGATTTTGATGCAAGTAAAATAACCTGTTCAGAACAAAAAGATTTAGGATTCTCTTTTAACAACTGTTTTAGGAATACACACTTTTGATATGGCATTTCTAATTTCAAAAGTAACTATATAAGAAATTTAATAACTATGAGAAATTCAATAATCACATTTTTCACCTTAGGTGGTCGAGTGGCACTAATGAAAGGTTTGCAGGGTTTCACTTCTTTTGGGGGCAGGACAGTAGCCAAAGCTGGAATTCATTCATTCATGAACATGCATGTACTGAAAAATATTTATTTCATACTGAATGTTAGGCACAGTGCTATATATGTCTTAAGACATTTATATTTTGCCTCATTTTATAATATTTATATAAGATGGCTTTCCTGCTAGATTATAACATCTTTCTCCTTGTCCACTTCATCATCTACCATCTTCTGCTTCAGCACCATCGTATCTTTCATTGATCGTTTTTTTTGTTTTGTTTTGTTTTGCTTTGTATTATTTAGGGCTGCACCTGAAGGATATGGAAGTTCCTAGGCTAGGGGTCGAATGGGAGCCACAGTTGCCTGCCTACGCCACAGCCACAGTGACGCTGAGCCACGTCTGCAACCTACACTGCAGCACACGGCAACGAGGTATCCTTAACCCACTGATTGGGTCCAGGGATCGAATCTGCATCCTCATAGATACTAGGCAGGTACATAACCCGCTGAAGCCACAATAGGAACTCCCATCTTTTATTGATCTTTATATCCTCGCAGTGCTTGGCCATAGTATGTAAGTGATAAAAGTTTTCTCAATTACTATTAATTTTAAAATAACATTATTTTCTTGTGAGAAGGTTAAGTGCTGTGTTAATTGCTTTAGACACAATATTAAAGTATCCCAACAAATCTATGAAATAGATACTATCAGTCCCAGTTTATAGATAGGAAATTATAAGCTTGGAGATTTAACTTACAGGTTCAAAGTCACACAAGTCATCAGGTGGTGAGTTCAACCTCTCCGAGGGGTGCTGAGGAAAAAAGATATAACTTCTATTTATGTTTTTTACCTAAGAAATAAGAGAAAGTTTTTCTTAACATTTAATAAATACAGTAATCATAGATATCTATCACCTGTCTGTGGTTTTTATTTCAAAAATAAATTTACTGGTGAAAGTAAAACCATTTTTTAAAAAAATCTGCTGCTATGAACCAGTTTTATAAACTGTGGGTTATCACTCAGCAGTGGTTAGAAGAATACATTTAAAAGGTCTGGCCCAGGATTTTCTTTACTGGAATAGGATAAGACAGAAAGGAATGTAAAGAAATGATATGAAATGAAATGGACCAGAATAGAATAGAGAATATTAACGATTCACATTTTTAATTTTATTTTAAGACACTTTGTTTTAGGCATTTCTACATATGTGCTATTGTGATATAGTAAAATATATTTCTTACTGTGGATAATAATAATAATAAAAGTTTGTTCTAAACAGCTCTACTCTATGAAGAGCTGTAAGCCCAGATCCTACAGGCATTTTATTTAGCCAACAAAACAATTTAAAGTTGAAGTCCATTACTTATGGCATACATTGTTTAGGTCCTGTCCTATCTTTGTTTCCTCTGGTTCAGTTTACACTCACATTTTACCTGCTTAGTTCCTGTAAGCAACTGAGTTCTGGGACCCAGATCCTGAATCTCTCTTATCTGTTCTTTCACTTGTCTCAATAATTGATTTTAACTTAACCATATGACAAATCCCTGGCTAATAATCTAAACGGACATGTGAGACCTGTAAAGACAGGTTTATCCCAATCTAGTTTTCCATCTTTGTGCCTGATATTACAAAGCTAACACTTGAGAATAAAAGCTACAGCATGAGACTGATAATAGCTACTATTTCTGATAAATTGCTAAATGTCTGTCAGTGTGCTCTATAATTATTACAGCATTGTTAATCCTGAAAATGATCTCATGACATGGATATAATTAGTTGTATTTATAGATAAGGAAATTGAGACTCCAAGAGGTAAGTTACTCTGTTTAATACTGTAGTTCTGTGGCAGAACCAGAAGTCAAGCCCAGATATGTCTAATGCAAACTCTTTATTTTCTCATCTAAAATTTAGGTGCGTGACTAGATATTGCATTCTAAAAAATGGCAGGACATATTTTAATTTCAAAAGAGAATGCAAACTTTATTTCACTCTTTCTGTGACTATTTTCTAAGTATAGATTCTTCCCTCCCACTGGGACTGCCAAATTATGTTTCCAGGAGTCTCTGACTTTCCCTCTTCCAATCCGACTGATGATCTTCCTATAACACTTTCTAGAAACTTGCCATGGCTTCCCTTTACCTAGACCACTTGTGATAGGCGAATAATAGCTACCAAAGTTCCAAATCATCACCACTACCCCTATCATTATCACTGTCATCTTTGTGTCCTTGTCGCTTTTCCTTGGTTGACTTTTATATCCTCTCAGTACCTGGCACATAGTAGTCAACGAAAGTTTGTTTAATTAATATTAATTTAAAAAGAATCACAGGTCTATTAGTGCATAACCCAACTCCTAATAGAAACTCTTGTCCACCAAGAAACCCTGGTCCACTCCAAGGTGGACTCATGGGCCTCTGTCATTGGACTAAAAGCTTCTTGAAGATTAGGTTGCCCTGGGACTCCATTGAGTGGACTTTGGATTTTGTAGATATTCGGTGTTCTTCATTGAATCGAAATGAAAATTAGTGTAATGGTGATGTGTGGCACTGCAGCAAAATTAATAGACCACACACTTAGAGAACTGAGAATATAAGAGACAGGTTATTTACACTGCAAATGGTATTTTCTAAGACGAAATTAAAGAGCACTAACTGAATCAAAGTTTAGGTTATCTTATCTCTGGTTAAAATGAAATGTTTTGATCTTAAGCACCACTATGCCTTCTTTCTGCTGTGGCAATAATTCCCCTTCCAAAACACACAAAAGCCGGAATTCTTAAAGAGGGTGCTAAAGCAGTGTGGTTTATGAAACAATAACAAGCGCGCTGTCTACACAACTCCCTTTACAACTTTCCTTAAGTGCATCTTTTTTTGGTCCATAACAGGTTTTTCTCATTAGCTCCATGTGTTGTCTGTCAAGGTCGGATTCACAGTGGAAGGGTGAGCATCATTTAGCCAGAGGGCAAAGGTACCAAAGCCTGGAAGTGCTCAGAATTTCCTAGTAAATAGAAATCAAGAATCAGAAGTGGGGGTGAGGGATGGGGGGAATGGATAAACAATCTAAAGAGAAAGAAAAAGAAAGGTAAAAATCCCTTTAAGAAATTGTTAGGAGTCAAGAAAAAGAGATCAAAATCCTTTTAAACAAGATCCAATTCCTTGAATTGGCTTAGGTGGGGAATAAGTGAACCCATGTGGGGGAAGCTGGCAACCAGGTAAACATGACTACGCATGCAAGTGAAAATGAGGGTCGATTCAGGCCCTCCCTATATTAAAAAAAAAAAAAGGAAAATGTTACTTTCCCTTTTAATTGCCTAGAAACATTAGCGTATGGCATTGGGTCATTTTGTTTAATCCCTATGCTATCAATAGAGAAAATAACTGCCATGTGACTACCAGTTATCACTTTCCTGTCCTACCTCTTTCATGGTGAATCGCAGACACACTTATGTACATATGCATCATGAATGATGTTGAACATAAAGTTAATTGACTTTAATGGACGGAACAGGCGAAAACAATCCTTCTGGAATTCCACTGAGCAGAACCACTCTTCAGAATGCCTCTTCAGAAAAAGCAACAGTGTTTTGGACTATTTTTAGAGACTGCTACCTAGGCAGGATTTTCAGTAGAAATATGGTGAATAAAACACACACCGACGTCTCTGGGATTTGTGTGGATCCTTGGAGGTGATTAGACAGGCTACTAGGATAATCTGTTATAGGGACAGGGCATATTTGAAAGATGAAATGAATGAAAGCAAAGGATTTCTTAGGAATCCTACCCACATTTTATTCTTGGTTTACACTCTTTCCAGCTGTGAAAGGCTCAGCCTGGGTAGCCCAGAGCCAGTGCTGTCACTTGGAGATGTGTGAATTTCGCTGAGCTCCAGCTGGGTGCTATCAAGACTAATATAGGAGGCAATATGGTGCCTTTACCTGGCTGAAGACTTTTCAGCAGTGTGAAATGTCACGTACCTCTTGTTGAAAGTCTGCTTATTCCTCTAATCTCATTGCTGTCTGAGTTTTATTGCACCGGGAGTTCTTATTTCTGTCTTCCATATAAGTAAGCTTTTAGTAAATGAATTGAGGAGGTGGACAGTGTGGGGAACGAATGGAGCAAAGGATGATGGGAAAGGGGGGCATTTTACTCCCACCCCTTATGTTCTTCGAGCTGCTGGAAGCTATTAAGACCTTTGGACCTTGTTTATCAGCTGGGAGTTTTGAGATCTGCATCAGGGTTAGTGGGTGTTTTTATTTGATGTCTGCTGACTCACTTGTATTTTGAAGTACATTCTGTGTCAATTCTCCAATGTGATTTTTCCAAATGCGAGGAAATTATATTTTTAAAAATAAAACTGGATGTTTCCATGAGCTTGATTTACCTCCCTACCTGGCTGTGCTGTCAGTGTTTAAATGTCAAGGAAAAGCAATTAGCAAAACTTTCTCCTCTCTTGTTTTTAAGGCTTGTTTTTCTGCCTTAGAAGACTTTCAGTATACAGTGTTAGAGTCATCTAAAGATGTTTAAGTTTGAAAAAAATAAAAAATAAACTAAAAAGGAGTTCCCATCGTGGCACAGCGGAAACGAATCTGACTAGGAACGATGAGGTTGTGGGTTTGATCCCTAGCCTTACTCAGTGGGTTAGGTATCTGGTGTTGCCGTGAGCTGGGATGTAGTTCACAGACATGGCATGGCTCAGATCTGGCGTGGCTGTGGCTGTGGCTGTGGCTGTGGTGTAGGCCAGCAGTTGTAGCAATGATTAGACCCCTAGCCTGGGAACCTCCATATGCCACAGGTGCAGCCCTAAAAAGCAAAAAAAAAAAAAAAAAAATCTTAAGTTTGTTATTGAAGTATATATTGTAAACTTCAAAATAATTATTTCCTCTACTTTGTCTTGGCATGTTTTAGTCCTTTGTATTTTAGAATGAAAAGAGAATAATATCATTACCTCTTTTTTCAGTAATACCATATTTATTTATAGAAGATGCAGTTTGGACTGCTGATTTTCGTTGTGCATTTTTTTATTGAAGTATAGTTGATTTACAGTACAATGTTAATTTCAGAAATATAGCACACACACATATATATACTATATTATATATTATATATACTCTATATATGTATATACATAGAGAGAGAGAGTATGTGTACTTTGTACAAAGCACTGTGCTAGTCACTGGATTGATAGATGGTTGAGATTCTTTGATTCCATAGATGTTATAGTTACTGAATATATATACATAGTCATATAAATAACACATAACAGGGCCTATGCAATACTGTACAGTTAACAGTTAAAAAGTAGAGAAGGCCATGTATGTTCAAAGTCAGTGCACCAACCCCAGTTCTTTAATGCCATGCGTGTCCCACACCTTACTGTTAGGAATGTTTAGATTTGCATATTGCATACTGGCAGGTTTCACAAAGTAGGGAAGAAATCTTTCTAAGAATGGGAGTTTAGTTCAACCATAAATAAAACACTGCTGGAGTGAATACAGGTTAAACATAAAAAGCAGAGTAACTCTCAATCAAAAAGGAAACAAAATGACAGCTTGGAGATTATTTCCGGAATGAATTATAACTGGCCATTTAAAGACGTCTCAAAAGATAGAGTTGGATCTGAGTATCATTCAACTTGATATGGCTTTAGGGAGATAGAGACAAGGGATAAATTTGCTGGTCTGGCCTAATCTCCTTCCACTCTAAGAACTCAGAGAGTAGAATGTCAAGGTCATTAAAATAGGTACTGAGAAGTGTTTCGAGGAACCCCATGGTCAATTGTTTTTAAAGACCCTCTATAAAAGTTCTAAGATGCTGCCTATTGAACTTTAACACGCACACAAATGGGAGTTCCTTTTGTGGCTCAGCAGAAAAGAACCTGACTAGTATTCATGAGGACACCCGGGGTTCAATCCCTGGCCTCACTCAGTGGGTTAAGGATCCACCATTGCTGCACGCTATGGTGTAGGTTGCAGACGCGGCTCGGATCTGGCATTGCTGTGGCTGTGTGCAGGCCAGCAGCTGCATTTCCAATCTGACCCCTAGCCATTTGCCCTGAGTGTGGTCCTAAAAAACAGACAAATAAACAAGCAAAAAACAACGTACATACAAGTGATCCAGTGACGTCATTAAAATGTTGATTCATATTCAGTAGATCTGGGGCATGGCTGGGCAATTTGCATTACTACCAAAATTTCAGGTGACGCCTCTGCTGCTAGTCCCGGGACTGCTCTCTGAGTAGTAAGAATCTGAAAGATAGCACAGATGGCATCACTTCCAGTGGGCTCGGCCAGACGTATAAGACTGCCTACTGATAGTGTTTTATCTAGTGACAAATCAAAGCTCAGTAGTTTACAAAGGACTAGAGGTCGGCAGTGAAAATTTAGAAATATTTTAGGGGCATTAAAATTAGAATTAAAAATAAACTTTAAGTAGAAATGGAAATTCCTGCAAGAGAAAATATTAAATAGAATTTGAAGTAAACATACTACAGAGAATAAATATCAGGGAAATATGTTACAAAAGTGACATTACAAAAATTGGCAGATAAACTTGGAATATGATTTTAGGCCACAAATAAACTCACTTTTTCTGAACAGTGATTTGGAGAAGGAGTATAGAGATAAAATATTTATTAAACCATTTCTCTCCAGTAAGCAAATACTAAAATATAAATTGGAATGCATATATTTAACGTCTCACTTATTAGTTGTAAAGTAAAACATAACTACCATCATTGTGTAGCCTATCAAGTTCACGGAGACCTTCATTCCAGTTCTGTGAATTTGTCATTAGTTCACCAAGGACCCTGTTTTTCGCTTGTTTACTTACTAATTAAGGTACATAACCCAAAACAGTGAATAGCCATTAGGAGTCTCACATGGGCCCAGTTGGAGCCAAACTGAAAGACTGTTTTTAAATCAGAAATACAAAGTTTATAATATTGAAAAATGATCAATTGCTTTTACATGTTCTTCAGTTAATTCATAAATATTAAGTTCTACTAAATGCCAAGAATTCTGCTGGTTACAGAACAGTAAGTTGTTCTAGAATCAATGGCCACCCTCATGGGAAATTCTGTGCCTGACTCCTACCTGGACCTACTGCGCCATCCCTTCTGTCTCAAGACACATTCCCTGTGATCAGCGTTACAAACACATGCACAAACCTGAGACGGCGTGGAGCTTGCCAAGAGACTCAAACCAAGTTATACAAATAGGGTACAATCTGTAATACAGAATTTCTCTGAATTCATTGGGAATGTCACTGATATGATTGAAGGGCTCTATGAAGAAGAGAGTTAAGTCAATTTTCCCCAACTCCTGCTGTATTTTGAATGAACTTCCTCAGTTTTCATATATAGGAAATTTCTTAAGGCTCTGTGTGTGATTATCTCATTTGGATGAGGAGGCAAGTTGTAATGTCATCTTGAATACTGAGATTTTCCCTTCACTATTTTAGTGTGAAATTTTCCTTCCCCTCACCCTACCCCATACTCTTTCAACAAGGTCTTAAAAGGAAACAAGCCTGGAGGGTCTTCTGATGGAAGGAGTGGTGGGGTTGGGAGGGGGGTCCCCATCAGAACTCAGATGATGAGGCCATTTCAAACTGTATGACTGTTCTGAGAGAACAAGCAAAGGCACCCAGAAAATGGCATGGAACAGGGCTGCAGAGTGACCCTGCTGAGATAGTTTATCATGCGCGTCCTTGTTTATTTCCTTATCACACCAGTGCTAGGAGAGTGGCCTCAGTACAAGTGAAAAGATTCTGGGGGCAGTTAGATTGGGCAATGGCTGCAGGTGTGATGTCTACCCTTTTGGAGAATCTAAAGTATATTGTTGTGCTAAAGACTCCGAGAAGCCTGCAGTAAAAGAGGAGCTTAACTCTGATTCAACCAAAATGCTCCAAATTTATTTGATTATTTGTAACCACTGGTCACCCTGTTAGCAATATCTGGAACTTGTTCTGGGAAATACAGCTTTGCTAGCCTAGCCTGCCACCCCGGGAAAGTTGTCCTAAGGATAATGTCAACAGAGAGATAAATAGAACCGTGTGTGGGTGGCGCATGTGCACGTGCACGTGCACGTGTGGGTGAGGTGAGTGTGAGAAAAAGAGTTAGTTTCAGGGACTTGGTAACAGCTAATAGTCCATTTAAATACGCAACCCTGCCTGATTTCTCCATGCTTTTAAACAATTATATCTGTTTTTTGTTTAGCTAGGAGATTGGCTAGTGAAAATGCCCTGATCAGCATAGCGATTAATACAACTAGAATGAAGACTAAGAAATTAGTAACATTGTCCACACAAAAGGAAATGTTCCTCAAATGACAAAAATGGAAAAGCTTTCAAAATTGTTTTCCATGAATTTTCATTTTTTGAAACATACTGTACAGTTCAGTTCATCAATAACATGCCCCTAGTTATTTATGTTTAAATCATTACAATGCATTTGAAATGGAACCCCAGAGACAAGTCTATTTTTTTCCAAATGTATCTTTCAAATCATTGAAGCAATTTTGCATAATGACTGCATTTAGGTGTTAGTAAGCTGGCACATTAGTGAATGCAGTACACTTATTTTTTCAAGAAATGGAACATGGAGTTCCCCCTGTAGCACAACAGTATTGGTAGTGTCTTGGGAGCACTGGGTCACAGGTTCAATCCCCAGCCTGGCACAGTGGATGAAGGATATGGCCTTCTGTGGCTTATGTTGCAACTAAGGATTGGATCTGACCCCTGGCCTGGGATCTCCATATGCCACAGGGAAGCCAAAAAAAAAAAAAAAGAGAGAGAGAAGAAATGAAACATAAGCATGAATTCAATGCTTATTGTCATTTAGAAAGTCTCTAATAGCATAGCATGACCATTGAGTTTACTTAGTTTATAGGAACCTATATTTCTAGATTTCTTCAGAAAAGTGAAAAGTGCCTTTTCTAGCTTTAGCATCATATTATGACATATTTATGGATGTGTGTGTATGTGTGTGAGAGAGAGAGAGAGAGTGAAAGAGGGAGGGAGAGGAGAGAGTGAGAGGGAGAAAGAGAGAATATTAGAGTACTTAATGAAATCATATTAAGTACCTGAATCCAGGTATTCAGGAGAGAGCTGATAAAGTGGTTTAGAGTATCTCTCAAGCAAATAACAATGTATTTGACCTACAGTCACCTCTCAATTAATGTTATCTTGTATCATTACTCTCATTTTCACTTTCCTGGTTAGGACCCAGTAAGCTCCCCAAATGGTGGTAACTAACAATTCTTTTTGAGAGCCATTCCCAACAGAGCGAGGTTGTTGCTATTCCCATAATGACGATCCAATCCTTAGACATGATTCTGATCTTATAAAGAACCCACACACTGAAAAATCTAAACATCTGGCAATGAAAGCCAAGCCAATTCTCCAGTTGTCAGCCCCTATTACCTCTTTTCTCAGCAGCCCTGTTGGGTAAGTCTGCTTTCGGGAGAGAACAATGTACCTCTCATAGCACATGACATGCTCAATCTAGGAAGGTAACATCATGCTTAAAATACATTAAATGACTTGGGTTCTGCTTTATTAAAGACTGTAGAATACTACCCCCGGCTCCATCTCCCTTCTCAAGCCCGGAGATAAAGAGAAGCTCAGCAGAGAACCTGCAGCCTCCTGAAAGAGTCGTTCCCCAGATATTGGCAGAAGCCATCTCAGATTCCCACTCTCCCCAGAGAGGTCCTTCCCCTCTGGGATCCATTCCAGGAATTTATTTGGAAGAAGATGTTTACTGTGTACAGCGGGCTGCAGTGCTGTGTGCTGCTCATCTGAATAGTACAGCTCTGTGGAGGTCTTTGTTGCCTTTTTTATATACTTTTGATTTTATAGTATTCTTTCTTTCTCTCATGATACCCTTTCTCTTATGGGATGCTTGCTTGTGTTATGCAAAGCTTAAGCTTCCTGTGCTTTCCAGTTAATTTGTAAGGAACCATTTTTATGAAAATTGACTCACACCTACTTAAAGATGTTTGTGCTGCAATGGGATGGTAGCCTCTAAATTTCCAACATATTTATGATGAGAACGTGTGTGTGTGTGTGTAGTATATATACACATACACACACACATATATTTTTATATATATGTGTATGTATATATATATATATATATATATATGAAATTTTTTTTTTTTTTGTCTTTTTAGGGCTACACCTGCAGCATATGGAAGTTCCCAGGCTAGAGGTCGAATGAGAGCTACAGCTGCTGGCGTGCACCACAGCGACAGCAACGGCAGATCCGAGTCACGCCTGTGACCTACACCACAGCTCATGGCAAGACCGGATCCTTAACCCACTGAGCAGGGTCAGGGGTTGAACCCGCATCCTCATGGATGCTAGTAGGGTTCATTTCCCCTGAGCCACAAAGGGGACTCCACACAAACACACACACACGTCTTTATGTACATAAAGGGGATGAAATGTCCTCTCCTGTATTAACTATGACACTGGTTAGTCTGCTCTCAAGCTGCGGTTGAAGAAACAAAGCCATTGGTTTTTATTTTTTGTGTTCCCTGCAGCATAGGGACTTAGTCTTAAAAACAACCAAGCCACAACTATAATTGTGCTTACACAAAATCAAGCATGTTTTATTGCCTCCAACACTATGATTTATTGTTATGTAACAAATGGTTACTTATTCTCTAGGCTGTTAGATTGGACTTTCTAGTTATATTTGCAAGCTGGTATATTTGTGTGTCCTTCAGAAAATAGAAAATGTAGTGTTGATCCTTTGCTCCTATGCTGTGCCCATGAAACCAAGCTAGAGACAGGAGTGGCCAGAACACTTGGTGGCAGCCTAGATGTGTGAGGATAAGAGCTGTGTATTTAAAGTACACAATTTAACACACGTAATTGTTGGCTTCAGGCACCACTGAAAATAAATTTCCCAAATGACGATCAAAAGTCAGTGTAATTGAGGGATGGGGAAAAATATCAGATGGCGATGGGACATCCATGGCCGTGGGTACCTTATTCTTTTTCAGTGTACATTTATGACTATACTGTGAGAATTTTTAGAAGTATTTATCATTTATGGGAATTCAGTTTTTCCCTCTTTATGTTGGTAGGGGGTGGGTTGATAGGAACGTATGTCTAGGAAAAGATTTAAAGAAAATCAGAAAATAGATGTCCCTCTATATGTGTTAGACATAAGACTGGTTGGACATTTTATGCTTTAAAGGAAGAAAGAGTGGCATGGATAATTTGTACCTGCTGATTCACAACTGAACTAAATAATAAAATGGGCACAGCTTCAAAAATTGTAACCAGGATGAATATTACTTGTGACACACAAGCTTCAGTCTTTATGACATTAGAGTGTATTGCCTAATAATGTCATCACAGAATTACCCTTCCGAATTCTTTGTAAACAGATTTTGTTAATAAACCTGTGTACGACCTCAACAAGGTTTCTGTAGTGAGATTCAAAATTAAAGGGCCTCAGCTCATAAGGCTGCTTCTGGACTGCCTTTCAAGGAGGAATCCCGAGGAAGGTGTTTGATAGAGCAAGGTCATGAACTCTCCAGGAAGCTTTCTGAAGGACGTAAAAGAGGATAAATTGCTTCCCTTTCCTGCCAGCTCCAAAGCAGTCCTGTGTCTCAGCTCTGGAAATGCATATGGAAACAGTTGCTCCTGGACTATTTCCTCTGCCCTTCAGGTGGGCTGTGGCCTCTCTACGTCTATAGCATTAAGCACGCTGCTCAGTGTAGAGGTCAGGGGTTAGCTCAGCCAGCCCTGAACAATGAATGTCCCGTTCCTAGCCCTCGCTGTTTAAATGAAGGGAGCAAATCCACAGTATTTTTTGAGTTCCATTCATTTAACAGAGCATCTGATCCAGTGTCTCGTTTTGCAAATCAGAATCTCAGAAAGATGAAAATTCATTGTTCAAGATGAAACTGCTAGTTAAGGAACGAAAGGGTCAGGATTAGGACCTGGGTGTCCAGACTCCAATTCTGGAGTGCTTCCTTCTGCTTCTTGCCCCTCATGTGGCCTTGCAGTCACCCTGGGAGTGAAAGAAAGAGCTAGACCTAATCGTTTTATTTGCACTGAAAACCGGTGACACACTTTAACTCTTACACCCTTGGGCTTAGTTACGGTGTCACCATGAGTGCATATTATGGAATTGAAAGTACTATTATTTAAAATGTGATATTGTTTGAGAATGCGTGAATGATATACTAGGTATAAAGTCTACTCCATTTTATCCTACTTTGTATGCTTCCAAGAGAAAAGAACAATTTTAAAGGAGATACTACTATTCATTGGAATAAAATGCCATTGCTTGTTCTTAATTTTCCAGTATGACTGATTATCCTAATCTCTTTAAATAGAATTAAAACTGGTATCTTATGAGTTGAAGAAACCAGTTACTACTTCTCAACGTACGTGTGGTATAATAGAATCAACCCACTGGCATCCTTATGGATTTCAATTATGTCTCTTGCTTGTCTACAGAGTTGTTTTGGAAGTGCCTTGTGATATCATCTATCCGGTTTCCGTGATTTGTAAGAGAAAACACCAAGGTCCTAAGGGACTAAAGGATTTGTCTGAGTGTCACACCCATAGGGAGCTGGGTCTGACTAGAACTCAGTTCTGGAACGATGATCTTGTTCCCTACATTGTGCCACCTGCCAGTATCCATTCATCTGACTGGAGGGGGGAAGGGTTAACACTTTATAATTAATTTAGTAGGTAACCCTTTTTCAAAGCAGGAATATGAATTTCTCCCATTTTGAATATAAAAACATTAAAAAAGTTTGGAATCACTTAGAAGAATTGTGAACATGGTCCATGGAGTCCCCCGTCAACATCTTCTGTTCGTATGACACTTTTGTCACAATTAATGAACTGATACTGACACGTGATTATTAATTAATGACTGTACTCCACTCAGATTTCCTCAGCTTGTACCTGATGTCCTTTTACCCTCTAGGATCTCATCCGGGAACCACATTACGTTCAGTTATCATGTCCCCTGAGGCTTCTTGCCACCATGACGGTTCTCAGAATTTTTCTCTGATGACTTTGGCAGCTTTGGGGGGTATTAGTAATGTCTTTCGTAGACCATCCCTCAACTGGTATTTAACGCATGTTTCCCTTGTGATTAAAGTGGGGCTCTGGGTTCCAGCGGTGAGGACCACAGAGATGAATCATCATTCTCATTGTATCCTATCAGTGGTACCTGTTATCGATAGACTTAGAGCCATGGATGTGGCTCATCATCGCCTGGATGAGGTAGTGTTTGCAAAGTTACTCTTTTCTCCCCATTCCTGTATTATCTTCCTTTGAAGGAAGTGCCTGTGAGCAGCCCATACTTATGAGCTATGTTCCTTCTCCTTGAGGGAGTAGAAGGTACATAATTATTTGCTATTGATTGATTGATTGATTTAACCATTTATTTGTAATACTGTGGACTCAGATACTTAGTTTATACTTTGGGTTATGGTCTAGTACTACTTTATATTGTAGCTCTGATTGTTGTAGCTTTGGCCATTGGAAACTTTCAGTTGGTTCCTTTGTTCCTTGGACATACATCTAACATTGTGGCTGTTTGTGTCTTTGAGCATTGCCTTACTTTTGGCACTTCCAGATGGTCTACACTCACTTAATACATGCCTAGACCCAGCTATAGAATCACCTACTTCTCTAAGAAGCCTTGGTTCATTTGTTGGAGAAGAGTATTAGAAACCAAGATCTGAGCGCGAGGTGTGTTTGTTGCTCCCAGGGTGTTATTGCTTCTAGGCCCTCTCAGTTGGCAAAGAAAGGAAACAAATGTGTGAGTACTAACCTGTGCATATATGCATACCTTTAAATATCTCTGTAAGTATCCACCTGTATCTATGAGTTCATATTGAATGTCCATTACCACATGGATCATTCCTGCCTTCTCTTCTTGCTTATTTTTAACTTCTCAGTCCAGTGGTGAGAACCGAGCCCCCACGTTCTGCCATTCATTTACTTAATTGTTCAGTTCTAGTATATGTGTATAGTTCTTTTGGAATTGTTAACTTGCACTGCTATAAAAAAAAAAAAAGAGCTTTATCACTTAGAATGTAGTTCTTGTGTACGGTTCTTTTCGTCTTGTTTTATAGCCTCAATCCATTTCCACAGTTACTTAGGATGGATCCTTTTCATCCAACTTCCTTTCATGAGATTATTTCATACATTGTTATATAGATTTTTTTTGTCACAGTCTGCATTCTGTCCTGGGACTTCCTGGTTTCCTGAATGATTTTTTTTAAGCTACATATACTGGAATTCACTCGTGAAAAAAAACTCAAGACAGAATTTTAAGAGATTTTAAAAGCAGTTTTAGGTTCACAGCAAAATTGAGTAGAAGGTACAGAGACTGCTCATATACCCTCTGCCTTCACACATGCATAGCCTCTACCATTATCAATATCCTGCAACAGAATGGCATGTTTATTATAATCGACAGATTTCTCATGACGGTGTAATTGCCTAAGGTTCATAGATGATATTATAATTCACTTTTGGTGTTGTACATTCTGTAGCTTACACCATATACATGATGACGTGACAAATATATAATGACATCACTACAGTATCATACAGAGTATTTTCACTGCCCTAAAATTTCTCTGTGTTCCACATGTTCATTCCTTCCCCCAACCCCTGGCAACCACTGACCGATCTTTTTATGGTCTCCACAGTCTTGCCTTTCTCAGAACATCGTATAGTTGGAATAATACAGTATGTAGCCATATGCATTTAAGTTACTTCCCTGTCTTATCATGGCTTGATAGCTCATGTCTTTTAGTGATGAATAATATTCCATTATCTGGATATACCACAGATTATTTATCCATTCATCTGAAGAAAATAACATTTTGGTTCCTTGCAAGTTTGGAAAGTTGTGAACAATGCTGCTGCAAACATTTGGGTGTAGGTTTTTAAGCGGACATAAGTTTTCAGGTCCTTTGGATAAATACTAAGGGGTATGATTGCTGGATCATGTGGTAAGAGTATGTTGGGTTTTTCAAGAAAGCACCAAAATGCCTTCCCAAGTGACTAATTGTACCATTTGCTTTCTACCAGCAATGTATGGGAGTTCCTGTTGCTCCATCTTCTCACCAGCATTTGGTGCTATACGTGTCTCGATTTTGACCATTCTAATAGGAGTGTAGTGATGTCTCATTATTGTTTTAATTTGTATTTCCCTTTCTCCATATGTTGTGGAACATGGCTCACTCTTTGTGCTGTAAAGTTCTATAGGTTTTGACAAATGCATAGTGTCATTTATCCACCATTACATTACCATACAAAATAATTTCACCAGTCTAAAAAAAAAAAATCCCCTGTGCTACTTATTCAACCCTCTCTCCTCTAACAACTGACAACCAGTAATTCATTGACCATCTCTATAGCCTTTTTTAAAATTTATTTTACTTTTATTAAAGAATAGTTGATTTGCATTGTATCAATTTCTGCTGTACAGCACAGTGATGAAGTCATATATATATATGTATCTATACACATTTATATATATATACCCACATATACACACATGCACACACACATATACATTCTCTTTCTTATATTATCTTCCATCAAGGTCTATCCCAAGAAATTGGATGTAGTTCCCTGTACTGTACAGTAGGACCTCATTGCTTATCCATTCTTTTTTTTTTTTTTTTTTGTCTTTTTGCCTTATCTAGGGCCGTAGCCGCGGCATATGGAGGTTCCCAGGCTAGGGGTCTAACAGGAGCTGTAGCCGCCGGCCTTCGCCACAGCCACAGCAACGTGGGATCCGAGCTGCGTCTGCGACCTACACCACAGCTCACGGCGACGCCGGATCCTTAACCCACTGAGCGAGGCCAGGGATCGAACCCGCAACCTCATGGTTCTTAGTCGGATTCGTTAACCACTGAGCCACGACGGGAACTCCTGCTTATCCATTCTAAATGTCAGGCTGACTTCTTTCACTTGGTAATGTGGATTTAAAACATGTCTGTGTTTTTTAACATGGCTTGAGGGTTCGTTCCTTTATATTTCTGAGTAGTAGTTTTTTATATGGATGTACCAGAGTTTGTTTATCCATTCCCTTATTGAAGGACATCTTGGTTGCTTCTTGTTTGGGGTGATTATAAACAAAGGTGCTAAAAACATTTCCATGCAGATTTTTGTGTGGACATGTTTTCGGATTGGTTGGTCAGATACCTAGGAGCATGGTGGTTGGACTATATTTAGCTTTTTTTTTGTCTTTTTGCCTTATCTAGGGCCGCACCCGCAGCATGTGGAGGTTCCCAGGCTAGGGGTCTAACCGGAGCTGTAGCTGCCGGCCTTCGCCACAGCCACAGCAACGTGGGATCCGAGCCGTGTCTGCCACCTACACCACAGCTCATGGCAACACCAGATCCTTAACCCACTTAGCAAGGCCAGGGATTGAACCCGCAACCTCATGGTTCTTAGTCGGATTCGTTAACCACTGAGCCACGACAGGAACTCCTATATTTAGCTTTTTAAAGATGTTTTCAAATTGTTTTCCAAAGTGGTTTTACCATTTTTCATTCCCAATAGCAGACTGAAAGTTCTATTTTTCCACATCACCACTGGCTAGTGATATTGTCAGTTGTTTGGATTTTTGCCACTTTAATCTTAGTGTGGTGGTGTTTCAGTTTCCCTGATGACAAATAATGTGAGCATCTTTTTATGTGTTTATTTGTCATTCATATATCTTTTTGTTGGTGACATATCTTTTTAGAACATTTGCCCTTTTTTAAAAATTGTGTTGTTTGCTTTCTTATGGTTGAATCTAAAAGTTCTTTGCATATTTCAGGCACAATTCTTTTATCAGATACCTGTTTTGCAAATATTTTATAAGTATTTCTGTGCTACAGTAATATATTAAAACTTTAGTTATAATTAATTAAAATCCTAAATTTGCTATAAAAAACTGAAGCAGGTAAATTTGAAGGTTAGAGAAAGTCAAGTTAGACAATAAATTACATATTGCCTTTAATTTGAAATGGATTATGACTCTTAAAATTATAAGCAAAATAAAATTATAAGCAGTATTGTTTCCCTTCTTTTGATTAATCTCCCAGTAAGACATTGTTGATTATCTAGTGGTCATTCTGTATTTATTGCTAACTGCATTCCTGTTTATTCTCTGTCCATCCTTCTGAATGATTCATGATCATCCCATTTGTGGTAATGGCTTTGCCAGTGTCCGTCTACAAGTAACTCTAGTCAATGTAAAGGAAAATGTAAAGGAAAGTATATAATAGAGCACTTTAGGGAAAGGTGTTTTCTCCCTTTTAGAAGAAAGGGCCATATCACAAAAAGATTGCTTTTTTTAATTTATAGTGGTTTTTATTTTTTTTTCCATTATGGCTAATTTACAGTTTTTCTATTGTACAGCAAGGTGACCCAGTTACATATACATGTATACATTTTTTTTTTCTCACATTACCATGCTTCATCATAAGTGACTAGCCGTAGTTCCCATTACTATACAGCAGGATCTCATTGCTTATCCATTCTAAAGGCAATAGTTTGCATCTATTAACCCCAAATTCCCAACCCATCCCATTCCCTCCCCTTCCCCCTTGGCAACCACAGTCTGTTCTCCATGTCCATGATTTTCTTTTCTGTGGAAAGGTTCAATTGTGCCGTATATTAGATTCCAGATATAAGTGATATCATATGGTATTTGTCTCTTTCTGACTTACTTCACTTAGTGTGAGAGTCTCTAGTTCCATCCATATTGTTGCAAATGGCATTATTTTATTCTTTTTTTATGGCTGAATAGTATTCCATTGTGTATATATACACATCGTCCTAATCCAGTCATCTGTCGATAGACATTTAGGCTGTTTCCATGTTTTGGCTATTGTGAATAGTGCTGCAGTGCACATATGGGTGCATGTGTCTTTTTCAAGAAAAGTTTTGTCTGAATGTATGCCCAAGAGTGGGATTCCTGGGTCATATGGTAGTTCTATGTGTAGTTTTCTAAGGTACCTCCATACTGTTTTCCATAGTGGTGGTAGCAATTTACATTCCCACCAACAGTGCAGGAGGGTTCCCTTTTCTCTATACCCTCTCTAGCATTTGTTATTTGTGAACTTACTAATGATGGCCATTCTGACTGGTGTGAGGTGGTACCTCATTGCAGTTTTGATTTGCATTTCTCTTATAATCAGTGACGTTGAGCATTTTTCATGTGCTTGTTGGCCATCTGTATATATTCTTTGGAGACATGTCTATTCACTTCTGTTGCCCATTTTTCAGTTGGGTTGTTGGCTTTTTTGCTGTTGAGTTGTATAAGTTGTTTATATATTTTAGAATATAGACCCTCGTCAGTTGCATCATTTGAAACTATTTTCTCCCATTCTGTCAGTTGTCTTTTTGCTTTTTTTAATGGTTTCTTTTGCTGTGCAAAAGTTTGTCAGTTTGATTTGGTCCTGTTGGTTTATTTTTGCTTTTATTTGTTGCTTTGGGAGACTGACCTAAGAAAACATTTGTAAGGTTGATATCAGAGAATATTTTGCCTATGTTCTCTTTTAGGAGTTTAATGGTGTCTTGTCTTACATTGAAGTCTTTAAGCCATTTTAAGTTTATTTTTGTGCATGGTGTGAAGGTGTGTTCCAGTTTCATTGATTTACATGAAAAGGTTGCTTTTGACCCCTTCTCTCCCTCCTGCTTTTGATGCTCTTATTTGAGAATGTGAATTCTAGAGCTTGGCCAGCTCTTGCAACCATTCAGAATGAGAAGCCTGAAGACAAGTGTCAACATGCTGAGAAGGTGAAATAGAAGAAAGAAATGAGATTGGGTCTTTGATGACATTATTGATTCATGGAATCAATTCTGGAACCAATCCTAGAAAGCCTACCCCCAAATGTCTTACTTTAGTGAAAATTAAATATCTATTATTGAGCTAGTGCTTTGCAATCTTTATACATCATAGCAACATATAAAATCATATTCGTGTGGTAAACTGGAGTGAACAGGTAAGAATCTTCAAAAGACACAAGTTAATTAGGGATTTTGATTGCTTCAGGCAGCCCATCCTGGCCACTTTAACAGTGCCCAAGATTAGCTTCTAAGCCACCTCGACTGACTCATGGTGCACTGTTGTATGCTGGCCAAGAAGTTCTAGTTTCAGACTCATTCTATAGTTTGAGATGAATACATCCTAATTATGATATGTATTAAGTACAGACTTAAACCCTTGAAAGATAATTTTTGTCATGGAGGTCAACTAAACAACCTATCAGATGATGTCTGACAAAGGTGGGCTCACATTTGTCCCCTTATGTGGTTGCTCAAACTTGAGCAGAGTTTGGAAACTTCTTGGTCTTCTGGATTGTACCTGGGATAGTTGGGTCAGAAAAGGATAAGACATCTTTGCATTCATACTATCATTTTAATTGAATGACTTTGGCATGTTGTGGTAGGCTAACGTATAAAGGGCATATGTTTGCAGTAAAGAAAAGACTTTCAATTGTTGTCTAAGTTACTATTTGAACAGCTGGATTCGATTCATAATGTGGAAATCACACCAAGCCAAAAAAAAAAAAAAAAAACTAAACTAAAAACAGGTCCAGCTACCAGAATTTCTGAGAATGCAAGAAAACCTCAATGCACTCTCATGACCATCTTTCCAACATACTAAGGAGCCCTGGGGTTACTCTCTTGCAGAATTCCCTAATGATTAACTAAAATGACAGTGTTGTACTCATGATGGGTAATTTTTAAAGGGCTTACAAGGTCTTGTGTTCCAAATAAGGACTGTGATCCCTAAAGAGGCAACATTTCTGAGCATTTCTTATTCATAATTAAACAGTTTTTCTGGCAGCAGACAATGAAATTCATAGGATTTATACTGACTCCTCCTGTTTAGGAATAAATTGTAGGCTCTGGATATCTCTGAATCACATTCTAACCCTCCAGTTTTTATTTATTATTACAAGACTGCTGGAGCATAAATTTCTTGGAAACCAAGTACTTTCTTCAGGAAAAAATGTGGGAGATATCTGGTTTTCTTTTTTCACATAAAAATTTCAATTTATTTAAAGTATATATGTACACTAAATATATACATAGTACTTATTTCAATACATATTTATAATATATTTCACTTTATATTAAACATAGTAATTTTTTATGTTATTACTTATATATTTACTTAGTGAAATCACTTAGCTCGGCTCGTCATCATATGAAAGGGCATCTGACATTAGTTAAGTCTTACAGTCTGGATATGACTATTAAGATTAATATGAACTCTTTTTGTGCAGACATAAGATCAGCAGCAAATAGCACTGGTTGCAAAGCATGAAACTGCTGGAAACTTTAAGTTGGCACTCTTCCGGGTGTTAGTGACTTTCAATACAGAGTGTCCCATTCTTAATGTATGGATGGAGTAAAGGTCCCTGAAAGTGAGGGAGACTTTGGTTTGCAGGCATGCCAGCTGGAAACCCCATGGTACACCCTGAAGTCAGCAATGCTATAGGGCTGCCCAGGGTGTAGACCATCTTTTGTGGCTTTCTAACCAGCTCAAGTTTTTGTGCACATATCTTGGCTAATTACCAAAGCAGGTCAAAATATTGACTAGCTTTGCAAACAGTGAAGGAGCTGTTTTTATTCTTGCATTAGGAATGTATCTAATAGAGAAATTTTGGTTAGCTTCTTCTAGATTCCCTGCAGAAGGTAAAACTTGGGAAAGCAATGGCATCTAATGGGATGATCTCAGCTAACGAACGTGGAGCTTTGGGGTTGTGAGCACTGAAATATTACTCACTGGTCCTATCAGCATTCAGAAAAACTATCAAAATACTTCTGCAGATTCTTTCCTGAGAAATAGGGCTCATTTCAAACTCCAGTGGGAAAACAGGAGATGAAACTAAATGAGAGTAAGAAATGAGATGATAATTGCTATAGTTCAAAACATCAAAGTTCACATCCAGGTGACAACTGCTCAACTACCTGTTGAAACTGGCATCTCTCAGATGACTTTCCTCAGGGAAATAGGTATTAACTGTTTTATAGAAACACCTTATTCTACCTGATCTTTTATTTTCCCCAAAGGGTCTCATTTCCACATCTTCGAAAATGTCAGTCATTCATTCGTACAAAACCGGTTTTCAAATGAGTATGGAAAAGAGCTTACCTAATTTTATTTTCCTAAAGCAAAAATTTGCAAAGCTTGAAAAGAAACCATCAGTGAAACTGTCAAATAAACAAAGAGTAGAATGTTTTAAGAAGGTAGTCAAATACGTTATTAGTAATTTAATGTTTAAAAAAAGAAAGTAAAAAGTGGCCAATAGAGTGGGTCATTAAGAAGTAATTGGTTATTTTTTAAGAGAAAGAAGCTGGCGAACACAATTTGAAAGTGAAAAAATTAAAGAGGAAACAATTGATAATGCCATTTTCTTGAGAATTTCAATGAGAAGGAGATAAGGAAGACAGCGCAGTGTACTGATGAAGAATACATGTGCAGGTAGAGAATTCTTTGGGGAATAAGAGAAACTTGAGCACTTTGAAGGTACAAAGAAAACTGCAGAGTTAGAAAGAAGCAAATTCATGAGGAAGAGAGAACAGTTGATGGAGTAAGATTCCTAAAGGGTTCAGAATGGATGTAATTGGAGTAAAGATGGCGGGATGGGCTTTGGCAAGGAGAAAGGCTAACCTCTTCCAGTTTGGAGGAACATGACCAAGAGGAAGAGGAAATGTATGGTGTGGGTTGGCATGGATCAAGGTCAAGGGATGGATCTTTTATATTTGATGGCTCAATTTTTCTCATATTGAAAGTACCTTGAGTGAAATAGATGATAAGAGTCTTTGAGGGAACTCTTCCTCCCCCAAAGAGATGAAATGAACTCAGGTCCTTGTCCTTCCAATGATTTAGAGTATGGCATGTAAGATGAAATGACATTCACAGAGAACTCTGTGTCCAGGCCAGTCAGTTTTTCAGGAAAACGTCAATGCTGGACACTCACATTAAGACCAGTAAGTTGGGAGTTCCAATTGTGGCTCAGCGGAATGAATCTGACTAGTATCTATGAGGATGCAGGTTCAACCCCTGGTCTTGCTCAGTGGGTTAAGGATCTAGCATTTCTGTGGCCATGGTGTAGGCAGACAGCTGCAGCTCCGACTCAACCGCTAGCCTGGAAACTTCCATATGCCATATTTGTGGCCCTTAAAAAAAAAAAAAGACTGTTAAGTTAGACATTGTGGTGATGTTTTGAAATCCAGATGGTACAGCTTCTCAATTTATTTCATTCTTGAAACTCAGTCCCTTCAGTGCTCATGGAGTGCTTGACAGGGTACTCATTTACAGCATGTGCTAGCCAATCATGGCATGCCTTTAGTATTTTAAAAGAAAATTATTGAAATATAGTTGATTTATGATGTATTAATCTTCAGTATTTTTTAAAAGAGCCCTTGAGGAGTTCCCTGGTGGCATAGTGGGTTAAGGATCTGACATTGTGGGTTTTCCGTGGTTCATGTCACTGTGTGGTGCAGGTTCCATCCCTGACCCAGGAATTTCTCCATGCTGCAGGTGCAGCCAAAAAAATTTTTTTAATTAAATAAAGGTGTACTTTAGCATTCCAGGAAATGTCCTCTATATTCAAGAAAGACACAGGGATTTCCCCCCTTTGTATTTTTCTCAATCCTGTTTCCTTTTTGCCGTTAACCCATGTTCTCGCATCAGGAACATTATAAATATATAATTTTCCTGTAAGTCTGTAAGTGGGTTCTGAATTATAGGCTTATCAATCCTCTTTTATATGCCACCAGGAAAAAATAGAATTCAGTCTGAAAACATTGCCCTTGGATGCTTTACTACAATCATGACCTTGGAGGAAATACAGTAGCTTTTCCCTAGAAATGGTATCTGACTGTCACTGATATCTTATAGATATTTTATATGAGAAGGAAGAGAGGGTCACTTCAAACTTCATAAAGTACATCCGAATAGTCACTTAAATGCAAGACTAGAAGATGACTGGGTTAGTAGCCCACTTAAGTTGAGTGATAATAGATTTCCAAAGCTGAAAATGGAGAAAATAGCAGGCTAGAAATATCGGTTGAGGCCTAACAGGCAGAAAAAATAATATAACCATGTTGACTTTTATGATCAGGACTGGTGATGATAAAGGGATGTTTAGATATAATGTACCTCTTATATGGAACAAAGGTAAAAAAATAAATAGGATCTTCCCATTTCAAGAAAAACGTGGGGTGTTTTTTTGCTTTTTAGGTCCTCATCTGCAGCATATGGAAGTTCCCAGGCTAGGGGTCAAATTGGAGCTGCAGCTGCCAGCCACAGCCATAGCAATGCCAGATACTTAACCCACTGAGTGAGGCCGGGGATCGAACCCTCATCCTCATGGGTACTAGTGAGGTTCATAACCTTCTGAGCTACAAAAGGAACTCCTGAAAAATATGTTTTATTTGGATACCATAGAAATGCAATGAAAGAGGAGCATAGGCAGTGCTTCCAGGGAGCACAGAGAAGAGAAAGGACAAGAGTTCAGCCACTGGAAGGAGGGAGATCCCAGCAGACTGTGGACAAACTTAACCACTTTTATCAAGTAGAAGACAGTACTTTGAGTCCTATCGGCCTTCCCTGCTGTTGAAGCTGTTGCTTAGCCCCTGGTAGTATGTATTTTTCATATTTGGCCTGACTCTATGTTTTAACATATTGAAACAATTCAGCTGATGTCATTATTTGCAAAGGCTCTTTATTTTTTAATTGCCCCATTTACTGAGCAAATGATTTCTTTCCTTTTGTAACTACCACTTTTCTCTCTCAAGAAATTTTGTCCCGTTGTCAGTTGTAAATCAAAGGCCTTGTATAAAAATGTGGGAGTGGACTCTTAGCTTACAGAAAACTTGGAAGTATGGTATTTTTCCTTAATCTCTGGGAAATATTTTTGTTCTGAGCTTGATATTTATAGAATGCTTGTGTTTTATTTTTCATCTTGTAGCCCTGATTATTTTTGTACTTCCTTTGGTATTTCATTGTTAAAAAACTGAATATTATTTAAAGTGCACTCATTTTCCAAGTTCCTTCATTTAAGTTTTCCACACGAATATCTGTAATTTGACTGTTAAATTTTAAAACTGTATTATTGTCACTTTTTCATTGTGGAAAGCAGAGTATGTTTGGGGATGTCCGGGTTTTTAAACATAGAAAAGTGGTTCTTTATTTATTAATAAAGAAAAAAGCTATTGGAGATAGGGACACAGAATAATCCAGAGTCTGTTTTCCAGAATGTTCTCTTGCAGCAGTGATGCGAGTGCCTTTACATATTAAATTGGAACGGAGCCAATAACTTTTTAATGGTTCACTGAAGGGCTTATAAAGAAACTCTTCCACCAAGATGGTGGTAAACACTTGAAAGAGCATCATTGTAGTTCAGAATTGTAGTTATATGTAGCTATGTGCAGGGTGCCTCAGACCCAGCCAAGGGACTCACAAGAGCTTATACCAGTTTAGTAAGGATGCTAGGGTGCTTTGAGATAAAATCTTTTATAATCGTTCCCTCAAATGCCCCCAATACCTTAGACAATGGTATTGGAATATTTGTCTGTTCTAGGTTTCATGCATTCTGCAAGAAAGAGCTATAGAGTTGTTTCTGTATGTCAGATGTTGTGGTCTTGTGTTCTGTTGTTTTCATGAACACTCTCCCCTTCTGTGGCTGCTAGAATCACTGTGACTTTCAGACAGTTACCAAAAATTATATCAAGAAAGAAATAGAAGCCAAAAAATATTAGCAACAGTTCTTTTCTTTAAAAGAAAAAAAAAACCCACATTTTACTGAGAAATAAAACACATGTAAAGTGCACAAATTATTATATAAAGTAAACACTTAGGCTAGCAGACTGCCAGCTTGCTGTTTTCCCGATGTGTTCCTTCCCATCCAAAGGTTACCCTTCTCAAGGATAAGCACTACCCTGACTTTAAGAGTAAAACTTCTCTTGTTTTTTTCTTCACTCCAATTACCATCCAAATAGGAATCATTAAGGACCACAGTTTATGTAATCTGCATTGATGAGACATCATTATGACTTGTTCAGTTTCTTATTTATTTTGCTAATCATGCTCCTTGTAACTGCAGTTCATCCGTGTTTACACCTATATAGTATTCTGTTTACCCAAATTTATTTATTTATTTATTTATCTATCTATTTATTTATTTATTTATCTATCTATTTATCTATTTATTTATTGTCTTTTTTAGGGTCACACCCGGGGCATATGGAGGTTCGCAGGCTAGGGGTCTATCTAACAGGAGCTGTAGCTGCCGGCCTTCACCACAGCCACAGCAATGTGGGATCCGAGCCATGTCTGTGACCTACACCACAGCTCATGGCAACGCTGGATCCTTAACCCACTGAGCAAGGCCGGGGATCGAACCCCTATCCTCATGGATACTTGTCGCGTTCGTTAACCACTGAGCCACTACGGGAACTCCGTGTACCCGAATTTATTAAATTCACTATTGATGAACACTTAGGTTAATTCCAGTCTTTGGCTGCTGTGAATGATATTGTTGTAAATACCCTTGTTCTTGCTTTGGTATTCTTACGACATCTGGTACACATGTGTGTATTAGTATATCTAGGAGTGGAATTTCTGGGTCAGAGAAAATGCATGTCTTCAACTTCAGAACTTTCCCTTAGTGGTTATGCCAGTTTGCTCTGCCAATAGCAGTGTGTTAAAATTCCCTGGGCTGCATATCCTCATCAACTCTTGGAGTTATCAGTTCCTTTAATTTAGTGATAGTGCTGGGAGTCTCATTGTGAATATGATTTGCATTAATTTTACATAGTATTTGACTGTCCGGATACCCTTTGTAGGTGGCTGTTAAAGTCTTTTGCCAGATTCCTTTGTGAGTTATTCTTTTCTTGTTGAGTTTTAGGAGTTTCCTATTATTCTGAATATATGCCCCCTACCACTTATACATGTTATAAATATCTTTTTCCAGTCTGTGGCTTACTTTACATTGTCTTCATGATATCTTTAAAAAGAGCAGTCCTTATTAATTACTCAAAACTCTCAGTTTTTTACTCAGTACATTTAACACTCCCTCCTTCCTCCTTAAACTAAATTATTTTTAGTAGAGTTCCCTGGTGACCTGGCAGTTAAGGATTCAGTGTTTTCACTGCTGTGGCTCGAGTATGACTTTGCCTGGGAACTTCTGCATGTTGCAGGCGTGGCCATAAAACCATGTGTACTCTGTAATTGTGTGCAATATTTCTATTTAGGTCAGTTAAGTAAAGCGTTGTGTAGTTAAAAATCATCTGTATTTTTACTACGTATTTCAGTTACTGAAAAATTGATGTTAATACTTTCCACTAAAATTATGATTTTGTCTATATTTCTTTTTAATTACTTATATCTGCTTTATGTATTTGAGGCTATGTTAATAGTTGCGTGAAATTTTAGGTTATAATGACCGTGGAGAACTGATCCTTTTATCCTTCTGAAATACCCACTCTTGATCTCTAGTAATACTTTAGTCTTAAAGTCTCCCTTTTTTTTCAGGGCCACAGCTGCTGTATGTGAAATTTCCCAGGCTAGGAGTCAGATTGGAGCTGTAGCTGCCGGCCTAGCCACAACCATAGCAACATGGGATCCAAGCCGCATCTGCGACCTGCACCACAGCCTGCGGCCACACAGGATCCATAACCCACTAAGCAAGGCCAGGGATCAAACTCGCATCCTTATGCACACTAGTCGGGTTCATTACCACTAAGCCACAACGAGAACTCCAAAGCTCCTTCTATTTGATATGAAAGACAACAGGAAAATTTGGCTTTAGCATTACATGCAAAATCGAGACCTTAAAATGGCTATAGGACTCCTTTCAGCCTGAAAGTATTAACTAGCCTCTTAACAAGGTAAGAAAAATATTTGTGGTAAAGTACCATGCGGAGAATTGTTGTCAGTATCTTGATATTTATAAACTCACGGTGCAAGAGGTTGTAGTAACTTATTCTGATGCAAGATGTCCACAGATGTCTTGTTTCATTCTAATGAAATACACTGGTGTCCAAGAAAGATGGATGATGGTGCAAGGATCCTGGCAACTGTTTTTTGTTGTTGTTGTTGTCTTTGTTTTTTTTTAGGACTCCATATGGAGGTTCCCAGGCTAGGGGTCGAATTGGAGCTGTTGCTGCTGGCCTACACCACAGCCACAGCAACACTGGATCCAAGCTGCATCTGCGACCTACACTGCAGCTCATTGCAACGCTGGATCCTTAACTCACTGAGCAAGGCCAGGGATCGAACCCACATCCTCATGGATACTAGTTGGATTTGCTAACCACTGAGCCACAATGGGAACTCTCCTGGTAACTGTTAAGAGGTTGCTAATGCATTTAGGATGTAGGGTGTGCGTCCTCTCTAAGATTATGTCATTTTTAAATCATGTTTATGTTAATGCATCAATTTTTTTTAAGTTTCAAGAAAAATATTTTGAAGGTGATTGAAGGTTGAAATTCTGGTGTGACACTATTCAGATTTTTTTTTCTCCTGGGTAGCTATGTTTTGGGGAAGAATATACACAGACATCTATATATGTACATTTCATATATGTTTAAAAAGATACCCCTCAATTAATAATACCCCTTGTTAATATCAATTAGAGTTATTACCACTTAGTTCTTTTAACCAACACAAAATCCCTCTGGGCTCTCAGAGTCCAGGAAATGTAAAAAAACTGCTGAAAACCACACAGTTTAAAAGAAAAAGAGCTATTATTAAAACATAGGACTTTTAGAATCCAAAATCAATGTTCTTTGCACTATTATGTGCTATTAAGAACTACCCATTTTATGTCCAATGAAAGCACTACGAGCAAAAAAACATGCTCTTAGGGCACTCTTAAAGTTCAGCTTCAAGAAACATATAGTTATTAAATGCTAGGAAAAATCCAGGATATAGCATGACAGACTTCCTTGGCATGCAGTACTAAGGCCATCCAGATGCAAAATCAATTAGAAAAGGCCAGAGATCAAAGAGCAATATTGTGGACGTTGTTTCATGAATACCAAAGATATGAGGTCTGTTTGTCGTCATCTTTGATCATTTTTAAAGTAGACATGCTTATAGTTATATACAGGTATTAAAGTGTTTTTTTTTTTTAAACACAGCAGTGTCTGTGTATAAGGAACATATAGATGTATTCTAAGAAAACCTGATCCATGAAAATCTAACCTTTCTAAAGATGAAATAAGAATTGATGCATCATTTTGTAGAAAGCGTCTTACTTAGGAAAATGATTATGTAGGACTCCTTTCAAATCTAAGCTCTTCTAATGCTTTTAGAAATGGTTTCATTTACAGTAGTTGAATTTGTACAAGATTTCTCAGAAGTATATCTGCTGCATAAAATACCACAAGCCATGTGAAAATGTACCTGAATAATTGTAATAGAGAGGACTAAAGAGAGCAAATAATTTGGAATAATAAAATCACATGCACAACCCAATGCAACCAGAGTTTATTCTGATTATATACAGTGCAAAATAAGGACAAATATATTGTCATCAAGATTTATAAACCAAGTGCCTAGTCAGCAATCTGAAATTCCACTCCTTGCTCACTCTGATTCAAAAATTTATGTCGGAATTGGTTTATAAAGTAAATTTGTCCACCACTGCTAAAGAACACGTGTCAAAAGCAACAGCTTAGGGACGTGCCCTGAATTGAATGGGTTAAGGCTGTATTTTCATATCAGACTCTTGTTTGCTTGAGTAGTTTGAATGCATAAGAATGACTTCAAGGAAAAGGAAAGGAATTCTGCAATCCCTCAGACCCAGGAATGTGATGATTCATACTGTATTATGAGCTGAGACACAACCAGGTGCATGTATTAACATATTATTAAGCACTCACAGATGGCTTAAATTTACAAAGTGCATGGAGAGTAAATCATTTAACTGCATTTGTATTCACCAGACAACAGCAGCTGCATAAAGGCAAGTAATAATATTGTAATAATAACGCTAACAGCAATAATCTAGAGAAATACTTTTCCATTTGAGGAAATTAAATGCATTTTGAGAAAATTAAGGATGTTTCTCATCATGGAATATGACTTAAAATCTAGTTGTTCTTGTATATAGGCAATTCTAAAATAGATTCTTTTTTTATCGAACTACAGTTGATTTACAATATTGGATTCATTTCAGGTGTACATAACATATACATATGCTCTTTTTTAAGATTCTTTTCCCTTATAGGTTATTGCAAAATACTGAGTATACTTCCCTGTGCTATACATGGGTCCTTGTTGGTTATCTATATATATATAGTTTCATATATAGTAGTGTGTATGTATTAATCCCAACCTTCTGATTTATCCCTCCTTCCCCTTTGGTAACCATAAGTTGCGTTCTACATCTATGAGTCTATTCCTTAATATCTGGTTTTCTTGTATATAGGAAACTCTAATGTAGATTCTTTAGTCTACACTTCATGCACAGTCACTTCCTGTAAAAGGAGCTTGCTGTTTGTGGAATGGATAGCTCCTTGCTATCAAATGCCACCCCTTCAGGGAAGTTACCATAAATCCCTGTCTAAAGGAGCCTTTGCTTAACACTACTCCCAGGTCCTACCTACCACATTAAGACCTATTTTATTATACGTAGTGCTCATCACAATCTAGGTTTTTAAAAAATTTTTTAGTTTATTTGCCTCATTTTGAGTCCCTTTTCCTGAATAGAAGCTTCATGAGAAAAAGAACTTTGTATGTATAACCCAGGTACTGAATCCCTGGCCTCTAGAAAAGCTTCTAGCAAACTGTAGAGGTGCTCTACATATGCGGGGCGAATAAAGGCATAAATAAAGAGTTTGTAGTTGGCATTTTAATTGACTAAAATTATTTTCATGTTTTGTTATATGGCTACATTTCCCTGGAGTACAGTTATGCTTAAGTATTATGATCCTACACTAGAACAGTGTTGATAATTAGCATGGCATTTAATCCATTTGTTCATTTTTTTTTTTTTTTTTTTTGCCTTTTGTCATTTTTATGGCCGCGGGTTTATGGCCGTACCCGCGGCATGTGGAGGTTCCCAGGCTAGGGGTCTAATCGGAGCTGTGGCCACTGGCCTGCACCGCAGCCACAGCAGCGCGGGATCTGAGCCGAGTCTGCAACCTACACCACAGCTCACGGCAACGCCGGATCGTTAACCCACTGAGCAAGGGCAGGGATCGAACCCGCAACCTCATGGTTCCTAGTCGGATTCGTTAACCACTGCGCCACGACGGGAACTCCCATTTGTTCATTTTAAACATACTTTTCGCCTTTGTGGAAGTCACATTCTAGACGAGAAGAGAATACTGAATAAGTGTCATGTAAGGAAACATTCAAGATGCAAGAGGAGATTGTAAAGGGGGAAATAATTGATTCTGGGATAGGTTCAGAAAACACTTTAGAAAGAAATGTTTTCTAGAAAGGATCATGAAAGTTACAGTCCAAACTGGGACATATTTGAGGGTAAAAAGCGTCAATAAACATAATTAAATGATCTTTTTGACTGATTATTTTATTATATTGGTGGACTGAGACAATATATCTTTGAAACACAGTTTAAAAAAATAAGTCAAGGCAAGTTTGGTAGCCAGCCTTCAACATGCCCTTCAATTAGCCCCACTTCCTGGTATTCACACCCTAGTACCAAGTCACACTGAACCAGGGTGGGTCTGTGTGATACGGCAGGAGTGACAGCGTGAAATTTTCAAGACTATATCACAAAAGGTATTGTCACTTCTGCCTTGCTCTCTTGAATTGTTTACTCCGAAGGAAGCCTGTGGCCACACAGATAGCCTCAGGAGAGGCATGTGTGGGGAGGAAATGAGAGCCCCCGCCAAAAACAAGCACCAACTTGCCAATCATGTGAGTGGATCCTTCAGGGAGTGGATCCTTCAGCCCCAGTCAAACCTTCAGATGAATGCAGCTCCATTATCATTTTGACTGGAATCCCATGAAAGACAGCCAAACTGTTTACAAATTCCTGACCTACAGAAACTACAGATAATAAAATGTTTATTGTGTTAAGCCATCCAGTTTGGGGGTAACTTGTTACTTGGAAATACATAATTAATAATGTAATATAATACTACTTCACTGGATCCTCAGTCGTGCCCTGGAAGAAAAAAAAAATTCTGTAAGTTGACTCATGTTAGTTGACAAAATTATTATATGGATGTTAGATTAGATAAAAATATAATATGGGTATTACTCTCACTGGTAGTGATTTCTATGATTTGTTAAAAAGGCATTTGTTTTGGGTTTTTTTGGCCACGTTTGCAGCATGTGGGAGTTTGCTGGCCAGCAATTGAACCCATGTCACAGCAGCAACTTGAGCCACTGCTGTGACAATGGTAGATCCTTAACCTCCTGTGCCACAAGGAAACTCCTGAAAGGGTATTCTTTTAGGAAATCCATGCTGAAGTATTTAGGGAGAAAAGGCAAAAAGATATCATATTTGCAACTTACTCTCAAAGGTAATAGAGAAAGAAAAGAGAGAGAGAATTCAAATGACTAAAAGCAAATAGAAAAAATATTAAATAGGTGAAAGTGGTTAAAAAGTTAAAAGATGTTTTCTTAAAAAATTTAAAGTACATATAATCGTGTACATCAAAGCAAAATTAAAAATCTTTAATCATATGAACATAAAAAATAGCCTAATTAAACACTCAATGCATATTCATGTATTATAATCAGTTTCTTAGCTGTATCTGCTGTTAATACTACATCTGTATCTTTCCAAAGAAGAAATTTTATTATGGTCTATTTTTAATTTTTTTTTACAAAATCTCTGGCAGTTTTCCTTAGAATTCCCTTTATTTCTGATCAATTTAAAGTTGTTGACACCTTCATCTGAACTCTATAGAGAATAATATTTTTAATTTAGAAAATTCTCTCTTGACTGTTGATAAAGTCCCTGATAAACTCAGAGCCAATTTTTGCAAATAAAGGATATTCCTATTTCTAATTTGTTTTACATTGTTATATAAATATATCAGCCTCAATGTTTTTATAGGTACTGACTTTTTTTCTCCTTGGGAATTCCTTTCTTAATATTATTTTTCATGACACCAAGTTGATCAAGTAGATTTGGTTAAGTTGTGAATCTTGAATTTTTATCCAAATTTAGATGTTCAAAATCATGGGCCTTTTCCATTAAATTGCACTCTGAGTTGGAATATAAATTTATGCAGTAAAAAATAACGATCAAAACGTTCATTAAATGTTTCAGAGTCAAATTATTTACTCTTAAAATGATACTTTGCAAAGAGGTATGAGGAAGTGTATGGGGTTTTAGAATGGCCTGTGTCTTGATTAGGTGGTAATTAAATGGATATAAATATACACATACATGTTTATTAGTAATCAAGCTATAAAACAACCATCAAAGATATATTAAACTATACCCTATGATCAATTTGCATACCTTAATATATGTAAATTACTCATGAAAAAATAGTTAAATCTTGTACATCATCTAAGAACTCCTTGTTTAATCTGTTCAGTTCCTGTTTTACTTTTATGAAGATGAGTATCCATATCTTCCTGGTTGTAATAATTGCAAATTTTAAAGCTTGAAAACCAAAGTTTTTATAGCCCTTTGGTTAAACCCTTTAATTAAAAATATTCAACTGATCATCAAATGCAATCAAAATTTGAGGGCTTATTTAATTTACAAAAAAAGGTTTATTATCATTGTAGGACACTTAGGTTGACTTCACAGTAGTTCTTCAGGAATTAAAACATCTCTAAAATCCAAACAGTGCTGAGCAGCAAAGTGAGAAAGTATATACAGCTCTGCTGAAGCTTTTTCTAATTAATTCAACATCTGCCTCATCACAACAATTTTCTAGCTCAGTTAGTTTATCTGTGGATATATATAATGATATTGTAAAATGTGACATCTACAGGTTCTATTTTGATTAGTAAATACTGCTATTTGTTTAGATGTAATTTATTACTTACATGTACACCACAGCAGATAGAGGAAAATTTCTGCCCCATAAGTTCCTTAATTTAGTAAGAATATTGTTTTTACAAAATGCTGTGCTCTACCATACATGCATTGTGTTCATGTTATTGTCACAACAACAAATAATTTTTTGTTCAATTTTGAATTTAATCAAGTTTATTATAGTGTTCACTGTAAAATAGGAATGAACTTCCAGAAGTTTTTCTCTGACTTTATGGATTTCGCTTATTTTCTGCCTGAACCATTTAATAACCCTGATGTTATCCTAACATCATTTAACTGTCTACAATGGTCTCTTGATCATATAGCCAAACATTAACCACTACCACGTCAGGTTTCAAACTCATTCAAGAAAACTTGGAATCAAAAGAAACATCACTAATTTAGAATAACATGCAATTTAACTTAGACGAAAAGACATAATTTGTGGATGCGGTTCAACCCCTGGACCTGCTCAGGGGGTTAAGGATCTGGTGATGCTCTGATTTGACCCCTAGCCTGGGAACTTCCATATGCTGCGGATGCGGCTGTCAGAAAAGGAACTGTTGATTTATTATTTACAACCAGTAAAGGACGAAACAACTCTAGCAAGTACTTTCAGATTTTTCTGTGTAAGCACTCTGGCAGTACTATTCAGCCTCTCTTTCCTGCATGCCTCACTCTACTTGGGCGACTATACCATGATACCAGACTGGATGACTTAAACAATGGAAACTTATTTCTCACAGTTCTGGAAGCTAGAAGTCCAAGATCAGGGTGCCAGCATGGCCAGGCTCTGTAAGAGCTTTCTTCTAGCTTACAGACTCCGTCTAGAGATAAAAGCACATTAGGCAATTTGATTTAGATGAAAAGATGTCTTTCATTCAGTGTATGGATTTTGGAAGTTCGTGATTCCATTCCCCAAAGAGGAATCAGAAGGAAGGAGGAGGTGATGGGTCCCAAGGAAGTCCAAAATCTAAATAGGCAATTTTTGTTAGATTTTAAGGCTCAGGAATAATTCTCTATGATTTGATACTCTGTCATCCCAGCCCACTGGGGTGGCAACATCACTCCTACAGCTCTGAGAGGTGGCCCTATCCCCTCGGCCTCACCCTTTGGAACCAGGGAGGGAATAGATTGGCCCCCTGGCCATGTGATGGTCGCTGAAGCCCTGAAGTTTTCTAAATGGCTTTCAGAGCCAGTTTTCTCTTACCTTGAAGAATCAGGCACATAATGCAGCTTAGTAGCTCTATGGTCCTGTCCTGTAGAATCCAAGAAGTTCAACAGCTCTCCTTCATTCCATCCCATTTCTTTGTCTACTTTAGTTCAAACTGGCAGTGCATTTGCTGGCATAATCAGTCTCAATTCCTGGCTTCTAATGAGATGGCTGGTTAAATTTCTGAGTCCCATCCGTGATCTCTTTATCAGCTGGTTGTTCAGCCAAATCCTTAGTGTTTTTGTAATATGGAAGGGCTGGAATTTTCCAAATCTTCAAGTTCTGTTTTGTTTTTTTTTTTCTTTACATTTTCTTCTTCAATTCATCTCTCTTCTTTTGCATTTAAATTATTGCAAGGAGTCAGGCAGAACCAAGCTGCCCTTCAATACTTTGCATAGAAATCTCCTCAGCTAAATATTTAATTTTATAGCTTATAGTTCCATCTTCCACAAGGCACTACAACAGTTAATTTAAGCTCTTTTTGACTTTATAACAAAGATTGCCTTTACTCCAGCTTCCTACAACATGTCCCTCATTTCTGTCTGAGAACACCTTCATACATACATATATACATACATACATACGTACATGCACAATGGAATATTACTCAGCTATGAAAATGAATGAAATAATGCGATTTGCAGCAACATGGATAGACTTATAATTTCTCATATTAAGTGAAATAAGTCAGACAGAGAAAGACAAATATTATATGATGTTACCTATATGTGGAATGTAAAAAAACGATACAAATGAACATATTTACAAAACAGAAATAAACTCACAGACCTAGAAAACAAATTTATGGTTACCAAAAGAGAAAGAGGGAAAGAGGGGTAAATTAGAAGTTTTGGATTAACATATACACACTATATAAAACAGATAACAATAAGGACCTACTATCTAGCACAGGGAACTATACTTAATATATTACAATAACTTATAATGGAAAAGAATCTGAAAAAAATATATATAAAGCACTTTGCTGTACATCTGAAACTAACACAACATTGTAAATCAACTATACTTTAATTAAAAAAATAATAAATTCTAAAAAGGAGAGGAAAAAATAAAACAGAATCTGAAAAAGAACTCCAAGGGTATCGTCAGATTGGCACTGTGTAGTTCAGTTGAGTAGTAATGTGAAGAGTGGATTGAAGAGGAGTAAAAGGTGATGTGGAGGGATCATAAGGAAGCCCAGATGACCAGATTGCCCAGGTAAGAGGGTGTGTTAGTTTTACTGGTGTGACAGAAGCAGAGAGGGAGAGGAATAGACAGACTGGAGCAATATTTAGGAAGTGGACTTGTGGAAACTTGTTGAGTCTTCAGGAGAGAAGTATGGACTGTGTACGTATAGATTTGGTATAGAGAAGGAGGCACCAGCTAAGGCCTGTTAACCCAAACAGCACAGCAAGAGGAAGACAAACAGTGTAGCATTTTGGAAGGCAAAAGATGTAAGGATTTCAAGAAGGAAGGAAGGCTCAAACAGGGGCACAGCTGCTAGAAGCCAAGCAAGTCAGGAGCAGAGTGACATGAATGGTCACTAATCACATTAACAAGTGAATTGTTGCTGGTGTGATGGGAGCAAAAGTCATATCAGAGTAAATTGAGAATGGAAAGGGAGATTGAAGAAAAGTAACAAATGTAGAAAAAGTTGTTAAGTTTGTTGGAGAGAGTACAATAACTGGAAAAAAGGTAGATAAATGAACATTATTTTGAATTGAAATTTATACATACAATGGAGTCTGATATTTTCCCACCACTCTCACCCAAATTGTATACAGTGATAATAATTTAGAAAAGACAATACAAATTGCCAATAGAAAATCTTCTTAAAGTTCTTTATTTAAATGACATCATTCATGAGCATATTCCAGAAGATTTTGAAGTGAAAGAGAAACACTGGACTGATTTCTTAAATTGGAAAAGCAGAAAAATTAATACCTATATAATGTAAATGTAAGTTAAAAAATTAAATGCACCACAGCAGAGTATAGTCGGGCGACATACCTTTTGAGCTATGGAAGTTTGGGTGAGAAGCCTTTGGATTTTTTTTCACCTCATAAACAGATAAGTAGCACAAAATCCAAGTCTAATCACCTTCAGAGGTATGGAGCTGGTGCAAGTTTTAAGTTTGCAGTGTCCTAGGGCTTTAATCCAGAGCTCAGGCAATGGCATCTCATTTGATGTTTTACATGCCCACTGACAAGCTGTACTTTCATGAGGCTTAAATGCCAAGGACATTGATATGTTAATAAAATTGGAGAAATATATTGCCTGAACCACAATATTGAGAAACTTATTTTGAACTGAGGAATATAAACCTTAAAATGGTACTCTCAAGGTATTGTAAAAATGATGCAGCTCTTGATGTGATTTTTTACAACAGCATAAGAGGATGACCATCTAAAGCTATCACAGAGAGCTCTTTGAAAATAACAGAATTCAGTGCCTGGTTAATGCCTGCCAATAAAAATCTCAGGGATATATGTCAAAAGTGAGACTCAGAAAAAAATCTCATCCTTCAACTGGCCATCTTGGAGAGCCACTTGTTCCTGGTTGGGGGCAGAAGAAAGGAGTAAATAGGGTCATTTTTAAAAATAACTTCTGTTAATGAAGCATAGCTTATACTGAAAAAAGTGTACAGATGATGAGCTCATATAACTATTACCAAGTCAATGTACCCATGTAGCCGGCTCCCAGTTCAACAACACACAACCTGCAACAGAAGCCTCCCCAAGCCCCGGTACAAGGTCCACTCTTCTCCCAGTTGGTATTTCTTATCCAGACTTCTAATCTCCCAGATTAGTTTTGCTTAGTTTTCGCTAATTATGCAGTACATATTTATTTCTGATTGACTTTTTTGCTCAACATTGTATTGTCAAGTATAGATGTAGTTCATTCTCACTGATGTACAGTATTCAGTGGAACAAATATATCACACTTCATTTATTCTGTCTACTGGGCTACATATGGGTTGTTTCTAGAATCTGGCCCTTAGGAGTAGTGCTACTGTAAATATCCACACATCCTTTTCGTCCTACCAGCCTCTCTTTCCCCACACTCTTGTTTGTTATATGCCCAGGAGAGAAAGTATTGGATCAGAGTGGACTCATATGTTCAGCACTAGTAGACAATGTCAAACTCTTTTCCAGAGTGGCTGTACCAATATACAGTTTTCCTAACTTTAGCAACTCTGTGTCTGTAGTGGCAGTTCATTGTGATTTTCTTTTGCATTTTCCTAATGACAAGTAAGATTATGTACCTTTAATTTGTTTATTGGCTCTTTGGATAACCTTGTTTTTAAAGTGCTAATTCACTTATGTCAATATTTTTCTTGTTTTTGTTTCTTTTTGTTATTACTTTGTGAGATTTCTTTACATATTTTGGGTTATAGCCCTTTGTTGATTATATATTTAGGAAATAGCATCTCCCACTCTTTTGCTTGCTTATCCATGCTATTAATGTGTCTGCCAAATAATAAGCATCTTTAATTATAAAGCCCAATATAATTTTTTGCCTTTTTTTCTAGTTAATGTTATTTGTGAATTCATTATAACATATTTCCTGAGGAGTTCCATCCACTCCCACTTAGCAGCTAGAAATCTTCAAGATAATAATATTGCCCCCATGCTAACAAAAAGAAACAGTTGAATAATGAACAAACTCATATGTTTTCTTGAACCCACATGAGATCAAAGGTTGCAAAGCAATCAAGTGAACTTAATTTCAGAGTGACAGCACTCTGAGTAAAATCAGGAAAACTCAGATTGTTTCAGAACTGACACAGCTCAAGAGGAGGAGGTAAAAGCAAACAAGAAGAAATCATCCTAAATTTTAACCAGTTCTCAAGTGTTGAATGTGAGCCTGCATATCATTTTAGAGTCTGGGAGCCTAGACCGAAAGAGGATTCATACTCATTCTCTGACTCTTTTCCATGGGTTTCCAGTGGTGCCTTATAGGAAAAAGTGTGGGACAAGTGTGAAACATCACCCACTTCCGCAGTTTACTCATAGAAGCAAATGCCATAAACCAGGGTTGGGGCAGCAATCCCTTTTGTACCCAGGGTCACCAAGGTAGAGGGTAGTTCTCTACCATCCTGCCTCTGGTAGAGGACTAGGAAGAGCCTAGCAGGGTCAACAGTGGTCTGCTCTCTGGGGAGGGACAGCATAGAGAGAGACAGGGTGACACAGGGGTGCAGGGACTACTTGACATAGAACATAAAAGAGACATACAGAAACCCGTTGTATTTCTATTCTATATACCAGCAGTAAGAATGTGGATATTAAAATTAAAAATAAAATACCATTGTAATTTTGTCCAGATATATGTCCAGATGTGGGATTGCTGTCTCTTATGGTAGTTCTATATTTAGTTTTCTGAGGAGCCTCCATAGTATTCTTCATAATGGTTGTATCAATTTACATTCCACCAACAGTGTAGGAGGGTTCCCTTCTTTCCACACTCTCTTCAGTGTTTGTTATTTGCGGACTTACTAATGATGGCCATTCTGACTGGTGTGAAGTGGTACTTCATTGTAGTTTTGATTTGCATTTCTCTAATAATTAGTGATGCTGAGCATCTTTTCATATGCCTACTGGCCATCCGTATTTCTTCTTGGGAAAAATCTCTATTTAGGTCTTCTGCCCCTTTTTCAGTTGGGTTGTTTGATTTTTTTGTTGTTTTGTGAATTGTTTGTATATTTTGGAGATTATGCCTGTCTCAGTTGCACAGTTTGCAAATATTTTCTCCCATTCTGTATGTTGTCTTTTTGTTTGTTTGTTTTGTTTTGTTTTGGTTTGGTTTCCTTAGCTATACAAATGCTTGTAAGTTTGATTAGGTCACATTTGTTTATGTTTGTTTTTATTTAATTGCCTTGGGACACTGGCCTAATAAAACATTTGTGCGATTTATGTCAGAGAATGTTTTGCCTTTGTTTTCTTCTAGGAGTTTTATGGTATCATGACTTATATTTAAGTCTTTAAGCCATTTTTAATTTATTTTTGTGCATTGTGTGAGTGTGTTCCAATTTCATTGATTTACATGCAGCTGTCCAGTTTTCCCAATACCACTTGCTGAAGAGACTGTCTTTTTCCCATCTTATATCCTTGCCTCCTATGCCAAAGATTAATTGACCATAGGTGTCTGGGTTTATTTCTGGGCCCTCTATTCTGTTGCATTGACCATATGTCTGTTTTTGTAACAATACCACACTGTTTTGGTTATTGTAGCTTTGCAGTATTGTCTGAAGTCTGGAAAAATTATGCCTGTTACTGTTTCTTTCCCCCTCTGAGGATTACTTTGGCAATTCTTTTTTTTTTTTTTTTCTGGTTCTATATATATTTTTAGATTATTTGTCCTAGGTTTGTGAAAAATGTCATGGGTAATTTGATAAGGATCACATTAAATCTGTAGATTGCTTATGGTAGTATGGCCAAACCAATGATATCAATTCTTCCAATCCAAGAACATGGGATATCTTTCCATTTATTTGAATTCTCTTTAATTTCTTGATTAATGTTTTATAGTTCTCAGCATATTAGTTTTTCACTTCCTTGGTAAGGTTTATTCCTAGGGTTTTTTTTTTTTTTTTGTGGTGCAATTTTAGGTTTGTTTTTCCATTCCTTTTCTGATATTTAATTATTAGCATACAAAAATGAGACCAATTTCTGAATGTTAATCTCACATCCTGCTACTTTGCTGAATTTGTTTATTAGGTTTAGTAGTTTCTGTGTGAAGTCCTTAGGGATTTCTAGATATCGTTTCATGTCATCTGCATATAGTGACAATTTTACCTCTTTCTCTCTAACTTGGATACCTTCTATTTCTTTTATTTGATTTCTGTGCCCAGGAAATAAAAACAATACATGTACACCTATGTTCATACCAGCACAATTCACAATAGCCAAGACATGGAAATAACCTCAATGCCCATTGACAGATAAATGGATGAAGAAGATGTGGTAATACATACAATGGAATACTACTAAGCCATAAAAAAGAATGGAATAATGCCATTTGCAGCAACATGGATGCAACTAGAGATTCTAATACTAAGTGAAGTTAAGTCAGAAAGAGAAAGACAGATACCACGTGATATCACTTACATATGAAATCTAAAATAGGGCACAAATGAATGTATCTATAAAACAGAAACAGACTCACAGATATAAAGAACAGATTTGTGGTTGTCAAGGGGAGGGGGTGGGAGTGGGATGGACTGGGATTTTGGGGTTAATGGATGCAAACTATTACATTTAAAATGGATACGGAGTTCCCTTCGTGGCTCAGTGGTTAACGAATCTGACTAAGAACCATGAGGTTGCGGGTTCGATCCCTGGCCTTGCTCAGTGGGTTAAGGATCCGGCATTGCCATGAGCTGTGGTGTAGGTTGCAGACGTGGCTTGGATCCCGCATTGCTGTGGCTGTGGCGAAGGCTGGCAGCTACAGCTCCTTTTAGACCCCTAGCCTGGGAACCTCCATATGCCATGGGTGCGGCCCTACATAAAGCCAAAAAGACAAAAAAAAAAATAAAAATAAAAAATAAAATGTATAGATAACAGGTCTTACTGTATAGCACAGGGAATTATATCCAGTCTCCTGGGATAGTCCATGATGGAAATGATTAATTAAAAAAAATGTGTATATATGCATGATAACTCACATTGTGGAAATTAGCACAACATTTTAAATCAATTGTACTTCAGTTAAACTTTAAAAATTTGAAAAAATAAAAACAAATACAATTTACAATTATTTTTAAAAATGGGATAATTAGATATGAATATAACAAATCAACATGTGCAGTTTTATGTACTGAAAATTACAAAATGATAAAGAAATCAAAGATCTAAATAAATGAATAGATAAGTATGTTCAAAGTTTGGAAGACTCAACTTTAACTCATGTTAAAGATGTCTGTTCTACCACATAGGTATACACATATAAAACAATTTCTATCAAAATTCCAGCAAGCATGTTTTTAGTTAAAGATAAGATTACACTAAAACTTATGTGAGATGTGAAAGGAATTAGATTAACTGAAATGTTTTGAAAAACAAGATGAAAATGAGAGAAATTCATCTACCAATCAGCTGTATAATTAGCTATTATATGGCTACAATTATCAAGACAGGGCAGTTTTCCCAAAGGTGTAGATACACGGATCAATGAAATAGAATTGAGAACGTAGAAATAGAGCCACACACCAATATGCCCAGCAGAGTTTTGACAGAGATGCAAAAGCAATTCAATAGAAGAAAGATAATCTTTTCAACAAATAATGCTTTAACAATTCGAAAGAAAGTCGTAGGCAAAAAACAAACTAAAACTAACCAAACAAAAGAAAACCCTCAACCTAAACTTTACACACCTAAAGATAAAACATAAGACTACGAAATTAGAATAATAATAGGAGAAAACCTAAGGGATTTAGAACTAGGCCAAGAATTATTAGACTTGACACCAAAAGCACTCTCCATAAAGTAAAAACTGACAAAATTGACTTCATCAAAATTAAAAATGTTTCCTCTGTGAAAGATTCTGTTAAGAGGATGAAAAATAAGCTACAGATTGGGAGAGAATACTTGCAAACCACGTACTCAACAAAGGACTGATTTGTAGAATATATTAAAAATTCAATGGTAAAAGCAAACAATCCAATTAGAAAATGAGTAAAAGACATGAAAAGACATATTACCAAAGAGGATATACAGATGACAAATAAGTACATGAAAAGATTTTAACATCATTAAACATTAGGAAAAAGTGGATTAAAGCCTCAGCAAGATATTACTACATTGTATTAGAATGGCTAAAAGAGTCAACAGTGATATCACAAGATGCTGTTAAGGATGCAGAGAAGTGGGATCACTCATGCATTGCTGGTGGGAATGTAAAAGGGTACTGCCACTCAAAAACATTTTTTTTTTCATTAGAGATGCAGCTATCATACAGCCCAGCACTTGCACTTGTGGGCCTTTATCTCAGGGAAATGAAAACTATGTTTACACAAAACCTATGCACAAATGCTTATGACAGCAGTGTTCATGGTAGTCCCAAAGTAGAATCAACACGGGTGTCCTTCAGTGGGTGAATAGTTAAATAAACTGTGATTCAGCCACCCCACGGAGTACTGCTCAGTAGTAAGAAAGAATTATCTATTGATCCATGCAAAATCTGACAAATCTTCAGGGAATCATACTGAGTGTAAAAAATCCAATCCCAAAATATTGCATGCTGTATGGTTTGTTACTATCACATTCTGGAAATGACAACACTCCCAAAATGGAGAACAGTTTAGTGGTTATCAGGGTTTAAGAAGGGGTTGGGGACAGAAAGGAAGCAGATGTGGCTATAAAAGGGCAACATGTGGGATCCTCGTAACAAAAGTGTTCTGTATTTTCACCATATTAATGTCAGTCCCCTGATCATGATATTATAAAACTGTTAACCATTGGAGAAAACTGGGCTGAGTGCACACAGTCCCTCTGTATGGTTTCTTATAGTGTCATGCGAATCCACAAATTTGTCTCAATTATTTCTTAACAACTGCATGTGAATCTACAATTATCTCAAAATAAAAAGTTTAATTAAGGAAAACTGTATGGGGAGAGACAAATACACAATGGTGCTTGAAAAACAGAGATCTTAGTTATATTTTGCACTATATGATGAAATGGTATTTTGTTACTAAAAACATTAGAAAAATAAAACCTGTATAATTTTAGGCTTTTTAAAATGTTCAGAATATAGAAGCTGGCAGGTTCTATTTTGAGCTGGCCATTTTTAGTGGTATGGTGCCAAGTTCTGGTTTCTGCATTTTAAGAGGAATGTAAAGCAAATTCAAAATTAAGAGAGAGGACGAAGAAGACACTGGAAACCATGACATACATGAAATAATGGGAGAAAGAGACAATGTTTACCCACAGGAGAGAAGCTAGTGGACATGAGAGTATACTTGTTAATTATCTGAAGCATTACTTTAAGGAAGGATTAGATTTCTCTGTAAAACCCCAAGGGATGAAAATAGGATCAACCGGTAGAAGGTACAAGAAGAGAGATTTCAATCTGGTTCCCAGGGACTGGGGGTGGGGGTGGGGGTGGGGAGATGTTGGCCAAAGAGTACAAACTTCCAGTTACAAGATGAGTAAGTTCTGGGAATCTATTATATAGTGTGGTAATTATACTTAATAATACTGTTACATACTTGACAGTTGTTAAGGATAGATCTTCAGGGTTCTCAGCACCAAAAAGGAATGGCAGTTATGTGATGGGATAGAGATGTTAGCTAAAGCTCTGGTGGTAATCCTTTGGCAACAGGTAGATATATCAAATCAACTCTTTAGGCTTATATGATGTTACGTGCCAGTTACAGCTCAGAGAAGACGGGGGGGATGGTGGTGTGGATGAACAGTGTGGCTTTTATCTGGAGCGACAGGGGATCTTCACAACAAAAAAGCAGCCCCTTTTGAAACATCAGTTGTGTGACCATCAATCAAAAACATGGGTTGGGACATGTGGCCGGAGAATGGGTGTGTGGAATTTGGGTTTGGGCAGGACTTCTGTTTCTCAAATACTTTAGCTTTATCTGGGGTGGTGTTATCATCAGCAGTATTTCCTCAGGGTATTCAGTAGAGGGCCCATCAAGTTGCCAAAATATCCAGCGGTTCAGCTTGAGGCAGTGTCACTCGGGGTCCAGAATGCCAGGGTAACTTGGGTGCAGCTCGAGTAGGCAGTTTACAAGTGCAGCTGTGTTCCTGGAGAAAGCAGATCTGCACTAGATCCCTGACTTCGAGCTGTGACAGAATAGGCTCCCCTGTTCTCTCATCTAATTCGGGAAGAATGGTCAAAGTCAGAACTGTCCTGTTTCGAAGGTAGGGACCCCCCTCCTAAAGAGGTGTTTACACATTATAGAAAAATCATGGTCAAGTGCAAATGATCCCCTTAACTTCGGATCTACCAATGCCCCAAGCGTGTGGGTTGGGAGAAGGCCCTCCTCCCCAGCTGTGTGCCATTTTCTGTAACCAGGTCCTTGAAGCAGCCATGCTTTTAACCACAAGCACACAAAGTCCCTTAGAAAAATATCATTAAGTTCTCTCCCTACCTGGCAGACACCGTTCCATCTCTCCATCCTTCCTCTTTACTTTCTGACTTTTCCCTCCGTCCATCCTTTCTTTTCTCCTAGAACTTCTTATGAAATGATTAAAGACAAACAGATATTGGTGTATAGAGGGCAGTTTTAGAAATAGCTACCAGTGATGTGATGTGACTTCAAACAGTTAAATATATGCAAACAGTGGAGACCCTCGTCCATGAGGCATTAACCCTTTAGTTGCAGGATCACGGAGCAGTGCTGGAGAGGGGCTGGGCAAGAGGAAATGGCACTTGAGGGCTCAGGGAAGAAGCTACAGATCAATCAATATATATCAATCAATATAAAGTTCCTGTTGCAGACATGGAATATCATCCCTAGTCTGAGAGAAAGAGTGGCTAAGTATGGGGCCAGGTTATATGGTGAAAATAGGCGATATTAACAAAAGCCAGGCTATCTATATCTATATCTGTATATCTGTATCTACATCTATATTTATATGTATGTGAATCTTTAGTCATCTTGTTTGGAGGCGTTTTCTCAAAAGATCTGATGGCTTCCAGACAAGAATGCTCTGTATCTTTATCTCCCTTCACATCCATTCACCTAATTTATTTATGTATACTTTCAGAATGCAAACATTCGGGTTTTAGCCTACAGAAAATATAATTAGGAAGCTTTCTTGCAAATCTGCTGAAGGGAAAAAGCATTAAACAAATGCAGTTTCAAGTATATTCAAATGCATTTCATTTTTCCCCACATAAATGTGGCCAAAAGATTGTGATACAGTAAGGGAGGAATGAATAGAATTGGATTCTGTTTTTCTTACTGCCCTGCTAACTCTTTATATGTTATTTCACATATAGATTCTAAATGAACAATAACTGAAAAACATCGAGGGACAACAAAAGAAAATCAATATGTTGAATTGTAGGTAACATTATAGTGAAGAAAAAATCACTTACATTGTTGAATGTAAGTTATTTCTTAGTTTTATAACTTTTGAGATATTTTATCACAGCTTACATTTACATTTAATATATTTGATATATGTCATGGCTAAAGTCTACCATTCATTGGGATTTCAGATTAAAATTAAATTAGTTCTTACAACTAAATGGTTTATTTTATAACTGTTTGGTATTCTCATTAGAAACAATTAACACTCAAAGGTAAGGTTAAGAGAAAAGCCAATAAGCCTCAGGATAAATGAAAGTCAAAGCACAATCTATCATTTTACAACCTTTAAATAGAATTTTGCAGCTTAAAAAGTCAGTCTTTTTTAACATTTGTTACTGCTTGGTACTAGACTTATAGATATTTTTCTTCTTTATTCTCTTTGAACTTTTTTCAAAAGTAGGCATTAATTTTATGATTAGAATAATAAAACATTTATTGAAAATAATTGAAAGGTCTGTAAGTAGAAGGCACAAGAATCAGAATACTAGAAATCCCGATGTTCTTCTGTGATTATTAGCCAGTTTATGGGATCTAGGCCTGTGCTGGATGGTAATATACTGAATTTACATAATATCATATAGAAGGAATGAAAATGATTGAAATTTATTGTTTTTTAGCATCAATACTTTTGTGTAATTGAGAGAAAATAAGCCACACATTTTAAAGATGAGTCTGTTGATAAGATAATATTAAATTTTAAAAAGGAAGCTTTTGTACAGCAAAGGGAACCATTCAAAAAGTGAAGACACCCCAGAGAATGGTAAAAATATTTTCAATGATAGAAAATCTTTTCAACGATACAACCAAGAGCCTAATCTCCAAAATATACAACTAGTACATACAACTCAACAACAAAAAAACAAACAACTCAATTGAAAAATGGGCAGAAGGCCTAAACAGAGATTTCTCAAAGAAGATATATGGATGGCCAGTAGACACATGAAAAAAAGAATACTCAGCATCACTAATTATTAGAGAAATGCAAATCAAAACTGCAGTGAGGTATCACCTCACATCAGTCAGAATGGCCATCAACAACTCTACAAATAACAAATGTTAGAGAGGGTATGGAGAAAAGGGAACCCTTCTTCACTGTTGGTGGGAATGTAAATTGGTACAACCACTATGGAAAACAGTATGAAAGTACCTTAGAAAACGGTACATAGAACTACCATATGACCCAGCAATCCCACTCTTGGGCATATATTCAGAAAAATACTTTTCTTGAAAAAGACACATGCCCCCGTATGTTCACTGTAGCACTATTCACAATAGCCAAGACATGGAAACAACTTAAATGTCTATCAACAGATGCATGGATTAAGAAGATATCACACACACACTCACAGACACACACACACACACACACACACAGCTGTACTACTGGAATACTACTCAGCCATAAAAAAGAATAAAATATTGCCATTTGCCATGACATGGATGCAACTGGAGATTCTCATACTAAGTAATTTGGAAAGAGAGACAGATACCATATGACATCACTTATACCTGGAATCTAAAATATGGCACAAATGAACCTATCTACAAAATAGAAACAGACTCACAAACATAGAGAACAGACTTGTGTTTACCAAGGGGGAGGAAGTGGGATGGATGGAGAGTTTGGGATTGGTACATGCAAACTATTGCTTTGAGGATGGATAAGCGATGAGTTCCTACTATATAGAACAGGGAATTATATTCAGTCTCTTGGGATAGACCATGATGTAAGATAACATGAGAAAAAATGTGTGTGTGTGTGTGTGTGACTGGATCACTAGGCTGTATAACAGAAATTGACACAATGATGTAAATCAACTATACTTTAATAAAAAAATTTAAGTGAGACTTCTATAAACAATTAACTCTTCAATTTGCATTATAATACTCATAACTGAAGGGTTTTGGAATATGGGGTTGTTTGGGTATTTTTTGTGTACAAAGAGTTGGCCTTACTTCTTTTGCTGGGTAGGTGTCTTGGATGATCCATTTGAGAAAGATGACTCAGTCCAATTTGATGAGGTCAGGAGTGAGCTAGTGTATGGATGTTCAGGCGGGAGCAAGGAGGGGAGTTTGGAAGTAGGCATCCTGTGGAAATGCAGGAAGAGGCGTTCCCATTTGACTTAATGGAAATGAATCCGACTAGCATCCACGAAGGTGCAGGTCCCATCCCTGGCCTTGTTCAGTGGTTGAGGATCTAGCATTGCTGTGACTGTGGTGTGGGCCAGCAGCTACAGCTTTGATTAGACCCCTAGCTTGGGAATGTCCGTATGCTATGGGTGTGGCCCCCCCCCCAAAAAAAAAGACAAAAAAAAAATAGAAAGAAAATGGCAGAAGAATTCATCAACAGCTGGTAGCAGAACGCTGCCTTGGAGCTGAGCTCCAACTTTGGGGTGAGAGAACTCCAAAACGATGAAACAATCCATATAGAGTCTCAGTTTTAAGAAATTTGGTTTCTTATTACTAAATAAGAAATAAAACTCAAGATGATAAGATCTCAATGATGGAATCCGGCATAAAAGGCTGAAAGCGACATTTAGAATGGCTGACTTTTGCCCTAAATGTCCTTAGATAGTAACTCTGGTGGCAGAGAAAATTATGTTTCTTATAATTAACAGTTATAATTATGAAAAGATTTATGAAACGTCTACCAATCTCCAGATGTTATATCTATCTTTGAATACAGATTATTTAATGCCTTCAATAATCTCCCTGAATTAATGTATAAACATTTTATTAAAGATTAAAAACACACAATTCAACACGTCTTCCTTTTAAGCTTCTGATATTCTATATTCACCTGCTTTCGAAAGAAATTAGATTCAACATTCTGACAAATTCTCAACCATTTTGAATTTATTACAAATATAGGTTAGATGTCAAGGCTAAGTATCTCATTACATCCCCATTGGGTGTGTGCAAATCATAAAATTCCATCAATGGAAAGAAAATGGAGTGGTGAGTAGGCATGAACCAATCACAAGAAGTCTGTACCATCTAATATATAAAATGGTCAGAACCATTTTATATATTAGATGCCTTCAGCATCAATTTCTTAATCATTATATTTTATTTCATTTGTAATAAAAGTTCCAAGGAAAATGCTTTTGAGATTTCATCTCTCTTAATTGATCTGCATTGTCATTTTCTCATAACATTTAAACTGGCACCACGTGTCCCTTCCTCCTGCTGTATTAAGAATTTTATAATGTCCTTTAGTTTCTTACTACTGTTACTCAGTCATGGGGAAACTATACAGACACACACACACACACACACACACACACACACATGCACCTAGGCACGTGCATACATCTTCATTGATGACTGCAAGCATCTTATTCTTTACTAGGAAGATCTTTGCTTTGAGATTACTTAACATCCATCACCAATTAATGAGTTAGAATCATACTTCTCTATTTTCACTTTACAAAATCAACATAAAATATATATTTTAATTTTTGGTTAGATGCTGTATATACTGACCAGTTGAAACAAATCACATCAAGCTTGATCATTTCCATAAAAAAATCTTAATGCATTATAAGCAATCCAATCATTTTGTAGCAGAAAATATGTACTCACCCTTTCCTAATTTTTCACACAAAATCGCATGCATAGTCCATTTAGGAATCACTGCTTTTGAAACTGAAATTAATTTAACACGATCTCAGAAAAGTTCACTTATTCTCTTTTTGAATATGATCATATTGTATATAAAATTGATAGACCATTTTTATAGGGCTTTCCTGCACTTGTGCTGATTTTAGTGGTATATGTGTTGCATAATAATCTGAGTTTCATTTTAATATAAACTGTTGAAGAAAGCCTTTATTGCTTCTCACCATGTTTTCTGTATTATTACTAGTCCTAAGAGTTAAAAATGACTAGGATTCTCATCATATTGCCAAATAGATTTTCTCATATTATTTACTCCACATAGAAGTGATTCATAACCATCTCCCCAGTGAGATATTTTTGCCATTCTCATCATGTGAAATAAATATAAATCCCCATTTTATGAATCGGTAAGCAGGCCGCTCTAAATTAGTAGCATCGAAGCCAAAATGAGCTCTCTCTGTTCTAAGGTATTACCAGTTTCTCCTAAGCTGTTAAAATACTTTGAACTGATTTGGCAGCCTGACTGCACATGGGAGGTTGTCTCAACCTGTAAGCGGATGGTGAAAGACCTTAAGTTACATGTGAGTAGACTTCATCTGTTTTATTCACTGCTGTATACCTCTCACCAGGAACTGTTACTGACACAGAGGAAGACTCAATAAAAATATAATGAGTGGATAGTAAACTTGAATGCTAAATTATTCACATTATTTTGGAGTTTTTATTTTTTCATGAGACTAATGCAAGGGTCACTAACAGGAATAAATAACCAATGCCCAGAACATTTTAATCTAAAACAAAAATGTGTTACTTCCCTATCCTAAGTTACAGTTCTGAAATCTGGCTCAGTACTTAATAACTCAAGTGTAAAGAGTGTAGCAGTGAGATACAGTTGCCTCGGTCAGATTTACTTGCAGAAAACAGAATTCACTCTACCAAATTTGAGCAGCAGGGATTTGAAACAGTGTATTAATGGCTCAAGATTTGTTAGGCCAAAGCAGACTTTAGATTGAGCCTCCAGGAAGAATGTGAACAAACAGGGCTGTCCTGGAACTTTTGCCTTGATTAGGAAGCTGTACCATCAGGAAGTTGCCAGTGAGACTGGGAAATTGGTGATTACTGGCACCATAATCTATACAAACAAAACTGGTATTTCTAACCCTGCCTCCTTCCCAATTTAGCTTGGTTCAGGACTCGTCTGATTCATGGAATCTAAAACACATCAAGAAAGCTAGCTGGAAGGAATTCTGGAAATGTAATTTTAACATTCCAACCTCAGCGTTATATAAAGGCAGGCGATTCACTCTAAATAGCTTAGAACTTTTATCTCCCCCAAAACACGTGTTCCACCAAATTTAGCTTTCTGATTCCTCCCTAATAAATTAGAAGGGCAGTCATTAGACCAATCCAAGGTTATGGGGTATGTGAAGTCTGAGGTATTTCCTTATCACCTGTCAGTCACATACGAAATGGTGAAACCAAATCCCCAAACGGAATACCACAATATCATGAGAAAGCCTTATTCAGTACAACGCCACTCTCAGATTAGACATTTTGTTCAAGTAGCAGTTACAAAGCCTAGAAGACAGTAGAATGCTTTAGATGAAAAGGAAGTATAAACAGTGGTAGAAAAAAAAATTCAGCAGGGTTTTAATATAACACAAACTTCAGCAACGGGGAGACCACACTGGCATCCCCAGACCGTGCTGGCTCTTTGATTTTGGTAAATCTCTTAACCTCTCTGTATCTCAGTTTCCTTTTTTTTTTTTTTTTGTCTTTTTGCCTTATCTAGGGTTGCACCCGCGGCATATGGAGGTTCCCAGGCTAGGGGTCTAACAGGAGCTGTAGCTGCCAGCCTTCGCCACAGCAATGTGGGATCCGAGCTGTGTCTGCAACCTACATCACAGCTCACAGCAACGCCGTATCCTTAACCTACTGAGCAAGGCCAGGGATCGAACCCACAACCTCGCGGTTCCTCGTCAGATTTGTTAACCACTGAGCCATGGTGGGAACTCCAGTTTCTTTAATAAAATAGGATAAGCAAAAAAAAAGGTGCATCACATATTGAGTTTTCTGAGCGCTATTTGGAATTGTGCCTGGCAATAAATATCAAAAATATTAAGCAGGAGTTCCCACTGTGACTAAGTGGATACGAATCTGACTAGTGTCCATGAGGACACAGGTTCTAACCCTAGCCCTGTTCAATGGGTTAAGGATGGGACGTTGCAGATGTGGCTCAGATCTGACCTTGCTGTAGCTGTGGTATAAGCCAGTTCCTACAGCTCTGATTGAACCCTAGCCTGGAAACCTCATATGCCCCGGGTGCGGCCCCCCAGAAAAACAGACAAAAAGAAATATTAATCAGATAATAAATATCAGCTATTGTAATGAGTCAGTTAACTAAAATACCGATTTTTTACCTAATACCTGTCCTCAGCTCTAGGGCCTGAGAAAGACGCATGACAAAATGAGACCCCCTTCGAGTCCAATTTAAAGGAACCAGCAGTATCAGATGTTAGAAAGTATGGTTTGAATTGCAAAAGGAGTACAAAGAGCATGGGTTTGTGATTTTTTTTTCCTTTTTCACCTGCAGCATATGGAAATTCCAGGGCTGAGGGTGAATTGGAATTGTAGCTGAGGCCACAGCCACAGCATCACTGGATCCAGACTGCATCTGCAACCTACAAGGCAGCCTGCAGGAACCCTAACTTACTGATCCTTAACCCACCGAGCGAGGCCAGGGACTGAACCTGCATCCTCAAAGACACTATGTCAGGTTCTTAACCTGCTAAGCCGCTTTTAGTTTTTGGTTTGTTTGTTTTTAAGTAAAGGCCTTAGGAAGGTTGGAAAGTGGAATTCTCAGAGAGTATTATTTTTGACAAATAGAAACTGCCAGAATAAAAGAACCATCTCATGGGCAGCATGGGAAATGGGCTTGGACCTATATGGATCTTTCTAGCCAGGCTAACACCTCATAAAAACCATCACAAGTCATGACCTTTTCTAGGGCTCAGAGGAAGTAGGGTCATAGATAAAACTGATCAAGGTTTTTAGTTTTCGTTTTGATGCTATTTTTCTCTAAACAAATAACATGAGTAATCCAGCATTGATTCAGCAGCTCTTAGTTAGCATTTGTGTGATAAAGAAGGAATTGGACAAAATTTAAAAGCAAAACTATATCAAAATTTGCCAAAAGGGTGGGGGAGAGAATGGGATGGTAGGGGGGTCTGGGGTTAATAGCTGTAGATTGTTGCCTCTGAGCTGGAAAAGCAAGGAGATCCTACTGTATAGCACTGAGAACTATGTCTAACCACTTGTGATGTGTAACCCTGTCACCATGCTGTACAGCTGGGTATAATGTAAAAAAAAAACAAAATTGCTCTCGGAGTTCCTATTGTGGTGCAGCAGAAACAAATCCGACTAGGGACCATGAAGTTTCAGGTTCGATCCCTGGCCTCACTCAGTGGCTTAAGGATCCAGTATTGCCATGAGCTTGTGGTATAGGTTGCAGATGCGGCTCAGAGTTGGCATCGCTGTGGCTGTGGCATAGGCCAGTGGCTGTAGCTCCAATTAGATCTCTAGCCCGGGAACCTCCGTATGCTGTGGATGTGGCCCTAAAAAAAGTGAAAAAAAAAATTACTCCCAAAGTAAATCCAACGGAGGCTGCCTACGTGGTGTGTAGCATTGAAGCTAGCCACAGGAACTGTGATCATCTGGTAATCCAGAAATACAACCTGCATCTGGCAAGAAACAGTCAATTTATGTGGAATTTCATTTGTCTCTCAGTGTGAGAAGAATATCCATTTTAGTAAGACATTGTTTTGAAAGATTTTCTAAAGAGGAAACATGAGGTATTTCTTCCCAAATCCTTTTAGGATGAATAAACCTACTTCTTTTCATATAGCCAGGTGCTACACATAAAGCAATACTCTTTTATGATTATTTAATAGTCCAACAGAGCTGTTTATCTAGAATTGTAAGAAACATCTGATTCCTCAAATTTAAAGGAAAGAGTGTATTCAACATACATTTATTGAGTCTCTTTTCCATGCTTGACACTTACCAGGTGCTCTAGGAATACAGGGTTTAAGATGAGTCCTCTCCTTTTAGAGATCTTCAGTCTAGTTGGTGGTGCAAATTATACACAGATGAAAAGGCAAATAATGAAAGTTAAATTTAAAAAATACATGACAAGACATGATTAAATACTCAATTTTATAGATTAAATGTTACTATTAAGAGACACAGACTACTAAGGCTTGATATGGAACCAAAAAAGGAATTAATTGTGGGGGAGTTTCCACTGTGGCTCAATGTGGTCATTAAAGACCCAGCATTGTATCTACGAGGATGGGAGTTCAATACGTGGTCTCATTCGGTAGGGTTAAGGATCTGGCATTGCAGCAATCTGTGGTGTAGGTTGCAGCTGCTGCTCCAATTGGACCCCTAGCCTGGGAACTTCCATATACTGCAGGTGTGGCTATAAAAAGAAAGGGGGCGGGACACTAAAAAATTGTGGGAGGGTTGGAAGATGATAGAAGTTGAACAGATCTAGTAGTGAAGAAGAAGAAAAGAGCCTTCCAGGTGTGGGAAAGAGGATGATCAAAATGCATTTGAATGAATCTGCAAAGCTAAAACTGTTGCAGTAAAGAATATTCAGGGGGGGGACCCAACAGAAAAAAAGAAAGTGTAGTTTGGAGAAAAAGGTGGAAGTCTTTGGATGTCTAGATAAGGAGCTAGCAGATGAGAGAGTTTCACCATTGGTTTTCAGCAGGAGAGCAAAATATGAAATAGTCTGGCAACATCCATGGAATAATCTGGATGGAGGGAGACAAGCTGGTGGAGAGTTTTACAGAAAGTCAGCTTGATGTGCTGAGGGTTTAAACTAGCTGATGGCTGTGAGGAGAGAGAGGGGAGCGTGGAGATGAAAGATTTTTTAAAAAGAAAGGACAACTTGGTGCTTATTGGGAAATAATTGGTATTGTAAAAGGGATGAAAGTATTTTTCATTCTTGATGATACAGAGAGAGAAAGGTGGAGAGAGATGGGGGAGAGAGAGAGTAAGGTTTGACTTCTTTTTGGATAAAGTTCCAAAGCAGGAAAAATGTTTAAAATAGTGGGCACAATTTTTGCATCTTAATTCTCTAAAACAAACAAGCAAGGATAAATGTATGTTTTTTATCTGCTAAGCAATAACAAGCGAAGAGGAGCTTTTTAACATTATTAAGTTTACCAGCAGGCTCTCAGATTAACATGCGGTAGAGATCCACTGACCTGCATCTGGGAAAATAATTAATTGAAGAGGAGTAACTAATCACTACAAAATGGTCCCTTGAAATATTCACCCATTACTGGCTCAAGGGACAACCCATTGGGTTGAAAATCACAGCATCATTGACTTTATAGAATACTTACTGGACCTTTCTCACACTTCTAAGATTCTTCTGGATCACTCACTCACATAGGCAAATATCGATTTACCATCAAATCATCTCAGTAAATAAGCCTACAGTAGCTATTATGGTGAGTACAAAATGAAATAGAATGCTCGCAATAAAATGGATTTCAGAGCGAGAAGAATGGGACGTGTTCTGCCCTGACAAGAAGAAATCTTTAAGGAAAGGACTTATTTCATTTACCTGGACCATGTTCCTTCCTAGCTAGTACTTTGTGAACAGAAAAAGAAAGGCGCATTAAATGAAAAAAATTCTATGTATTCTCCATTTAAAAGCATTTAATTTAGTATGAGAACTAACGCATACAAGTGGCATTATCAAATGTACTCTCTGAATTATATGAAAGTCGTAGTTCTACAGGTTAAAGGTTAACTTGTAACTGCAACTGCTATGAAAATTAGCCCTAACTAATGCATGTTTCCCAAAGCCAAGTGAAATACTAAATAAAGGGCTACAAATATTGGAAGGTCCAGTTCTGATTTCTCTATTACAATCTGTCCACTGAAAACTATCGAAAGAGTTAAGTGGTGGAAGATACCTTGCAAGGGGAGAAAAAAAAAAAAAGAGGAATGAACAAATGAGTGAATTCTCCTGCCCTAAAGTTCTCCACAATGGAGAATCAGCCCAATTTTCATTGTCAATGAATATTGTGAACTCATTCTCGAAGCCGTGCCCTTTCAGTTCTGATACAAATCACTGCAAAGCAAAATGCAGTACCCAGCTGGGAAAGCAGGTGTAAAATGGCCCAACTAATTACAGCCTTGTCAAGTAACGGCAACGAGGCAACTAGTGACTGGCCTCCTAGTGAATCTTGGGCGATTTCAACCCATTGGATTAAGAAATAACACATAAGGAAGAGACATGACCAAGACTGTAATGTGTTTTGATTTGAGGAGAGAAAAGGCAGGGATTTTTAGGAAATGGACCATTCAGCCAAACATAGGAAGAAGAAGATAGACAGCAACTTGAACGTCACTCACTCTGGGTTATTCGCCAGAACCGCTGAGTTAGACTCCATCAAAAAAAAAGGAACCTCCAGATGGGAAACACCGCTTTTCTCTTTCGCCCTCTGCAGTGGTAGTTTCAGCAGCTTCCTGACAAAATCTTTTATGAAGCTATAACTCTGAAAACTCCCTGGATCACACCCAGAAAATAAAGGATCTCTAGTCTCCTGAAACATTCAGTAGCAGACAAAGCCTGAATGTCTGGAAAGCAGCCACATTTCAATTCCTCTATCCTGGGTCTTTTCTTTAAAATCTTCACAAAATGCACGCAGGCTCTAAATCCCAAAAGGAGAGGAAAGTTATTACCAGGATCTACAGGGCTGCCTACTCACCCCACCATTCTTTGCCCAGAGGCCAGGAATACAGCATTTTATCAGAGCCCTACTCAGTGGAGTGAAGGACACACATCCAGATGGCAGAGTCACCTGCTTCCAGGCAATGCGTAGAAGCAATTATTGTTGTTTGGCTTCAATCCAGAGCAAAAATAAAGAGTTTAATGTGTTAGGCCCAATAACTCTATCCCATTGATCCAGGGAGTTTTAGATAAATAATATAATCATTTTAGGAAGGGGTTTCATTTTGAACTCTGATGGTAAACAAAAACATCAATACTTTCAATAATAATGTCCTGCATTATTATTTTGCAGTCAGATAATTCATTTTAAAAAAACCTCCAAATTAGTGTTCTTGAGGAATAGTTTAAAATATGTCTCCATTCATGTCAATAAAAATGCTGAAAACTTTTAACAAGAGACTGACCTATGAGACAAGTAACTGTTACAAGTATAGGTATATTCACACCTGGAAAACAGGTCATTTCAACTAGAGCCAGGATAACTTGAGAATAATTCAACATCTGATAACTATAATCCCTGTCTTACTACGTTAATTAACGACATGTGAACTGAAGTTTTTCTTAACAGAAAATCATTATTTCTGTTAGGCTCATAACCATAAATGACTTATTGTTTCCTACATGAGGTTTAATTCTCTAACATGATTTTTTTTCTTCTATGAGAGAATAATCCATTTTATTGCCTGCTTTTGTACTCCATGTAAATGGAATAGCACATATGTATGTATTTTTTGTGTCTGGATTCTCTGCTTAATGTATTTCTGCAGTTAATCCCTGTTGCTCTGTGAGTCAGATTTCCATTTTTCTTTACTGCACAGAAATACAACCATTTGTTTATCCATTTACCAACTGATAGATATTTGGATTTCTAGTTTCTGGCTATTATAAAATAAGGCTACCGTGAATACTCCAATTTGTGTCTTACCGTGAATATGTGCATGCATTTCTATTGGTCCTGTACCAATGAGAACTGGTATATTGGAATTGCTTGGTCACAGTGCTTTGCATATGTTCATCTTTATTGTTTTCCAAGTGGCTATGTTAATTTACATTTTCATCAACAGTTTGTGATGTGTTCCATATCGTTATATTTTTGCAATTTAAAAAAATTGGCCATTTTGAAAGGTGTGTCATGGCCTTGGCTTGGGGTTCATGCATTTCGCTGATGTTGAATACAGTTGGTCACTTTGACCATTTGGATATCTTCTTAAGTATATGTTTAAATCTTTTGCCTGCTTTTCTCTTGGGTTGTATATCTTTTGAATATTGATTTGTAGGATTTCTTTTTATATTCTGCATATGAGACCAGCAGATACAGTTTTATTTATATCTTCTGGGAGTCTCAGTTCCTTGGCTGTTGGCAGGAGGCATCAGTTCCTGCACAGGTGGGACCTCCCCACCTCCCCACCTCTCACCAGACGATCCAAGTTAGATGATCCAATCTAACTTCTATTTCTCTCCTATTCAATAGATGTCTCTAACATAATTATGTCTTTTCTTTTTTTTTCTTTTTAGGGCTGCACCCATGGCATTGGGAGGCTCCCAGGCTAGGGGTTGAATTGGAGCTACAGCTGCCAGTCTATGTCACAGCCACAGCAACACAGGGATCCAAACCGCGTCTGCGACCTACACCACAGCTCTCAGCAACACCTGACCCTTAACCCACTGAGTGAGGCCAGGGATGGAACCCGCATCCTCATGGATGCTAGTCGGGTTCATTACTGCTGAGCCACGATGGGAACTCCTAATGTCACTTTTTTAAATAAAGAGGAAAAGTGGCCCTCTTCCTACCTTGTTCCAAAAGATCTTTGAGGAAGTGTACAAAAATATGTACATGATTAAAAAGATAAGAAATTGGGAAGGATGACAAATATTTCCAGATTGTGCTTCAGAACTAATGATTCACACTTTGCTTCTCTCCCAATTCTATATTCTTCCTCTCTCCTATGACACTCTTCCCCGCCCCTGCCACACACACAAACACACACACACACACACACACACACACACACGTGCGTGCGCGCAAAAGGAAAATGTTCTAAAACATTGTGTTTGTACCTAGCAACCCCAGAGATCTCTGGACATTTTGTATCTGAGAGATACATGACATGCTAACAGAAACATTATCCAACTGCATTCCGGTTTTCCCATGGGGATGACGAACTTCCAAATCCAAGTGGACAACATAGAAAATAAAAGGAGGGGATTCCTGCTGTGGTGCAGTGGAAATGAATCCAACTAGTATCCATAAGGATAAGGGTTCGATCCCTGGCCTCATTCAGTGGGTTAAGGATCCGGCATTGCCATGAGCTGTGGTATAGGCTGCAGACATGGCTCCTATCCCACATTGCTGTGGCTGTGGTGTAGGTTGGCATTTGCAGCTCCGATTTGACCCCTAGCCTGGGAACCTCCATATGCCATGGGGGTGGCCCTAAAAAAATAAAAAAAAATAAAAAAGAAAGAAAGAAAAGGAAAGGAGGCTAAACCCCACATTACTGGTAAAGTCTTAATAAATGAAATGCGTTTATATTTTCAGGTTAATCCAGTAGAGTGTTTGGAAGATGTATAAAACACTAGTAAGATTCTTTCTACCTCTTTTTCTCAGTCATTTAAACTGCAACCCCTTACTCTCTCCAACGTCTGCTCCAAGAGTCAAGCATTTATTTAGCTCCTCAAGAAATGCCTATTGAATGTTTAGTATGCACTAGATACGCAGCTAGTCCAGCATTGTCCCCTAGCATAGATAAGCAGTCAACAGACCACTAGATATCTTGTGCTTTCTCTGTTGCCTCCACTGTCTCAACTTGTTCTTATGACCTCCCTGTGTAATGGTTGGTACAAACATGAGAGACAACGGGAGCTGGTGGTAAACCAGGGGCTATAGAAATGGCAATTAGAGATAGAATATTGAGGATACTAAGAAGGTGGAAAGGAGCATGACTTGCTTATTATTTGCCTGGGAGGAGGGGTTGTAGAAACACGGATATCATGATTCATTTACAGGATTTCCACTGTGGCTCAGTGGGTTATGAACCCAACTAGTATCTATGAGGATGTGGGTTCGATCCCTGGCCTTGCTCAGTGGGTTAAGGATCTTGCCTTGCTGTGAGTTGTGATGTAGGTCACAGACACAGCTCAGATATCACGTTGCTATGGCTGTGGCGAAGGCTGGCAGCTGCACCTCCAATTTGACCCCTATTCTGGGAACCTCCATATGCCACAGGTGCGGCCCTTTAGGAAAAAAAAAAAAGATTCATTTACAGCTTTCTGATTTGTGCAACTCAGAGTATGATGAAGCCATTCACCAAATAGGAAACACAGGAGGAGAAGCAGATGAAATGTGCTCAGTTTTCCTTTTAATGCTACATTTAAGTAGAAACGTCTAATAGAGTGTGGATGTGACTGTATGGGTCAGAAGAGTGAAGTGGACAGAGGGAGCAGATTGAGAGTTTCTAACGGTTAAATCATGGATAAAGTGTAAGAGCTTAGCAGATGAAACAGGAAAATGGATCGAGAAAAAGTATGCCAAGGTCAGAACTTCATGGAACGTTAACACGTAAAGAGCAGCCATCCAAAGAGAAACACATTTAGGAAGCTGAGAATAAAAGGCAAGGCAGATCTCTGTGAGTCTAGGTTCTCCCCAAACCAGAGTCTGAGACAATATTTTGCTGTAGGTAGTTTCTTTTGATAAGTCACCAATGAATAGGAGTTGGTGGCTGGACGAGTTGAAGAAGGACGGAGAGTCAATCTAGAGTGTCTCGTTGAGTTCACCACCACAATGGGCAACAAGAGTTCAGTCCTGCCGGGGGCTTTCTGAGGACCATGTATAATGCACCCAAAATTGTCCACCCCAAGGGACATAGAGGGGCAGCATTTCTTCATAGGCTGTGGTCCCCGTTGATCAAGCCAGCCTTTGGGTTATTAATGCCCTTACACCTCCAGGCTTATGCTTGTGTCAGGATGACTCAAAGGGTACCCAAAGGCATCTTCCGAGGTGTTAGAAGCAAAGACATACGTGAGGGGAGATACTTTCAGCTGACCACTGGGTGCAGCTGGGTACCATTGTAATAGCCAGAGAAAAAAGGAGGATTGGGAGGATAAAAGGTGGGACCCAAATACGTCTACTCCTTACATCACTCATATCTGCTCATGCCTTACACTAAACACAATCCCTCACACATACTTTGATTTAGAAGCTGTCTGTAATCTCTAAAATAAAATGCTTAATATACAAGAGTGAGTAGACAACTCCAGTTCCAGCTAATGTCATCCTAGTATCTCCATTAATATTCATTATCTCTCTTCCATCACTCAAGATTTTTCTCATCCTCAATTGCCACTTCAGGCAGTTTAGTTTGCTAGCTCACACAATGGGGGGGACTTCTCCCAGGAGAAGTTGAAGCTCATAGTTGTTTCATTCCTATTGATGATTATTATTAGGGTTATGATTGCTGCTCTTATTACTCTATAGCTTTCACTGGGCAGGGACCTAGATGTATTCCCTGGGGTCTGATGGAATCAAATTGCTACCAAGTGGTTGGCTGGCATCTTCAAGAGACAGAGCCAGAACAGGATCTCAGCAGTGATTTCTGCTGCTGAAACAAAGGCATTTAGTAATGCCAGTCGTAAGGTCAAGCTTAGTGAGAGGCGGCCCAGTCAGCTGGGTCCATGCTTCGCTCTCTTCCCTGCTGCCCTGGTTGATCAGCCTGGGTCCAGTCAAAGAAGATAAATCACATCATACTATGATCAGGGAAAGTTTAATTAAAGAGTTATTAATGTAGCTTAATTGTGATCATTTCACAAAGCATACACATAGAAAAACATTGTAATGCACCTTAAATATAAGCAATTTTTTGTCAGTTATAACTCAAAAAAGTTGAAAAACTGATTAACTCTAAGTGAGCTTTTGAATAATGAGTATGTGAATAATGAGCATCTGAATAATAATTTAGCAAGAAATACTAGCACTGTCAAGAATACAGAAATAGAAGATATAAGGAGTAGCCAGTACCCCTAAAATGAAATAGAGCACCCAAAGAAGAAGCCATCTCAACCCACGGCTGCAATCAAGACCTTGTTGGAGGAGACACAGCTGTGCCTAACTGGGTGACAGGAAAGTCACTTTGGTGTCATGCTGGCAGAACTTGCAGAAAATCTGCCCTCTGGAACTTGCTGGAAATCTCCTCTTTGGGGTACTGGAGAGAGTTGTTCATGCTGCCCCACCAGCACTGGGCTACAGAAGCAGCAGAAGGAGAAGGAGAGGAAGCTGCTGGCTGCTGTGTCTGCTGGGAGCCCCGCGCTGTGGAAGCAACCCAGCTATGCAACTCTGAGTTGAAGGAGCAGAGCATCCCTCCCTGGTCCCTCAGCACAGCGGGGAGCCTGGTGGGTCCCAGGGCCCCCATGTGACTAATCCTCTGGGCACTTTGGAGCTGCCAGGAGGGGCCCAAGACAGCTGCATCCTCTCAAACATTCCCCATAGCCATTGACAGCTTTTGCCATTCATTTCTTGTGTGCGCCGAGGCAAGAGAAAGATATATGTGTATATGCAGTATTACGAGGTAGAAAGCAAATAAAGTGTATCTGGGAAAGTCTTTTATAAAGGTTGGCTGAGAAAGACAGAAAGGAAGTACAAGGGCCTGCCAAAAGGCAGAATTTAAGAGGTTTGTCTGAGTACACAGTGTGGAGAGATTTTCAGTATGTCTCTGAGAGGAGGGGAGGGAAGAAGAAAGGAGAGAGGAGAGGAGAGAGGAAAGGAGGGGACGAGGGGAGAGGAGAGGGAGAAGTAGCCATTAGGGAAGGAGAGATGGAAGATCCAGGAACAAAATCCAGTATGGGAAAATTCTTTTGGAAACAATCCAGTACACTGGCGGAGAGATTATCTTTAAATGCAACAAAAGGTTTTTTCTTTTTCTTTTCTTTTTTTTTTTTTTTTTACTATGTGAAGGTTTTCCAACTAAGACTTCAAAACACACTTTTTGTATTTTTTTCTTTCTTTTTAGGGCCGCACCCACAGCATATGGAGGCTCCCAGGCTAGGAATTGAATCAGAGCTACAGCTGCCAGCCTACACCACAGGCACAACAATGCAGGATCCATGCTACATCTGCAACCTACACCACAGCTCACGGCTATGCCAGATCCTTAACCCAACTGAGCGAGGCCAGGGATCAAACCTGCAACCTCATGGTTCCTAGTCAGATTCGTTTCTGCTGAGCCACAACGGGAATCACATTCTTTATGAAGCATCCAAGTGAGGTTCTGATCTCCAGTGGATTTGTAAATGTGACTTGACTGGGTTAAACAAGCTGTTCTCCATTTATGAGCTTTTCCTTGAGTATTAATTAGGAGCTCACGGAAATAGAGTTTAAGATGCAGGCCACTGGTATAACAAACAACCACATCAAGTCTATAAGAATTAACATGATTTCCAGTGATACCCAAAGACCAAAAAAGGCCCAGCCATATGTTGCAGAGGTAAAGTCATTCTAACCCCATGTAAGATCTTGGTAAATCCAGAAAAACTGTGATAACAAACCTCAGCTAACATTCTATGGTGAAAAAAGTTTATTCATTACCTGAATATGTATTTGCTCTTCCTGTCATCACATCAGTTTTTCTCGGCTTGAATTTCTGAATGGATTAATGTAATTGGGGACTTACAGGCCATAGTGGTATTCTATCAGATATTTGTCCCCTCCCCCTTTTATTATTTCTCTAAAGAAGCCATTACTGAAAGTTCTCTGGTGGTCTAGTGGGTAGAACTTTCACCGCTGCGGCCCAGGTTCAATCCCTGATCTGAGAACCAAGATTCCACATTAAGCTGCTAAACCCCACAGCAAAAAAAAAAGAAAAACAAGCGAAAACAGAAAAAGTATGCCATTTTAGAAAATAATAAAAATTTTAAAAAGAAGCCATTACTCAGAATTTTTTTTTAAATGCATTAACTGGTAGCTCTATAAATATCTTCAAAAGGCCTTCTCTGTACAGACTTTATACCTCTGTTTTTTTGGTCACTCCCATGGCATTTGGAAGTCTCCGGGCCAGGGATCAGTCCCACGCAACAGCAGCAGCCTGAGCCCTAGCAGTGACAACACTGGAGCTTTAACCCACTGAGCCACCTAGGAAATCCCTGCTGTTTTTAAAACTTAGTATGTATCTACTTTTTAAAATAAGAATAGGTTTTTTATATATATGTGTGTATTTATATATATGTGTTTTTATATATATTATCTATTATTTTATTATATTAGCATCATACATTGTATCAAGCTTTCATTTTCTAATAGACAGAGCTGACAAAAGTTCTAAAGATAGGACAATTTCCCACTCAGCATTTTAGTCAGGTTCTGCTTTCATTATCACTATTGAGAGATTCTGGTTTCATCTTGTGCTGTCGATTCTTTCTTTCTTTCTTTCTCTTTCTCTTGTTCTTTTTCTTTTTCTTTTCTCTTTCTCTTTTTTTTTTGATTTTTAGGGCCGCATCTGCAGTATATGGAAGTTCCCAGGCCAGTTAGTGGTCGAATTGGGGCTACAGCTTGGGCCTACACCACAGCAACATGGGATCTGAGCCACATCTGCAATCTACACCACAGCTCATGGCAATGCCAGATCCTTCACCCAGTGAGCGAGGCCAGGGATGGAACCTGTTTCCTCATGGATCCTAGTCAGGTTCATTAACCACTGAGCCACAAGGGAACTCCCTCTATTTTTCTGACACCTTATTTGCTTCTGGAAAATGGACCTTTTCTTGTTTTTTTATTATTATCATTTTAATGATTTTTATTTCTTCCATTGTAGCTGGCTTACAGTGTTCTGTCAATTTTCTATAGTACAACAAGGTGACACAGTCACATGTACATGTATACATTCTTTTTTCTCACATTATCATGCTCCGTCATAAGTGACTGGATGTAGTTCCCAGTGCTACACAGCAGGATCTCATTGCTTTTCCATTCCAAAGGCAATAGTTTGCATCTATTCTTGTTTGTATATCTCAGTTTTGGTATCTGTCTGCTGTGCAGAGCTCTCGAGATTTCTTACCTCTTTGCTGGATTAGATGCACAGGAGTCTCTGACCTTCAGGCAGCTCAACAGAATCAGGTTTAATATAATAAATATGGCACACTAATACATATGTAAAACAGTGTAAGCAATATGACACTCCTGGTAAAATCCTAGTAGAAACAACAGTTTACAAAAAAATCAAAGGCAAGTGAAGTTAATTTAGAAGTAATGGTAGGCATTAGAGGAAGGCAGTGTGAATGGAGCTTGAGGGCAGAACGATGGAGGGATGGGAGATGGACAGTCACCACATCATGGACAGGGAAGAAATTAGCTAGAATTGAAAGAAACAGAGATAGTTTAGTCTGCACCAAATATATGGAAATGAAGGAACTCAGTTCCCTGTTGCTAATATCAACTCAGGAAGCTGAGTTTTATAGCATGTTTGGAGCACTTTCAAAAGCACAAGAGCATCATCAAATTGAGGTATTCCTGCATCCTTAGAAAGTTGTTTGTGCTCTTTCTAAAGGTCTGAGCAAGGATGATTTAATATATACAAACCATTCATGAAACTGATGTTTTGTCATGATTCGCATTCATGCTTTTATTCTATCAGGATCCTCTTCCTTCCAAAGAGCTCTCCTGGAGTTCCCGTCATGGCTCAGTGGTTAACGAATCTAACTAGGAACCATGAGGTTGCAGGTTCCATCCCTGGCCTCACTCAGTGGTTAAGCATCTGGCGTTGCCGTGAGCTGTGGTGTAGGTTGCAGACGCAGCTCGGATCCCGCGTGGCTGCGGCTGTGGTGTAGGCCAGCAGCTACAGCTCCTGTTAGACCCCTAGCCTGGGAACCTCCATATGCCACGGGTGTGGCCCTAAATAAGGCAAAAAGACAAAAAAAATAAATAAGTAAAATAAAATAAAACAAAGAGGTCTCCTCATTTCGTTTGGAGACCTCATTTCGTATGGAGGTTCCCAGGCTAGGGGTCTAATTGGAGATGTAACTGACGGCCTATACCGCAGCCACAGCAACGCGGGATCCGAGCCGTGTCGGCGACCTACATCACAGCTCACAGCTCACGGTTAAATCCTTAACCAGCTGAGCGAGGCCAGGGATCCAGCCTGCAACCTCATGGTTCATAGTCAGATTTGTTTCTGCTGAGCCATGGACGGGAACTCCAAGAAATTTAAAATAACATCTTTTTTCCCCCTCGTACTTAGTGTATTTGTAAAACCCCTGAGTTCAGTCGTGGAAATTATAGGCATGATTTTTGGTCAAGGGGCAGTAGAGATAGTTAAAGACAGGAAAGACTGAGTCCTAATGGTGAGTAACAAAGTCCTAGAAAGTCCTAACAAAGAAAGGCCTTTGTTCTTTCTAGGACTTTCCTAGAAATCTAGGACTAGAAATCTAGAAATCTGGGACTTCCCTAGAAAGTCCTAACAAAGCCCTAGATTACTAGTGATAAAATTTTTGGTAGGTTACTTTACATCTCAAAGTTTCAGTTTTATCTTCTGCAAAGTAATAATGATAATGCTGTCAATCGATAACAGTAATAGTGACAACTGTAACAGTAGAACCTACCTCACAAGACTTGGGGTAAGAATATATGTCATGCTTTATATGAAGTCCTTTGCATAATAAGCTTTTGACAAATGATAACTGTTATTATCTCTAGCAATATTATACAGGAGTATATATCTGTACTTATGTAATTTGCACACAATGAGTTACAATGAAATAAACTGAAATATGCATACTAAGTTTTTATTGAAACAAAAATGTGACCATGCATTTGCATATACTGTGCATGTAGGATAACTATTTCAAATAAAAAATAGTTTTGGTGTAAAGAGTTAACTATGTTGTGTGACTACCAAACTTTAAAAATTATATTAATGACTAGACACCATATGACATGACTACTGGTGATTTACTGATCATAAAAGTAAAATATTAGTCTTTAAATTTTATCTGTCATTTTAAATTGTGTTAGCCAAGGTCTGTGTGCTATTAAATCCATAACATTTAAAAATATGTTCTCATTAGTGACACTGCTGCAGTTATTGCTTTCATTCTTGATCCTGGTTTATATTAATAAATGTTATATAAAGTTCAATATCTGTTGCTGCTCATTATTTTTAGTCATGTGGAGGGGAGCAACATGATTTCTTGGAGTACGAGGACCACAGCTCACGTAACAAAGGGCCATGACTTAAGACACTTAAAGATTGTTCTTATAATAACTTTTTTTAATGTCAGATCCACATTTATCTAAATATACATGTACACATATGCCGTATGTTATATCTACATTTAGTAACAGTAGTAGTATTTTTTTTTGTCTTTTTGCCTTTATGTAGAGCCACACCCGCGGCATATGGAGGTTCCCAGTCTAGGGGTCTAACAGGAGCTGTAGCTGCCGGCCTTCACCACAGCCACAGCCACGCGGGATCCGAGCCGCGTCTGCAACCTACACCACAGCTCACGGCAACACTGGATCCTTAACCCACTGAGCAAGGCCAGGGATCGAACCCACAACCTCATCGTTCTTAGTCGGAGTCGTTAACCACTGAGCCACGAAGGGAACTGCACCGTAGTAGTATTAACATGCATAAAGAAGGATGGTAAGAACATTGTATTGTACAGCTATAATTAGTAGACCTTGCTGCAGAAAATCTAACCATCACTGCCTCAAGACAGTAAGACTGTCTTCTTAAGACAAATGAATTTCTTCCACACTTTTTCCTTGTTCCCTGAATTATTTTACTTATAATGGTATAAAAACTCCTACAAAATCTTGCAGTTGGAAAGTGTTAAGTTCTGTTTCTATTAAATTTTCCATTAAAAGCAATAATAATATTTTTAGTTTCTTTATGGGCAGGAAGCAAGTTTAACACTGCCTTTTCCTCACACTCAATAAATATCCCCATATGAAATCAACCTATGTGTGGGAATGTTATTATTGTTATTATTGTGTATTAATGGAACCACTTTTTTTTTTTCAATCCAAATGGCAGGAATATGGGTTTTATTTTCTCCTCTATATTATTTTGTAGCTTTTATATTTTTTAAAACGATTTTATTTTTTCTTTCACAGTTGGTTTACAGTGTTCTGTCAATTTTCTACCATGCAGCAAGGTGACACAGTCACGCATATGTGTATAAATTCTTTTTCTCACATTATCATGCTCCATCATAAGTGACTAGAGATCTCATTGTCTATCCATTCCAAATGCAGTAGTTTGCATCTATTAACCCCAAATTCCCAATCCATCCCACTCCCTCCCCTTCCCCCTTGGCAACCACAAGTCTGTTCCCCAAGTCCATGATTTACTTTTCTGTGGAAAGGTTCATTTGTGCCATGTATTAGATTCCAGATATAAGTGATTTCCTATGGTATTTGTCTATCTCTTTCTGACTTACTTCACTTAGTATGAGAGTCTCTGGTTCCATCCATGTTGCTGCAAATGACATTATTTTGTTCTTTTTATGGCTGAGTAGTATTCCACCGTGTATATGTACCACATCTTCTTAATCCACTCATCTGTTGATGGACATTTAGGTTGTTTCCATGTCTTGTCTATTGTGCATAGTGCTGCAGTGAACATACGGGTGCGTGTCTCTTTTTCAAGAAAAGTTTTGTCTGGATATATGCTCAAGGGTGGGATTGCTGTGTCACATGATAGTTCTATATATAGTTTTCTACGGTAATTTCATACTGTTTTCCATAGTGGTTGTACCAATTTACATTCCCACCAACAGTGTAGGAGGGTTTCCTTTTCTCCACACCCTCTCTATCATTTGTTATTGGTATACTTATTAATGATGGCCATTCTGACTGGTGTGAGGTGGTTACCTCATGGTAGTTTTGGTTTGCATTTCTCTAATAATCAGTGATGTTGAGCATTTTTTCATGTGTTTGTTGGCCATCTGTATATCTTTGGAGACATGTCTATTCGGGTCTTTTGCCCATTTTTCAATTGGGTTATTGGCTTTTTCTGCTGCTGAGTTGTGTTAGTTGTTTGTATATTTTAGAGATCAATACCTTGTCTATTGCATCGCTTGAAATTATTTTTTCCCATTCTGTAAGTTGTCTTTTTAATCTGTTCATCTGTTGATGGACATTTAGGTTGTTTCCATGTCTTGTCTATTGTGGAAACACTGTTTTTCATTTAAAAATCATAAATCTTTCTTAGACATATTAGGTTTCCATAATCTTTTCATTTCAGAATAAAGATATTTAGATACTCTGATTTTAAATACTCTGATTTCCCCTTCTTTGTTGGAAATATTTCTCAAACTGCTTATATATAAGTTGACCAAATTATAGAAGTTGGCCACTTCATTCATGGAAAGACATTTTGAGTTACTTGATTTTACAATTTTCACCCATGAGAAAATGCCAGTTCAGTTCATCTATCTGCACGGCCACAGCAGTAAGATCACCAAACTCAAAGACACTCAGAGGAGAGAGAACATTCTCCCAAACACAGTTCCTGTTTTTGATTTTTTGTTTTGTTGTTTTTTTCTCTGTTTTTGTTTTGTTGGTTTTTTATGGTTGTACCTGTGGCATACAGAAGTTCCCATGGGCCAGGGATTGAATTCTAGCCACTGCTCTGATTGGAGCCTCAGGAACAATGCTCATCCTTTAACCCACTGTGCAGGGCCAGGGATTAAAATCACACCTCCACAGCAACGTGAGCTGCTGCATTTGGGTTCTTAACCCACTGAGCCATGACAGAAACTCCGCTTGTTTTTTTTTTTTTTTTTTTTTTTGATGGGTATTAATATTAAGCCTTTCATGCTTATAAGGTAAATATTGTCTTAGAATAGTGGCCAAAGTCATCTAAGCCTTTTTGATGTATTTTAAAATCTTTCCTATAGAGTTCCTACTACATTGATTTTGAGGTGTTGTCTGGAGGCCAAACTTACAGCCTCTCTTCCACAGCATCTTGGCATTTTAAGCCTGTCAAAAAGGGAATGTACACAACAGAAAAATACTTCTCTGTGGTTCTCAAGTTCAGTGGAGGATGTCTTTCCAACCTGGGACAGGAAGTGAAACAGTTAGAGAGAAGGTTTCACCCAAGACCTTTGAAGGGACTTTTATGGCCTCAGGTAGTCATTCAGCAAACAGTATGAACTACTTTATGAACCAAACTTCTATGACAGGGCAAAATGATCTGACTTTTTGATGATAGTATTGGCCGTGCATTAAAGCCATGCTGTGTGGCCTTTGCGTAAATACCACTGAAGGAAATGCAGTAAGTAAATGTTACAGCCTTATTTTGGGGGGCATGTATTTCACTGCTAACTAGTGCTTCTGGATTAATAGCTGGAACTGTTTGTGGACTACAGATACTGTATATTCACCCTTTGTTGTTCTGCATGTAAGGTGTAGATTTTAAAATACAAAGCAAATTGCATTTGGAAAGTCTGATCACAGTCCCTTGCGTGTTTGTGTTTTCGGCTTAGTTTCTTTTCTTTATAGCATAATCTATACAGCATTACTTCTATATAGAACTTGAAATAGGCTAAACTGAAATAATTCTTTAATTTATGCTTATAGATAGAAATGAATTCATAAAGTTATAAAAGAACCATGAAAGTTAACTAATTGGCAACAGCAGGACTACTAATCCAGTAAAAAGTTTCAGTGTTTTTTTTTTTTGGTTTTGGCTTTATTTCTGTATTTTTTTTTAGAAGACGTTTGTGTTTTTACTTAGCCTGTAAGGAGTATTTATTCCAGTAATATATATCTGACAGTCAGTAAAATTTTTCAGACAAGAAAAGTCATTAGGTCATGATTACGTTTTAGCCCATGACTGTCAGTCATTAAAATTCATGTTATTACTATTGTTTTTAAATTCACAAAAGACTCCTTGTGAACAATGGCCTGGAAAAGTAATGTAACACGTAATTATGGCCCTTCTGAAAATGCTAATTACAGGATAAAGCTAAATGTCTTTGTACCATGACTGGAATAGTCATATGACTTCCCCTTATCTGATAGCTAATAGAAAGGACACATATTTCTGGCTTTTAGCAGTGGACCCAAAGTCAATCAACTGATTTAACTGTATATAGATTTATACATATGCTGGATGTGACAACCCAATTACATATTTTTAGTTTTTCACATATACTTCTCAAAAACTAATCTCTCAAATAAAACTTAGAAATGCACAATAAAAAGCCAAATGTGAATCAGAATCTTTAGAACAGGGATCAAAAAATAACAGCCAAGTAAGGAAGGAAAGGACATAATTGAAAACTAAGATAAAATAACTACATTTGATCAACAAACTCACTTCTCAAGCAAAGACAACCAAGAGTAGGAACAGAATGATTCCTCAGAATGCTGCCCAGGGCAAAGTCTATTTCTCACACTAGAAATGATAATCGAAGGGATGAATTCACTTGTAGGGCTTGTAATGGCAGTGGTATTTGATAAACTGCAATTATGCAAACTTTATTTGTTCATTAAAATAGCCATTAACTCCAGGTAAATATACACAACAGGACCGGGCAGGATGTTGTCCAACAAGTGATAGTTCCTTCGTTAATGTAAGAGAATAAAGTTTACCTCCATTATAACTTTCTTTGTGGTCACTCGAGGAATTGTGATTTTTCCAGTTCATGCTTTGTTTTCTCTTTTACAATTTGTGCTTTAGTTTGGAAATGCATGCCATCATTTCTGATCATTTGAGTTTGCAAAATATGAAAGAGGATTTTGCCACCAGATTAAATCTTGTGTTTCATGTTCTGGAAGCTGCTATGTGGTCCAAATCAGATAGATTCAACACCAAATGAATGAGTGAATTATTTAACCCGTGATTTTATTAACCAGCTGCTATGTATACAGCACATATCCAGACTTGAAAGAAGAGGCAGTAAGATCCTCTAAATCAGGTTGACAAACTTTTTCTGTGATGAGTCAAATAGTAAATACTTTTCAGCTCTGTGGTCTACTTTTATTGCAGAAGTAGCCGTAGACAATACATAAGCAAATGGCTTTAGCTATGTTCAAATAAAATTGTATTTACAAAAGCAGGCTAGGATGGGATTTGACCCAGTTGCCCTAGTCTACCAAACACTGAGCTAAATAACTAGACTCATCTTTGAAATGCTACAAACAAAAGGCTTTTTCTCAAGTTTTGCTTTGGCACAGTGAGTTAGGCCCAAGCAAGTGGGCTTGGGTTGCTGCTGTGGCTCGGGTTTGATCCCTGGCCCAGGAACTTCCGTATGGTACAGATGTGGCCATTACAAAAAAGAGAGAGTTGTTTTCTTGCCTTGAATACTTTCAAAGTGTATGCATTGGAGTAGCCTACAACCTCACAGTGGGTGAGAGGACTAGACTGTCTATAGCTGGAGTCCTTCATATTCTCCTCCCCAAACCCTGGCCCTGAAAGACTTTTTCTTTCATGATGTAATTATGGGAACACACTCTTCAATGAGATTTCTTTTTTATTGCTGTGAACTGCAGAAAGAATGAAAGCTTTCCAGTGTTTCCCCATAAAGCCACTTTGTTGCTAATAATTATTCAACTAGCTTAATGTTCTAACGAGCCCCATGAGTCTAGCGTGATACCAATATTTTTTACAGTCAGATGACATTCAAGAGTTTTTAGTATCATTAGGGCATCAACACAGAGATATCAAAATATTACAAGAGAATATAGTAAAGAAAATTAAAAAGAAACAAATTACAACATGGAAGTTGGTAATTCTGTGTTAGAAATCCACTCCACTGGAGCCAATAAGTTTGTGGATCAAATCAACAACTTCGTATATAATCAATAAGTATCTGCTGACATAACATGCAGATTTAAAGAAAAATTAATTCTGAAAACTGTAAGAAGTGTCCTTATTTTGACAGGTTCTTCCTAGGAATTGCTTTTAGACACTATCATTCTAGCAGCAAAAGGGGGAATGTTAAAAGGAAGGTGAAGTTCTCTAGGAATAGTAGATTACAGTTATCTCTTTTCTCATGGATGTGAGTTTATTTTACTTCCTTACTTTATTTATTTTATTTTATTTATTTTTAAGGCTGCACCTTCAGCATATGGAAGTTCCCAGGCTAGAGGTCTAATGGGAGCTGCAGCTGCCGGCCTAAACTACGGCCACAGCAACTCAAGATCTGAGCCACGTCTATGACCTACAACCACAGCTCACAGCAACACCAGATCCTTAACCCACTGGATGAGACCAGGGATCAAACCCACATCCTCATGAATACTAGTCAGGTTCTTAACCCAATGAGCCACGATGGGAATTCCTAATTTTATTGCTATTTCATATGTCACATCTTCTCCCAGCCAATGAACTGAGAAACAAGGAGGATGAAAATTTGTCAAATCCTCTGAACTCTCAGATGTTATGGTGGAATCAATGCATTTTAAGTATAAAGTGAAAAAGTAGAAAATCAAATTGCAATTAAAAATAAATCTTTATCCAAAATATTTGAAACTTTCTGCCTTTCAAGGAACACCAAAAAAGCTTTGTATTCCCAATCTTGGATGTAAAATTCAGAGTTTGGTATTTCCTTATTTCCAAATCAATATTGAGACATAATATTTCAGACTTGTGCCAAGCATTATATGAGTGTCCACGGGAGACTTTTTAAAAGTAGAACAACAGATTGTATTTAACTTCTATAACTTATAATTTCCTTGGTGAAACAAAGCAAACATGTAAAATAAAATGAAGATAGCGCTATATTTAATCACTGATACATTGCCTCTTGTATAAATACTCTGAGAAAGGAGGTCAGTATGGCTGGATGAATAAAAAGAGAAGACTTCATGAAACTATGAGAACTGAATTTGACTTCCAAAGATAATTAGAATACAAATACAGATGATATACTGGTCCGTGAAAGTACAAAGAGCAATTTGGACTTGACACTTAAGTAATTTGGGATCTATCTCAGTGTCCCGAAAGGGAGATTGATGGAACAAATTTGTATTCATTTACTTAGCTTGAAATTTGACAAATATTAAATGAAGGTAGTGCATATAGATAGATAGATATGAAGTTTTTAGCATAAAACAGAGCTGAATAAACCTTGGCTATTATTATTATCTCTTAGTATAATCTCCTCAGTTTATGGATAAGATCTCCAGGTTCCTGAATAACCTCCAGGTTATCTGAATTTACAGATAAGATCTCCAGGTTTAGTGATTTGTTCCATGTCATACAAGAGAGTCGTTTATAGGGCAAGCCTCTTTTTACTAAATCACAATTAAGAGAGGTAAGCCTAGACTGTTCTGAATGGCCATCCTGGAGTTTTGCAATCTGGTAGTTTAGGTTTGATGAACTATGTTACTGGTCTTGCATGCTAACAACTTAAAAAATAGATGTAGAATTTAAATGGAGAAGGAAAAGACAGCAGTCTGGCTTCTACTCAGGCTATATTTCTAATCCCCAAATCCCTATTGCCCAAGTAGATATTAACATGTTTCCATTTAAGGTATTAAGCAGCTTGGATTTGAATTCTGATTCTACCTTTTAGAGATCATGAGACCTCTAATTTAATGAGTTTCTTTGTTTCAATTTCCTCATCTTTAAAATAAAATTCCTTGTACAGCAAAGCGACCCAGTCATTCATATATATATATATATATATATATATATATATATATATACACACACACACACATTCTTTTTCTCACATTATCCTCCATCACTTTCCATCACAAGTGGCTAGATATAGTTTCCTGTGCTGTACAGCAGGATCTCATTGTTATCCACTCCAAATGCGATAGTTTGCATCTACTAACCCCACTCTCTCCCCTCCCCCCCTTGGCAACCACAAGTCTGTACTCCATATCCATGAGTCTGTTTCTTTTCTATAGATAGGTTCATTATTTAATATTTAAAAAGGGATTAAAAGAGAGCCTGGCATAGAGTAAGCACTCCATAAATGATAGCCATAATTGTTATTTGCTCATTAAACTGCTGTAATTATTTAGAATCATACCTAAATCAGTTTCACAAGTTCTTAAGGACTTAGAATGCTACGGAAAGAAAATTAGTTGAATAAGGTAGATAAGATATGTTCATTTCTGTATGCCCATCCTGAAATCTCACTATGATGAAATTAAAGGAAGAATAAATTATTCAAAACATACATAATTTTAAAATAAGGACAGTGATGAAAGGGGAGGATATGAAAACAGACAAGAAATGTTAACACAGTTTTTAAAGTCGAAAAACAGGTAATTGAGGTGTAGTTATTAAAGCAGAAATATTGAACCATAAATTCTTACAGAGAAAGTCCATTTTCATCACAGAATCCTAGAAAGGATCAAAAAACTTGGAAGCACCTGTTATCTCTAAAAATGGGGATGAAGGGTTAGGCTGAAAACAGGATGATCGTTTAAAGTTTACCTAAGAAACAATTAAAATCCTTTCTTTGGCCCCCATGCATCTGGACAACACTCAACATTCCTGCTGCCACAAAAGACTTGAGCAGCTAACCCCCTGCAGAAAGGCTCCAGGCACATACTGAAGAGTCTAAAAATAGGACATCGTGAAACAGCTTTCATCCACTGACTGACCAAGTTCACTATCTATTCATGAATTTGATTAGAGGTTAATCCAGCATCATCCAGTGCTCAGAACTGAAGCTTCTATAAATATATCTTGACTTTAAATAGTAATTCAAGGTTATGGTTAATCAATGAAAATCTTTCCAATTTTTTTCATCTTCATCTTGATTCCAGTTAGAATTTTACATTAGTAATTATATAATAGTAGCCAGAGGCTGAGTAGAATACTTCATAGAAATGTGGACTCCTTGAGTAGAAAAAATTCATGTCCATTTTATCATCTGATACCTGGGTGGCGATAGACTAAACATTTTGCTGTGCAAATACGGTGGGAATACAAAGGACTTCTCTGAGTGAGCCTTAGGCAGCCTCAAAGATTCTCCCTCAGCGTCGGAAGGATCTGTGTTCTCTAGAAGACAGAGGAAGTTAGTTGAGAGAGGGCTGGCAGATCTGGTAGGATCTGATGCTCAGGAAAATGCAGATAAGCATGCCACGGAGCATGGAATTCTCATCAGATTCTGCATGGTCAGATGTGTGAAGCTCTTCCAGAAACGTATTTATTTATTCTCAGTCTTATTCTGTAAGAGACTTCTGTGGAAAACCAAAACAGAAGAACATCCTTTCCATCAGTCTTCAGTGACTTCCCATTGTCCACAAACAAAATCCATACACCACACTGTTTTTATAGCCACACCCTCACTATACTCCCATGACTCTAATTTTCTGGATCTACTGTACCCCTTGCCATATGCCATCTGACATGTTCTCCTCTGTTTCTAAACCTATTTACTCTCGTTTTCCATGTTCCAAGAAGTCTGTTCCTCCCATTTCTGTCTATGGAAAACAACCCATTTTTGAAGATACAATTCAAGTGCCCCTTCCTTCTTGAATGCCTGCTTGGTCTTTTAATTGTAATTAAGTTGTTCCCTGATTACTTTTTCCAACCACCTCTAACTCAGTGTATACCTCTACCCAGCATGGATCCCACTCCGACTGGCAGAGGACCTAATTGCATGCATCTCCATCACTAGGATAGTATTTCCTTTAACGATAATTCTTATCTTTCACCCAAGACAGTGCCTAGAACATAGTGGGTGTTTATAGATGTAAACTGAATCAATATACTAGAATTGCAGAAAAAATACCAGTGGATAACACTATCCTTGTTTAAATCCAACTGCTCACCCTCTTTAATCTCCCCTACTCCAGTTCATTTCTATGACTGCCTTGAGCTAGAGAATAAGGTGCCTACATCTTTGGGTTTCTCACCTTGGAGGCATAACCCAACCCGGTGTCCTAAAACAATCAGCCAGTCAAAACCAGTAGGTACCACTAACATAAAGGCAAAGGAAGTGCCATCTGATCTCCAAAGGTACCACCTGGTAGAATCTACAGAGAGAAGATATTAACTTAGTCTGTTTATTTATAAAGAAGGAACTTACCTATAACCATTATGTTTAGGATGACTCCATCTTTCTCTGATCTTCATTGCAAAGAGACCGCAAGAGAATTTGTAGACTGGGAATGTTCTGTGTGCCACATGTTACCATGAGTTTAGTTTAATTTTGGCAAAAAAAAGCGTGGGTTTGTTCAGCGTCGATTTTTGTGCAGAAACTTTAAAGGGGCAGGAAATCATTTAAAATGAATCCTTTGCTCGCAATTGTTTTGATTTAGAAGCTGAGAAATCCCACATTTATTTTTGTTTAGTGGATTGGAATATATATAACTTTCAGAACTCAGAATTCTTCAGTAAGAAGAGCTTAAATGAGCATGAGTAATTTCTAAGACTAAAAAAAAAAGACTTTTTTTTCAAGTTTTCATTCTGAAAGTATGGTTACTCTAGCCATTCATTTAACAGCTGCAATGCATTTATTAAGCAACTTCTGTGTTAGGTGAGTGTTAAAATGTGACTGAGGTTTATTCAGACTTCATCCACCTTTAAAGAACTGCCACAAGCACATATTGTACTTGACGCATTTTTTTCTATTTTGTCAAGGATGATAGTTCTGAATTGGCTCTTCAGTATCCTCTCGATTCTGACCATAGGATAAAACAAATAAAATAAAAATAAATCTGAGAATAATGGAGCAGGTATTCACAATGAAATCCTAGAGAGTTTCTACAAACAACAGATGGAATTTAGAAGTCAAAATGGCTTTTTATTATCAGAGGGTTTTTCTTTTGACACCTCGGTCGCTCAAGCCTTTCTGAGTGAACCAGTAGAACTCACTTCCACTAATCAATTTGCTGTGACCTTTCTCTCGCTAGCCTCATCTCAAAGTGATGAGTTGCCTCAGCTTTTCACAGGGTTAGTATCCTCATCATCTGTACTGTAAAATCCAGCAAAGATTCAATTAGCGCTGATGAGGTGAGACCCCATGGTGCCCACGGTTTTCTGTGTAGGTAAAGGATTAGGAAAAGAAGAAAAGCTATGGTTGCAGCAGGGGAAATAGAGGCTCAGACTCCGTAATTCTGAATAAGGGTTGTGGAAACCTCGTGTGTGATTGTCTATATTCTCTTTGGGTTTAATTCCACTCAAAACAAAACAAAACCCAAAAAGCTTTTTTTTTTTTTTTGTCTTTTTAGGGCTGCACCCACAGCACATGGAGGTTCCCAGGCTAGGGGTCGAATTGGAGCTGCAGATCTACACCACAGCCATGGCAACACTAAATCCGAGCTGCATCCACGACCTACACCACAGCTCTCGGCAACACCGGATCCTTTAACCCACTGACTGAGGCCAGGGATGGAACCTGCATCCTCATCGATGCTAGTCAGATTTGTTTCCACTGAGCCACAATGGTAACTCCAAACTGCAACTCTTAAATGCTATGTGTGAAGCTCTCTTCCCGGAAATATACTATACATGGAAATAGAGTGATAGACAAAAGTTCCAGCCACAAGAAACTTAATTCTAATAAAGGAGATAAGCATGAATAGAGATGATTGTAAAATGTGGCAGAATGCTTAGTGCTCTGAGAAGTGTAAGCATGCTATAGGAGGTAAGAGTGGTATTTTTGTGGGATTTTTAGGGGGTTAAGATTAGGGGAGGTTTGACTGAGGAGCTAGTATTTAAACACAATTATAAATGATTGGTAGATTTCAAAAAGTGGAGCAGGGTGTTGGGAGTGGAAGTTCAGAAGCAGTTTCCATGCAAAGGAGACATAGTGGGAAAAACAGAAAGAGAGGTTTTTAAAGTGTTAGCGCTACAAAAACAAAAAAATAAAATAAAAAACTGTTCCTTTTCTTCAAGTGAAAAAGAAAGGATAAATGAATTCTATAGATCATTTCCATCTCTTTTACAGGAGGAATTGAAATTGTTATTTGGAAACTACGTAAGACACTACTCTTCTAATATGAATATAAAGTATATGTTGATATGATCTCATACCTTATTTTGATATAAATATGAGCTATATGTTGATCTGCCTCTATGCATTATGTGAAAATTCAGACTGAATTATTAGCTGTCGAGTCATAAAGTGGGGAAGATCTTTTCTCTTTCCAAGCCTAAAAATGAATGCTTTAAATAAGAGGTACTGAGTGGATAAGACATTCGGTACTAATAAGAACCCCAATAGTATCCGTGGATTCAAGAAGGCTTAAGTTCCCTTTGCTTCTAGTGGGGTAGTCCAGGATGGATGCAGAGTGCAAGAGGATGTTGTAGTCACTGAACATCTGGACTGAGAAACTTTTGATAAGAGGCAAATATGCCAAAACACGTGTCCTTTCCAGCTGTGAGCATTTGAAGCAGTCTGACTTTGACATTGCTGAATGGTATGGAAGATAAGAATTTCCTTAATTAAGCTCATGCATTCATGACTATATGTTGGTACTATAAGTTCTTCTAGTTATGTAGCTGCATCTTTTCTATATTTGAAAAATGTAAAAGCTTATGAAAAATTCAGGTTTTTGGAGACTACTTGCATTCATTTTAGATTTCTCAATGTAATTATGTCAGACCCAAAAACAACTATGAATATGACCAGGACTTAACAATTTCCACGTATGCCAAGTCCTTTAGAATACTTCTTTTGAAAGAATTTGTATATGTAAAAGTTTTCAGAAAAGTAAAATATGTATATATATACACACATACATATATATATATATATATGAATTGTGGAGTGAAACAGCAAAATGCATGAATATCATTACTATTTTCTTTTTAAAAAAGTTGAAGAAAAATGCTAACATGGGACACTGGGATATTTCCATAAATGTCTGAACTCAAAATTTGAATAAGTCAACATTGAAATAGTACAGAAATATATATGCAAGCCTGGCTTGATACAGACATGTTCTGAACATAACTTCTAAATAACCCTGGATAGGGGAGTTCCTGTTGAGGCTCAGTGGAAACGAATCTGACTAGCATCCAAGAGGGTGCTGGTTCGATCCCTGGCCTCTTTCAGTGGGTTAAGGATCAGGCGTTGCTGTGGCTGTGGTGTAGGCCAGCAGCTACAGCTCCAAATTGACCCCTAGCCTGGGAACCGCCATATACCTTGGATATAGCCCTAAAAAGAAAAAAGAAGAAAAAACCTGGATAGAGGCTCCTCTAAATAGTGATTTTTAAAAAAATAGTATGGGAGTTCCCTCATGACTGAGCAGTTAAGGACCCAGCATTGTCACTGCTGTGGCTTGGGTCACCGCAGTGGTGTGGGTTTGGTCCCTGGCCTAGGAACTTCTGCATACTGTGGGTGTGGCCAAAATTTTTTTAAAATAAAAAATGAAAGATAGTATGGTACAGACATCTCTCAAAAAAGAGGAGGGGGAAAATTACGAGGATTAGGAATTGGACAGGCAGACATTTTGCCAGGTAGCTGGAAAAGTTTCTAAAATTCTCCCAGAAACAGTTTAATCTGGCACCAATTTAAACCAGAATTAAATGAAATAAAATAGGTATTGTGTTAATTTCATGCTTGGTACATAGTAGGGATTCGTTAAACATTAGTTTCTTTCCTTTCCTCTGTGATAACAACAACAAATAGGATTGAGTTGATACTAAAAGAGCATTTGGCTCTGTTTCTAGGACAGTGTAGAGGGAATTGGCCAGGCACTCAATTACAACTCATTAACAATAAGGAGAGTGGCTTCCAGGCCAGGCTTTTTTTTTTTTTTCTCAAACCTCAACACAAATCTTTAGCATATGGTTCAAGCAGCTTTAAAGGTTTAAGTGTAAACATCTCTGGTTTCTCATGAGTCTACATATTTGCTAACTTGATTGCTTACTTTCTTAAAAAATAGGGGATACATTTATATTAATCTTTCATAACTGGAAGTTCTCATTGTGGCTCAGCGGGTTAAGAACCTGACTAGTATCCATGAGGCTGTGGGTTCGGTCCCTGGCCTCGCTCAGTGGGTTAAGGAGCCAGCATTGCTGTGGCTATGGCTTAGGCCATCAGTTGCAGCTCTGATTCGACCCCTAGCCTGGAACTTCCATATGCTGCAGGTAGGGCCCTAAAAAGAAAAAAAAATTCATAATTCATATCTAAACTACTGAAGTACTGTTTTTCCCCTTCCAAGGAAACCTAATACGTTTCTGTTCCTTTGGGCCAGACATAAGCAGCCCACCTTGATAGGAATTGCCCTTCTTTTTCACTGCAGATCCTTGAATTATAGTTAACAACTGGAACTGTCCCTGGAAAACAAAAATTCTGGAGAGTTATTTCTTTTTTCTGTTATTATTAACATAGGTCTCTCCAACATCTGTTCTATCTTATTGAAATTCATCAAGCAAACACAGCTGCTATTCCATTGGAAAGTGGGAATAAGGGGTGGAGAAAGTGAGAAAGGATTTTTTTTTTCTTCGTGTAAATAAAAAAAATTATGATTTTTTTACTGTTGTTTAACTTGAGTATCCTAGGATTTTCTTGGACTTCCTGAAACTGTAGCATAGCAGACAGACAGATGTAATAAGTATAAACTCACAACACTATTTAGAAGAAATATATTTCAGACACCTTGTAAATCAGGAAATATTGTACTAAAGTCTGTTTCTGCTTCTGAAAGAAATGTTGATGTCTTTGGGTAATAACTTACAGTTTCTCTTTCCACCCTAAAGCATGGAAAGTGGTCATATAGCACACCATTTCTTCAAAAACTGGAGTGCACACACAAGAAGTGATGTGGTAATTAGTGGCTTCAGGTGATGGGATGACCACTGATGTCACCAGATATAAGGAAAAGCTATTGGTAGCCACTAAATCAGTGCTTCTTATTCTTTCCTGTCCTGTTTCTAGTATAGAAACAATCTATACTAGAAACTCAAGTATATTTTCAAAAGTCATTGCCTTTAACTGAACAAGTGTTTTAAAATAATCTGAAAAGTGAATAAAAAAAAAACAAAATTCAAATCTTACACGGTCCTTGGAAGTTACCAGATGCACCATCTTCCTCTCCACTTTCCTTCCCTAGGTTCATTTTTAGAAAGGCAAGGGCAAGGTGGCATCTTTTTTCTTGTCCCTTATATTAAAGCACAATAAATGGATGAGATGCCAGTGCTATTCATCTCCATACTCCCAAGCAACTCGGCGTAAGATATCTGTGAACTGCAACACTGAAATCAAAGCACATTTATCATGCTTTTATTTGAAACCTCAATGCAAAATAAAAGGAAGATGAGGTGCTCTATAATATATTTAGGAAGCATTTCAAAAAAGTGAGTACAGTCTTGCTCCAGGGAAGAATCTATTATAAATAACTTGGGATCCACTGCAGTTGGAGCTGAACTTGAAAACATGCCAGTGATGATGTAGCACTAAATTTTAGACTTGACTGATCTTGATAGTAGGTGAAAACCAGCACTATGACATAAATTGTTTAGGCAAAGTGTCAGGCTTTTCTGTTTCTTTTCCTTTCATTGCAAACTTGTTTACTCTCTGTGAATGCCAAGACATATGAGATCCTCCGAAACAAAATGGTCACACATTTTTATGATTCAAGCACTCCCATTCCCATTTCTAAGAAAACCATTCTGATGGGCCGAAAAGGCAGTGTCAGTAGGAAAATGGATTGGAGCAAAGCTTGCCACCTGTAACACTAAAGACTTAACTTGATGCCATATTTCTCTTAACACTCCTGTGCATACCTGACATTATATTCCTGTTTCCTTAATCTCACTGGGATCTTTAGGGGATTCTCTGAGCATTCAGACAGGCAATTACGGTAATACAGTCTCAAGACTAGCTGGTCAATGCAGGATCAACAGCCAGTGTACTGAAGTCAAATAGCATGATTGCCAGTAAAGGGATTTTATGCCTTCAGCAAGTGAGAATATGCAGAAGAAACTGGATTCAAAAGCTTAGCAAGTGAGCACCTTTTTTTATTTCCATTGAATACTTGGCTCTGTTGAATATTTAGGAAAACAATATTAACGCTGCTGCTTCAGAGGATCCTCAGGGAAATCTGATAAATATCTGATTAAATTTGTCTCCAATGTAATTACATTAAAGTCAAACTTGTTTAACTTTTTCTATGCTTGGTTGTCTTTGCACAGCCAAAAAGATGTTAATTGGCAACCTAGCTTCTAGTGTATTTATACCACTGGTGGTTTATTAAGTTCAAATTTTATAATGCAAATGAAAAGTGATTGAAGCTTTTTTTTTTTGTAAAGTTAATTCACATTGAGGGTTTTGTTTTTAAATAAAGGCTAAGAACTCTTCAGTTAACATTGTTTTTTACTATTGCTCTTTTAAAGAAGGTGAATTTTAGAAGATATTAGATGTGCATAGAGGTATTCTCTGTACCTCTCGATATTAGAAAATAGAGCTAAGGAGTTCCCGTCATGGCTCAGTGGTTAACGAATCCAACTAGGAACCATGAGGTTGCGGGTTCGATCCCTGGCCTTGCTCAATGGGTTAAGGATCTGGCGTTGCCGTGAGTTGTGGTGTAGGTCGCAGACGCAGCTCGGATCCTGCGTTGCTGTGGCTGTGGTGTAGGCCAACAGCTACAGCTCCGATTAGATCCCTAGCCTGGGAACCTCCGTATGCCGCGTGTGTGGCCCTAGAAAAGGCAAAAAGACAAAAAAAAAAAAAAAAAGAAAATAGAGCTGAGAAAAAAATTTTCAATATTAGGAAGACTCCACCCAGCCCATATCGCCAGCATTACAGAAAGACTTTTCCATGAGAATTTATTACAGGGAAAGGTTCTTCACACTTGAATTTCCTTCTTCAACTTTTATTGGTTATATCTCTTGAATATGCCCTTAAAGAACTTATAATTTAACACAAAGTACATGAAATAAAAAAATAAGGCAAAAATGGTGTTTTTATTGCTATACATAAAATAGATGGGTAACACAGAAAAATTCACTCAGTCCTGTCTAATAACCTATATAGAATAAGAATCTATAGGGAATGGCTATATGTCTATGTAAAACTGGTTTACTCTCCTCTATGCCTGAAATCAACACAGCTTCTAAGTCAAATATATTTCAATAAAAATTTTTTAAAATACTAAAAAAAAAAAATAAAAGGACACCTGAAAGCGAAAAGTTTCTAAAAATGGAAACAATGCATTAAAATACTATTTATGCAAAGAACAAATTGCTGTCTGTACTAAGTTTTGTGTAGTGTACTGATGGATTTCTATATGCAAATGAAACAGGATATTGAAATGGGAATTATCCCTTTTCTTAGTGTTGGATAAAGTTAAGACAGTGTTTGATGCTCACACATTCCTAATAGTGGTGCCAAAACGTCTGTGCACAATTTGCTAAGGGATGATGCCAGTCCTGGTCCAGTACACCACAGAGCATCACTTTCAGGATGCATGGACAGAGATGTGACTGGTGAGGGTGCACTGGCAGAGAGACTCATTAGAGAGTCTTTTGTCAGATACTGTCTCCTTTTTCTCGTCTGAACAGTGGAAGCTAGTGACATCTGTCTGTTGGTAGCTGTCTGGAGGAGCCCGTGGCTGCAGGGCTAAGAGAGTGCTGCTCTAGGAATAGCCTGCACGTGGCCCAGAGTGTAGCTGAACTACCTAGAAGTGTGGGAACTAGGTCACTTCAGAGCAGCCTTGCCCATGAGGACTGTTGAAGTAATAATGTGGCCCTTACAGAGATGCACTGAAGGAACTGAGGGAGCATTGTAGGCAGCACAGGAAACATCGACCTATCATGAAATCACAGGTGGAAGGTTCCCATTAGGGATTACTGAGGTGCTCTCCAATCACCCTATATGGGAACAAAGGGCCACTGAGCATCCAAAACTCCTAGAGGGCATGAATAACAGATACCAATTCTAAATTCTAGATTTTTCTGACTCTCACCTCTCCTCTGTCTCCGAAAGATGGCACAGGGAGAAGAGCTAGGAGGGAAGAGCTTGAAGAAGCGCACCACAAAACCCTTCCCCTCTGTAGTCTTCCCAGTCTGAGCTGAGATTAGATTGGGGGAGGAGGGCAGAAGCTTGAATTTAGATGAGAATAAATTTCATGTTAGATTGGACTGAACATAGAGGAACTCACAAAAACTTAAAGTGCCTGGAAAAACTATGAGACTGACCTTGGGTTTCATTCATGGGCAGGTGAGAAATTGTATACAAGGCAGGGTAAAAGGAACTGTCTTAAAAAAGCTAACTCTTGAAGCCCAGGTTATACAACCTGTTATACAAATTTTACAAGGCATCTCCAAGGAGATCTGAATTACTCTGGATAAGAAGGAGGGAGGAATTTGAAGTTTATGGAGGGAAACGTGAAGAAGGGAGCAAGAGGCAGGGGAATCTGTACATTATGAAGAGAAAAGTCAGAAAGCCAAAAGCCTTGTTGGCAGGGTTCCTAAGAAGGATATCGATAGAGCAGAAATGTCCAATAAGAATTTCAGATTGTTTTCTATGAGGCACATGTGTGTGAGTAGGATAATTTAACAGAACCTGAAGAGTTGAAGTGTCTTACTCCTGGGTTACTGTGAGGACCAGGAGAAGGTAAGCCATCAATATTAGGATGGATTCACCTAAGAACATATCCCAAAGAAGGTGATGTTTATGCATATTCCCTAGCAAAGAGGAAGCTTCTCTTGTAAATTCCAAAGTTTGTCTGTTGATCTCATCAAGTTTCATTTATTATTGTTTGTTCAATATTGTCTATCAATGTGTATTTAATTGTGATGGTGATGAGGGTGATGGAGATGATGGTGTTCGTGGTCATAGGGGTAATGGTGATGATGAGGTTGGTGATGAAAACACCTACCATTTTTGGGTATTAATGTGCTGTTTTTCATGAATGATTTCACTTTACCCTCACAACAAACATATGATATAAACATTATTATCTCTATTATTTAAATAAGTTAAATAAGCAAATTGAGCTCATCAGATAACAGAGATCTGTAATTTTTTCATGCTATCCAGATATTTAATGGTAGATGGAGAATTTAAATGTGTTTGTCTAAAGCTTAGTAAAATGCAAATTGAATTGTGTTTTCTCTGTGAAGATAACTCTTAAAAGTGTGATATTATATGCCAAGACTATATTTCTATTCTTCTGTCTACTTTAGATTTTTTTTTCTCTTCTTTTTCTGGTTTGCTAAGGTAGAAGCTTAGATTATTTATCCTAAATCTTTGTTTTTCTCAATTATTCATTCAATACTATGTGTTTCCTGTAAGCACCATTTTTCATGCATCCCACAAACTTTGATAGGCTATGTTTTTTGGCCCCAAATGTGGTCTGTCTTGGTGAATGTTCTATGTGAGTTGAGAAGAAATGTGTATTGTATTGTTATTGGTTGTTAATTAGATCCAGTTGACTGGTGATGCGGTTTAATTCACTATAGGCTTGCTGACTTTCTGCCTGCTGGATCTGTCAATTACTAACGGAGGGGTGTTAAAGTCTCCAGCTATAGCAGTGGATTTATACATTTCTCCTTGCAAGTATATCAGGTTTTGCCTTGCATATTTTTGATGCTCTGGTGTTAGGCACATATACATTATGAATTGCCATGTTTTCTTGAAGAAGTTACCCCTTTATCATTATATAATGCCATACTTTATCCCTGATAATTTCTTTTTATCTGGAATTTTCTTTGTAATGAATCTAGCTACTCAGCTTTCTTTTGATAGTGCTAGCATGGTATATCTTTCTATAGCTCTTTGCTTTTAATCCCTGGCTTTATATTGAAAGTGAGTTTCTTGTCAATAACATATGTAGGTCTTGGCTTTGTATCCACTCTGAAATTTTCTGTTTTAATTAGCATATTTAGACAATTGAATTTTAAAGTGATAATTGATCTGTTTTTATTAATGTATATAATATTTATTACCGTTGTCTATTGATTATCCTTGCTCTTTGTTTCTTTTCTTTTTTATATTCTACTCTTTGTCTGTCTTCTCTGGCTTTAATTGAGACTTTTGTATTATTCCAATTTTTTCTCCTTTTAATTATATTAATCAGTTATACTTTTTTTCACTTTTTTGTTTCCCTTGAATTTAAAATATGTATTTACAAGTAACTAAAGTCCTCTTTCAAATAACATTATACACATCATGGCTAGGACAAGTGGCTTATAACAAAGAATTCTCAGTTTCCCCTCCCCATGTCTTAGGATAATAATGTCATTAATTTCACTTATTTTAAGTAATAATCACTAAATATATTGTTTCTATTATTCTTTTGAACAAAATTTTACCTATTATATCAATTAAGAAGAAAAAATTTACTCTTATTTATGTCTCCTCTGATGTGCTTCCTTTCTGTAGGTGACCCAAGTTTCTATATCATTTGACTTCTTTCTGGATAGTTTGACATTCTCTTGGCAAAATAGGTGACAAACTCCCTCAATTTTTGTTTGTCTGAGAAAGTCTTTATTTCTCTTTCACTTTTGAAGGACAGTTTTTCTGGATTAAAAAATTCTAGGTTGGTGTTTTTTTTTCTTTCAGCCTTTTAAATATTTCACTCCACTCTTCTTGTTTGCATGATTTATGAAGAGAAATCCAATGTAATTCTTATCCTTGTTCCTCTATAGGTAAGGTGACTTTTTTATATGGTTTCTTTCAAGATTTTCTCTTTGTTATTTATTAATAGTTTGAATATGATATGACTGGGTATAGACTTTCTGGGATTTATCCTGCTTAGTATTCTCTGAGCTTCCTAGATCTGAGTTTTCTGGCTCTGTTATTAGTTTTGGAAAATTCTCAGCCATTACTACTTCAAATATCTCCCTGTTTTTTTCCTTCTGTTTTTAGTATTCTCATTATATATATGTTGCACCTTTTGTAATTGTTCCACAGTTCTTGGATATTCTATTCCATCTTTTTAAAAATTTCCTCTGCTATGCTTCTTTTGTCTCCACTGCTGTCCCTAAGTTTTCCTAGCTATTTCTTAAATAGGGTTTGAGGTCTGCAGTCTTTTTAGCTGATATCCCCTATTATTATTCAGGAGCCCTACTGATGTGTAGGTAAGATGTAGGAGCAGAGATGTGTTCTCTGTGGTATGGTTCAGTGTCAGTCTTTTAGTAAGACTGAATTGGGTATTTCCCTTCCCACATGTCAAGGGCTAGAGGGGGCTGGAGTGTTGGGTATTTCTTTTCCTCCAGGATTATTAGGTTCTGGTTAAAATTGTTTCCCTTAAGAGAAAGAAAGGCCTTGTTAAGTAGAACTGAGGACTCTCGGCATATTTCAGAATTGTTACTTTTCCTCTCCCCTTGCTAGAATCAGAAGGGAATTTTTCTCATATCTTCATGGTGAGAATCTGATAAGGCTCCTGGAGGTTAAAACTTTCATATGTATGAGGGCCCTCCTAAGACTAGCTTAGAGTTTTTAAGCTAGAGGATCCAATCTTCGGACAGAGGATTTTCTTCTACTTGCAACTCAAGCCAAATTGGTGGGTTATAGTGCAGTTGATGGGGTACGGTTCAAGAGAACTTCTTAGAGAGTTTGAATTCATGCTTCCTAGCATTTATGATATCTGACTGATACCTGACAATTGAAGGACAGAAGGAATAAATAGTGCCAACCAAACAGGAAGGTATCTTGAGACCAAAATTTAAGGAAGGCAGCTCCATATAATCAATCAAGTTACTATAGGGTAATTACCCACAGGATGAGATCTGTCAAACAATGATATGGAAGCAATACTCCTCACCACTGAAGGATCATTGGGATAGTTCTATAGTTAATCTGGGATATGGGAGTAGCTGCTTGGAAACAGAATGTTCATTTCTACATGAAGACTTATGGGTAGTAACTGGGCTTGGTGGCACTAGCAGTATGTCAATGAGGGCCTTTGTTATTGTTTAGGGACTAACAGAGCATGCAGACTACCTGGTCCTAATGATTATTAAACAATATTTATTAACTGCAAAGTCCTTGATGCTAGAGAAGTGATTTATTGGATGGTACAATCCTGGGTAGGGTCAGTGGAAAGACAAGAGTAACTGTATGGGCCCAAAGTAGTATATCATCTGTGCTAACTAACAGCCATACACTGACTTAGACCTGAGAGGTCTAAAAGCAAGAGCTGCTCTAATGACAAAATTGGTGGAGAAAAACAAATGCGATTTTTCTGTGCAGCAACTGAAGACCCAGTAGAAGGAAACCAGGCTAATCATTATGAAAGGAATTTCACCCAAATGGAATGCCAGGCAAGGTGATTCCCACGGTGGTTATAAACCATGGAAAACCAGAGACTGAGGATGGAACCATATGTGTCCTGCTACATCAGAAAACATAGAAAATGTCGCCTGCATTAAGGTATTACAGCTGGCAGATCCCAAACAGGAATGTATGAAACAACCAAAAATATTTTATCATTTAGAATCCTTCATACTCAGAGGGCAGCAAGACCGGATGACAACTATAGTATCAAGTAAATGGTTCTGCTCTATATCACCTTCTTTTCTCAGTTCAAATTCTGTAGTAGCTAGATGCAACCTGGTGAGTGGAACAGAAATAGTAAAAGAATTAGGTATCAAAAATGAAGGCATTGTGGAAGTAAAAAGTAATTTTGCCTTTCACATCAAAGTAAGGTTGACTCTCCCTTCTGTAGGACCTACTGTTTTAAAAGATCTAAATGGTAGTCATCATATCAGATATTAAGGGTCAGAGCAATATCAAATATCTTATTCCATTATCTCTATCAGTATACTCATATTGTCAGACAGTGTTTCTGGGTCTCAAACAACATGGTTCCAGAGTTAAAGCTGGATACTTGTTGGTAACATTATTATATCAGGAGGTTCTGTATCTACTTACCACAAATTTGAAAGGAACTTTTAGTTCTTAGTTCTAAAGGAAAATAAAAATATTTCTGGGGAGAAAAAGCAGCATACAGTTGTACTTGATGGTAATTATCAGATTTTCTACCTTAGATCATGGCATCTTTGCTGTAGAGACATGTTTTTGTCATTTCCCCAACTTAGGGAAAAGATTATGAGAAAACATCTATGAGGTCCAGATGAGTTAAATCTTTGCAGACAAGCAGGAGAGAATAAAGTTGGATTTAGGTGTCTCATCAAGGTGCTTCTACTGTTTTTCTGGATATTTGAACCACCTGTGGGTCTTTTTTTTTTAATTAAAAAAATTATTTTTTATGGCCACGCCCATGGCATATGGAAGTTCTTGGGCCAGAGACTGAATCTGAGCCACAGTTGCAACCTCAGGCTCAGCTTCAGCAATGCGGGACCCTTTAACCCACTGCACTGAGCCAAGGATTGAAGCTGCCTCTCCACAGTGACCCAAGCTGCTGCAGTCAGATTCTTAACCCATTAAGCCATGGTGGGAACTCTGATTTTTTAAAGTGACTGACGTCTTCCTTTATTTCCAGCCGAGACCAAATAAATCAGAATATGGAGACTGGGGATTTTAAAAGCTTCCCAAGTGATTTTAATGATCTGCTGGGGTGGCAAACCAAGGTTTGAGAAATATACACACACACAAAAAAATCTAAAATGTGAATTTACCAAATGAAGAAAAGAAGATTTGGGCAAGCTTTCTGCTATCCTGTAAATATATCCATATGTACTATGCTAGATACTCTATAAAAGATACCTGGGAGGTAGAAATAATTATCCTTTTGACAGCTGAAGAAACTGGTGAGCAGCTTAACTGGTTGAACAATATCACATGGCTAGTAAAAACCAGAGTCAGGATATCTGATTGATGCTAATGGACACACTGAAGGTAGGAACTGTCTTATCCATATCTTTAGCTCCTCCACTTTTTGTTGCATCCAGATCAGCTTCTAGCAAAACATCTGCTCTAGAATAGGGGTTTTGTAAAAGTTCACTTGACTGAATAAAATGGACCATGAAATGCCCCACATGCATGAGACAGGATATGTATGAAGCAGTGCTTTTTTTCACCTATTCTCTACTTCAACTACATCTTCGGATTAGCCTAGGTATCCTTTGAGAAGATTGACTTTTGGTGCCTTCCATGTAGTCTACCACTTAACATTCAGTCATGCGAGACCATGAAGAAAGCCAGTCAGTTCCAGGTTAGTGGAAGTCACAGACATCAGCAAAGACTAGAGCACAGCCAGGAATAGTTAGCCAAGGAACTGGTATGTGGAGAGGCAGGTTTAGAAAGTAGAGTCAAGAGTAGAGTTCAGTACTAGTGTAAGTCATGGGTTAGATGAAGGTCAGTGTGAGATAAACATCTAACCAGTGAGAAGAAATTGCCTTTTTTCGTGAACAAATCTCAAGGAATCAGAATTAGGATAGGAGTTCCTGTCATGGGCCAGCAGCTACAGCTTCAATTCAGCCCCTAGCCTGGGAACCTCCATATGCTTTCCCCTTAAAAAGAAAAAAAAAAAGAGAGAGAAGAAAGAATTAGAATACCACTAGTAATCAGTGTCAGGAGCCAAAGAACCCAAAACCCGAAGCCAGATTCTGGGATCATGAACCATGAAGTGACCCAACAAATGGAGTGCAGAGTGTTGGACACTGGGAGATCAAGTTAAATTAAATCCTCCAGATATTTGTTTTTTGTTTTTTTTTTAAATCCTCCAGATATTTGTTAAGTGCCCATTATGTACAAGCCACTGGGAACTGAATACTAATGCAAAGATAAATAAGACAGACTTTATCCTGATGGAAGGAAGAAACTACTAGGGGGACATAAGAGAAAGTTATCAGAGTACATACAAAGGAGATAATACTGAAGATTTAGGAGTGTTAAACAGAGTTAAGACAAAATGTCTCATGGAAGAGAGGAAATTAGAAATGTGCCTGGAATCCTACCGTATAGCACGGGATATTCAGTATCTTGTGATAAACCATAGCAGAAAGGAATATGAAAAAGAATATATACATATATATCTGAATCAGTTTGCTGTCCACCTGAAAGTAACACAACACTGTGAACCAACTATACTTCAATAGTTAAAAAAATAAAATTACATTAAAAAAAAGAAATGGCCCTTGAAGAGTAGGTAAGATTTTGAGAGGTACACTGAGCAGTGAAATGAGAATTTCTTTGAAGGTGGATGGAGATCTCAGGCCCTGTAATACTAAATTTCAAAAACAAGACCCAGATTTTGGAAAACTGTTACTGCAAAGTTAGAATATATCAGCAGCATAGGTAGGTGATTTACCTGGGCCAAAAGACTGTTTTAAATATATGAAGAGAATGTTTGGGAGGCAGAGGCAAATATCAGGGTGTTTTCTTTGAAGGGGCTGTACTTTGTCCCAGAATCTCTGACAGGGCTCCAAAACACAGCCGACACCAGGGGCTCAAGAAAGTTTGACAAAAAGAGCTCAGTGGGTTTAGTATCCAGAGTTGCCCCTGTGAGCTGTGGTGTTGGTCACAGAAGAGGCTCTGATCTGGCATTGCTGTGGCTATGGGGTAGGCCAGCAGACACAGCTCAGATTGGACCCCTGGCCTGGGAACTTCCATATGCTGCAGGTGTAGTCCCATAATGCAAACCAAAAGAAAGTTTGACAAAAAGAATGGATGTGTGCATATGCAGAATTGAACCACTTTGTTGCACAGCAGAAATTATCACAACATTGTAAACCAACTATACTTCATTAAAACCTTAAAAAATAAAAAACAATGGAATTTTTGTTAGAGGTTGAAAAGCATGTGTGGACATTCAAAATTCAGTGTTCCACAAAATCTTTTGTTCTTTTAGCCACTGAAAACAGTAATAACAAAGCATTTGGGGCAGGGCTTATGTATCTTAGAGAACAATCCCTCAGGATAATGAAAGGAATTCATCCGTTTTCCTGCTCTGTTAGCTTTTGAATGAATTTAGTGTCTAGGGTAACAACTCGGGGAGTTGCTTAAGCTTAAGAATTTTTAACTAATATTAGATTTTTTATTTTACACTGGTCTGTAACTTTCAGCCATAAGTCAGTTTGTTAGCACTGCAACAACAAAATATTTTCATTCAAACTTACTCTAGTTAAATCCTGCTTTACAGTATAAAAAAACTAAATGTGTTTTTAATGATGATGAATTATCTCTTCCAGAAATACTTTCTTTTAAAAACATTGTTTTTTGGGAGTTCCCATTGTGGCTCACTGGTAATGAACTGGATTAGTATACATGAGGATGTAGGTTCAGTCCCTGGTCTCAGTGGGTTAAGGATCCGGCGTTGCCTTGAGCTGTGTTGTAGGTCACAGACACAGCTCAGATCCAGCATTGCTGTGGCTGTGGCGTAGGCTGGCAGCTGCAGCTCCGATTCGCCCCCTAGCCTGGAAACTTCCATGTTCTACAGATGCAGCCCTAAAAAGACTAAACAAATAAATAATAAATAAATAAAAACATTGTTTTTTGCACGTTCAGGATGGAGGTCATCACTGGGGATTCTCAGACATTATTATATTAGCTCTGTGTCAGAAGGCTCTTACTCTGTACTATAAATATGGACATTTTGAACACCATTTTTCTCTCAAATATCAAGATGACTTTTTATATTTCATCATGTCGCAGCCATTTCAAAATTGGTAACAAGTGTTTCATGTTATACTGTTGAAAAAAAAAAAAACAGTAGGAATCTCAGTTTGGTGCCAAATTGTAGCCATTCACTCATTTGCCTTTTGGCAAAGGATTCCATCTATTACTTTTGTACCCTAGTGACTATACTGATTACCTTTCAATTTCCTAATCCTGAACACCTAGGAAACCTGGGTTACCATAGAAATTGCTTTTCCACTTATGTATAATTTAACTCAGCTAGGTTATTTTTTTTCCCTAAACGATTCCAAATTTGATCATTTTAAACTACAATCATATTTCCTATAACGAAGTCACATTTCTAGCATTCTACTCTCTGGTAAAGGTACAACTTTTATGACCAAATTTTTGTAGGAGTACATTTGAAAAGGTCAGCCAAATAACAAAGCATTTAGGGCAGGACTTCTGTATCTTAGAGAACAATCCCTTCAGGATTGATCTGCATTCTAATCACCTGGAGACCTTATTCAAGTGCAGATTCTGGTTTAATAGAGCCACGTGGGCCTGGGAATCTGCGTTTCTGAAGGCTTTCGGATAATGCTGGAGGAGCAAGGAGCAATGGGATGAAGAATCTGTTTTATTGTTCTTTAGAAATTTTCAATGATTTAAATTATTTTAATATTTTGTATTTGATGTTTGGCATATCAAAGTTTTACACTTTTCTTTCTGTTGCTCATGAAAGAAAATAGAGCAAAGATAATATGACTATGTCAATTTGAAAACGAGAAAAGTACAGGGTAAGTGACATAATAGGAACAAATGTATGGTCCTATGTCTTTATCACATTAGCACTTGGAGATCAAGTTAATAAATATCATCTTGGAATTTTAAGAATGGCATTTGTCATAGGTATACATTCTGTTGATATAGTGCTTTCAATGCAGGAATGCAAGAAAGAAATATCTCTGGTAGAGAAAGTGTTTATTTTATAATACAAAAATATAGCATTCTTTTAAGATTTTTTTTCTTCTGGCCCCAAATTTAAATATAGAGCACTGGTTTTAATAGCATTAATAATGATGCTGGTGTGTGACTTCAAAAGTATTCTCCTGATTCTAGCTGGTAAAGTGCTATTTGTACAAGGCTTAAAATATTTTGCAACACCACCTATGCGAAAAGAGGTAGAAATATCGAGGTATGATTCCCATCTTTTGGAAGCTGAATACGTTTCCTCTTCTCCAAGGAAACATTTAAAGAGCATGAATCAAGGCCCTCTTTTCAGTGTAACTGGAAAGAGCCATGTGCAGATAGTGAAACTAACAAACAAGCTTGAAGGGTCTGTAAATCACGGATACCTTTGCTGAGACTATAGCATCTAGCTACCTGCTCCAAGTTCTCCTTTTCTGTAACCAAGTCTTCAGTGACTCAAATTGAAAACATAAGCAGGACAATCAAAATGAACAGGTCAGCCTTTGCCTCTCCCCACGGCAATAGCAGTAATGATTTTAGATACTGCTTCTGCAATAGCTTAATACCAGTAATGTCATTTCCCATTTGAAATAATGTTCTCATGGAGTAGATAACTCTAAAGCACATAAAGTGAAAATACCATAGACTTAAAAGTAAATAGCATGGATTATTCCTTAAGGAACCATGGAGTCAAAGGCAGACAAGCCAGGTAGAAAAATCTTTGCTTTAGTGTCACAGTAAGAATAAGGTGCTTTAGGCAAAGCTTCTATTGCCCCCCCCCAGTCCATCCAAAAAAACCTTTAACAATGCTTATATCCCAAAGAAAGGAAAAAGAAAGACTTCCACTTACCCGTATCTACATCATATACTCAATTTAAAAATGTTCAACATTTTGATGAAGTTTCGTTTTTCACTTCCCCCTGACGGACTTTGTTTTCACAGTTCCCCATCATTTTCCATCCTCATGCTTGATCTGTTTTTTTTGTTTTGTTTTGTTTTTTGTTTTTGTCTTTTGTCTTTTTAGAGCTGCACCTGCGGCATATGGAGGTTTCCAGGCTAGGGGTTGAGTCAGAGCTGTAGCTGCCGACCTACACAATAGCTCACAGCAACACTGGATCCTTAATCCAGTGAGCAAGGCCAGGTATCAAACCCGTATCTTCGTGGGTACTAGTCGGGTTTGTTAACCACTGAGCCACGTCGGGAAATCCTGATCTATCTAAGAGACCTGTATTTGCCTTTTCTTTTTTTTTATTTTTAATTTTTTAAATGATTTTTATTTTTTTCTTTTTAGTTGGTTTATAGTGTTTTGTCAGTTTTCTACTGTACAGCAAAGTGACCCAGTCATATATATATTCTTTTTCTCACATTAGCGTGTTCCTTCACAAGTGACTAGATATAGTTCCCAGTGCTATACAGCAGGATCTCATTGCATATCCATTCCAGATGCAATAGTTTGCATCTATTAACCCCAGACTCCCAGTCCATCCGACTCCCTCCCCCTCAGCAACCACGAGTCTGTTCTCCAACTCCATGAGTTCCTTTTTTGTGGAATGGTTCATGCTAAGAGATGTGACTATTTGATGGTTCTCTATCATTTAGAGTCCAAATACCATAGACTGGTAAATAGTCCTGTCATTATTTAGTTTCCAGTTTCTGTCTTCACCTTGGCCTCAGTTTCTATCATCCTCCCCACCTCTTCCTACCCACATTATGGAAGAAACCATGGCCCTTATGTAAGGGCAGCAGGGAAGTCAGATATAGAGGCCACACCTGTGACATCTATCTCTTTCAGAGTCTTTATTCCCAGAAAATCAAATCTAATCTCTATTTAAGAGCTTTAATAATGCCTCTTCTTAGGAAGACAAGTTTTTTGGAGAGAAACCTATAACCTTAAATATTATTGGAGATTTGAAGGTATAGATCATTAATTTCCTTGTAAAACAAAATACTCCTACCAATTTATTTACACATTTTTCTCTCCATTGAGACCTTGTGCTTTCTACGATCAGATGCACGTTATATTCATGTTGATTATAAAAACAACTAGCACAGGATTCAACATATAATATTCCTTAAAAAAATCTTTAATGCATAAATGAATATAGTACTGTTTCTCCTGGCAGACTGTGTGTACAAGAGTTAGGGATTAATTTGTCATTTTCACTGAAGGTTTGCCAACAACACGTCGATCTTAAAGGTGCTGCCTTTAAGTCCAGTGGATTTTAGGTGCCTGGTGCCTTGAAACACAAGGCATTTTTTTAAAATTATGAAATATATTCATATATTACAAGGGTATAAAACTTTCATGTATATTTTAAAATATATTTTAAAGAATAATAACTAAGCCAACATCAAAGTAGTAAAAACTCTCATTAAGGACTGAAGATTACCAGTAACTACTCAGTCCCTGATCCAGTTGTCTTTGATGACACATCCCTCTTTCCCTATACCTAAGAATAACTACCGTCCTCACTGATGTGAGTATAATTTTGTTGCTCTTTGTGATTTAAGCATTTTAGGAATATGCTCCTAAGAACGTATAATTTCATTCTCCCTACTTTTGAACCTGATAGAAACTATACCATAGGAATATTTTAAGTTATGTATCTTTCATTCACTGTTTTAGGAAATTCATCTCTGGTGATGTTTGTAACTGTGGTAAATTCATTTTCATTGCTATATTATACCACTGAATGATGATATCCCACTTTATTAATTCAATCTACTCCCTTAAGATCTATGCTGATGTGAATGCATGCATATTCTGTATGCATAAATAAGGATTATCTAATTTATTGACATTGAATAATGGAATCAGCGGGTTATGGGGCATATGTATTTCATATTTAGGTAAAAAGCAAAGAAGTTTCGCAATTTATGATTCATTGAGCAATGAATGAAGGTCTCTATTGATTCATGTCCTCTCTGATATTTTTTAATATAGAGACAAAATTTTTACTGGTCTAGTGGGTGTGATATGTTATTTCATTCTAATTTTTATTTGCATTTCTTTGATTGTTGCTAAATCTGAGTATATTTTGGTGATTGTTAATTCAAGTTTCCTCTTCTTTGGAGTGCCTATTCTGATATTTAGACCAAATTAGAAATATTTTAAATTTTCGTCCAGATATTGATCATTTCTAAATTTATGCGATGTGAATATATTCTCAGATTTTGTGGTTTGACTTTTCACTTTCTTTAAAGTGTCCTGATATGTAGAAAAATCTTGTTATAATTGTAAGAAATTGGTTTAGCACAGAAAGAGGGGAGAAAGAAAGGAGCAGGAGATACATGCAAAAGGCGGCGATCATGATTTATTGGAGAATTTGGCTCCCGGGCGAGGTTCAGTGACTCTCAGGCGTGGAGTCAGGCCAGTCGCGCCCGGGTTGGGGAGCGCAGGGGTTTTTAAGCCTTGTTGGTTCCGGGTCTGGATCCGGTAGTGCCTTTGCCAAATTAGGCAAGGTACCACCGTGTCCCTAGGTGATTGGTCAGGGATAAGCATTTGGGGCCTTTCCGGGTAGGTGTGGCTTCGATCGTCCGTTGTCGCGGGTGGGGCTGGCGGCCTATCTTCCCATGCAGGCTTGTCCGTTCCTCATGGGATCTGTTTGATATGAGGGGTCTCTTTACCATTTGGGGGCCACTTCCTGTCTCTGCCGGCCTAACAATAATATAATCATATTTATTATTACAGCTTGCTTTTCAAAGTTAGTGAAAAAAAGGTTTTCTGATTTGGCAAGAGTTAGAAATATATTAATTTTGTATCCTGCGACTTTGCCAAATTCATTGATGAGTTCTAACAGTTTTCTGGTAGTGTCTTTAGGGTTTTCTAAGTATAGTATCATGTCATCTGCAAACAGTGATAGTTCTAATTATTCTTTTTCAATTTGGATTCCTTTTATTTCCCTTTCTTCTCTGATTGCCATTGCTGGGACTTTCAAAACTATGTTGATTAGTAGTGGTGAAAGTGAATATCCTTGTCTTGTTTCTGATCTTAGTAGAAATGTTTTCAGTTTTTTATCATTGAGAATGATCTTAGCTGTGGGTTTGTCATATGTGGCCTTTTTATTATGTTGACTGCATTTATATATATACTTACAATGAAAAATCAGAAAGAGAAATCAGAGAAACCATCCCATTTACCATCACATTAAAAAGAATGAAATACCTAGGAATAATCCTACCTAAAGAGACAAAAGACCTATACTCTGAAAACTAAAAGATGCTTATGAAAGAAATCAAAGACGATACAAACAGATAGAAAGCCATACCATGTTCTTGGATTGGAAGAATCAATATTGTCGAAATGACTATACTACCCAAGGCAACCTACAGATTCAGTGCAATTCTATCAAATTACCAAGGACATTCCTCACAGAACTAGAACAGAATATTTTAAAATTTGTTTGGAAACACAAAAGACCCCAAATAGCCAAAGCAATATTGAAAAAGAAAAATGAAATGGAGGAATCAGGCTCCCAGACTTCAGACAATATTACAAAGCTACAGTTATGAAAAAAATATGGTACTGGCACGAAAACAGAAATATAGATCAATGGAACAGTATAGAAAGCCCAGAAATAAACCCAAGCACCTGTGGTTGACTCATCTATGAAATAAGTGAATATTCAGTGCTGTCTGGATTCAAAACAGCAGATATTTTCACAACATAAAAGGGAAGGGCAGGGATAGTGAATTCAGTTTAAGAAGGTTTTGGGATTATCCTTGGTTTTTACTTATTTATGACAACCTTTCTAGTTCAGGGCAGTAGCAAGAATGAATGTACTAAATAGCCAAATCTTTAAAGAGACTCAGATTTAGTCTCAGAGTCATAAACCACAAATTTCATAATAATAAGAAATCAAAATAATCTAGAAATTTTCCCTATAATCCTGGTTAACATTTAAAAATAAACAGTCTGTTATGGCAGTTTTTATAACTGCAGAGCCTGAAAAATTCAGAGATATCAATTTTCCTGAGCTACAGACTGCTAAATAAGATTGAATGGTTCCTGTTAGGATCAACTGATATTTTAGAATACTTTATTTGTATAGAAATGTTTCAAAAGAAAGAAATCACAACTTTTCTTATTTATTGATGGTAATTTTATTTTCCTTCCAGTTTTATTGAAATGTAATTTGCACATAGCGCTGTATAAGTTTGAGGTATAGCATAATGATTTGACTTACATACATCATAAAATGATTGCCGTAATAAGTTTAGTGAACACCCAGCATCTCAGATAGATCCAAAATTAAAGAAATAGAAAAATATTTTTCCCCTGTGATTAGAACTCTTAGGATTTACTCTTTTAACAACTTTCATCTAAAGCACACAGCTGTGTTAATTGTATTACTCATTTTGTGCATTATATCCCTAATAACTTACCTCTTATAACTGGTAGTTTATACCTTTTGACTGCCTTCATTCAATTCCCCCTCCCCTGCACTCCCTGCTTCTGGTAACTACAAATTTGATCTCTTTTTCTGAGATTGTTTGTTTGTATGTTTTTGACGTATAATTGACTCACAACATTATATTAGTTTCTGATAACACAGTGATATGATATTTTTATACATTTCAAAATGATCACCAGGATAAGTCTAGTTACTATCATCATACAAATATATTACATAATTATTGACTGTATTCCCCACACTGTACATTTCATAACCATGACTTATTCCATTTACAACTGGAGTTTTCCCCTCATAAGCTCTGTAAATCTCACTCTCTCAATCATCCACTCCTCTGCCAGCCACTTGATTCTTCTCTGTATCTGTGACTCTCTTTCTGTTTTCTTCTGCTTATTCAACTGTTTTGTTTATATTCCAAATATGAATGAAGTAATTACAGATTTTGTCTTCTTTGACTTATTTCAATTAATAAGATACACTCAAGTCCATCCATGTTGCCACACATGACATGATTTCGTTGTTTTTATGGCTGAGTATCATCCTATTGTATATACACACCATATCTTCTTTATCCATTCATCTATCAGGTTGTTTCTGTATCTTGGCTATCGTAAATAATGCTACAGTGAACATGGGGATGCATTATATTTTTTTTCTGATTAGTATTTTTGTTTTCTTCAGATAAGTACCCAGGAGTGAAATTGTTGGATCGTATGGTAGTTCTAGTTTTAACTTTTTCGAGGAATCAACATACTGTTATCTGTAGTGGCTGTACCAAATTACATTTCCACAAAGAGTGCCTGAGGGCTCCCTTTTATCCACATCCTCTCCAACATGTATTATTTGCTGTCTTTTTGATGATAGCCATTTTGACAGATGTGAGGTCATATCTCACTTGTGGTTTGGATTTGCATTTCCCTGATGATTAGTGATGCTGGGCATTTTTGTCTGTCTTGGTCATCTGTAGGTCTTCTTTGGAAAATGTCTATTCAGAGCTTCAGTCTATTTCTTAAATAGGTTGTTTGGAGGGTTTTTTTTTTATGTTGAGTTGTATGACTTTGTATATTTTGGATATTAGCCCCTTGTTGGATATATCATTTGCAAATATCTTCTCTCATTCAGTTGGTGTGCTTTTCGTTTTGTTGCTAGTTTCCATAGATGTGAAAAAGCTTTTTTTAGACTGATGTAGTCCCATTTGTCTATTCTTGCTTTTGTTTCGCTTGTCTAAGGAGACAAATCCGAAAAAATATTGCTAAGACTGACAGCAAAGAACTTACTATTTATGTTTTCTTCTAGGAGTTTTATAGTTTCAGGTTGTACATTTAGATCTTTAATCCATTTTGAGTTTATTTTGTATTTGGTATGAGAAAGTAGTACACTTTTAATTCTTTTGCATGGAACTGTCCAGTTTTCTGAAAACCATTAATTGAATAGGCTGTCTTTTCCCTGTTATATATTATTACATCCTTTGTCATAGATTAATTACCCATATATGAGTGTGTTGATTTCTAAGCTCTCAATTTTCTTCCATTGATCTATGTGTCTGCTTTTGTGCCAGTACCATATTGTTTTGATTAGTGTAGTGAAAGTTTGAAATCAGGGGGCCTGTTGCCTCCAGTTTTGTTGTTTTTTAGTAAGATTGTTTTGCTATTCAAGTTCTTTATGTTTGCATACAAATTTTAGAATTATTTGTTCTAGTACTATGAAAAATGCCATTGGCATTTTGATAGGAATTGCATTGAATCTATAGATTGTCTTGGGTGGTATGGCCATTTTAATACTATTAATCTTCCAGTCTATGAGTACAGTATATATTTCCATTTGTTTGTGCCATCTTCGGTTTCTCACATCAATGCCTTATAGTTTTCAGGGTACAGGCTTTTTATTTTTTGTTTCCCTTGTCTTTTGTTTCCCATATCTTTTACTTCTTAGATTTATTCCTAAGTATTTATTCTTTTTATGCAATTATAGATGGTATTGTTTTATTCACGTCTCTGAGAGTTCATTGTTAGTGTAGAGAAATAAATTTTCACATGTTACTTTTGTATCATGCAAATTTACTGAGATCACTGATGAATTCTAAGAGTTATTTGGCAGTATCTTGAGGACTTTCTGTGTTTAGTATCCTGTCATCTTCAAATACTAATAGTTTTACTTTTTCCTGTCCAATTTGGATTACTTTTTATTTCTTTTTTCTTAGCCAATTGCTGTGGCTAGGACTTCCAAAACTGTAGTGAATGAAAGTGGCAAGAATGGACATCCTTGTTTTGTTCCTGACCTGGAACAATATGTTTTCAGTTTTTCACAAGTATTCCTTTTTAAGTGGTATATTCACATCATAACAGTAAGTATGATGTTAGCCGTGGTCTTGTTATATATAGTCTTTATTATGCTGAAGTGTGTTCCCCCTGCTCACTTTATTCAAAGTTTTTATTATAAATGGATGTTGAATTTCACTGATAGCTTTTTCTGTACCTATTGAGATGATCATATGATTTTTATTCTTCAGTTTGTGAGTGTGCTGTATCATATTGATTGATATGTGGATATTGGAAAATCCTTGTATTCTCAGAATAAATACAACTTGATTATGATTTATGTGATCCTTCTAATGTATTGTCAAACCTGGTTTGCTAATATTTTGTTAAGGAATTATGAATCTATGTTCATCATCAGGGATATTGGCCTGTAATTTTCTTTTCTTTTCTTTTTATTTTCTGATTTTGGTCTGAGGGTAATGCTGGAATCATAGAATTAATTCAGAAGGATTCTGTCCTCTGCAGTTTTTTGTGATAACTTGAGAAGGATAGGTATTAACTCTTCTCTACATGTTTGGTAGAATTCATCTGTGAAGTCAGCTGGTCCTGGACTTTTGTTTCCTGGAGGTGTTTTAATCACTGATTCAAATTCCTTACTGGCAATTTCCTACTTCTTCCTAATAGAGTCTTGGGAGATTGTACATGCCTAGGGATTTGTCCATTTCTTCTAAGTTGTCCATTTTTTTGGGATGTAGTCATTCTTTTTAATCTCTTATAATCCTGTTGGTTGTAACTTCTACTTTTTCATTTCTGATTTAATGATTTGGTCCTTCTTGCTTTTTCTCTTGAGGAGTCTGGATAATGGTTTATTGATTTTGTTTTTCTTTTCAAAGAAGCATTGGTCTTTTAAAAATACTTTTTTTAAAGTCCCTATTTCATTTATTTCTGCTCTGATATCTCTTTCCTTCTACTAACTGGATTTTTCAGTACCTTTTGGTAGAAGGTTAGGTTATTTATTTGAGATTTTTTCTTGTTTCCTATGGTAAGCTTGTACATCTTCAAACACCCCCTCCCCAGAACTTTTTGCTACATCTCATATATTTTGGATAGTTGTGTTTCTGTTTTCATTTGTCTCCAGGTGGCTTTTGATTTCCTCTTTGATTTATTCAATGACTCTTTGGTTGTTTGGTAGCATGTTTAGCTTCCACATGTTTGTGTTTTTTGCAGTTTTCTTCTTATAGTTAATTCCTAGTCTCACAACACTGTGGACAGAAAAGATGCTTAATATGATTCCAGTCTTCTTAAATTTACTGAGATTTATTCTTTAACCTAGCATGTGATCTATCCTGGAGAATGTTCCATGTACACTTGAAAAGAATATGTATTCTCTTTTTGGAGGGATTGTTCTATATATATGTATATTAAATTCATCTGGTCTAATGTGTTAAGGCCAGTGTTTCCTTATTGATCTTTCTGTCTGAATGATCTGTCATTTGATGTAAGTGAAATGTAAAACTCCCATACTTTTAATGTGTTACTGTTATTATTGTTATTTGTTAATGTTTGCATTATGTATTTAGGTGCTCTTTTGTTAGGTGCATATATATTTACAATTGTTATAACTTCTTCTTGGATTGATCACTTGATAATTAGGCAATGTCCTTTTTGTCTCCTGTTATCGTCTTTGTTTAAAAGTTCATTTTCTCTGACATAAGTGTTGCTATTCCAATTTTCTTTTTGTTTCCATTTGCATGGGGTACCTTTTTCTATACCTCACTTTCAATTTATGTGTGTCCTTAGATCTGAAGTGAGTCATTTGTAGGCAGCATGTGTATAGCATTGTTTTGTATCCATTTAGCCACTCTCTGTCTTTTGACTATAGCATTTAGTCCACTTTTATTTAAAGTAAATATTGCTAGGTATGTACTTAGTAACATTTTGTTAATTGTTTTCCACTGTGGCAATTTTTTCTCTTATATCTCTGAAGATATTAGTTAGACATTTTATGTTAAAGTTTTCACCTGCTCCCCAAATTTTTCCCATTGTCTCTGATTCCTCAGACTTCCTGTTTTCTATTAGTTGGTTTATTTATTTTGGTCACTCTCTTTTATGTTATAGGCTTTCCTCAAATTCTTGCAGATTCTTTAAAAGAATGGTTACCCATTCTTCTTTAAAATTGAGTCATTGAAATCTTGGTGTGCACTGAAGTCTTGGTGTGCAGTTATGTGGATGAGTGTCCAGCAGACATTTGTATTGGAGGAATGTACTCATTTCATAAACTAAGGCTATTGATTTCTCCATGCTCCTGAATTTGATAGAGTGAGGAGAGGACAGCAAATTAGGCTGGTAACAGTTTGGGACTTAAATGGAGAAAGAGTGAGTAAGGTTTCAGAGTAGAGTATCTAGATTTTGACTTAGTATGCATTTTTGAGCCCAAGGCCACCCTAGTTCTAAATTTGTATATTCCCTAAGGCTGGAAACATTTCTCAGAAGCTTAACTCTCAGTGTCCCAGGGTTAGAAGTGTGGTGGGGTAGGGGCTCCTCCTTAGAGGGAGAGGGGTGCTAGTCTCTTGACTATATGCTGGATCACAGTTCCTCTCTATACAGATGTTCCACCAGCTCCTCTGTGTTAACTCCTTTCTTGAACTTCCAAATTCTCCTTTGATTCTGTACTAAGAAATCAGAATCCTCAGGAATTTTTGCAAATTCACCAAATCATAAGTTATTTTTTTCACAATGCTTCAATCTGAGTGTTTTTAAATGATAAGAGTGCTCATAATAATAAGTAGTAAATTATTTTCCTGTGACAGAGTCAAAGTAAATTTGCAGGGGTTTGGAATAAAAAATAGTTTAAATATATAGTTTATTGATTATAATGAGCCAATATTACTTTGACAAGATTATATATTTTAATAGCATATAAAATGATCTTTATTTGATATAGAAATTTGCAATAAGAATTAAAAGAAGGAAACACAAAATAAAATTAAATGATAATAAGTATCAAAGTATTGAAAGATAATACAACAAATATGTAACATATTTTAAAGTTATTTTCCTTGAAATTAAATCTTAAAACACAGAAAGCATTTATAACACTATTAATAATCTTGGTCTTTATTTTGTAACAAATATTTTATTTCATCAAAAATTCCTTCCATTTTGTGACAATGGTGGTAAAAAGAGCCTAACAAAACTTCAAGTTGAATACTAGGCTATATGTTACTTCATAAAAGCTTATTTCCTTTTTTAATAATGAAAATATTTCATTTGCTTGCCCTAAATTTGTTTTTGCCATTTGAAATATATATTGTTTTTGCTGATTCGGATTTTAGATCAGTTACTAACTCTCCATCTAACTGTTCTTACAGCAGCATTGTTATTTTCTCTCCTTTGCATATCTTCACTCAAAGTATTTACAAACCACTGTAGCCTATGGAGTATTTTCAAACATTGGAAAAGGCCACTAACATTATTAGGTAGTGTTACAGTAACCCAACATTCTGATATCCTAACACAATTAACAGAACTGCACAATCACGTTTGGAAATTGCCAACTTAATTTATTTTCCTTCTGGAACTTGTTATTTCTTGGAACAACAGTCAAATAATTTATATAAAGTATACTATGCATATAAATGTATTGATATTTATTTTATTTGCAAAAATGATGCACCTTTAGCAGAGATGGGGTCACAAACACACACTTAGAACATAGCTGCAGACTTTATTAGATTTTGACTGCCACTCTCCTCCTTGCCCATGCCCTATTTCTGGAAATGCCAATCTTATCCTTCAGCTCTTTACCTCAGTGATTCCTATACTTGCCCACAACTTGACATCAGTCCGTTTCTTCAGACTAGTAACATCTGTGTGATAATTACAAAGTTTTGATTCTAGTTGGGGTATTTTAATTCTTTTCCTTGTTTTCCCAATTGATTTTTTTCCCTCTGGGTTCAGAAAAACATAGATTTCCTCCAAATGCTAGGAAAGAGTCCTCTTATAGAAACTCTGTGTATAACCCTTCAGTCTATCCAGAGTGCCTCCCATCATCAATGCTCTTAGAATTCCAGGGAGTAAACTGGCTCATTGATTACTCCCATTATTCATTATTTATTATGCATTAGGTTTAAAGTTTATTGTCCTAAATTGATTATTATTTTCCTTTTGCTTCTCATCTCCCCACACTTAATCTCTCATCTACTATTTTCTTTTTTCTAGTTATTTTTGTTCTAGTATATTAATATCTTGATGTTCATATCAGTGATATTTAGGGGCTTGAAAAGAGATTAATGTGAGATATGAATCTGTCTTGCCCTTTCTGTGGGTTAATTTACCTACCCATAGCTGATAAGAGAAAACCTTATGTCACACAACTCTACCCAATCCCGCACACATCATAGGTCAGAAAACAAATAATGGACTCTAGCCTCACGCTGTATCTATAGGAGTCATTCATCCAGAAATAAAAATTGGTATTAAGTAAAAAGTATTAAGCCATAGTAACATCCAAGATGGATATAACTGACCCCTCTTTTTCATGTATCCCCATTTTTTTGCCCATTTATTTAGCAAACAATTAATTGAGCACCTTTTATGTAAGTACCATGATGACAAAATGCATGATTCATAGTCTCTGCCATCCAGTCTCATCTAAGTGATAAATAAGTCAACAAATGATTATTCCATCATGCCTAACAAGACTATATTTACCAAATGTTTATAATATGGTGAAAGAAGTGCTTACCTTCCAGATCACCAAGAGCTGTGATAGATAAAATGGAGGTAGGCAATACAGGGACAAAATAAAAATCTGGATAGAAAAAAAAAGAGTATATACAACATCCTAGAGGTGAGAGAGAAAAGGATGAGTAAAAAGTACCACAAGACTGAGAATAAGGTACTTGGGTGGATGGTAGCATGTTTGGAGGTTAAAAGTGTAGATATTATGAGAAAAAGAATGTATATATGTATGACTGGGTCACTGTGCTGTACAACAGAAATTGACTCAACACTGTAAATCAACTTTAATGAAAAAAAAAGTGTAGAGTGGAAAAGCTAATGAAGGAGAATTTTGGCCTTTATTCTGAAGTAAAGGAAATTTCAGGCATGAAAGTGATGTGGTCCCTTTGGCATTTTCTTAAGACAGTAGTGGTGTTGTGGGGATTCCGTGAGTAGCTAAGAGAGGTTCCAGGCAGCAGATTCTAAGAAAGCTCTCACATTAATTCAGGAGAGAGGACACTGGGTCAAAGTTATAGGCACTTCTTTTTAAATGGCGATATCAGAAAAGTAAGTGTAGGTGTCACTTCATCCAAGGAGATATTCCTGTCCACCCCACAAATCTGGGTGACATCTCTCTCTTGGTTCATAGCACCCTTATAAACATCACACACTTTATCAGAACTCCATATTTAGCTTTTCGGCACAATGATAGCAATGATGATCTAAGTCTTATTCGCAGTTGTATATTTAAGATGTTTGCAGTTGTATATTTAAGACCTAGTGAGACTTAGTGATACTATATGGGCACCCAGTAAATATTTGAGTAAATGAATAAATGAAAGATAACTGGCTGAGACTCCTCAAGCAGACATTACTTTCTCCTAGCTGCTAGCAAATAGGAAATGGCATATATATATCTACACCCTAAACACCAGAGTATCTCAAGAGTTGTAGCCAGACCAGTAGCAGCTGTTATCACCTGGGAATTGGTTAGAAATGGAAATTCGTGGAAACTATCCAGGTCTGTTGAATCAAAATCTCTGGGACCGGGAGCTCGACAGTTGGTGCTTTAAAATGCTCTGTAGGCAATTCTGATGCAGGCTAAAGTTTGAAGATCACTGTTATATACCATCCGCAAAGTAACTTCATGCCCTTGCAAAGAGATCCTGTACCAGAAGTTCTTGAACTATGCTTGAAATCCTGCCCTGGTGATCTATAGCCTATAAACAAGGTTCCACAGGATAGGAAAGATATGAAATGAGGACTTTATGGTTGTTTTCCTAAGTAGAAAGTTCAATAATCAATACACATCTAGTTATAAAAGATCTACATGCTAATTAACTTTATTTCATGAGCAAGTACTCCTTGAATGGGACCAACCCAACGACTCTTCTGGGAAGTACAATTGACTCACATCACTTCTTAAGTAGACAGTTCTGACTTGCATTAAATAGATGCTTCAAGTCAGACCAGATTGCCACACTGACATTCTGTGGGCTTCTTTGGTTCAGTTCACTAATAAATGAAAATGTGGCGAATGCTGTATTGGAATCAGTAATATCTCATCAAAATGTACACTTGATCAATTTGATTTTCGACTTCTTTTGATAACCGCCAGGATTCCAGCTCTCTCTGTCAGCGAGGTTTAACAGGATGTCCTAATCTCAATCTGAGTTAAAGTCTTTAATGAAAATACTGCCAGGTGGTCACATTTTTTATTAAGCCAAATGAAAATGATGATGCTGTTAAAGACATTATTCCCATTCAAGCAAATGGTGACAGTAGAAGTTACTCTGTGAGGGCTTATTCAAAAACAATTTCCTTTGCTCACATTTTTGCATCCTTAATATTGTAATCATTTCTTGTTCTGCTATGTTCCACCTTCACAGTGAATATGCATTACATAGCTCAAGCATACTGATTTTCACTTCATGAATCTATAAACCCTATAATTCTTACCCAAAACCTGGCAGTTTAACCTGTCTTTGGAGGAATGATTTAATAACAGAGACATATAATGAGAGCTCTTATCACTAAAATGTCACTATATTTACAAAATATACTACAGGGCACTTACTAATATACTACAAAGTGCTGTCATAAATCATTTAGCCTAGGCTACACTTTTAAAAATACATTAATAAAACAGAATGATTCAGTTCACAGAATGGTTCAGTATCCTTGGCTTTGAAACATTTATTTTTTCTAATCTGAAGTTTTTGGAGGGCTCTCAGTTACCACTCCGTGTCCTGTCTTTGTTTGATACTCTCTTCTTAATAGTTTTTACCCAGCACTAATTGGCAAAGAACCTACTGTACACTTTTGCTGTATTTATAGATAAAACTAAATATATGGGGAGTTAAGGAAAAAAGAAAGGTAGAAAACCACTCTTTTTTTTTTTTTTTTGTCTTTTTAGAGCCGACACCCATGGTATAGAGAAGTTCCCAGGCTTGGGACAGAATCAGAACTGTAGCTGCAGGCCTCCACCACAGCTCACAGCAATGCCAGATCCTTACCCACTGAGTGAAGCCAGGGATCTAACCTTCGTCCTCATGGATACTAGTCAGATTCATTTTCATTGAGTCATGACAGGAACTCCTGGAAACAACTCTTTATTGAATAAATGCTAATTATATTCACAATAAGAACACTGCCATTGATGTTTGTCTACTATGCAACAAGAACAGTACATAATTTCATATGCCCGATATGAGTCAGGTGCTAAGTAGGAATTTAATACTCACGAGAAACTTGTGAGGTAGATGTTATGGGTTCCATTTTGCAGGACAGGAAACTAAGGCATAGATACCCTACCCCAGGCTTCAGGGCTAACTGGAAAGGACTGGATGGTAGTTTGCTTGATTCTGAAAACCATGTATACTCTAGTGTGCTGTGCAACCTCTCACTCGGGCCTTGGGTATAGAGAGTGATAACTTTACATGTGCCCTTTGAATAAATGGGAGAATGATTACACGGCCACTTGAGTCGGTGGCAAGAAAGTATCTTTCCAGCTTATTTTTTGAGTAGAATCAGAGAACCCTGAGGTCCATAACCTCGGAAGAATCAGAAAGAATCTTAGGAAAAGAAATCAGAATTCTGACTAAATTTTCCCCCAAAAGAGGGAGAAAGTCTTTGTTTTTCTGTGACATCTCTGAAAGGAGCGAGAGAAGTAATCACAAGGGCTGACATCATGAGCCTGGACATTTAACTCCATGCTCCTTTACCAGGCACTCTCTCTCACTATCCACACTTTTAGTCTTCAATGAAGAACAGCTAATTTTCTAAGGCTGGGTGTGTGGGGGGGATAACAAATTAGAAAAGGTGGCTAAATCAGCTTATTTTCTACCTCCATTCTTATCCTGATTTTTCTTAGTAATTATATAAACTTAGACCACCTTAGGCCTTTGACTTTCAAAATTACTGCAATCAAGCTCTAATGAAATTTTCATCCTTTAATGTTGCTTTCTTCATAAAAACCCAAAGACAATCAAACCTTAGATGCTTCCCAATAAAAGGACAAAATTCTAAAGCACTGTTGACAAAAATAAAATTGAAGTCTTGTCTGAACTCTAGGTCTACCTACCAATATTAAGAAATGTAAGGAATAGGAATTCCCAACCAGGCACAGTGGGTTAAGAATTCTACTGCGGCCAGCCACTGTGGAAGTGCATGTTTGATCCCCAGCCTGGTGTGGTGGGTTAAAAGAGCCAGCATTGCTACAGCTGTGACTCGGATTCAATCCCTGACCCGGGAACTTGCATATACTGTGGGTACAGCCATAAAAAATTAAAAAAAAAAAAAGAAAGGAAGGAAGGAAGGAAGGAAGGAAGGAAGGAAGGAAGGAAGGAAGGAAAAAATGTAAGGAAAAAAGATACATAAAAGCAATAAACAGGTTACAGTCAGTAAAATGCAGAATGTGAGACGCTGTACTGAACAAAAGACCCAATTCCCTCAACACATAAATTACAAGGAAAGAAAAGAGGTGACAGAGAAACTTATATAAAAAGGATCAATCCACCATTTACAATATGTGGACCTTGTCTAAATATTAACTTTAAAAGCAATTATAAAAATATTGAGGGAATACTTGATGATGTTATGGAATTGTTCCTTCCTTTAGGCATGATCATGAAATAATAGAAATGATTTTTAAGAGTCCTTATTTTTTAGAGATATATACTGAAATATTTCTAGGTGACTTAATAAGATTTCTGATACTTTCTTAAAAAAAAAAAACTCCACAATGATTTTTTGAGGGGAAAGGTGAAAGTATAGGTAAAATATTACAGGTCACGTAGGAATGATTGCTGGAGCCAAGTCACGGGTAGTGTATGAGGGATTCATTATTTTTCATTATTATTTATTTTTATATGTGCTTGAAATTTTCCACAATATAGTATGTATGTATGTATGTATGTATGTATTTTTATTTTTTCTTTTTAGGGCCACACCTGCAGCATATGGAAGTTCCCAGGCTAGAGGTCAAATTGGAGCTGCAGCAGCTGGCCTATGTCACAGCCACAGCAACATAGGATCTGATTTGGATCCATGTCTGTGAACTAACCCACAGCTCATGGCAATGCTGGATCCTTAATCCACCAAGCAAGGCCAGGGACAAAACCTGCATCTTCATGGATACCAGTTGGATTTTTAACCCACTGAACCACAGTGGAAATGCCCCTCAATAAAGTTTTTAAACATTGTATTATCTACTAGAAAATCATTTTGGAGTTCCCATTGTGGCTCAGTGAGTTGCAAACCCAACTAGTGTCCATGAAGACACAGATTCCATCCTTGGCCTTGCTCAGTGGGTTAAGGATCTGGTGTGGCCATGAGCTGTGGTGTAGGTCAAAGACATGGCTCAGATCCTGCATTGCTGTGGCTGCGGTATAGGCTGGCAACTGCAGCTCCAGTTCTATCCCTAGCCTGGGAACTTCCACATGCCATAGGTGTGGCCCTAAAGAGCAAAAAAACAAAAAAGAAAAGAAAATCACTTTACTGTGTGTTTCACATAAACTAAATAGTGATCTGAGGGGGAAAAGATGTTAAAATCTCACCAGAGATAATATCTATAAGTATATGCAATAATTTACAACTTCGTTTCCTGAGTGAATTCTATTTTACTATTTTTAACATTTCAAGAAAACTAAGACAATCATTATTCCAAAGCTATCCAGGCCATCCGCCGTACCAAGCTACTTTTGTTTTAACTGAAGTAATATCAACTCAAATGTTACTAACCTGGTTATCTTATTTAAAAAAAATATATTAGTTACTATTTGATAGGAAAAATCTTTCAAAGTAGTGGTCTTCCATGTGACGAGTAGGGATATGATAATAGATCTTCTTCAGTTATTATACAACTGTGGTGCTATAGACATAATCGTGTCCTTCTCTAAATTCACATGTTGAAGCCCTAACCCCCAAAGGGACTGTATTTGGAGTAAGAAAGTGAGTGGGGCCCTAATAGAATTGGTACCCTGTAAAGAGAGGCTAGAGAGCTTGCTCACTCTGTTCCCTGTCAGGACACAGTAAGCAATAAGCCAGGACAAGAATTCTCATCAGGGAACATATCCTAACAACATCTTGACCTTGGACTTCCAGTCTCCAGAATTGTAAGAAAATAAATTTCTTCTAAGGCTATTTATTATGTTAGCTCAAGCTAAGACTGATTTTCTACCAAGAGTGGAGTGCTAAAGTAACCAATATCTAAAAATGTGGAAGTGGCTTTGGAATGAGATAATAGGAACTGGGAGAGTTTTGAAGGGTTTGCTAGAATGGTGGATGTTAAAGGTGATTCTGGTGAGGTGTCAGGTGGAAACGAGGAACGGTTGTTGGAAACTGGAGGAAAGGTGATTCTTGTTATGGAGTGGACAAGAACTTGACTGAACTGGGTTCTAGTGTTTTGGGAAAGTAGAATTTGCAAGTGATGAAACTGAGTATTTGCTAAGCAAAGAGTTAAAGGAACCTCTTAGTGCATCCAATCAAATGTGAAAGGAGAGATGAATTGAATAAGGAATTATTAAGCAAAAAAAAACAAAAAAACAAAAAACAAAAACAACAACAACAAAAAACAGAACTTGAAGATTTGGAAAACTCTTAGTCAGCCTATCCATATTGCAACACATGAGAAAGCTTGTTCTAGAGAACACTAAGGGTGTGGCTGAACAATCGTTTGGTAATGAGACCATGAATGCAATTCATGGCCCTAATCATTCATCTCAGCAGAAACCAGGAAAAGAGATGGGATTATACTAGCATTTGTGCTATCTCCTCCACCTGTTTCACACTGCATTCCTAGAAAAGCAGCTGGAAATGGTACTCACTCCACTGTGCAAATCAGAAGATCAGTTTAATAATGTTTAAAGAACTTCCCTAAGCAAAGCAGCTGGGAGGCCTAAAACGTTCTATCCAAATGGAAATATCTGCAAGTTTCATGTAGCACTTTATATACAGTGCTTTCTAGCTGCCATCCCTTCAGTGGAATAGAACTGCACTCTTAGCTCGTGTACAAATAATTAATAAATTAGTGTCCAGAATCCTACAACCCCAGAATCTGAATAGAAAATTGCACTTTTCAGACATTGAAGGGGGATGGGTCTGCTTTTCATTTTAGTAATTTTCACTAATAATTTTCATTCCAGATTAGTTTCTTCACCGAATCAATGGTTTATTAAAGAAATCTGATTTACAAAGTTAAAACCAGAATGATACTGTTTTTCCCATACTTTAAAAAATATTTGAAACATACCAAAAATGCAAAGGTCAATATAGCACAGTGTCTACTGATTAAAAAAATAATAATAATGCTAAAACTGACCATATTGAATTACAAAACTTATCTAGTGGCTTTATCAAAGAATTATTAATAATCAAATTAACCAATTTTAAGTGCAGACTTAGATATTTCAACATATACCTGCTGTCATGTAGTCACCACCAAAATTATGATATGAAACATTTCCATCACCGTCAAAAATATTCATTCATTCGTCTTTGCAGCCAATCTTCTCCCGAGTTCCTAGAAATCATTGATATGCTTTCAATGAAAAGGAAAGCCATGGACTAGAAGAAAGTATTTGCACAATATATATCTGATAAAAGATTTGTACCTAGCTCTTACAACTCAATAAAACAACCCATTGACGTGGTACAGAGGGATAACCAGAAGATTTGAATTAAAACACTTTCCCACAGAATACAAATACAAAATTAGAAGATACCCAGCATCACCAGTATTAGGCAAATGTCTGTGAAAACCATAATAAGATACCAGTACATACATTTTGCTGGTTATAGACTGGCTATATTTTAACGTCTGAAAATGCCAAGTGTTATATGAAGACTGAGCAACTGAAACAAGGCTCGTAGGAAAGTAGAATTCTGTAGTCACTTTGAAAAGTTTTATCAGTAATTTTTATAATGTAAACCTTGTTATAAAACCTAGCAATCCCCTTCTTAAGAAAAGAAAAGAAAATACAGCCACACATACACATAGATTTGCACTTGGAAGTTTTTTTTTCAAATTTTTCAAAAATTTAGCAATTTTTTTTCAAATTTCTTTATAAAAATAAACATATTAGATGCAAATGAAGGCAATTCCCCTCTATGTTTCTGTTTCTGTTCTCTTTCCAGAGGTAACCACTATCTTGAAGTTGATGTGTTCTCTTCTTATATGGGAGTGTATTCTGTTACTGCACATGGCATACTTTCATTAAGAAAAAAAGGGATTTTTGTGTGTGCTTTTTTAGAAAAACATATCTAAATCATCTAGTTTGGGGGAATAGCCTTTTGTGGTTTGCTTTATTAACATAAGAGCATTATTTTTAGATTTATGTATGCATGTAATGTAATTCTCCTTCACCCACACTTATTACTATGTAGTATTCTATTACATAAATACCTAATGTGTGAGAGATGTGGCCAAGATGGCAGAGTAGGAAGACCCTGAGCCCACCTCCTCCCATGAGCAAACAAAAATTTCAAATATTTACAGAAAAAATGCCTATGAGAATACTCTGAAGACTAGCAGAAAATATTTTCTGCAACTGAAGTTATAAAGAAGGAACCACAATGAGCTGGGTAGGAGGGATAGAAAAACAGTTTAGTCAAGACCTACACTGCTGAATAGGTGACCCACAGATGGGAGCATAAGCAGAATTTCAAAGGTTCTCCCTAAGTAGTAGGAGACCCACGCCCCGCACTGGCCTCCCCAGTCCAGGGACCCACACCAGGAAGACAAGCCTCCAGAATCTCTGGCTTTGAAAGCCAGCAGGTTTGTGTGCAGGAGATCTGGAAGGCTGTAGGAAATAGAGACTCCATTTTTAAAGGGCATACACAAAATCTCCTATGCTCTGAGTTCCAGCCTGAGGCAGTAATTTGAAAGGAGGCTATGTCAGATCCACTTTTTGATCTTAGAGAGTTTCCTAGATAGGCAAGAGGCAAATGGGACATTTAGATCAGTAATCCCTCAATGGGAGTTCCCATCGTGGCTCAGTGGTTAATGAATCCGACTAGGAACCATGAGTTTGCGGGTTCGATCTCTGGCCTTGCTCAGTGGGTTAAGGATCTGGCGTTGCCGTGAGCTGTGGTGTAGGTTGCAGACGTGGCTCTGATCCTGTGTTGCTGTGGCTGTGGCAAAGGCCAGCAGCTACAGCTCCTGTTAGACCCCTAGCCTGGGAACCTCCATATGCCACTAGTGCGGCCCTAGATAAAGCAAAAACAAACAAACAAACAAAAAATGTATATATATATATATATAATATATATATTTCCACTAAGAACACTACCCAGCAAAGCCATCATTCAGATTTGCAAGTGAAGCAGAGTTTTACAGATAAGTGAAAGCTTAAAGAGTTTAGCATCACTAAATTGGCTTTACAAAGAATGCTAAAGGGACTTCCTTAAGAGGAAAAGAAAAGAATACAACTAGAAATATGAAAATACAAAGGAAAAATCTCACTGGTAAAGACAAACATACAGCAAAAGTAGTAGATCAACCACTTATAAAGCTAGTAGGAAGGTTAAAAGATAAAAGTACTAATGTCATTTATATTCACAATAAGTAGTTAAGGGATACATAACAAAAGATAAAAAATATGTCAAAAACAGTAAGTGTAGGGGCAGGGAGAGTAAAAATGCAGGTGTGTTAGAATGTGTTCAAACTTGAGTTTATCGATTTAGAATAACCGTATATATAGAGAGAGGTATATAAGTGAAAAAATTACACAAAAAATTTGTGTAGGCTAAATTATATGCTACTAAATTACCAGCAGATCACTGAAGATATCAAAGAGGAAATACCTTAGACAAATGAAAATGAAAACACAAGGATCCAAAATCTATGGAACAGAGCAGAAGCAGTTCTAAGAGAGAAGTTCATAGCAATACAAGCCTAGCTCAGGAAGCAGAAATATCTAAAATAAAGCATCCAACTTGCACCTAAGGAGCAAGAGAAAAAGAAACAAACGAAACCTGAAGGAAAGAAAAAATAAAGATCAGTACAAAGTAAATGAAACTGAAACTAAAATAATAAAAGATCAACAAAAGAGCCTGTAGTTTGAAAATATTAACAAAATTGATAAACCTTTAGCCAGACTCATCATGACAAAAAGAGAGAGAACCCAAGGGAAAAAATTAGTGAAAAAAAGGATAAATTATAAGCAACACCTCTGAGATCCATATGATCACTAGGGATATCTACAAACAAGTATTCATCAATAAAATGGGCAACCTCAGTGAAATGGATAAATTCCTAGAATCTATACAATCTCCCCAAACTGAATCTGAAATAAGTAAAAAATATGAACAGACCAATTACCAGTAATAAAATTGAATCAATAATTTAAAAACTCCTGACAAACTAAAGTTCAGGACAAAAAGCCTTTACAGGTAAATTCTACCAAATATTTAAGAAAGAGTTATCACCTATTCCCCTTACACTATTCCCAAAAATTCCAGAGGAAAGAACACTTGTAAACTCGTTCTATGAGACCAGCATCACCCTAATACCAAAATCAGATGAAGACATCACAAAAAAAGAAAATTCCAGGGCAATGTCCCCAATAAACATAGACAAAAATATCCTCAACAAAATATTAGCAAATCAATTCTACAATACATTAAAGGGTCATACATTATGATAAAGTGATATTTATCTCAGAGATGCAAGCATGGGATGATATCTATAAATCAATTGATGTGGTACACCGCATTAACAGATTGAAAAACAAAAACCATTTGATCATCTCAATAGGCACAATAAAACCTTTTGACAAAATTCAACATCCATTTATGATAAAATCTCTCAACAAAATGCAAATAGAGGGGACATACCCCAACGTATTAAGAGCCTTGTAATGACAATCTCACAGGCATCAACATACTCAATGGTAAAAAGCTTAGAGCATTTCTTCTAAGATCAGTAACAGAGCATGTATGCCCACTCTCATCACTTTTATTCAACATGGTATGAAATTTCTAGCCACAGAAAACCAACAAGAAAAAGAAGTAAAAATAATTCAAATTGGAAAGGAAGATGTAAAACTTTCTCGTTTTGCAGGTAACAGAAAATTTGAAACATATCACCAAAAGTTATTATTAACTCATGAATTTCAATAAAGTTGCAAAGTACAAAATTAATATACAGAATTTAGAGTTTCCATTGTAATTCAGAGGTTTAAGAACCCAACATAGCATCCTTAAGGATGTGGGTTTAATCGCTGGCCTCGCTCAGTGGGTTAAGGATCCAGCATTGCCATAAGCTGTGGCATAGGTCACAGATATGGCTCTGATCCAGTGTGGCTGCGGCTGTGGCATAGGCCTGCAGCTCAACTCTGATTCAACCCCTGGCCCGGGAACTTCCATATGCCACAGGGCAGCCAAAATAAAGAAAAAAAAAAAAAGGGAATTCTGATGAGTTTCTACACACTAACAATGAACCTTCAGAAAGCGAAACAAACAAAATAATCTCATTTACAATTTCATCAAAAGGAATAAAATACCTAGGAATAATTGTAACTAAGGAGGTAAAAGATCTGTACTCAAAAACTACTTGATATTAATGAAAGAAATTGAAGACAATGCAAACAAATGAAAAATATGTTATACTCAGGACTAAAAAAATTTATATCATTAAAATAACCATACCACCCAAAGCAATCTACAGATTCAATGCAATTCCTATGAAAATACCAATAATGATTCTGACAGAACCAGAAAAAGTAACTCTAAAGTTGTTATGCAAACTCAAAGATCCCAAACAGCCAAAACAATCTTTAGAAAGAATAACAAAGCTGGACATATCACAGCCCCTGATTCAAACTATACTACAAAGTTACAGTGATGAAAACATTATGGTAGTGGCATAAAAACAGACATACTGATAGATCAATGGAACAGAGTAAAGAACACAGAAATGAATCCACATTTATATGGACAATTCATCTATGACAATGGAGGCAAGACTATACAATGGGGAAAAGACAGCCTATTCAGTTAATGGTGTTGGGAAAACTAGATAGCTACATGCAAAATAATCAAAATGAACTACCTTCTCACACTATATACAAAAATAAACTCAAAATGGGTTAAATACTTAAATGTAAGGCTGAAAACTATAAAAATCCTAGAAGAGTTACCTAGAAGAAAACATAAGTAGTAACCTCTTTGACATCAGTCTTAGCAGTTTAGCAGTATTTTTTTTTGGGGGGGGGGGTCAGATATATCTCCTCAGATATATCTCCTTGGACGAGGGAAACAAATGCAAGAACAGACAACTGGGACTACATCAAACTAAAAAGCTTTTTCACAGCCGTGGAAACTATCAACAAAACAAAAAGCACACTTACTGAATGGAAGATATTTGCAAATGTTATGTCTAACAAAAATTAATATACAAACTATACAAGGAACTCATACAACTCATCGTCAAAAACAGAACAACCTGCTTAAAAAATAGAGGACCTGGATAGACATTTTTCTAAAGAGGATATACAGATAGCCAACAGATACATGAAAAAATGCTCAACATCACTGATCATCAGGAAATGCAAATCAAAACCACAATGATATAACGTCACACCTGTCAGAATGGCTATTATCAAAAAGACAACAAATAGAAGTGTTTGTGAGGATGTGGAAGAAAGGGAACTCTGTTGAGAATATAAATTGGTGCAGCTCCTATGAAAAACAGTATGAGGTTTCCCCCAAAATAAAAATAGAACTACCACGTGATCCAGCAGTTCCACTTCTGGATATTTTTCTGAATAAAACAAAAACACAAATTTGAAAAGATATATGCTCCCCTGTATTCATTGCAGCATTATTTACTATAATTAAGAAGTAGCAGCAAACTAAGTGCCCATCTATAGACGTATAGATAAAGAAGATGTGGTGTATATATACAACACAATATTACTGAGCTATAAAAAGAAAATAAATCTTACCACTTGTGACAATGTGGGTGGACCTAGAGGGTAGCAGCTTCCTAGTGTCATGAACGCTAATAGTGGTTCACCACCCCCTGTCAATTTCCCTTAACCCTTACTCTCAGCTCTGTAAATATCCCCCGCATTAAACTCTTCAATTGCTTCTTTTTAATGTGCCATCTCTTTCCTGCTGGGACTCTGACTAATACAATGGTTTTCCAATTTAGGTATCCACACTTGAGAATTCCTGTCTCATCCTTGTCAGCACTTGATATTAGCAGATTTCTTCATTTGTGCCAAGTGAATAAGTATGAAATGAAAACCCATGATTATCTGAATTTGAATTTCCTAATTAGAACTTTTCACATTTATGTTGGTTATTTAGATCTCTTCCTCTTCCTCAGAATTATCTTTTCATCTTTATTGTGCATATCTTATTGTTTATCCTTTTATAACTGATTTGTAGAAATTATATGTATGTCCTAAAAACTAATACTGTATCAGTTAAGGGTGTTGCAAATAACTTTTCTCAGTTTTGTGGTTTAAAAAAAAGCCTTTCTTATATATTTTTTGTTAAAGAAGTTTTTGAATGATGCCTTAATTTATCAGCATTTGTTTTAATGATTTTGGTTTGCTTAGGAAATTTGCCATGTTTCCATATCACTAAATCATCCTCCTTTTTTTTATAAATTAAAAAAACAATCGTCTTATATGTTTTATGCATCTGGAGTTTATTTTTGTTTATAGTATGTTGATACAATGTTATTATCTTCCATATGGATAGCCAGTTGTCCCAACATCTTTCAGTGAGTAGGCCATTCATTCCTCATTGAACTGTAATGACAAAGTTGTCATTCAATAAGATTCTTATGTTCATTAGTCTGTTTCTATGCTCCACATTTTGTTCTTTTATATTCTCTGACACTGTACCAATATCAATGAGTATAAATCATTCCAGCTCTATAGATGTTTCATAATAGGAGCTCTCCCATTTCATTTTTCCTTACATTGCTTTTTATTATTTTTGGTCATTTACTTTTCTATGTGAATATTATAATAAGCTGGCTAAATTCTTTTTTTTTTTGCCTTTTTTGTCATTTTAGGGCCGCACCCGCGGCATGTGGAGGTTCCCAGGCTAGGGATCTAATCGGAGCTGTAGCCACGGGCCTATGCCGCAGCCACAGCAACGCAGGATCCGAGCAGCGTCTGCAACCTACACCACAGCTCACAGCAACGCCGGATCGTTAACCCACTGAGCAAGGCCAGGGATTGAACCCGCAACCTCATGGTTCCTAGTCGGATTCGTTAACCACTGCGCCACGACGGGAACTCCGAGCTGGCTAAATTCTTTAAAAATAAAAAAACTGTTAGAACTTTGGCAGTAGATACCATTTTTAGATTAAATCCAGTGCGTCTGATTTCTTTATGATATTGACTCTTGCCATCCCTCCATGATTATCTATATGTATATGTGTATGCTCACACCTGTGTGTACCTGTATATATGCATACATGTCCATTCATGTCTCAATTTTGTGAACTCTCCATAAAAATTTTGCATGTGCTTTTCTTTAAGATTTATTCTTGAGTACCTTAGATATTTTTGTTTCTATTGAGGGTAAGATTATATTCTCTAATTGGTTGTTGCTAGGAATGCTCTATACCAAAATTTCTGTTTTGAGATTTAATTCAGCACATTTTCTAAACACTTTATTTATTTACTTATTTATTTTTTAATTTTTTTTTTTATGGCAGCACCCATGGCATATGTAAGTTCCCAGGCCAGGAACTGAATTCCAGTTGCAGCTGTGACCTCACACCAGAGCCACTTCAGCAGGTTCTTAACCCACTGTGCCACAGGGGGAACTCCCTGACCACTTTCATTACTACTGTTTCAAGTACTTACATCGATTTTATTTATGTATAATCATAACACTTGAAATAACTGTGATTATGTATTATCCTTGGAAATTCTTATACTTCCCCTTTTTTGTCCATTGCTTTATTTTCTTGTCTCACTGCTCTTCTACATTCTCTAATAAAATGTTTAAAGGTGGGAGTAAAAACCATTACCTGCTCTTCTCGTAGCTCTGACTTTAAAGAAAGTGCTTCTAACCTTTCACTATTAAGTCTGATGTTCCTTGTAATATATTGGCAGATACCTTTTGTAAGGTTAAGGAAAATACTTTCTTTGATAGACTGCCAAGAATTTGTATCATGACTTGGAATTGAACCTTTCATCCATTTTTTCTACATTTATTTAATTTATTATTCTGTTTTTTTTTTACTCGGTGGTATCCCTCCAATGAATTATATTACTAGAGATTAACCTATTCTTTCCTTCATTGGGGAAATGCTTCGGTTATTATAACTGATGTGCTTATATTTTGTTATTTTTGTATCTATGATCCTAAGTGACACTGGTCCAAAATTTCCTTCTTTACATTGTCCTACATATGATTGATAATGTATATATACTTTTTGTTGGGGGGAGAGGGTGAGGAGTATAGGATTTGCTTATAAGATTATTTTGTCCTTTTTTGCTTGTTTAGAAATTTTACTAATATGAATCTAGATATAGAATTGTTTTATCAGTTAAAATAAATTAAAGGGACTTCATCAAAAAAAAAAGTCATCAATATGATGATTCATGCTTTTCATTAATTCTGGAAAATTACTTGCCATTATATCATAGATTAGAATACTATATTTACTGCATTTTCTCTCTGCTCTCCTTTTGCAGCTCCAGTTTTGGTTATTCTCATTCTGGCCCTCATGCTGTTTGACATCTCATATGTGCCATTTCTTTATGTGTATACTGAATTCTAGTTCATTTTTCAGGTCTGTTGTCCAATTCATTAATTTTTCCGCTCAGCTGTATCAAATGTGCTATTTAACACATTCTTTGATGTCATTTCAATGACTTTTTTCATTACTTCATGCTTTTTTTAATTCGATCTATTCACTTTTCATAATAATCTGTTTATTTTTTATGACATTTATTCTGTTTTTTCCTCCTTCCTTGTGTTTACTGTGTCTTCCAAATTGTTAACACGGTAGATCCTTATTTCACACAGTTGTGTTTTCCAAGGAAGGCCCATAGGGAAATCCTTACCCCTGGCATTCATACAGAGTTATGTTTTGATTTGTACTACCTTAGGGGTATAATTAATCATGATCTTTTTGTTTGTTAACTTCATAAATCTGGAGCTTTATACCAAATGGTTTAGGAGTAATGTTAAACAGTGCTTTGACACTTGTGTTGAGCAGCCATGTTTCAACATCTTACAAACCTCAGGTCCAGAGAGGATGATCTCTCTTATCCCCTTTCATGGAGAAGGCAGCTCTTCCAAAGTCCTGGCCTTATGAAAAGGCATCCTTTCTGTTCCCTCCCTTGTACATGTCCATCGCCATGTCTTAGGCCCTGCATGGTGAATCTCTCAGGCCCTGGTGTTTGGGTCTTTAATTGGGACTGATATCCCCGAAGCTGCCCCAGTGTAGGTTCGCACAGTTAATTATCAGACTTTGAGTTTCCTCTTTGCTTTTGGCATCTGAAGATTTCTTTTGTTCCTTACAAGATTAGACAGATAGATAGATAGACAGACAGACAGACAGACAAACACAGATGGATAGGAGATAGATACATGGGAGATAGATAATGTAACATTATGCACCGTATGTTTGCCTTTTTCTCAGCTGAGATATTTCTGTAAACAATAGGTCCTCATGAGTAGTATGAATAGTCTACTTTATTCTGTCTTGTTGCCATGGTGCTGGAACCAGATGTGTGGAGTATTCTGTCCTCAACTGTCTCCCATAGGTCTTTTCACTTCTAACCTCTGTTAGGTAAACCTGGGCATTTTTATCACTGTATAGGCAATGTGGTGACAGCCCTGGCTAATGATAGGGCCTAGAAAAACATGCTTACATCCTTTTTTTCAAAAATATAGAAGACACTGATTCACAACAGAAATCAATACAAATTCGCTGCTCTTACTGAATTCACACCCTAGTCCTCTCTCTACTAGAGTTAGCAACATCCCAACACTTTTTGCAAGTCAAGTAGCTTTCTTTGGCTCTGTCCTAAAGCATCCTGAAACACGAAGTCGAGTGCTCCTAAAACGGTCTGTAAAATTGTCGTCTGTGTTCTGAATACTCACAGGACCAAGGTTGTTTGGCTGAATTTCAAAATGTATTTCAGATTTTAAAATATGTTTTCATGAAAAAAGAAACACGGTTCCAATTATATTTCAAATCTTTGGTTTTTTTTTATCAAATACACTCCATTCATCCTAAGCTTGTTCTGTTTTCACTAATTTGTATTAGAAAAGCAACACAGCCTAAACTGGCTTTGCTTCAGATGTCTTTGTTCGTCAGTGGGAAAATAGTCATCAGGATATTCAAAGGGCATCAAAATGTTCAGAAGTACCAAATGGGACCTTTGTGGCGATTTTAAATTTTCCATAGATTTTTCCCTCAGTGGTTATAAATATCCTTGAAAAGCCACCTGAATTGTATCACAGTAGTTCAGGGGAAATGTTTGCCTTTTTCTCAGCTGAGATATTTCTGTAAACAATAGGTCCTCATGAGAAAGCCAGGTTCCCAGTGTGATTGACTAACAGTTTGCTGTATTAGCAAAACTGGAGAGTTTGGCAATATTATACTCCTCTCTCTCTGACAGGAGTTATTTCTTCCTTTTAACAAAATAAAATTATTTCAGTGTTATATGTAAAATCAAAAACAAGCTTCTCACTTTGGACCTCAGTTTCAGAAACCTTTGGGTCCAGTGTTTTTATGATGTGTCTAGGTCCTGTATTTAACATCTACTGAGTTAAAGGTCTAAGGCTAAAGTTCCCCTGATACAAAAGAATCAGATGAAAATAGGAGGATGTGAGGGTTCTACTTCGAATATCTTGTCTGTACAGGACACGGTTGATTTTCTGTTTCATTAAATAGTACACATTTTATATTTCCTCTCAAGGGATGTTTAAGCATATTCAATTTGAAAGCATATAAGATGGTATTTCCTAAGCAGTGTTTTTAAAAAGCAAGACACTAGTTTAGGCACTTTCAAAAGCAGAGCATTGTTTAATCTGAACTGTACACCTTTTGCAGACGTGGGAAGGAAACATTCAATCTAAGCCGTTACATTTTATGGCCAATTCCATTATCTCCTCTCCTATAATTTGTCTGCATTTCTTCTTTGCCTCCCTTCCCTTAATGCTAAGGTCCTCATTCTTACCTTGGTTGGAACACACACATCAAGTGGCTTTGACACTCAGGTGCAATTACCAATGATGCATTTGCCTCCATGCAAATGTCAGAAGGTAACGGAGGAAAGGTTACCTCCCGCACTGCAGGGATAATCGCTCTGCAAAGTGCCAAAGCGCTATTCACTCCACGTCCCTTTTTCGGTTCCAATTCCAGAGAGGTTTCTCGCATCCGTCACAGAAACTGATCCCTGAATCTGAGTCTCCTGGGACAGTCACACTAATTGGCAATGCCAGGCTTTGTTTCCTCTGAATGCTCATGCAGGTGCCCCTATGGAAATACTAGGTGGGTCTGACTTCAGGGGACCCCTTCTTGAAGGGTGTTGGTGTCTGCCTGGTAGAAAAGCTCCAGTCTTTAGAGCAGGTTGGTCATCTCTGTTGGTGTCCCAGGGGTGGAAAGTCAGGGAGAAGTGCCATCTGGATTCATTATGAATGTCTGCAATCCCTACCTCTTTCAGCCTCTGAAGATCCCTTTTTCCCTGTCTTTAATTATCCCATTAAGGAGAAGAACAGGTGAGGCCGGAGGCATTTGTCGGGGGGCTGGAAGAGAGAGTGGGAGACAGGAAAACAAGGAGAGAGTGAGGGGGAGGAGAGGAAGGAGAACGGGGTTTCAGCTCTGGATGTAGCTGCTCTTTCACTCCAGTTTTGGGAGAGGAGGTAGGGACCCTCCTGCTGGCTTTCTCTCCAACACAGCTGAGACCTTTGTGAAATCACTGCAGCGGCAGGGGCGGCAGGCACTATTTTTATCTCCAAATTGATTCAGCTGCAGTGGCTGCTGTGCCTCTGACTTCATGGCTGCCCGGCCCTCCCCCTCGCTGTCCCCACCCCCTGCTTCCGCCTGATTAGGAGACTTATCTTCAGCCCCCTCCGCAGCCGCTCCCTTCCCTCCCAGCCCCCGGCTCGGCTCCCCCGGGCTGGGCGAGGGCAGGGCTCTGCCAGATACAGATAGTGACAGAAGCAGAGCCTGCCTGGGGCTCTGACAGCCCTTGGAGGGGCGCCAGGCAGCAGAGAGCGACTCGGGGGCCCGCGCCAGCCTCTAATTGTTCACCCTCCAATTTCCCTTGCCCTTGGGAACAGAGGTCCACAAAGAAATTTCATCAATCGAAGTGCAGCGCGCCGGAACATTTGCCAAACGCGCGCCCCATCTGACGAAGGTCTGGGCCTGCAGACGCTGTTGCTGCGAGAAATGGACATTTTTTCAGGCCGGGCTTTAAAACACCTCCTCCTTCCCAGGTGGAGGGGCCTCAAACTGAAGCTCTTGGAGAAGGTGACTTGCAGGAAGGGCCTGGGGGAGACTTCCTTGTTTGGGAAGACCAAGGCACAGGGCTGGAGGCGCCACCTCCCTTTTGCAAGGTTATATTTGGGGCTGCTCCTCCTCTCCATCTCCCTGAATTGCCCGGAGCTCTTTCGACACTAGATCTTCATCCTCTGTGCCTAGTGAACAGGGATTTGGTCCTCAGAAACGTTTGTTACAATGGGGTCACTTGAGTGGGGACTTCTTTTAAAAAGAATGTCTTCATAGGCTGAGGATCAGGTTGTCTCTGGCACTCCTTGGTTAAGTATCTAAAGTCCAAGTTCATACTGCTTACCACACAGTAGGCCAGTATGTCCACAGACAAGTTATTGGGCCACCGAATAATGACTTTATGCAGAAAGCCGGAAAATTGAGAAGACAGTGTCTCAAAGAACCAACTTGCCCAAGTTGAGTTAGAATTCAGGCTTCTTTTATACTAAAAGGGGGAGGAATAAAGTCCAACACAGCCTCTGGAGGGGATATGTTAACTTCTTCCTTCCTGCAGTCATTCACAAGTGGGCCTGGTCAGGTGGTTTCCTATGAGCTAAACAAAGATATTTTAGCTTAATGCTCGTTACCTTGGAGGCATAGTTCCCAGAGATGGGCCATTATGTATAATTTAAGTTTATAAGCAACATCCTTTTAGTGATTACAGAATACAGAGTTCCTTCCCTATTACAATAGTCTCAGCAAATGTTGAATATGGTAGTCAGTGTTCTGGAAGCAAAGCTGTGGATCCCACTAGAAGGAACCTATTGCCTAGTAGGAAACCTGGAATATGAGCAAATCCAAAATGCGAGTTATGAAACACAGGCCCAGATGGGAGATAGAAGGTGAAAGGGAAGATGAAAGGCAAGGGTGCAAATGCAGACTTTAAGGATAAAGCAAATTGTGTGCTAGATAATAATAGGTATTATTTGGACATAAAATGAAAGAGAAGAATAAAAATTAGGTCTGTGTCATCCAACACAGCAGCAACCAGCTGCATGTGGCTACTTAAACTTAAATCAATTAAAGTGAAATAAAATATTTACTTTCTCAGTCATACTAGCCTATATTCAAGTACCAGATAATTGTTTGTGGCTGGTAGCTACCATTTTGAATAGTGCATCATTTTTATCATTGCAGAAAGTTCTTCTGGACAGTTCTGCTCCAAAGTAAGGAAACAACTTGAACAAAGGCACTGAGGTAGAAAAACTCAGGTTAAGTAAAAGGAACATTCAGTAGCTTGGAGTAACTGAAGTGTTTACTGGAGTTGCATAAAAGGGAGCAATCAGAAATGAGAAGACCAAAGTATGCATGCTGCCAAATGTGAGGCTCATACGTTTAAACATATTTTCCTGGAAACAGGTCATTTTCGAAGGACCACAAGCAGGGAGATGAGCAAAACCATGTTCCTGAAAGATATATATATAAAGGCTGTGTATAAGATAGTTTGAGTGTTGTGTTTTCTGGTTTATCTATTTACACGTGTATTGTTTAATTCTCAAAACAGGTTTGTGGGTAGGCATATCGGGTGGTATAGAAAAAAGTTTCCATTGCCATTAGAAAAACGGAAGAACCATGAAAAGAGTCACAAGGAAGCAAAACAAAACAAAACTCCTATCTGTGACAAACAGCTTTTTTCCTCCACCACAGAGCCCCATGGGCGATTTCTTCTTATATCAAGAACTAGTGATATATGCTATAGTCCCTTCCGGGAGTGGAACTACAGTTGTAGATACTGATAACCCTGAAGAGGAGGCAAAGGTCATGTGACAAAGTAGCTTCAGATTTGCCATAGGAAAGACAAAAACCACAACAACAAATTGGAGCCATTTAACAGAAGACAGTAGGGAGGGTTTACTGGGACCACTAGGACTTCTGTAGGCTATGAAAATAGCGCCCCCTAGAGTTGGTCATGCACAACAACCTACATCACAAGAGAAAACAGCAGGATTTCATCAAAATGCAGAGACAAAAGTAAAGCCCCAGAACACTATTGAAGATCAAGCATGATGCAAAGACTCCTGAAAGAAAAAAAAACTTCTTGGAGACCTTCAAATCAAACCTCTTGGATGACCTTAAATTCAGAGTTTGGGAAGAGCCTGGAACAAGTCAACTCAGGATGGCTTTCTCTTCTCTGCATTCTTCTTGAGTGCGCCTGCATAAAGAACTTCTCTGACCCTAAATTTTCTCATCTGTAAATCTATACAGAATTTTAGCTATTTCTCAGGATTCAGTGTGACCTGTATAAACTGTAGTGGATGCCCAGAATTCAGTTGGACTTAGCTGAAGACAGGTATATATGTTTTAAAATGTACACAAAAAAACAAAGGTGCTATTCTGGTTCCAGATCAGGAAACATAAGGAATGTTTATCAGACTGCCATAAAGTCTCCATCCCAGGTCCCCACAAATTATCATCCCTCTTTAAAAAAATTTTTTTTTCCCAGTTCCCTGGTGAGAGATAGTAAATTCACAGACAGAATATTGCCTGTTTCCCTGCCATCAGTCTAGTTGTGGATGTGAAATACAAATAGAGCTGGGGCTTCTGAGAGGTTTATATGGATTAAGTCAGGTGCAAATCCCAGTGCAAAGGTAAACTTTGATTTTTGTTACTGATATAAACCAGCTGCTTGTGGCCTAAGCTCCTGTCCCCTCCTGGTTTAATCCTGCATTCTTTCTAGACCCCAATAACTGGAGCAAATTTTACTAGCTGCCTCATTCCTAATCGGTTTTTGGTTCTTTTGTTTGCGATGTATTCCGGGCTTAAATAAGCTATAGGTACTTATAGGCAATTTCCTCTTCCGGTTGCACCAGGTAACAATTGTAACGTGGAATGCCAAAGACCCCTAACTCTGTTTTTGCTCTTAGCTTCTTCTATTTGGGGAAAAACTTTTCTTCTAATTTTCATCAAAGCAGCTGCCTCTCCCAGTCTCTTAGGCAGCAAAATAAATGGAAAAAGGACCTTCTTAAACAAGCCAAACCAGGACCACTGTTTTAAAAGGTCTTTAAGAAATAAAGACAGTATTTGAAGTGGGAGAAACAAATGCTTTCTGAAGCTTAGAAACTGAGTCCCCAAGGGGTGGGTATAAGCAGATGCCTTTTCTTCCCCCAAAGCACCATCAGTGCCTCTAAGGATCTCACTGGTGTAATCCCTTGCTGGCCCACTGTAGCTAAGAAGGAAGAAAGAGGCCAGGTTAAAACTATATTCATCTTCTGCGAGAGGCAGCTGAGAGCTTTGAATGGATTTTTTTTCATCATCCTGTTTCCTGCGGCCCCAATTACTCTAGGTACTTCTGAGTTTCTGGCCATTGAAGATTCTTTTTCAACAGAGCCTGGGTGGTCACGTGTGCAGGCTTCCCACCGAGCCTTGGCTATACGCGGATAAAACAAATTCTTCTTTACCATGCATTTTTGGAGAGGTGGTAGCACTTTTTCAGGTCCAAATACAACCTTTCTTTAGCGTTAAGGGTGAAACGAAAGGCGAAGGAGAGAGAAAAAAAGCGAAGTTAATTGACTTTTCCATAACTTTGTTTTTGGTGTTTTCTTAGCGTTTTTCAAGGCACCTTCCTGTACTCTCAGTAGCTCCTTAGTCTGAGGTGGGCTGAGGGAGAGAGGCCACCTTGCCTGGGGCAAGAGAATCTGGCTCCTTCGAGCTGGATGTTAGGGGAAAGTGAGTCAGCACAGCCTAGATCTTCATGCTTCTCTCTCCCTCTGTTTTTCTTTTTCTTTCTTCTTTTTTTTTTTTTTTTGGCTTTTTAGGAGGTTCCTATGCTAGAGGGTGAATCGGAGCTGTAGCTGTCGGCCTACCCCACGGCCACAGCAACGTCAGATCCAATCCGCGCCTGCAACCTACACCACTGCTCGCAGCAATGCCGGATCCTTAACCCACTGAGCGAGGCCAGGGATCGAACCTGCGTCCTAATGGTTGCTAGTCAGATTCATTTCCGCTGAGCCACAATGAGAACTCTTTCATGCTTCTCTTAAATGCCCTGCGGAGAATGCCATGTACGACCGAATTCCACAGTCTTTAATTGTGGGGTTCTTGGAGGTCCCCAAATGAAGATGAGCTGTGACTGGGAGATGTTAATTTGACGAGGAGACTTGTTCAGTGAAGCTTCTATCCTGTGGGGAAGGACCTGGAGGAAATCAAGGAAAAACAAACCACCAAAAACAAACATACAAACAAAAAAAACCTGTTTTTTGCCTGGATAGCTTTATCTTGGGAATCTTTGAGCCACACTCATGATTTTAAATGTGAAAAAAATGTGGAAGCTCTATTTTCAAACATTCTTGGTAATTTTTGAGCAGTTTGACCAAATTATGTGAATATGGAATAAATTACCAAGCTTTCCTCTGGATTTCTACGTATATCCCTCCATTATGCATGTGAAGTTTCGAAACAGCAAAGATTAACAACGAGGTTGCTGACTTTCGTAAGAAGAATACCCCAGCCCAGCATGGGTGGCTCTTACCCTGAGGAATCAGCATGTGGTAGGTGATGGGGGGACTGATGTACTCTAGTCACACACGTTTCGTGGCCTCAAAGTGGACTCTTGGCAGGAGCAGGCATGCAGGTTTATGGCATGCACTATTTTTCTGTAGAGGGCTATACAATTGGATGCCTATTACATTTCATAATTATTCTTGTCCTTGGCCCCTTAAACACCGTTTTCATTCGCTTCAACCAAGAAAATTACAAACACGATGCAACAGTTTTGAAAGAGTTAAAAAGCCATTGGACTTTCATTTCCGTTTTGTAGTAGAGGGCCGCTACATACCTTTTCCCACAGAATTTTTATAAGAATTTTGATTAGATTTACATAATGAGATTCATAAATTATTTTAAATGTATACGAAAATGTCTGCCAGTGGCAGGGGCAATGTAGGTGCTCAAGAAATATGTTTTGGCTTCCTTCCAAGCAGGGTAGAAATATTTCAGCCTCATTATTGGGATTACTTATTGTGCTAAACAGATATTTCCACAAAAGAAGGGCTTTGAATAGCGGGAAAGACTCTTCCATATAGCAATACAGCCTTAGAATATTTCCTAACTTGGGAAGAGCATAAAGCTCTTCTTTTTCAACAAGAACGTACTGTCCATTAGCCTGGGGAAGAACTGCATAAAATACCCAGGTCTCTGAATGAAGACAGGGATCTGTGTCATGGAAATTAGGGACAGAAAGAGCAAGAGCTGTATAATTGATGAGCTCCATATAACTGAGGCAGAAAAACTGAACTTTGAAACTGGCACTTTGCCCAGTCACAGACAGAGTTTTTCCAAGAAGGAGGATTCCTGATGTGTGCATATTAACATTAATGCCAAGAATTGGTACCGTCGGTGTGGCAGCCAGCACATTGAAATGAATGATGCAGGTCATAAACGTTGAACTACAACAGACCAGAAACGTGACCCAGCCACCTCTGCCCACAGGTGAGAAAAGATGGCAGCTAATGAGAGAGTCGATCTTATGAGACAGTTTGCATACCCCATTTAATCTCCACAACTTCAGAAGGTAAATATTATCATCACCATTTTAAAGAGGAAGGAATGGAAGCTATCTGTTAAATAGTTGAAGAAACAGGACCTGGGTCTGTTTAAATCCCAACCTATTATACCACACCGTTCCCTATTTTATAGTTTTATCTGGTTGTTATTTCTAAAACACTGAAAATAATTGCAAGTTAACTCTGAGGATTTTGGTATAAAATATTTTATTTCTTTCCCTAATGAATACTTTGATTGTCTTCTTTTTTTTTTTTTTTTTTTTTTTGCTTTTTGCTTTCTAGGGCTGCACCCACTGCATATGGAAGTTCCCAGGCTAGGTATCGCTGGATCCTTAACCCACTCAGTGAGGCCAGGGATCAAACCCACAACCTCACGGTTCCTAGTCAGATTCGTTTCCACTGTGCCACGACAGGAATTCCCCTTTGGTCATCTCTTAAGAGCCCCAAGTGAAAATATCACCTTCAGTTATTTCTAAAGATCTGAATCAAATCCACGTGATCCTAAGCTGATCTTTGTCATCAATGTTGAAGTGCTCTGATTAAACAGAACTTTTAAGTAAATAGCCTTGTCACCAACTTCAACAAGATAACAAAAGTACTAAAAACTTTTTCAAAGATACATGGTGCTCTAAGGCATTGGAGTTTAGTTGTCATTGTCATTTCCGTCATCATCAACATAACTGCAATGGATGGGATGTTTGTGTCTACCCCAAATCCGTATGTTGATGGAGCCGTAGATCAGGTGGGTGTAGCCTTCATGAATGGGGTAAGTACCTTCATAAGAGGCATCCCCCAGAGCTCTCTTGCCCCTTCTGCCATATGAGGACACAACAAGAAGTAGGCAGTCTGCCAGCCAGAAGAAGGCCCTCTCACCAGAATCTGACCATGTTTATAAGCCAGTCTGTGGTTCTGTTAAAGCAGCCCAAACTAAGACACTGATCATTATTTTTAGTCATTTGAGTGTAAACTGATAAAACGGAAAAGCAAGACTTCCGGGATTAAAGCCAGGTCGGGGCTAAGCCAGTCCTGCAGGCTGCCCTTCTCTTTCTCTCCTGAACTACATCGGAGGAACTCTGAATCATTTCTATTGTACAGGGGACAGCTGGAACATTCTCTCCTTTAGCTATTCATTTTTGTGTGCGTGAACTTTTTTTTTTTTTTAAAGGATGGTGGTAGCCTGGTAGATGCTATGGATGTAAAAGTAATTCAGAGGTGAATCTTGACACCCCAAAGTGGACAATCTAGACATTAGGCTTCAATTGCTTAAGTAGTAACTAGCCTTTGTCCCTTATCACTTTCCTATGAAGGCATCATAAGCTTACCCTCATAGGCAGAGCTCTATTTGGTGCTCACCTGGAAGATTCTGTGTTGCAATACTTTTAGTGTGTATCTAGTCTGTTCTCTTAGGAGTCAAAGGGGTTAGGCGAGAGGACCTAGCTCTCTCTTTTCCCTTCTCATTTTCCCTTCACTAATGAAACACTTTTTCTTTTCTTTCTTTCTTTCCTTTTTTTTTTTTTGTGCGTTTTAGGGCCACACCTGTACCATATGGCAGTTCCCAGTCTAGAGGCCAAATCCGAGCTGCAGCTGCCAGCCTATGGCAGAACCACAGCACCGTAGGATCCCAGCGGCTTGTTCACAAAGCCGGATGCTCAACCCACCGTGCGAGGCCAGGGATCAAACCTGCATCCTCATGGATACTAGTCGGTTCATAACCCACTCAACCCCAACAGGAACTTGAAACACTTGTTAAGTATATTTTCGGGTCTCAGAATAAGGCTGGAACCAAATGATCAATTCTTTAGACGTGCACTTAATATTTCTGGGTAGAAAACTACAGTTATTTCCCCAGTTCTGAATATACAAATGCTGGTACCAGCACAGACCACCCCCACAGTTTCTGGACAGGAGACTTATTCCCTAAATCGCTATGCACCTTGCTCCATGTGTGCTGGGAGAGGTCACTGCTTTTGTTCTTTTTCCTTTCCTTGGATCAGTCCTCCAGTATCTGATGTGGCTGCAGCAAGGAACAGGGGTCATCCATGAGCTTCCATAATTCCATTTGACCATGCCACATGGAGCAGAATATTCTATGGAAACTATTGTACACATAGTAATTACAATACTAGGCTGACCCTCACTCTTAAACTCAGAACACACACATACTCACACAGACACTTAAGTGGGGAACAAGAAAACCAGAAATAGTTAATACGGGAAAGGAAGGAGCAAGAAGTAAGGTCTCAGTAAGTAGATCCATTATAAGTGGAAACAGGAGGTCTCTCTGTGGCGCAATGGGATCAGTGGCATCTCTGGAGCGCTGGGACACAGGTTCGATCCCTGGTCCAACTTAGCAGATTAAGGATCCGTGCAGCTGAAGCATAGGTCAAAACTGTGGCTCAGATCTGATCCCTGGCCCAAGAACTCCATATGCTGTGGGGCAGTCAAAAAGTAAAAAAAAATAAAAAATAAGTAAAAATAAGCGTTTTAAAAAAGTAGAAATAAATAGTATCAGCTACATTACTGATGAAAATAGCCTTAGTGGCCTAACTGGGAAATATGTTTTTCTTTACTGGTTTTTCTCTGGAATATGCATATATATCTGAATTATTGGTCTTCAGTTGAGTTCACTTTCATATATTCTCATGAGTAGTTGGAATTTAGAGAAGATGCCATGCCCGGGCCCTGATGTAGGCATTTGGTGACTACCGGTATCATGGAACGATTTCCCTGAGCTTTGTCCCAGGTTCTCTTTCTCTAGGCCTACCGTTAGGGTGTTTAATTTGTATTCTGCATCCTCTGCTATTGACTTTGGACAGGTTGTGATTGCCTCATCTATAAAATATGGAGAGTAGTACCTACTACTTACTTTATAACTTGTTAAGAGGGTGGCATGAGTTAATGTAAGTGGCATTCCAGTAGAGTTCCTGACAATTAGTAATTCTTCTATAGTTTTCCTCCCCTCCTCCTCCATCATCATCATCACCATCAGCACCAATTCTCACTAGCAAACACTTTCCCACCTCCATGGTATACATCTCATTTTCCATCTCCTCTTCTCTCTCTCTCTCTCTCTCTCTCTCTCTCTCCCTCTTTTTTTTTTTTTTTTTTTTTTTTGCATTTTTAGGTCCTCACTTTCGGCAAATGGAAGTTCCCAGTCTAGGTGTCCAATGGGAGCTGTAGCCGCCAGTCTACACTACAGACACAGCAATGCCAGATCCAAGCCTTGTCTGCGACCTACACCACAGCTCACGGCGATGCCGGATCCTTAACCCCTTGAGCAAGGCCAGGGATGGAACCTGCAACCTCATGGTTCCTAGCCGGAATCGTTTCCACTGCAGCACGACAGGAACTCCCCGTCTCCTCTTCTCATTCCATTTAATCCTCCTGCTGTCTCTAATCAACAGCCTTTACCAAAGAAATGTTTATTTTTACACTTTTTTTTTCTTCTCTTCATTCTTTACACTCAGTATCTTTGGGTCCGTCTAGTCTCTCCTGCCCTTAAATAATACATGAATGAGAGTAATTTTCCCATTTACATTTCTGAACGTTATCTTTTCCTCTAATATCAAATCCCATAAGTCCAACTGCTACTGTTTCCCAAATGTCACTCCAAAGCCTCAAACAAAATCTACATAAGCTGAACTAACAGTTGATATTACCTTGTACCCTGCCAGCTTCCTCCCATAGGGTAGCTCTTTCTGCTCAGGACCTCATAATGACAGTCTTAATCTTGCACTGCCTCTACAATACTCAGAAAAGCATTTACATTCCCTTCCTACTTCAGAGAGTTATGGTACTTTAGTTCATCCACATTAGAGACCAATGAATGTTCTCAGAATGATTGTTCTTGAAAAAGAATTTTGCAAATCAGAAGTTCCCATTGTGGCTCAGTGGCAACGAATCTGACTAGTATCCACGAGGATGCTGGCTCAATCCCTGGCCCCGCTCAGTGGGTTAAGGATCTGGCGTTGCCATGAGCTGTGGCTCATGATCCTGCATTGCTGTGTCTGTGGCGCAGGCCAGTGGCTACAGCTTCGATTTGACCCTTAGCCTGGGAACCTCCCTGTGCCGCCAATAGGGCCCTAAAAAAAAAAAAACCCGAAGAATTTTGCAAATCTTATCACTAACTGCAGTGTTTACAAGTTGTGCAAAATCAGTTCTCCATTAGAATTACACCTCTTAGTGCTTGAAGGAATCAGGGCCTTCTGCCATCTACTGTGTATCTCCTAAGCACCCATCCCTGAACTCAGTGTTGGGGATACAAAGAAATGCAAGACAGATCTTCCTCCAACCACATGCTGGTTTGTCAGAGAATGAAGATCTGCAAGACAGTTGCATCTGCTACTCTGTGGCAAGATCTAAAACGGCAAGTTCTGTAGAAACATAAAAAAAGCCCACTCAGAGAATCTTAACTCCAACACCTCACTGGTATCTGGAAATTTCCAACTTGGACCAATTATGAAGCTTTGGGCTGATAACTCAAAGGCGACATAGTTTCCTTGCTTCCACCCTCAGCTCCAGCGTATCGAGCAAGCCAACTGCACACACAGTCACTGAGATTTCTAGTGCTTATCCACCTGAAATTCCAATTCTTCTTCTTACCGGCTGAAGAGGAGTAATCGTACAGTAGTTAAAAAATCTCTCCCTCCAAGCTTGAACCTTCTTTGAGTATGCACAATTATTCTCTGTTGTTATAGGCTACTTAACCGAGCAGGATTGGCCTCCTTCACTAAAAGCACTTACTGAATACTTCTAAGAGTGGTTCTGCTTTCAGATGTAGTTTAAATCACCACAGAGGAAAAATAGCCTCTGTGTTCTTCAGATTCAGATTGCTCATTACATTTCAACATAGAATTTTTTTCCTCATCCAAACAGTACATTTTATACACATATTTAATTAACTCCTTTGTCCCACAAACCAACTCTACCTTAGAGAGCCAAAGGTAATTTAGTTGTGTGGGTAATTCTTAATAAGAACCAGGTACTTTTTTTTTCCCTGTGACCATTACTCTAGCTTTCTCAGTGTTTTCATAAGGTTCTTGCCATTCATAATATATTTCTTTTGCACAGTGGAAAAAGAGTTAGACATATTCTCATGCCCCGTACTGCAGACATATCATCATGCCTACTCTTTATATTTTGGTCCTTTAGTGTAAAGTTAAGCCACACTATAAATTTCTTTACTGTACAGCATAGGTCTGGTTCCAGTGTGCACAGAGCCACTGTCACCAGATGTCCTACCTCTTGTTTTTTAAAAAGTTCCACTCCAAAATCTCCACTGCCCCAAAGTTTGATGTTACTTTTTTATTCCATTTTGTAAGTCTGTAGTCTTCATTCAAAACTCAGAATATCATTGCAGTTCCCTTGTGGCACAGCGGGTTAAAGATCTGCTCTTGTCACTGCAGTGACATGGGTCACTACTGTGGCACAGGTTCAATTCCTGACCTCAGAAACTTCCACATGCCATGGATGTGGCCAATAAATAAATAAATAAAATATCCTAATCCACAAAAATGAATTTAAGGTCTTAATTTGTCAGGGCACAAAATAGATACTACAGTTACCATTAAAAAAAGAGAGAACAGGAGTTTCCATTGTGGCTCAGCAAAATGAATCCGATTAGTAACCATGAGGATACAGGTTTGATCCCTGACCTTGCTCATTGGGTAAAGGGTCCAGTGTTGCCGTGAGCTGTGGTGTAGTTTGCAGACTCGGCTTGGATCTGGTGTTGCTGTGGCTGTGGCACAGGCCGGCAGTTGCAGCTCCAGTTCGACCCCTTACCTGGGAACCTCCATGTGCCACAAGTGAGGGCCCTAAAAAGACAAGAATGAAACAAAACAAAACAAAACAAAACAAAGCAGAACAACAACAATAAAACACTGAGTTGCGAGCTTCCGTAAGATGGAAAGCGTATTTCAGAGTTACCCGTGCTCCATGCTAACCACCATAGCACTATGTTCACAGAGAGATTTTTCTAACTTTCACAAAAAAGAAATGATATTCTCTTCCTTCCATCTTTTAAATCAAATAAAATTCCGAGATTCCACTAATACCCAGCAGATAAATGGCAGTCACAATTGGAGTAGCATCTGAGGTGCACAGCAATGATGATAGTCACTGCTAACCACACCAGCTGCCCCAGAAGAAGTAGTCTAGCTGAAGCAGCACCACCTTGCCAAGGACTATGCAATTAGCACCTCTGTTATGTTTAATTATTGAGGAGTGGGTCTTGGAAGTTACCTAGGCTGCCAACCAACAGAAGAAATCTGTCCATGTCATTGAAAATGGGATAATATTTAAAGACCATTCCAAAACTCGTATTATTCCTAATCCATTATAAAAGATACTCATTCCCAAATCCAAGTTTTGCTCCAATGTGTTGCTACTTCTAAACGTTTATAGGCATCAGTGTGTAGTTTCAGTACAATTCCAGGCAAGACCTTTTGTAATGGAGTGTTAATATTTTTCAAAAGAATAATTCTGGGACATTTCCCAGAACAGCATCTGGCTTTTTCATAGTTCCCTAAGGAAAGGTTTTACAAGGGAAAGCAATGGAATAATTACATTTATTAACAGTTTATTTTATGCGTGATTTTTTTTCTTTTTTTTTTTTGCACATCTGTAAGCAGCTCACACATTCTTAGGTACCAACTGGTTCTGTTTTGTCTCCGAGTACCTGACATGCATGATACCACCTAGAAATGCCCCTCCCCCTGTGGACACACACACCTACACAAACACACACACACACACACAAACATTTCAGTGCATAGTCGATAAGATTCAGTTCCATGATGAATATTTGAAGTTTGCTGGGTGGAACACATTTTCCAATACATAAATTTTTCTTTTGTATTTTAATTATTTTCAAGGCATGACACTAGTCACACTAATTTCAAATTAAGGAACAATTAAGTAGACAAAACATAGGGAAGCGTTAAATAGCTCTGACATGGAAATATAAATAGAAAGGGGAGCAGCAGTTCTTCAGCTCCACTGAGGTAGCAAAAGGGAAACAAGTGTGACCATGAAAACGATTGCAAAATTTGGGCAATATGATGTTTTTTCTAGAAAGAGGATCTGTAAATGCACTGGATTCTCAATGAAATCCCCTGTCCTATCTTTTTAATAATGCTTTAAGTCATTATTGAATTTCAGAAGACATCAAGATAATACAGATGATATTGGATTATTTAAATCTAGGTAATAGTAAGCTGCCTTATTTGTTTCAACATAGGATTTATTAAGTCATTGGGCTGCCATAATGTGAATTAAATAAAGTCTCCCCTCAGGCAAAATATACCCTAATAAAGGAGACATATATGTACATAGACAAATATAATGTCAGGCATGATGACATAAATGAATTTAGTGGGATATAGGTAAAATCTTTTGGAACTCTGAGAGTGCTAGGTTGGAATTAGAACAGGGGAAAAAATCTATGAAGAAGATGGCATAAAAGCAGAATTTTGAAGGATGGTTGGGATTTCATTTGATGAAAATGACAGGGAATGCAATCCAGTTAGGGAAAATTTAATGTTATAGAGGTAAGAAAGTGGTAAATGTGTGTTGTCTCACCAGAGTGTATAGTAATCTTGAAATATAACCCAAGGAAGGCAGTTTGGGATAAACCTTATGTTAAAAAAAAAAGGGGGAAACTTGGATGTCTGATGATTGCTTATATGAAACATAAGTAAACCATTGAAGCATGGGAGAGGAGAAAAAAAAAAGATTTCCTTCCTAAACGGTAAGGAATTAGTGAGTCCTATTATCATGAGATAGCATTGTTTTCCTCCATATGTGGATAATTTTGCAGATAGAAGTTTCAAGGTGACAGCTGGAAAAGAATTAATTATTCTGTACAAGGGAACAGATAAAAATATAAAGTTTCCAGGGGAAAAAAAATCCAAGAGAAAGATTCAAAGGAGTCAGATTAAATACTGAGTAAAGGGTCGAAGGAGGATAAAAATGATTGAAGAACAGCCAAAGAGGTTTAAAAAAAACAAGAGGTGTCTAACAAGACACATTTAAGTTGTTCTCTGAAGGCCTTGAATATTGGCCCTTTTGTCTGTCTCCCCCACGTATAGTACATTCTGTAGAAGATGCACAAGGGTGCTGAGTTCTATACCCACAGGGGCAGAACTCCTACCAGGATACCTGGAAGCCAGAGACCGTTAGATGATGATATATATTTTTAAAATTTTATTGGAGTATAGTTGACTTACAATGGTGTGATAGCTTCAGGTGTACAGCAGAGTGAATCTGTCATACGTATACCCATTACTTTTCAGATTCATTTCCTATATAGGCCAACGCAAAATACTGCATAGATTTCCCTGTGCTATATAGTAGGTCCTTGTTACTTACCGATTTTGTATGTAGTAGCTTGTATATGTCACTCCCAGCCTCCCAATTTGTCCCTCCCTGTAATATTTCCCCTTTAGTAACCATAAGTTTGGTTTTAAAATCTTTCAGTCTGTTTCTATTTTGTGAACATGTTCTTTTGTATCCTTTTTTATTAGACTTTGTGATCTCATATGATATTGTCTTTGTCTGATTCACTTCACTTAGTATGATAATCTCTAGGTCCATCCATGTTGCTGCAAATGGCACTAATTCATTCTTTTTTATGGCTGACTAGTGTTCCATTGTATAAATATACTACATCTTCTTCATTCATTCCCCTGTTGATGGACATTTTGGTTGCTTCCAACTATTGTAAATAGTGCTGCAGTGAACACTGAGGTGCATGAATCTTTCTGAATTATGGTTTCCTCTGGATAAATGCCCAGGAGTGGGACTTCTGGATCATATGGTGGTTCTATATTTAGTTTTTTAAGGGATCTCCATACCGTTTACCATAGACCAATGATAATTGATAGGTGTTATTGCAGGGAGGCAAGGTTTAACCTTCATAAAAAGGACTCTGGATTTTATTGATCAGAAAATAATGAGCCATTGAAGCTTAGCTTCTTTTGCTTGTTTGTTTTAATCAAATCTGGGCTTTAAAATACACCTCTGACAGAAATGTGTAGAATACCTTGGAAGAGTAAAGATTGGGAAGGAGAGAAGCAGACTAGGAGCCTATGAAATAATCTGGTTCACAGGAGTCGATCTTCTGAATCGAGGCAATGGCAATAGGAATGGAAATGGAGAGTTTTGACAGGTGTTTGTGAACAAAGCCAAAAGGAATCACCACATCAGGAATTCAAGTGAGGTTGAAAAAGGGATCTCAAAAATCCCCTGGCAAAGAAAACCTAAGCTTCTTTCAATAATCTAATTGTTAGGAATATTACATGATTATTTCAAAACTAGTTAATGAATAAATTAATCCAGTAATTAAATAGAAAATTAGTACTTTCAGCATGAGATAATAAATACAAAAATTTAACCAAAGAAATTACAAAAAACCATGTTATCTTACATTTGATGTAAATACCACCATAAGCACACATTTTTTCTTATAAATTATATATATATATATATTTGTGTATATACGTATATGTTTAGCTCTGTCCGCTGAAATTTCCTAGAAGCAACGACAAGTGATAGCAATGAGCACTCCAGCTTTTTGATTATTGTCTCTCAGTCACATATCATCTTCATGACAATAGGGAAACAGTCCAACTTGAAGTGGTTTCCACTGGTCCAAGATGGGACAGTTTGGCAGCAAACATCCAAATTCAGAATGTGGAAAATTCTGCAAGACAAGTAACACATTTTCTCCAACAAATCAATAGCAGATGAAAAAAGGATCAGGGTGCCATTCTAAGATAAATGACATTTAAGAAACATAGTAATTGGGAGTTCCCCTCGTGGCTCAGTATAAATGATTCTGACTAGTATCCATGAGGACGCAGGTTTAATCCCTGACCTTGCTCAGTGGGATATGGATCCAGCATTGCCGTGAGCTGTGGTGTAGGTCCCAGACGCAGCTTGGATCCAAGCTGCTGTTGGCCAGCAGCTACAGCTCCAATTCAACCCCTAGCCTGGGAGCCTCCATATGCAGTGGGTGAGGCCTTAAAAAGATGAGAAAAAAAAAAAAGATAGAAACTAAATTCAATATGTGGTCCTTGTTGAAATCTCATTAGAATGCAGCTGTTCAAACTTATCTTTGCTATAATCAGGAAAACATTGGATGATATTAAGAATATGTGCTTTTCGTCATGTGTGTAAATGTCAAATCACTGTGTAGAACACCTGAAACTAACATAATATTGTATATCAACTGTAGTTTGGTTGAAAAAAATAAAAATAATTTGCCCTAAATTCTTTTAGGTGTACTGTTTAGTAGCAAAAAGAAGGGGGGAGAAAAAAATAGCTTTCTCACTGTGGTGCAGTGGGATCGATGGCATCTTGGGATCTCTGGGACGTAGGTTCAATCCCCAGCCCTACACAGTGGGTTAAGGATCCAGCATTGCCATAGCTGTAGCTTGGGTCACAACTGTGGCTTGGATCTGATCCGTGGCCTGGGATGGGAACTCCTTGTGCCACGGGGCTGCCAAAAAAAAAAAGAAAGCCTTATAAGTGAATATGTAGTCTAAAGTTTATTTCTTGGGAAATTATATGATATCTCATGTTTACCTTAAAATACTGAAGGAAATAAAGTGAAAAAAAGGTGTGGAGATGGAGGTAGGGGTGCAGATTGATATCAGCTTGGCAAAATGTTGATTGAAGTTACGCGATAACGTAGGTGCAATTCATTAAACTATTTTCTCTAATTTTTTTTTAAAGCCACACCCGCCGCGTATGGAGGTTCCCAGACTGGGAACCTTCTTGAGGTTCCCAGCAACGCCGAGCCCTTCACTCACTGAGAGAGGCCAGGGTTCTAACCTGCGTCCTCATGGATACTAGTCAGATTTGTTTCTGTTTCCACTAAGCCACAATGGGAACACCATTTTTATCTAAATTTTTGTATGGAAATTTTCACAGGATCATGTTCAAAGAGAAGATTACTCCTCGGTTTTACTTACAAGACAAGATTACTTTGATAACCATGTAGCTGTCTCCTCACCTCTTATGTGCATCTCCATTTGATTCATCTCCAAAATTGTCACTAGGTTCTCTATTTTCTTGATCATATGACTTCTCAAATTCTGTAGGTTTCAGTGGTCCTACATTGCTTATCAGCTTAAGGAGACACTCATATAGGACCTGCCGTTTAAGATCCTTTTATTTATTTTTCAAATTGAAATGAGATTCATATAATGTAAAATTAACTCATCATGAATAATTCAGTGGCATTTAGTACATTCACAGTGTTGTTCAAACAGCATCTCTGTCTGGTTCCAAAACATTTGCATTACCCCAAAAGGAAAACTCAAACCCATTAAGGACTTACTTTAGATCCTCTTCAGTCTGGACTAAACTGGGGAGTTAGCTGTGTTTCTGAATATAGCCAATGGGTTTCTCATTCCCAAATTTACTCACGTTGGTTTTTCTCCACTAATGCTTTCCCCAATTACTGTCTTCGTATAAAACTCATTTAAGATCCAAACCAAACTCTGCCTCATTCATGAAGTTTCAACAATGCCATTACCTGGGCAATCTTCTACTTCCTTTGAATTCTAGCTTCGACACATCTTAACAATAATGAAAGACTGTGCTCTTTCATAAAGTTATATTGAAAACAGAATTTATATTTCACAATTTATTATTTCAATAACAATAGAGAAAAAAAAACCTTAGAGGAAGTTAATTTTTCTTTCCCAACCAGTTATTTGGCTATTATAACGCAGGGGAAGAAAAACAGTGAAAAACAGAGTTCGCACCTCTGCCATAGTAAATGTTCTAGAAAGAGTCTGTCTCCACATGAAATCACAGTGTGGGGGAGAAAGTTACCATGACTGCCAATACTGTCAAAGTGTTTAGTGATAGAGAGGGTTCCAAAATACTTTTCAAAAACAAAATGAAACAAAACATGCAGTGAGGCTGAAAATAATAAGGAGGAAAATCTATGGGTATAAATGTTGAGCATTTGAAAACTCTCCACAAGGCCATTACTGGCAAATGCATTTTGGTTGGTTTGGTCTGGCACTCAGACTGTGCAGGAAAGCCAGAGCCTTCCATATCCACCTGGTTCTACGCCATGACTCCATCAGAGCCTGGCACAGGTGAGGATGAATCCTAGAAATCACAGGAATACTGGAATTGTACCTGTGTGCTTTAGAGGGAACCCAGTCCAGTCTCCTCATACTGAAGAGGAGGAGCTGGGACTCTGAGGAAGGGATATTGACTTTTCCAAATTTGCTTATCTAGTAGCCCTAAAACCTGTCTTCAGATGCAGATACTGTGGCCCTGATCTCAAGATTCTCTCTGTGTCAGGACCTAAGTTATTTATTTAGATATTCATTTCTTCTTATTCAATTTTAATGAAACTGCTTATTTCGTTTATCTAGGGAAAAAAAATGAACAATAAGGTCACCAGAAACACATCTTGCTTTGAGGAGTAAGTCCAACATCTGACTCAGTTTCTGGCTTTTCCTGGAATGTACATTAAAATAGAGACCCTGCTCGGCCAAGCTGTGGGCCATTGAGAGTGTCTAAGGCTGCATCCACTGCAGTGATCTTTCAGTTGTGTGTTGTGCTCATTTGCCGGGGCTGCTGTAACGAAGTACTTTAAAGTAGGTGGCTTAAATAATAAAAATTATTGTTGCACGATCCCAGAGACTAGAAGTGTTAGATCAAGGTGCTGACAGGGCTTGTTCTTTTTGAAGGCTGTTGTACCTTGTTTCTTTCCCAGCCTCTGATATTTTCCTGACAGTTTTCGGCATCTTTGGCTTATAGACTCATCACCCCTGTATTAATGTTTATATCTCACAGTTTGGGAGGCTAGGAAGTCCCAGATAAAGTTGCTGGCTAACTGGGTGTCTGATGAGAGCTCCTTGTGCTTATAGTCAGCCGCCTCCTCACTGCGTCTTTACGTGGTGGAGGGAGGAGCAGGTGAAGAGAGAGAAAAAGAGAGAGAGCACTCTGGTATCTCTTCCTATAAGGGCACTAATCCTATCAGATAGAGTCCCACCCTTATGACCTCCTTTGACCTTCATTATCTCCTTATAGGCTTTGTCTACAAATATAGTCACAACCCCCAATGATGATTTCCTGGAGGATAAATTCAGTCCATAGCAGCTCCAATCTCTGCCTTCAGGATCATATGGTGTTTTTCCTGTATGCGTGTCTGTTTCTGGGTCAAAATGTACCTTTTTTCAGTTAAAGTGGATTAGGGATTCACTTTAATCTTAACAAATTACATCTGTGACAACTGTGTTTCCTGATAATGTCACATTCTGAGGTACTGGGGACTTCAGCCTTTGAATTTGGGAGGGGATATAGTTCAACTCATAACATGTGTATTGAGTTGACTTTTCCTTGAACCAGAGCATCCAACGGTTTTAGGTGGTGTCTTGGTTTTCATTCTTCTGTAAACAAATCCAAAGACAAGACTTTGAGGGCAAGTGGTTATGTGGGAAGTATGCCAGACATGAGCAGAGGAATGGGGAAGTGACACTGAGAAGGATGCATTATTAAAACAGCTGCCACAGTGGGACTGGGGACATCCTATTAATCCCAGAAGGAAAATAAAGGAAGCGAAGTTATTCTTCCAGAGAGACAAGGAAGCAGGAATATTTATACACCAGTTTCCCTGCCTGTCATTGGTTGGAAGATGCTATGTTCCTGCCACTCTATCGCCCCCCCTCTCTCCTTTTTCTACCCCCCAACCCATTCTCTTTCTCATTGTTAGCTTTAGCCTAAACCACCTATCTCTGGGGAGAATGAATTTACAGTTGCAAAGCCATACACTGTCATAGTGCCCCACTTCTAGTCCTGCTCCCTTTAAGTACTAATCTGAATTTCTACCAGCCTTCTTCTGTCCTATCCCAAATAATACTTGGAAACATTCACATTAAAAAAAGATTCTCTCCCATGTCTCCATCTGGCATCAAGAATTCACCCATAGCCCAGCTCCACTCTAGATACTGAGCTGTGTCCCCAGCTTTAGGATCTCAGTGTGGAAACTGCACATCTATCTACATTCTTTATCTGCTGCTAAGACAGAAAAACAAACAAGCATAACAGATACAGAAAAAAAAAAATCTGCTTGCTTATCGTATTTGGCAGTCTTAATTTGTATTTATATCTTTTCCTTGCTAAAGGAGATTCCATTTTTGTTTTAAATTATTTTGGTCGTAGATGGTGGTTTTTCAGACCATCTCTAAATGTCCCTCAGTCTCTAGAACATTTGGCCCATGTGCGTGACTATGGTGAAAAGAAAATGGAATAATCAACCCCAAACCTTATACCAAGCTTTAAAAAGACATACCCCAAAGCACAAAGACTGGGAATTAACAGCTACTTGCAAATGCCATTTCCCAGATTATTCCAACCGGCCATGGACATGATCAGGGGTGAAATTTACAGGTGCCTGAAGCTGGAAGTGGCAGATAGGGGGGAGTGGTAAATGGTGTTGATTGCTGCAAATGGGGGTAAAATAAAGGCAGAGAATTAGCCATTATTCTTGGCAAAATGCAAGATATTAGTGGACTTTAATGGAAGGTGCATCAGTGGAATGACAGAAAGAAAAACTTAATTGGGAAGGTGAGAAAGTGGAAACAGTGAATTTTGACAACTCTTCTGAGGAGATTAACTATTGGGAAGGAGAACAAGATAAGTTATACTTGGAGAGGGGTATGAGGTCAAGGGAATAATATGTAATTTTAGGATGGACAATATCAAGGCATGTTTTTAAGCAAATGGAAATAATGCAAAAGGGACATGATATTGCAGAATAGAAAAAGAGATAAATCGGTTAGCAAACTGGCTAAGAAAGAGTAGTGGAGAGGTTGCCTCTGAGAAGGAGAGAGAGAGAGACCCTAAGAGAAATGAAGACTGACTATGTGCACAGGTACAAGCGGATTTACAGATTTGGTGGGGAAATATAGTTGTCTTTATCCGATTGCATCCATTTTACTAATAAAGTGCAAGATGAGTGGGGAAAAGGCGGAGAAGGGATGAGAGTTAGACAAGAAAGTATATGAGTGTCCTGGGGCTGCATGAACATGCTGGATTGTTCGGTTTTGCCTGCCACTGCCTCCCTCAGTGGCTGCCGATATCAAATGGTCACAGGAACCATGGGTTTATGGGTTTCGAACCTCAAACCTTGGTCCTCTCTCCACATCCTTTGTTCCGTCTCCCTTGAACATTCCCTCCCACTATGAGACCCTCTGTAGTGGCTTGAAAGATGTCCCACAAATTCTCCACTTCCCTCCCCATCTTGAGGCAGAGATTAATCCCCTCCCCTTGAGATGGGCTGGACTTGATGACTTACTTTTTTTTTTTTAACTTTTTTCCCCGGAATTTAATTTATTTATTTATTTGTTTGTTTGTTTTTACATTATTTAATGAATTTTATTTCAATTATAGGTGTACAAAAATCATCACAAATGAATTCGAAAGCATTTGCGTCCCAAACCTCAGTGCATCCCCCCACCCCCCAGATTGTCTTATTTGAAAAACCAAAGGTTTTCCAAAGTCTTTGAGTCATTGTCTGTTCTGCATAGAAGTTCATTGTCTTGATGACATACTTTTTAAAAAATTTTTCATTAAAAATTTTTTTTAATTGCAGTTGATTTATAGTGTTGTGACAATTCGTGCTATACAGCAAATGACTCAGTTATGCATACATATGTATAAATACATGCATTCTTTTTTATATTCTTTTCCATCATGATCTATCCCAGGAGACTGGAGTTCCCCATGCTATACAGTAGGACCACATGGCTTATCCATTTTAAACGTAATAGTTTGCTTCTACTAACCCCAAACTCTCTGTCCATCCCACTCCCTCCCTTCTCCCCCTTAGCAACCAGAAGCCTGTTCTCTATTGTCCCTGAATCCATTTGTGTTTTGTAGATAGGTTCACTTGTGTTATATTTTAGGTACCACATATAAGTGATAACATTTAGCATGTCTTTCTGTTTCTGAATTACTTCTATCAACTATCTGAAGGCAGAAATGATAGGATATCCCTTTGAAGATAGGATTATTAAAGGGCTGAGAGTGGGGCACTGAATCTCTGCCTCACAGCCTATAGGTGAGGTTGAAGTTTAGTTCTCCCTTTGTCCCGCTGACAGCTTTCCAGTGCAAGGAGAGTTCCGCCTCACACAGAGGGCGTAAGATCGGCTCCCTCTGGCCCCCACTGCACCACGGA